>CM056171.1:17575442-17991489 GCA_029691765.1 Entomobrya proxima
GTTTAAATTAAGTTAGGTTAGGTTTAAATTAAGTTAGGTTAGGTTTAAATTAAGTTGGGTTTAAATTAAGTTGCGTTTAAATTAAGTTAGGTTGAAATTAAGTTAGGTTTAAATTTGGTTACGTTTAAGTTAGGTAAGGTTTAAATTTGGTTACGTTTAAGTTAGGTTTAAGTTAGGTTTAAATTTGGTTACGTTTAAGTTAGGTAAGGTTTAAATTTGGTTACGTTTAAGTTAGGTTTAAGTTAGGTTTAAATTAAGGTAACTAGGGGGTCTGGGGGCGAAGCCCCCAGGAATAAAATGAACAGAACGTGTAACGGAATCTTAGTTGGAAATTTGATTCAAATACCCATTGCTGTTTCTTTTAGAGTAATAGGATCCAAACCGTATCAACATCGCTTACTCCAGTTCCGAGAGCCTGTATACAAAATTCATTGGAATATACATTTCACTAAATATACCATATCGAGGATATATGCGAGCGAAGCGAGCAGGTAAGGTTATTTTTAGGTTAGGTTATGTTAATGGAGTGTGTACACGGGAAACGTCGGCGAGTGACGTATGCAGTAACCGTCCGAAGGATGGTTACTTCATACGTCAAACGAGCCGTTTGTGTACAGTGTCATATTATGTCGTGATATCAAAGCTGTCCCAACCCACAAACACACTTTCTTTGAAAATTTTCGTTTCTCCCATACTATTCCATCCGACCACGCATTTTTCACGATTTTGAAGATTTTTACATAGGTTATGATTTTTCACGATTTTGAGAATTTTTACTTAGGTTGCGAATTTTCACGATTTTGTGGATTTTACGAATCTTTACTTAGGTTGAAATTTTTCTCGATTTACAATTTTTTTAGTTAGGTTTAAATTAGGTTAGGTTTAAATTAAGTTAGGTTTAAATTAAGTTAGGTTTAAATTAAGTTAGGTTTAAATTAAGTTAGGTTTAAATTAAGTTAGGTTTAAATTAAGTTAGGTTTAAATTAAGTTAGGTTTAAATTAAGTTAGGTTTAAATTAAGTTAGGTTTAAATTAAGTTAGGTTTAAATTAAGTTAGGTTTAAATTAAGTTAGGTTTAAATTAAGTTAGGTTTAAATTAAGTTAGGTTTAAATTAAGTTAGGTTTAAATTAAGTTAGGTTTAAATTAAGTTAGGTTTAAATTAAGTTAGGTTTAAATTAAGTTAGGTTAGGTTTAAATTAAGTTAGGTTAGGTTTAAATTAAGTTAGGTTAGGTTTAAATTAAGTTAGGTTAGGTTTAAATTAAGTTAGGTTAGGTTTAAATTAAGTTGGGTTTAAATTAAGTTGCGTTTAAATTAAGTTAGGTTGAAATTAAGTTAGGTTTAAATTTGGTTACGTTTAAGTTAGGTAAGGTTTAAATTTGGTTACGTTTAAGTTAGGTTTAAGTTAGGTTTAAATTAAGGTAACTAGGGGGTCTGGGGGCGAAGCCCCCAGGAATAAAATGAACAGAACGTGTAACGGAATCTTAGTTGGAAATTTGATTCAAATACCCATTGCTGTTTCTTTTAGAGTAAAAGGATCCAAACCGTATCAACATCGCTTACTCCAGTTCCGAGAGCCTGTATACAAAATTCATTGGAATATACATTTCACTAAATATACCATATCGAGGATATATGCGAGCGAAGCGAGCAGGTAAGGTTATTTTTAGGTTAGGTTATGTTAATGGAGTGTGTACACGGGAAACGTCGGCGAGTGACGTATGCAGTAACCGTCCGAAGGATGGTTACTTCATACGTCAAACGAGCCGTTTGTGTACAGTGTCATATTATGTCGTGATATCAAAGCTGTCCCAACCCACAAACACACTTTCTTTGAAAATTTTCGTTTCTCCCATACTATTCCATCCGACCACGCATTTTTCACGATTTTGAAGATTTTTACATAGGTTATGATTTTTCACGATTTTGAGAATTTTTACTTAGGTTGCGAATTTTCACGATTTTGTGGATTTTACGAATCTTTACTTAGGTTGAAATTTTTCTCGATTTACAATTTTTTTAGTTAGGTTTAAATTAGGTTAGGTTTAAATTAAGTTAGGTTTAAATTAAGTTAGGTTTAAATTAAGTTAGGTTTAAATTAAGTTAGGTTTAAATTAAGTTAGGTTTAAATTAAGTTAGGTTTAAATTAAGTTAGGTTTAAATTAAGTTAGGTTTAAATTAAGTTAGGTTTAAATTAAGTTAGGTTTAAATTAAGTTAGGTTTAAATTAAGTTAGGTTTAAATTAAGTTAGGTTTAAATTAAGTTAGGTTTAAATTAAGTTAGGTTTAAATTAAGTTAGGTTAGGTTTAAATTAAGTTAGGTTAGGTTTAAATTAAGTTAGGTTAGGTTTAAATTAAGTTAGGTTAGGTTTAAATTAAGTTGGGTTTAAATTAAGTTGCGTTTAAATTAAGTTAGGTTGAAATTAAGTTAGGTTTAAATTTGGTTACGTTTAAGTTAGGTAAGGTTTAAATTTGGTTACGTTTAAGTTAGGTTTAAGTTAGGTTTAAATTAAGGTAACTAGGGGGTCTGGGGGCGAAGCCCCCAGGAATAAAATGAACAGAACGTGTAACGGAATCTTAGTTGGAAATTTGATTCAAATACCCATTGCTGTTTCTTTTAGAGTAAAAGGATCCAAACCGTATCAACATCGCTTACTCCAGTTCCGAGAGCCTGTATACAAAATTCATTGGAATATACATTTCACTAAATATACCATATCGAGGATATATGCGAGCGAAGCGAGCAGGTAAGGTTATTTTTAGGTTAGGTTATGTTAATGGAGTGTGTACACGGGAAACGTCGGCGAGTGACGTATGCAGTAACCGTCCGAAGGATGGTTACTTCATACGTCAAACGAGCCGTTTGTGTACAGTGTCATATTATGTCGTGATATCAAAGCTGTCCCAACCCACAAACACACTTTCTTTGAAAATTTTCGTTTCTCCCATACTATTCCATCCGACCACGCATTTTTCACGATTTTGAAGATTTTTACATAGGTTATGATTTTTCACGATTTTGAGAATTTTTACTTAGGTTGCGAATTTTCACGATTTTGTGGATTTTACGAATCTTTACTTAGGTTGAAATTTTTCTCGATTTACAATTTTTTTAGTTAGGTTTAAATTAAGTTAGGTTTAAATTAAGTTAGGTTTAAATTAAGTTAGGTTTAAATTAAGTTAGGTTTAAATTAAGTTAGGTTTAAATTAAGTTAGGTTTAAATTAAGTTAGGTTTAAATTAAGTTAGGTTAGGTTTAAATTAAGTTAGGTTAGGTTTAAATTAAGTTAGGTTAAGTTTAAATTAAGTTAGGTTAGGTTTAAATTAAGTTAGGTTAGGTTTAAATTAAGTTGGGTTTAAATTAAGTTGCGTTTAAATTAAGTTAGGTTGAAATTAAGTTAGGTTTAAATTTGGTTACGTTTAAGTTAGGTAAGGTTTAAATTTGGTTACGTTTAAGTTAGGTTTAAGTTAGGTTTAAATTAAGGTAACTAGGGGGTCTGGGGGCGAAGCCCCCAGGAATAAAATGAACAGAACGTGTAACGGAATCTTAGTTGGAAATTTGATTCAAATACCCATTGCTGTTTCTTTTAGAGTAATAGGATCCAAACCGTATCAACATCGCTTACTCCAGTTCCGAGAGCCTGTATACAAAATTCATTGGAATATACATTTCACTAAATATACCATATCGAGGATATATGCGAGCGAAGCGAGCAGGTAAGGTTATTTTTAGGTTAGGTTATGTTAATGGAGTGTGTACACGGGAAACGTCGGCGAGTGACGTATGCAGTAACCGTCCGAAGGATGGTTACTTCATACGTCAAACGAGCCGTTTGTGTACAGTGTCATATTATGTCGTGATATCAAAGCTGTCCCAACCCACAAACACACTTTCTTTGAAAATTTTCGTTTCTCCCATACTATTCCATCCGACCACGCATTTTTCACGATTTTGAAGATTTTTACATAGGTTATGATTTTTCACGATTTTGAGAATTTTTACTTAGGTTGCGAATTTTCACGATTTTGTGGATTTTACGAATCTTTACTTAGGTTGAAATTTTTCTCGATTTACAATTTTTTTAGTTAGGTTTAAATTAGGTTAGGTTTAAATTAAGTTAGGTTTAAATTAAGTTAGGTTTAAATTAAGTTAGGTTTAAATTAAGTTAGGTTTAAATTAAGTTAGGTTTAAATTAAGTTAGGTTTAAATTAAGTTAGGTTTAAATTAAGTTAGGTTTAAATTAAGTTAGGTTTAAATTAAGTTAGGTTTAAATTAAGTTAGGTTTAAATTAAGTTAGGTTTAAATTAAGTTAGGTTTAAATTAAGTTAGGTTAGGTTTAAATTAAGTTAGGTTAGGTTTAAATTAAGTTAGGTTAGGTTTAAATTAAGTTAGGTTAGGTTTAAATTAAGTTAGGTTAGGTTTAAATTAAGTTGGGTTTAAATTAAGTTGCGTTTAAATTAAGTTAGGTTGAAATTAAGTTAGGTTTAAATTTGGTTACGTTTAAGTTAGGTAAGGTTTAAATTTGGTTACGTTTAAGTTAGGTTTAAGTTAGGTTTAAATTTGGTTACGTTTAAGTTAGGTAAGGTTTAAATTTGGTTACGTTTAAGTTAGGTTTAAGTTAGGTTTAAATTAAGGTAACTAGGGGGTCTGGGGGCGAAGCCCCCAGGAATAAAATGAACAGAACGTGTAACGGAATCTTAGTTGGAAATTTGATTCAAATACCCATTGCTGTTTCTTTTAGAGTAAAAGGATCCAAACCGTATCAACATCGCTTACTCCAGTTCCGAGAGCCTGTATACAAAATTCATTGGAATATACATTTCACTAAATATACCATATCGAGGATATATGCGAGCGAAGCGAGCAGGTAAGGTTATTTTTAGGTTAGGTTATGTTAATGGAGTGTGTACACGGGAAACGTCGGCGAGTGACGTATGCAGTAACCGTCCGAAGGATGGTTACTTCATACGTCAAACGAGCCGTTTGTGTACAGTGTCATATTATGTCGTGATATCAAAGCTGTCCCAACCCACAAACACACTTTCTTTGAAAATTTTCGTTTCTCCCATACTATTCCATCCGACCACGCATTTTTCACGATTTTGAAGATTTTTACATAGGTTATGATTTTTCACGATTTTGAGAATTTTTACTTAGGTTGCGAATTTTCACGATTTTGTGGATTTTACGAATCTTTACTTAGGTTGAAATTTTTCTCGATTTACAATTTTTTTAGTTAGGTTTAAATTAGGTTAGGTTTAAATTAAGTTAGGTTTAAATTAAGTTAGGTTTAAATTAAGTTAGGTTTAAATTAAGTTAGGTTTAAATTAAGTTAGGTTTAAATTAAGTTAGGTTTAAATTAAGTTAGGTTTAAATTAAGTTAGGTTTAAATTAAGTTAGGTTTAAATTAAGTTAGGTTTAAATTAAGTTAGGTTTAAATTAAGTTAGGTTTAAATTAAGTTAGGTTTAAATTAAGTTAGGTTTAAATTAAGTTAGGTTTAAATTAAGTTAGGTTTAAATTAAGTTAGGTTAGGTTTAAATTAAGTTAGGTTAGGTTTAAATTAAGTTAGGTTAGGTTTAAATTAAGTTAGGTTAGGTTTAAATTAAGTTAGGTTAGGTTTAAATTAAGTTGGGTTTAAATTAAGTTGCGTTTAAATTAAGTTAGGTTTAAATTTGGTTACGTTTAAGTTAGGTAAGGTTTAAATTTGGTTACGTTTAAGTTAGGTTTAAATTAAGGTAACTAGGGGGTCTGGGGGCGAAGCCCCCAGGAATAAAATGAACAGAACGTGTAACGGAATCTTAGTTGGAAATTTGATTCAAATACCCATTGCTGTTTCTTTTAGAGTAAAAGGATCCAAACCGTATCAACATCGCTTACTCCAGTTCCGAGAGCCTGTATACAAAATTCATTGGAATATACATTTCACTAAATATACCATATCGAGGATATATGCGAGCGAAGCGAGCAGGTAAGGTTATTTTTAGGTTAGGTTATGTTAATGGAGTGTGTACACGGGAAACGTCGGCGAGTGACGTATGCAGTAACCGTCCGAAGGATGGTTACTTCATACGTCAAACGAGCCGTTTGTGTACAGTGTCATATTATGTCGTGATATCAAAGCTGTCCCAACCCACAAACACACTTTCTTTGAAAATTTTCGTTTCTCCCATACTATTCCATCCGACCACGCATTTTTCACGATTTTGAAGATTTTTACATAGGTTATGATTTTTCACGATTTTGAGAATTTTTACTTAGGTTGCGAATTTTCACGATTTTGTGGATTTTACGAATCTTTACTTAGGTTGAAATTTTTCTCGATTTACAATTTTTTTAGTTAGGTTTAAATTAAGTTAGGTTTAAATTAAGTTAGGTTTAAATTAAGTTAGGTTTAAATTAAGTTAGGTTTAAATTAAGTTAGGTTTAAATTAAGTTAGGTTTAAATTAAGTTAGGTTTAAATTAAGTTAGGTTAGGTTTAAATTAAGTTAGGTTAGGTTTAAATTAAGTTAGGTTAAGTTTAAATTAAGTTAGGTTAGGTTTAAATTAAGTTAGGTTAGGTTTAAATTAAGTTGGGTTTAAATTAAGTTGCGTTTAAATTAAGTTAGGTTGAAATTAAGTTAGGTTTAAATTTGGTTACGTTTAAGTTAGGTAAGGTTTAAATTTGGTTACGTTTAAGTTAGGTTTAAGTTAGGTTTAAATTAAGGTAACTAGGGGGTCTGGGGGCGAAGCCCCCAGGAATAAAATGAACAGAACGTGTAACGGAATCTTAGTTGGAAATTTGATTCAAATACCCATTGCTGTTTCTTTTAGAGTAAAAGGATCCAAACCGTATCAACATCGCTTACTCCAGTTCCGAGAGCCTGTATACAAAATTCATTGGAATATACATTTCACTAAATATACCATATCGAGGATATATGCGAGCGAAGCGAGCAGGTAAGGTTATTTTTAGGTTAGGTTATGTTAATGGAGTGTGTACACGGGAAACGTCGGCGAGTGACGTATGCAGTAACCGTCCGAAGGATGGTTACTTCATACGTCAAACGAGCCGTTTGTGTACAGTGTCATATTATGTCGTGATATCAAAGCTGTCCCAACCCACAAACACACTTTCTTTGAAAATTTTCGTTTCTCCCATACTATTCCATCCGACCACGCATTTTTCACGATTTTGAAGATTTTTACATAGGTTATGATTTTTCACGATTTTGAGAATTTTTACTTAGGTTGCGAATTTTCACGATTTTGTGGATTTTACGAATCTTTACTTAGGTTGAAATTTTTCTCGATTTACAATTTTTTTAGTTAGGTTTAAATTAAGTTAGGTTTAAATTAAGTTAGGTTTAAATTAAGTTAGGTTTAAATTAAGTTAGGTTTAAATTAAGTTAGGTTTAAATTAAGTTAGGTTTAAATTAAGTTAGGTTTAAATTAAGTTAGGTTTAAATTAAGTTAGGTTTAAATTAAGTTAGGTTTAAATTAAGTTAGGTTTAAATTAAGTTAGGTTTAAGTTAGGTTAGGTTTAAGTTAGGTTAGGTTTAATTTAGGTTAGGGTTTAAGTAAGGTTGTGTTTAAGTTAGGTTATGTTTATGTTAGGTTATGTTTAATTTAGGTAAGGTATAAGTTAGGTTAGGGTTAAGCTAAGTTAGGTTTAGGTTAGGTTAGGTTTGCTTTGCTTTAAGTAGGTTAAGTTTGCATTGGTTTGAGGCTAGGCAAGGACTCCTCTCTTTGTTTCATTTCAGGGTCCTTTGATTATGTCTGTGGACTGTGTGTCAGGCTGAATCACAGGAAGCTGAAATCATAAAATACCAAATACCCGCTTCTTTGGTTTTTGAGGGTCCCGTCATTAAGCCTGACCTGAGGCTGAATCATGGAACCCTTTTTTAACTTTTAGTTTCTAGGCCAACTAGCAAAGGGGAACATATTAACGGTTAACGACTGTGGATAAAGCAATTTACATGGCTACATTATTTTTAGCTAAGTTTGAATAAAATCGAGAGCTAGGGGGTCTGGGGGCGAAGCCCCCAGGAATCATAAGAACAGAACGTGTAATGTAATTTATACAAGGTATTATATTTGACAAGGTAATCGCAAACCAAGATGCGATATACCACATCTTGTGCAGCGTTTTACGTAGATTCCAAATCTGGTTTTCTTTTGGTGTAAAACGCAAATTTGGAATTTTAAATAATTAATTAGTAATCGTAATTAACGCACGAAAATGGGCGCTTGACAACAGCAGCAACCCCGGTCGCTCTTTTCTCTCTACGAGCACAACACACAAAACAAATGGCCAAAGCAGTGCTCCTGTGTGTGTGTTGTGTTTGTAGAGGGAGTAACACCTGAAGGATGTTGCTGGGGTCAGGCGCGCGTTTTCGTGCGTTAATTACGATTACTAATTAATTAATTAAAATTCCAAATTTGCGTTTTACACCAAACTGAAACCAGATTTGGAATCTACGCAAAAAGCTGAACAAGATGTGATATATTGCATTTCTATTTGCGATTAACAGTCAAATAGCATACCTTGTTAGTTGGAGATTTGATTCAAATACCCATCGCTGTTTCTTCCAGACACCAGAGTAGAAGCAATTACACGCAAAACAAGAGAATTTCTGCAAAGTGGAAGCGTATTATCATCATTAGCAGCCACCCTCTTTGCATTTTCCAATGAGTGTATAGGAATGTACACAAAAACGGTTTTCATTTCCTTTCTTCTTCTCAAAAACACTATCAGCAAAAACTAAAACAGAACTTGTATGTCTACTTTACAAACAAAAAGGAAAATATAAAAGGAGAAAGCGTAGAAGTTCTAAACAAGCTGATAAATAAGCCGTAGTTTGCAATGGAGAGGTATTTCTGTGTATGCAAAGTTTTTGGTACACCGGAAATGGGGAAAATAGGTTCTATTTCCCGTGCTAGAACAGGAAGAGGGCGGCTTGAGTTCGTTTAGTACCCTACAATCTTAGCCTGCATATTGCTTTAAAAACTGCTCCACTTTCTCTTTCCCACCTCCACCTCATCTAGTTTGGATACAATAAATAATGATCAAATACACGCTAGCGCAGCAAATCAGAAAATATTGTTTATTAGTGTACTTTGGAATATTGAGTTTCTGCATGTGTGTTTTGCATTTGCATGAGTAAATCTAGAGAAAGTAAATTATTTACTTTTTTATCTCTCATTTTATATCGCTCATTTGGTTCACAACATTTACCGAAAACGTATCGCACACACAAATTTCATGATACTTTATCATCAGGACAAGCAATAAGTCTGTGATTGTTTGCTAGAGAAACTTTTCCCTAGTTGTTTATGGTTCATATACTTTTCCCAATCGGTATATACAACAAAACGATTCAACTGCAAAAAACACGTCTCATCATCAACAACAACATCCTCCTCGGCGTTCTCACAATCAGGTAGAACCATATAGAAACCCAAACAAAATAAAATCATGACTAACGCGATACATCACACATCACGTTACATGTTTTTCTGCGCGTTTTCTCTTTTTTTGTTCAATTCTAGTACTAAATTGTATAGAGCAGTCCCACAACTGCTAATTTTCTGCTTGGTCAAGCAAATCCAGAGAATTGCCGTGGAACAAAACTAAAAACACATTATTTCCTCCGTGTTATCCTCCCCTTTTTGTGTACAGCAGCAAAGCATTGATTGGTTTGTTATTCGAAAGTACAACAGAGTATATATTTATAGTAGTCGCACCTTTTCTTATGGTTTCATAACACGTGGCCTATGAATATGTGTGTTCACATGTCTATTTACAAAATAAAGTACTTTCCTTTTCTCTTTATGGCTGATTGACATGAGAAATGACGGAATGAATGATAAATTACCAAAGTTGCATACTATCATTTATTTACTGCTGTGCTGTGCTGTGCATCAGCCTGGAAAAAAATTAGAGCAGTGGTGGTGGTGGAATATCCTTTCTCTTTTTTTTTACTTTCCCCCTGAGGAATCGGCAAGAAATAATGGTTAGAAAAACAATGGTCTCTCTAGCTTTCTATCAACTTTCTCTTGTCTATTTTTCTGGGCCGCTATCTATCCAGGGGCATTCCTTCTCTTATTTCCTGTCTGTCTGACAGTTTAGTTAAAACTTACAGTAGGGAAGGAGTATAATATAGTAGACGAGCCTCTTGCAGTTTTCAGGTAATGAACCTCTACCACCTCCGCCATACGTGCTTATCACAGAAATTGCTTTTACGAAACATATCGGAAACGAAAATAGGGAGCTTGGTGAAAATGCATTGGGAAAACCAGACAAACAGAGAAAGGTACGTACGGGGCAAATCGGGCATGTACCTGTGTAAGCCGTGAGCAGAGAAAGCTGCCACGTACGTGTACTTTCCCTTTTCTCTCGCTGACTACGCTGACGCATTTGATCTAAGAGAAAGACAAACCCTTCACAATTTGGCGTAAATGCCGATAGGCGTTTGTGCGGAACAGGAACATGAAACTTCAATCTCTCTCAAAAACCCGTCGGAGTGGTTCTTCAGTAGAGTACATATTATATCGCTTGGGGTAATGCCAGACATGTGATAGTACATCTTGAGACAATGAGTATAAATGAATTTTGTTATCTCATAGTTTTGTATAATATGCTTTTCACAAGAAATATATGGAGAAAAGTATCTAGTAGTCATTGTGTAATTAAAACGGATCCTTTAATCATCCTCGCTTCATCTTCATCATCATATGATTCAAAACTTCCTGATTATTATTATTAGGTATTCATTTCATTTGTGTTTCATCTCCGTGTGAATCGCTTTTTTCCTCTTTCACATCATCAGTACAATAATACACAGTTAATGTTAACTTTTTTTTATCATTATTATATTCTTTACACGTACAACGTAATCAATCCATAGTAAATAATGGTAAGTAGCTTAAAATGTTTATATATATATAATATGTACAAGGTTTTGCTTTAAAACAGTAGTACAATTATACAACAACGGGATACAGGAAATACACACGCCAACGTCAGCCATTTTTACCTATTTTATAATCTTTTTTCCTCACACGCTGAAAATTTTATTACAACTTATAATAAATGCTGCTGTACAAAGTAAATTTATTTATTTTTTACAATTAAGTGTGTGTGTGTTTTATGTATAAAGGATGCACTTGTTGTTGCTGTTGTAAATAGGTCTGCTATTTAGTAGTAGTAGTTTTAATGTACATACCTATAAAACGCGCGTTTTTGTGTGTAGTAAAGTTTTTTTTCATATTGTAATTAAGTATAACGTCTTGTTTACACATTCATCAGACTACACACATTATCGTCCCGAGGCAATTTGCTTAGAAGAAAACTTATTTTCTTTTAGGCGTGGGCAAAAATGTATATCACCTCATTAGTGAAATCTGGTGCTGTTGACGAAGAAGAAACTCAATTAGGGTACATAATAATGTGTGAGGTGGTAGAGGACGAGTCATTAAGTTAACCTATATAAGGCTAAGAAGGTATTTAATTATAATGATATTTCTTATATGCTCGCATTCTCACTCACAAAATTTTTTTGCGCAAATTATCTCTACACAATGTTTATATAGCATTTTTCACGCAACTATATAATAATAATAATTTATAATAGAAATATGCTGTGTTGTTTTTGCAAGAACGTACATGACGATTATATAGCGGTCGACGAAGATGAGGTTGTCATTATGTTCAATAAACTCTTAGTTTTATTATAACAAATACTTATTCCATAATAATTTATAGTAAGGGCGCATCGTGTGTGGTTTCCGAAGATCATTTTTATGACTTTTTTGAATCATCACCTTCTTGCTTGGCTTATAAAATTTATTCACAGCACACTACTGATTGATAAATCCATTCAAATCTTTTACGCTTTTCTTACAGCTTTTTTAAGTAGAGGGTTTATCTGGTGTGTATACAATTTAGAATGGAATCATAAAACAGTTTTTATAACTTTTTGCTGACATGACTGAATATTTCATGCTGACTTTTTTCTTGTTGTCTACTTATTTATTTATGTAAATTTAGTGGATGGTTAGTTTCCGACAATCTTCTTTGGATTTAATTTTGAAGACTGCAAAATTTATTACTTTCTACGAGAAGCTTTTCTCTCTCGTTTTGTATTGAAGGCTACATACTGGCGTCTATTTTCTATTTTTTTTTGTAAATGCTATTATAAATTCCTTACTGTTTTCATATAACCAACTCTACATTATTTCAACAACAATATGCCAATGTAACGTGAAACGGAAGGACAGTTTAATTTTTTCTTTAATTTCTTCTGAACTTTACTAAATATTTGCTACAGCAAAAACCTATTTTATTTTATCATAATTATTACGTTTGTTTCTGATTTTCATAGCTTCCTTAATTTATCCTTTTCTTATAGCCTGTTTCACTAAATCGAAAGGACAAGGCTACGGTGGTTTTTATACAGTAAAGCACGAGAAATAAAAAAGCCATTTCAAGTGTACATCCGACAGTATACAACAGCAAAGGCTGCCAACTGCAGAGACACGAGCACACACCCACTACCCACACCCGTGGAAAAATCACGTTAAAACATTGTACCTTTCATTTCTACATCGTCTTTCCCTAGAATATGAAAAAATTACCAAGTAATCAGAACTACGCCTACCTATTTAATAATCATTTAGTCTGAAATCTGTATCAGCCTTTTTTACATTCTACATGAATAGTATGTTAAATTTTAAACAACTTCTGCTTATGACTTCCCTGAAGAACATTTTTTGTTGAAATACATAATATTATACATGTAACTGTACAGTTAAAATAATTTAAGTAATATTTTATCCACAGTTTTGTCATTGATTTTTTTTACTGGAAAAAAGTTGGCTTGCCTGAAACCAGAATCACTTTTTGTCCTCTAAAAAAAGACACACGACCCTCTGCTTTTTTGTATGAAAGCTTAGCTCTACGCGTTCGTACTCTCTCTAAAATACATGATTATAGATCTAATGATTAGTGTTTTTGTATCTGCGCGTGATATATTGATAGGCAATTTTACTATAAATGCACAATAATTGCTTTGCTTTATAAATTTAATATTACTAACTACACTTAACAAAAATGACTCAATATATATAGCAATTTTTACATGATTGACCATTATATATGCTTTTTGTTCTTTGTTGTGTGTGTACGGGCTCAGTACACAATACACAATCAGTATAAGCAGCGAACATTATAAACTACTTTTGTTAGTAATATTTTAAGACAACTACCAATATTTTTGTAGTAATAATGATACTTGTCAACAAGAACGTCCCATTTTGATTACTACTAATATTCAGCAGCTATATAGCAGAGGCAGCATTTTGGAACAAACTAGATGAATGTATGATCTGAGTTCTGACATCAGGTTTAACTGTCTTATGTAATAAGCTGAGGTAGAAACTTGAAAATTTTCACCAACCAAAAATATTGGATATAAGCTTGGATTTTGCAGGAATAAAATGCAATGTTGTAGTAATATGCTGAGAAGCAGAGGTGTGGTGATGTGAAGCAGCAGTTTACTGGATTGATGATTGTTGATCCAACTTGATGCAACGAAGGAAAGGATAATTGATAGGAGCAGGGTAATTTCAAAATAAATAAAAAAAAGTCCATACAACAAAAGACTGTGTCATCATCATCAACTACTAATTTGTAGTACTCTGTATTTTAAGTAAAGTATATAAGAATTAATTGCTGATGATAATTATAATTACAGTTTATAATATTAAAGGGTTGCACTTCAGTTCTAGCAAATATTTCTTTTTCTGTTTCATTGATTTGTATAATATTATAGTGTGTGTGCAAATTACAATAAAAACTCATCAAGTTTGCAGAGAACAACTAAATAATTTACCGTAAAACACACAAAAAACTTTTAAATGTAAATTTCATAACGTCAATGCCTTATTGACTAAACAACACTCTTACTTGTCGTCGTACGCACTTATTTTACACACACACATTTCTTCAAAACTTTCAAAACTTCAAAAAAAAATTTTTCATTCCGCATGTACACAAGCAATCATTCATCAATATCAAGTCTACAAATCCCAACCCTTCTAATATTTGGACAAGAAACAAAAGTTTGGTCACTGGTCACTTTTTCAACATTTCATTCATTTTTTGCATTTTTTATATAAATGACGACAACATTCTATAAAAAGTCTACAAAAAAGACTTGCCTTTCTCTTTATGTCATCTTACGTTAAACTAGATACTCGCAAGCATCAATAATGATAGTAAATCAGTTTGTCACTTTTTGTATACTACACAACAGCATCATCAACACATTATATGTTCTTGTAACTTGTAACATTACCAGGAAAGAAAACTGCCCGTCCAGATATTTCCTTTACAAATCGTACATACAATTAATTAAGATAAGTCACAATTCCTTTCCTGATATACTACTATTACATAAACTTTTAAATAATTACTTGGATATTATTTATGCATTCTTAAAAAAGAGAGACACGTTGACACGTAAAACAGATTTCTACCCGCTAACAATGTGTGTTTGTTCAGGCATGTTCAAATACATGGAGTTGTTGTGCGGTAGTAGTAGTAAAAGTAGAAATGAAAACTGGTCTATTTCACTCTCTACTTTCAACACAACTGCTGCAAACAACAAAGCATCGTTTTTAATGTTGTATATTATAGTAACGCTATCAATATCATAATTAGACTCTTATCAAATTTCCAAATTTGTTAGATGATGTGGGTAAAGAAGAGACGCGGTGCAGCATAACTCAAGTAAAGTAATAATAGTCGTAATTTTGTCTACGCCATATAGGTTCCTCTCTGCCAGTATTACCTATCGTCGCGGTAAATACAGTAGATATTTTTAATTAGGTATAATATTGTAGTAGAGTAGTAGTAGTAATGTAGTGTGTATTTCTTGAATTATTACGCTACAGTCCTACATAATGAAATAGCATAATATTGTTATTAATATATTAACTGTAGATTACTCTATATTTAGCATATATAATAACTGAAGTTTCAACGGTGTTTTAAGGATTTGGTTGTTGAGATGTAGTGGAATCTGGGTTAGACGCTGCTGTGGCTGCCTCTGAAGATGCAATAAGGTCTGTAGCACTAGTTCCACCTCCATTTCCTCCGCTGTTTTCTTGAGTGTTCGTGTTAGATCCCGATGAACTGGCCACGTGAGGTGGAATCAATATTTGATTAAGGTGTGGCTGTATTCCCAACTCTGTGCACAACAACAATAATCAAGTAATCAAGTAAACAAATTGGCTAATTAAAGAAACAGAAATCTAATTAGTTGCAAACGTAATAAATTACCATGTTCGGTGTAATTGAAAAGGGGCGGAAGCTCCCGACCTATAAAAATTACAATGAGACAATTTCATACAAGTTTTAATACACTTTATAAATCTATCTTCGTAAACTCACCATTAGGCAGTCTAGTGTTTGGATCTCGAAGTTCATCGAAAAAGTTATGGGCACAGGCTTCCAGCGGAGTTATCCGTGACGATGGCGTGTACTCAAGAAGACGGGAGACCAATTCAATTGCCTCTGGGGGTGTTCTCGGTCGGAACACCTGAAAAACATTACAAGTTTCATGATTAGGGGACATATTTTATTCATTTCACTCAAGTACAAACTGCAGTTTTTTAAGAGTGTTAATGAAGCAGAGGTGACTAAAAAACTAGCAAAAGAGAACTGTTGAAACAAAGGCCAGGCAAATTTCTCAATGGAACAACCAACAAAATGGAAACAATGTTGTACTTGTACTTTGCACTCTACCTTGTGGCCTGCATGGGTAAAGGGGAAATTCTTATCAACCATCTTACAACCATCGTTCTTTGATTTAACAGCTATTAGGAATGCACATAAATTCTTCCGAAAGTAATTTCCTAGATTTTTTTCCTTTCATAAGGCTACTCTGTCATATAACCACCAGTGCCCACACAGCCCATACAAAGGTTACAGCAAATGTGGTATGGAAATGGAAAAAGAAAGTGTAACCTACTAGTCGACATAATAATACAAAAAAGCAAGTCAATGAAATTGATTTTTCCATTGAGCAATGCAGAGCAGACTTGAGGTAACCAACAAAGCTGCATGACAATTTCTTGTAAGTTTCACTCGTGTCATTCATTCAACACTTCACGTCTTGTGTTAGTACGTAAATATTTTATTGATTGCAGAGAGGAGAAGACAAGAGAGACGGAACGGAACTGACGGAAGACGGAAATAACGAAACGTGAAAGAGAGATACTTTTTTTTATATAACACTGCAATTCTTATCACACACAGGGCAAACTAATGACCAGGACCACACTTACTCTAAATCGTTGTTTAGGTGTTGTACTGGTGGTAGATACACTTATTTGCTGTAACCTTTGCTGTACAGTACAACAGACAGTTTTTGATTATTGGACTTTGCAAATAAAATTGAGGATAGGAAACGTTTACTTTACGCCTAAATGCCTACTACAACGCTTATTATATCATTATAGGTTGTAAAGATCACGGATGGATCTATTATCCCCATGTTTTTCCCTAACTAAATTGGAACAAGGCATTAATTAATTAGTATGGCGCATTACCTTTGTCCATGGATGGGCAGTGATTTGGGGAAATCGGAATTCGGTGTAGTTGGGGTTCATTTCCCTAATCTGCTCACGGGTTGGTGTGCCCAAAACTTTAATAATCTCCACCAGTTGATCAACGCCTGAATCACCGGGGAAGATTGGCTGACCCAGCAGCAACTCCGCCAACACACAACCGGCACTCCACGTATCTAAAACCATAATGACACATTTTTAACAATGTTTTTCCTTTTATTGAAATGGGCGTCATTAACACAGATTTTGTAAGTACCAATTTTGGTGGTGTAGTCGATAGCACCAAAAATGAGTTCGGGGGCTCGGTAGTATCGTGAGCAGATATAGGAAACATTTGGCTCTCCACGGACGAGATGTTTGGCGCTTCCAAAGTCACACAGCTTCAGAATTCCCGTTGCGGGGTCCAGAAGCAAGTTTTGCGGTTTGATGTCACGATGACATATCCCGAGAGAATGAATATAAGCCAGACTTCGAAACAACTGATACATGTACAGTTTAATGTAACTGATGGGGATCGTCTGCTTGTTTTTACTATAATGACGCGCGACTTTGTACACGGTCTCAGGAATATACTCCAGCACCAAATTCAAGTACACCTCATCCTTCTGCAAATTTTAAAACAAATCAAATGGTTTATAGTTAACTTTCATGGTTTAATCCTTAACTGCAGTCTAAATGTAATAGCGAACCTTTTCACCACTGGAGTAGAAAAAGAATTTGAGCTTCACTATGTTACAATGTTCTAACCGTCTCATAATCTGCAATTCTCTGTTCTGTAATACCAAAAGAAAAGAAATATTCACATGATGAAATCCCAATCACATTTATAGTTCGTAATAAATTAGTATACACTTTGAATTGAAGCACATACCTTAAACCTCTTATCCTGGAGGACTTTCTTTATAGCAACTAACTCTCCGGTGTCACATAATTTGGCTTGATATACAACACCAAAACTTCCATTTCCTATGGGCTTTGTGTCCGTATAACGGATTTCCTGAGGTCGATCTGGTCCAGCCCCTGTTAAATTATGAAATTAGCATTAATTATAGTTACAGCATAAATATTGTTTTGGAGTAATATGTGCAATTGCTTACCCGGGGTGGCTATTACTGTAGTCACCTTTCCTCCATCTGACGAAACTGAAAAACAGACAAATTTACACAGATTAATAAAACAATCATCAATCAACTAAGGTCGCCATTTTCATATCATTTAACTTACTGGAATTCCGCTGGTCAGCAGATGAGGAGGTCCTTTGACGACTACTCATTCTCTAGCTTGTATACTGATTGAAACCGCTAAATCACTGTGCCGCAATGGGGCTGGAGACTATCGACAAGCCAAGGCTCCTTATGGCCACACAAATTGCAGCTCAGAGTTTAATAGTAATTTATTTTAAGCTTCACCTCTACAAAATCTCGTCCACACTCCCAGAGCTCCAGGAAACGGGATTCTCAGTCCTACAGTTACTACTACCTTGCTAAAAATAACTCCAAAAAGTTAGAAAAAACAACGGATTGTTGGGTGTTTTTGACAGCTTTTGTTCTTGTACAAAAACCAACTTCCTGTTCCAAACCGCTACAAAAACAAATTTCAACAACGAACAGTTATCTTTGGAACAAAAATCTCCAATAGCTACTCTCTGAAGGTTTCCAAAGGACCTTCTATTCCACACCCAAGCCAAGATGGAACTGACTACAACACGGGCAACATTTCAGTTGCCCGTTTAAATCGCCTGTAAATCGGTCACGGTCATAATTTTCTTACAGAAAGTTTTACAGGCCGAAAACGCCACAATTACAGGCACATTAAGAACACTTGATTAAACCACACTTTTAAAAAAGTTTGTCTTCGTCACTTTAAAAAATCACCGAAAAAAACTATTCACACCCTTAAAAAACCTGCTGACTCTTTAAAAAATATAAGAATCTGAACCAAAAATTCACAAAGTTCTTCTGCTACAAGGCTCACAGACCACGCACATCCTTTTCTTTAAATCAGTTTACTTCCTGAACACTTTAAATTCCACCAACATGACGATTGACGAAATTGACGATACTGGACAGCAGGGATGCTGAGGTAGAGGAACCCTTGGTCATCTGAAAAACACACAATATTTCATCATCAATCATTAATCAGAATAATAAGCTATAATTAAATCATTGACCTTTTAAGCTTAAAAATCTACCTGAGCTCTCCTGACCTTACCAACTTGTTAATCTAATAAAACAAGCCTATTAACTTTTTTATAACGTGACGATAAAAAACCGTCCAACGTCCAACATGTAAGTTCAGCAGACGAGATTTTTTAAAGCACGCAATAGACTATAGACAGCAGCTGAAACAACTAATGAAAGTTGGCTTATCAGACATTGTACCTTATCAATTGACTACAGAAATATAGACAGGATGAGGAGGTGGACGATGATAGAGCAATAAAAATGCACAGACAAGTTTGAACACTAATGGTCCATCATTTAAAAATGTGGCTACTACGCTGCTATATGATACGCTGTACATATTTTTCTGAGAACGACGCTGCTGGCAACTACGCTTTAAAGCTGTGCAGCGTTAGTAGTATGTATAATGGTTTAACTATGAAAGTAAAGCTTTTTAACATGACTTGAATGTATAGAGGATATAAATGGGCATGGAACTTTTTAGCACGTTTAGCTTCTTTCATCATCATTCCACATTAAAATATGAATATCTGGTGCCATTAAACTTGTGTGTAGTATATAACTGATCAGTTTTCATGATCATTTAACTTTCTGTCATTTTTACAACTACCTACCTATGATATGGAATATGTGTGAACCTGACCTAAAATGTAATGCGCAATTGCAAATTTACAGTACGCAGCAATAATATATTAAATATCCAGAAGAACAAACCAGCAAGTTTGGCATGACCATTAAATTTTAACACATAGACATGTACCCAAATTTTTTGTATGTATGTTTAGCACCTTTTTCTGATATGATTCATGAATCATTCGATAGATTGAATGGTGAATGGACAATGATGACCACCACAATGTAATCTTGTACCAGAAAAGTTTGGGATTCACTTCTGGTAGACCTACAAGCAAATTATTAAATTGCCAATTTTAAAGAGGAACAAAAGACGCATTTTAATTAAATTTTAGCAGCGTCAGCGTTTCATCCTTTGTGGTGCACATTCGTCATCGTCACACGGACAACAGACAGAGACCCAAATTAAGTTGGCGTTTTACAGCCTTATAATCATTCAATCTATCTATATGTGATGTGCACAGTTTTTTTATTACTAACCTTCCTCTAAATTTATTATTAGAGCCACGCATGAGGAAACACTTTTCTGGATTTCCAGAATGCAATTTAGCCCAAGTTTTAGTTGCAAATTTGCTCACCTTCCTTCCTAGTCCAAGGTCACTTTCTTTACGTCGCAGCAGAATCAATTTTGTGCAATGCAATGTAATTTTTATACTTAATTTTTACAACAAATTTATCTATATTACATTTTATTGATAAGCCATTTTTATGAACTTTCTTTCCCCGTTCTTAAAGAAAGAATGACGTGCACTTGTGTGCAACCCATCGCGTTCATCCATTTCCATTTTTTCGCACTACAAATTACCAAAAAGAAGTGTGCAAAAACGCATATTAATATGCAGTTGATAATGATGATGAATAGAGCCCGCAAAAAAACTAAGAACGGGAATATATATTGGAATGATAAACTTTCGGTTCTGAAGTTGCTTCTGTTCGCTGTAACGCTGATCAAGATCCAAAAAGTACTTAAAAATACCACACACACTCATCATGTTCCTTCTTTCAACATCATCATCATATCCTTGCACTCATAAGCAATATTCATAAAAACCTAACGCTACCATATATTCGGTTTTCTTTTTTAAAAGGAAAAACTACTCAAAAAATGTGTGTTGATGAGCTAAACTCATGAATTTATATTGCATATTGAGTATCCATCTTCTCGCAGCAGGAGAGACACACGAGCGAAAAAATATATAAGATCAAAGATCCTTCTTAAAAATAAGTTATTTCCCCACACCCGCACAATCCATGAAAATATAAGAAATGGTCAAGAAATCTAAACTTACCAAACAGTTATTAACTTTTGTCCTTAGCGTTGTCCCTTGTTCTATGGGTGCAGTATTTGTAATAATTGCACACGCCACCATTCTTCTCATGTTTTAATTTTTATCATCTCTTCTTCCCAATATTGCATTCTCTTGCTTTCTCCATATTTCCCAATTTATTGTGTTTTAAACCAGAACATTTAAAAATATATAATATTATCTCTCTACACACTTTATATACTGATGATGATGATTCTGCAGCACCATTCACTTCTTAAAAGATTATGTGTTCCTTGTTCCATAAACTCAGGAGAAAAAATCTGCAAGAATGTATAATTGTTTAAAAAAGTGTCTGTAAGTTGAGTAGGTAATAGTAGTGGCAGTAGTAGCCTCTCTTTTTCTCCTCTAGCAGTCAGTTATTCTTTTCAGAGAGTTCAAAAAGATATTCCACATAATTCCAACTTATATTTTTTATTTTTTTACTACTACCAACTACTTTATTCCAACTCTCTGTTCTGTTCCTTCTTCTTTCTTACTACTTATTATTACCAATTTTTTTTCTTTATACAGTTTTTTCTTCTCTCCCTTTAAAATAAAACCGTGTGGTTGTACTCTTGTGTGTAATGTCCGTGTACGTACTTACGTACTACTATAATATATTACTGTCTTGTTAGTAATATTCAACTTTTACTGCTGATATGTGGGGATGTTGTAAAGCATATTAGCATTTTTAGTAGTTAGTACTCCACAATATTTCTACTGCTGCTGCTGCTACTCCTGCTACTTCTTCGTCTTGTGTTCTATGATGACTTACTTTTTTCTTCTTCTTTTTGTAGAAAGAAAAATAGCAGAGCAGAGAGAAGTCAGCAGAGAAGAAGTTGGAAGAATATCTTAAGAAGTATCCAAAAACTCAAGTCCAAGTCAGCTTTTTTAGAGTTTTTTTTCTTCTGTGGTAGAGCAGAGAGTGCACAAGTACACACACAAGTTTAGTTAGCAGAATAAGAGCTTTACTGTGTAGTAGTATTTCTCTCCGTCTTTTTACATATTCTCACACGACACACCACCACCAACTTTCTTACTCGTCATCATCATGATCATCGGTATACACTTCTCTCTTGCTAAAGTCTCTCTCTGACTCTGTGTGCACATCACACAATCATCCTCCTCATCATGATCATCATCACCTCTCTTTCTAGTACTACTACCACCACCACCACACTACCATACCATCTCTCTCTCTCTCTCACTCTTATTCTTACAAATCTTTCAAACAACGGGGATATAAAAAAAGAAGTTTTTAGAGGTTTTTTGGTGGTATTAGCTGGTAGTATATAGTAGCAGCATAAAAGGAACAGAGGAGCAATGCACAGAGAGAAAAATGGTAAAGTGGATTGAAATGAAAAGATGATGATAATACACGGCTCTCTGGTCTCTTCAACTTTTTTCAGAGTTTTTCAGACCTGCTTTTTCTTTATGTGGTGGAGGTAGTGGCCTGCCTTTATAACAGTTTACTTTTTCAATGTAGAAAAATAATATGATGCATTTTGTATATATCGATGGACATATGTGTGTGTGTCTTTGAAGAAGAATAGACCTTCTGGTACTAGTTGGTAATAATATTACATGAATTGAGACTTGAATTGTGTATGCTAGTGCTGCTGCGCTATATGTAATACAGAAAATAAATATGTATGTCTTTTTTCACAATGTTGAATGAACGAAAAGAGGGATGGATATCCGTCAGTAAGCTTGGTTGCGTTGAACACACAGAGCTTTTGGCTACTGTGTTGTTTCAAAATGTGTATTCTCTTCTGCTGTTTCTGTTCATGACGATGACGATGATGTTGTTTCAATAGAGAATTTCTCTTTTTTCTATTTTTGCCTCTCGAAAGTAAACGTGTGGATTGGATTGTAAATGTGAATGTGAACACCATCATCAAAAGCATGAAGGAGAATTGGTGGAAAAACAACTCCTTTTAACTTGCATACATTTATATACATATACCTACTATTGTATATTGCATCAAAAGCAGGAAAACCAAGTTGGATGGGAGCATTCACAGAAAAAATATGCTGTTATGCACACACTCTCAGAAAACCACCTCCACCGCCAACTATATCTAGCCTTATGTACATCATGGTTAAGTAATAGCTTTCGAGGATGGGATCATATGAAAAATGTGTGGAAAAATAAGTTTATTCTGTATAGAATAGATAGGAACATCATCATCATATAATACTTGAGAATACGCGTCTTGTTGACTGAATTAAATATCATATTATCCTTTATGCTTATTACATGCTTCTTCTTGCTGCTGCGAAGAAGAAGAGAGTTACCTTTTTCCTTTGTACAAGTTTTTGTAAGAAGCACTCCTTTTGCTAGAGTATCATCATCCATGTAATTTTATTATCACGTTCTTTTCGTGTGTGGGGGAGATGTGAGAAAAATAGTTGGTTTTTGTCATATTATGCATTTGTATTGCATTATTATTATAAAATCCTTACACAAGAAAATTGGATTCTTTTTTTAGGTGGAAACAGCTCTCCGCTTTGCAACGTTTTTTCCTTCCAACCGAATTTGATGATATGGTATACCCTGTGGACTTGTTCAGCAGATTGCATATATGATGTTCATAAATAGAAAAAAATGCACACATGATCATTGTACTTGTGTGCTGTTTAAGTAAAGTTGGTAAAGTAAAGTTAAGAGAAACTTTCTAACAAAGGAATGGGAGGAATAGATAGGTACTTATTTTCCAGTGTAAAACGTGCCTCTCACTTTAAAAGAAGAGCACACAGCTGCATTTTTGTGGAGAACAAGGAACGGAACATGGACCCATTGCCCATAGAGAAATAGGGCTTCAGTAGATATCCTACTCACGCAAAATCGACCACACACTCCTACTTTTTTTCTTGAAAAAAACTTTTTATTTCGGGGATAGCCAATACACACATTCTTTCTTGCTGTTGGGGTTTATGTCATAAGACTGCAGACTTGAACTACTAGCATCACACCACCCAACAGCAAACACCACACCACCGTCACCATAAACTACTTTCTGACCATTTGGGAATCCTTGGCCTGGGTTATTGTGTATCCAGTCTCGCCTAGCGCTAGTATGGCTTACGCTGGTGGACATTGCTGCTAAGTTATATATAGTAGCAAAAAAAACTTACTTTGTTCACGATAGAGCCATAACCACACACACCAAAAATGACAGGACCGGAGGAGTGGAGGAGACACCGCTAATTTTCGAAGGCAAGCTTAGAGCTTAGCTGCCAGCTTTGGAGGAATGGAAAAGCACATAATATGATGAGGTACAACCCGGGCTCCTTCATGTGTAAAGTAAACAGCCTGAAAGTATGAGTGAAAGCATAGCACTGGAAAATGGTCAATTTTCCGTTACGTGATCATGACGGCAGTATTATACCTATGTACATAAATACTACGCATATCTCATCTCTAGGTATTACTACCAGGCTTTCCACCTTGCTAGCTTCCACCTACATCAACCTCAAGAACTCGCTTTTGCTGTTTTGGGTTGATGATCTTTGTTCTAATAACAAGTGTGTATGCACAATATGCTTATGCTAGTTTATGGAAGTACTTTTTTTCACCTGCGTGCCATCGCAGAGTTTGATGCTTTCCGTTTCCGTCAATAATAGCTACTACTGCGTACTTATCAACAGAGAGGAAGAAAAGGAATGTTTTTAAGAGAGCTCAGCTTTTCTCTCTGGCTTGCCTTTTTTTACTGCTTCAAGGTAGAAAATGACAACTTTATCTATGCAGAATAAATACAGTAATTATACCCTCGTGCGTAATAGTAATCGATCCGAGATTTTGGCTCAGGATAATGCTGGGTTTTTGTCGAAAAAGGCATCGGGCTTGAGGATGAAGCCAGTGTTCCTGTATGAAAGACAGAGAAAAGAAAATGAACATGTCAATCATAAAGAAATCCTGGCATATAATATTGATCCTGTGTTATTATTCTACGTACCCTTGATAATCGGATGAAACAGGCCAATCTTCTATACTTGGAACACTGGTAATGCCAAAAGTGTGCCACAGGACTATATCAGTGTTCACAATATTTGCTGATGGGCTTGCATTGGCCCAGTCCCACAATCCATCTCCTTTCATCCAAAGACCACTGGCGAATATTTGTTCGTCATTGTATGGCAACGCCCACACGCTATGATCGGTCCAGCTTATTGTTGAATTGGAGCGGAGGGGACTGTTTCGCTTGAGGAAAAGGGGAACGTTATCCGCTTTGGGAACCAACTTCCAGGAAACAGGTGCTCGGGTTACGGAATGCATTTGATTGGTATTTACAATTTTCCAGGATCTACCGGTTTGCGGTTGGAAGTTTGTCTTGGCTTGATCTACAGTGCGAAGTAACGTGTCTTTTTTAAAGATGCCATTCCCGTAGGGATTTGTGGTAGAGCTGATATCTCCTTCCACGGGAAGAATGTCTTGGACTGCAATAGCATTCCTTTCCGAATCTACGTCAGCGTCGATTCGTACAGAAAAGAAGTGCTGACTAATTTGCGAGTACACTTGGGGCGACATGAGATTCCCGTAAGGAGGAGTTTTCACGTCAACGCTCATCAAGTTTGTGTTCTTTAATCCTGTCAACTTGACACTTAGCTCAATTGTCGCATCTTGGTAAAACCTCCATGAAATCCAGTAGTCGGAATGACCAAGCGTGGCTAGAAAGCCAACAGAAAGCCTTTGAGAGCGCTGAGCAACGGTTCTGTCATTAGCGCGATCGTAATGAGCCCAAAGAGTGCCAGCATCTTCTTCCACTATACAAATTGCATCTGTCAAGGTCAAGGGCTCTCCAGCGTCATTGTGAATAACCACGTCGTGATAACGAGCTTCGCCTTGGCACAGGGTATTATGCGGTATTCTGGCAGCATTGAAGCCTAGTTTGTATTCACCCATTTCCAACGACTTTTTCCTGTGATAAGGTGGTCTAGGGTCTCCATACGTCACCAAAATTTCAGACAATGACATTCTGTACAAAACCGGACGCACATCGTTATTCCGGCAATGTTTCACATGATGTATTACTACACCTTCTTTTCCGGTGAATCCCACACGGAAAATAAAGTTGTGCCATGTAACCCGATTCCCATGCATTTTGAAACTGGGTCCATCTAGCTGTGTCACCTTAATTGGATGCAACCTTTTACTACCAGTAGACCCTTGCTTTTCCTCAGGCAAATAATTGGCTGTCTCCTTTGGCACAAAGTTGCCCTTTTTATTGATATCCCGAGAAAAGCCCGTGGTAGTAGGCAAGGTCTCTATTCCTCTTACCATGTTTGTGTTCAGATCCACATAGACAACAAAGTCCAATGGATGAGCTAAATCAAAAAATCAATAATTACTTCCGGTTACATAAGCCAATTTATTTTGTATGAAAAGAAGCACAAGCGGGTTCCCTTTCTTTTTTACCATAAAAGTTGTCTCCGGCAGATTCCACAGCATAAAAATACATTTGCAGCAGTTTTCTAGCTGCGGCGTAGTTTGGGTTGTCTGCAACGTAACCTGCATCCCTAGAAAAGCAAAAGGAAACAGGAATTGGGTTTGGTATGAAACTACGTTGTACATGGCATACCATTTTTGACTACTAACCAAGTGTCACAGACAATTTGTGAAACGTCGTATCCCGCTTGTTGCACCCTTTTGTTCACAGCAACATTTCCAAAAGCAATATCCTCGGCAGACATAACATCGTCCATTGACACAGTTGGTCCAACGTTGTCCACTTTCTTCCAGCTTTCCAATGTAAACTTATTTAGATTTACCAAAGCCTCATAATGCTCATCATTGTCTGGATCTTCCAGCATGACTATAACTCTTCGGTTGATCACTCCAGCTGCCATTACACTCACGTCGTTGTTCTGGAGAAAGCTGCGGAGCAACTTGGCTTTCTCGGGCTCCTTTAACGTAATCCATTTGTAGACCCATCTGGTATAGCCGCGTAAAGAGGCGACTATAAATTTTGCAAGGCGAATTTCAGAAGATGTCAGTGGGTCTAAGGGATGATCCGTTATTTCATGCTCCGGAAGTCCAGCAGTGTTTTGTCCGGTAATGTAAATTTTCATGGGAAGAGTCAGATTAAGTTCAGGAGTAGATCTTTCTACTGATATATTTGCTAAATCAAAAACAAAATGATTTAAATATTTAAAAGAAAACTGGCAAACAGCATTTTATGTCAATTTCAAAACTTACTTGGATTTCTTCTCCTAAATTGATTTGCCACAAGACCTTGCGTATCTAGAATGCATGTTGTGCCAAGTAAGGCAATAACTGCAATTACTAAACTGGGCAGCGGCCAGTTAAATGGCCAATTAAAGCACGACATTTTAAAGAGTAGCACCTAATAAAACCCAGTTTTGCACACCCACACTCTAAACTCAACTGCATGAATATTTCAAAGCGGAAATAACCAAATATTGGATGTCATTAAGACTACCATTTACCAAGTAAAATTGAAATGAAATCGAAGGTTGAATGCGTACATGAATATTAGAAATATTAAGGAAGTGACCCTTTCATGCTCAGGAATGCAACAAAGCTCGTATTCTTTTTCCTGTGTCAGAAGCTTACGGTACTTCCTTCATTCATCCTTCCGTCTATGCACAGCCTTTTAAGGACAAAAATAGAAATATTCTGAAATTATTAGGTCAGCATACAGTAAAAGACAAGTGAACAAGTAGCATGTGCATGAAATGATTCGGTTGAGCTAAAATTACATTGAATTGAAGTATGAGTTTGTACCCACATGACCTTGACCAATAAAGAAACGCTTTTTGAATTTTTGAGGTTTGAAAGTATGTGATTTATTAATTTTTGGTAAAATGAAATAAATAATTAAGTGCATAACATATCAATCAACAAATATACTCAATTATATCCAGCTTTTAAAAACGTATGATAACATTTCATGAATTAACGCTGTAACTCTTCGCTTCCCGAAATTTGGAAGGTTGATTGCACACTGGGTCGTGCTCCTTTCATTCGATATATTAGCTCGCTACGTAAAATGTTCGGTGGGATCATTATCTCGGGTTCAAAACGTGCACTAGACATTGTTTCCTTTGTTGTATTCACGTAAAGCGGAAGATCTTCTATGCCCCGTACCGAATTTTTACCCAGCTCAACGTACACAACAAAGTTGAAGGGATAGGCTGAAATATACACACAAAACGACTCATGCATATAAAATCCACTGATAATTTTATAAAAAAGTAGTTGAAAATTATAATTTACTATTTTACCCAAAAGTTCATCGCCTTCCCTGCGAATCTCGAAAAAGTAAATCTGAACCAGCCTTGTTTTGAGGTTGCTTGAGACAAATCCAGCGTCCCTACATATTAAACGCCAACAAAATTTTAAAGGTGTTATAATGGAATTCGTTGACCCTAGATCACAGTATTTAAAGATACTTCACTTTATCTGTCGAATGGCCTTACCAAACGTCTGGAATCACGTCTTGTATCATTCCTCCTCCCCAAGCTTGTATTCTCTGTTGCACGTTCACATCCGCCAAAGCGATTTCTCCAGCCACCAACATTTCCTACTCTGAAGCTTTCCCTATTACCAATCCCTGCTTTCCCGGTGTCCAGCTTTCTACCTTGAGCGTGTTCAAATTGACCACAGCCCACACTGGAACACGTTCCTGAGAATCGGTAATGAGTACATTGGCTTTGCGCTGATGCTGGTGATGAGGAAACGGTGGTGTGGGAAGGTCCACAAATTTAAAACGCCAATTAGAGGAGTTGTCGTGTAGTTGGAGGATAAAACTGATAAGACGTAATTCCAGGGAAGTTGCTGGGTCCAGAAGATGATATGATGGTTCTGGGTAATATGAGACATGATATGGTCAGAATATTTTAGGAAAATTCGCATGCAAAATGCTGCATTTTACCTAAAACGGTGAAATTTAAAGCAGATTTTGAAACAAAGTCTTCCATTCCATCGGTCCATGGGAATGGCAGAGATGATGCATTGTAGTGGCCAACTTTGGATGCTTGATCTGGCAAATAAATTGAAACTTTATGAAATCATTTTTTCTTCATTTTTTAAGTTTTATAACAATTTGCGTTTTATAATTACCAGGTTCGTCGAGATCCCTGTACCGGGCAACCAACATTCCTGAAATGACGAAAATCGTACTGGGATTTATAAGGAATTGGAAATACGGCGACTTTTTTATTTCCACCATTTTCGCCCGCATTTTACAGAATAAAAAATGAAATAGCACCATGTAGAAGAAATATACACGCGCACTTTTACAAGTGAACTATGTAAAACCCAAACCCAAACTAAAAAGGACTTTTTTGCTTGTCGTCATTTGTACAAAAATACAGAACATCAAGTTATAAGCATAACGGTAGTTATCGGAGCGCGGAAGAAGTATTTTTTCTTCAACCAAAGCCATAAATCACAAACTGCATGTTGTATGTACCCAAGAACCCAAGTCAAGGAACCAAACCTTCATATCATGAGACTTGAGCGTGAAAGGAAATGACTGTTTTAAAATGAAGGGTTTTAATGCAGAAGGATATTAACTTCGTTCTACACAGCATAAAGAGGTGCACAGAAAATTCGTTGAAGGGTCACACATGCAAAGTATGAATATACCTAGTTTGGGGTACTTCATAATTTTATGCCTCATATTAATCTAACGAAAAATCCTGCATAAAGCATAAAAGAAATTTACACAAAAATAATAATTTTTTAGGCAAATGGAGCGCGTCAGTGGTATTGGCTACCTCAAGATTTTGTCAAAAAAACATTCATAAAAATTTCAAATTATTTCATGTCGCCACTTTTTTTGTCACGAAAAAGGTAAAAGCTCAGCAGCGACGATGATGTCTCAGCTTTATGTTTTTGTTCATGTAGAAAATGCGAGTGCGAGTGTACCTGCTGCGGTTAACCTACAACGTAAAACTATAAAGATTTGCCACGCCACAATTATGCGATCTGTCATGTGACAAGTCGACAAGTGTGATTAAGGAGGATGCTAGTGTCTGGGTGCTTCCCCAGATTTTTGAAAAATGACATGCGAGAACGAACGCTATGATTAGAGATAATTTGTAGTCTGTGGTACATGCAACGTAAAATTGTTTGAAATATGCATATGAAAGAAAAAATGTGAAAGCTTTTGAAAATGAAAAGTTAAAAATGATTTTCATTAAGTGCGTTACATGCGATTCGGGAGAATAGCGACCCTTTTTTATATTTTCTGGTTTTATTTTATAAAATTAAAAGTGCCGTCAGTACGTAAAATTCTTTAAAATTTAGCGTTTGCTCCCAAAAATCAGCATGATCTGTATATGCATTAAGCATCATCTTCCACATCATCCTCCGTATCGTCGTCGTCATCATCATCACGAGCCTTTCTCCAACCTGGTGGTGGTGGTGGGGGTGGACTTGGCCATCCTAACTGGTTGTCATAAGCTGTTGTTTGACTTGCCGGTGGCACGGTCACTGCTGGATTTTGTGTGAAAAAGTTGCTGGGTCTAAGTCGGAAACCGACAGTGCTGCAAAAAACAAAAGATAATTTAGATTATTATTAATTAGATGGAGATAATTATTAATCGAAGGGATCAGTATCATGTGCTTACTCAGGAATGTCAGAAACTACCGGCCAACCTTCTGGGTCAGCCAGGTACGCCAATCCAAAAACGTGCCAAAGAACGACATCCGTATTTTCTAGGTTGTCTCCCAAACTCTCGTTGGTCCACTTGGCCACTCCACAGTCCAGGTAGGTATGGTCAATAAAAATGTGCTCATCATTGTAAGGCAACACCCACATGTTATGGTTAGCCCATTTAAGTTTATCCCTCAGTGGACTGTTCGGGGTTAGCAAATTAGGCATGTTCGGTCCTTGTGGAACTACTTTCCAGGATGGCTGTCTTCCAGTCACAGGATTCACTTCATTGGGATTTGAAATCCTCCAGGTACGACCAGGAGCAATGTCTGATGGAGCGTCGGCCACTTTCTTGAAAACTTTAGCTTCGGGCTGTATTCCATTTCCATACGGATTGTTTGGAGGGGGCACGGAAACAATGTCCTCTAGGGACACCGTATTCTGTACTCCGTCAATGTCAGCATCAATACGAGCTCCGATAAAGTACTGGAAGTTTTGGGTGTACACTTGCGGCATCATAAGATTTCCATAAGGAGGTGCCTTTACATCAACAGCCATGAGATTTGTATTTTGGGTTCCAGACAAGAACATGCTCAGCTCGATGGTGGCGTCTTGGTAAAATCTCCAGCTAACGAAGTAGTCGCAACTGCCAATGTTGATGTATGAGCTGACTGACAAGCGCTGAGATCGGGTGACCCCTTGCCTACCGGATGGCGCGTCGTAATGAGCCCACAATAAGCCAGCGTCCTCTTCGAAAATGCAAGTGGATTTCTTTACCACGAAAGTTTCTGCCCGTTCGTTGTGGATCACGGAGTCGTAATAGTAAGCTTGTCCTCGACAGAATTCAGAAGAAAGGGATAGGGATGACGTGCCAAATTCGAAGTTACCCATGTCGTAGGACTAAATACGAACAATATCAAAATTTAAAGCTTCGTCTTTTGAACAAAAAAACTAAAATAAAACCTGAAGGTTGACTAATAACTTACAGCTTTCCTCTGGTATGGTGGTCGCGGATCACCGAAATAGATGTAGACTTCGGAAACGGATAATCTGTAAAACAATGGCCGTAGCTTTTTGTTGTCCGTGTATGTTACATGGTTAATTGTCACTCCTTCGCGGGGGCTATACCCAACACGAAATTGAAAGTTTTGCCAGGTAATCAATCTGTCCTGAACCGTGAAGCTTACACCCTCAGGTCTAGAAATGGCAATAGGTCGCACATCGCCCCGGATGGAATTTGGAGGAAGACTGCCAGGAAGCAAGTTACCACTGGCAGTTGGAACTTTATTTCCCTTTCGGTTGGACGTGTCAAAGTCTTGTTGTATGGGAAGATCTTCAATACCGACAACAACTCGGTTCGCAAGATCAACATAGACGACGAAGTCGAAAGGATGAGCTACACAGCAATTAAGTAATCATATAGGTGCTTTGGACATAACTTATAATTACGATCAAGTTGTATGATTCAAAGTGTCAGCAGCGTTTTTCATGCATAAAGAATTTTTGACGAGAAGACAAATTAAATACATACCGTAGTAATTATCTCCATTGCCAAGAAGGACGTAGAAGAACACTTGAAGCAACTTGCGAACTGAAGCGTAGGTGGGGTTATCTGCGACATAACCAGAATCCCTGTAAAAAATAAATGCAAGAATTTTGTTCTTGAATATTTTACTTTTGTTATTGCTTTTAAAATTTTTAAACTTACCAAACATCAGCCACCACAATACTAAGATCATTAAATCCCAAAGCATTAATTTTCTGCACCACTCGACGATCTAAAAAGGCAGTGTCTCGGGCTACATCCATGTCCTCTATCGTAATGGTTGCCGCATGTTGGTCTGGTTTAGCATAAGTCCAGCTTTCCACCTTGTACGTGTCCAGGTTAACAATGACCCATGAGGGAGCTTGAGTTCTGGTTTCAACCACCAAAACTTCCGCTTTGCGAGGAATGCTTTCAGGAGGTGGCACGGTTCCAGAAAGAAAGTAGGGCAAAAGCAGAGCTTTTTCGGGCTCTTTTAGCCCAATGCATTTGAATTGGAGGGACAGGGTTCGATTATTTGCACGAATAATCAGCGCTGCAGTTCTGATTTCGAGAGCGGTCAAAGGATTCAAAGGATAGCTGGTAAGGACACGCTTCAGAGGGAAAGGATATGCATTGGCTGCAGAGGGCGGTGGTCGAATCAACTTCTCCAGAATGTCGGCCGACTCATCAGCGCTTTCAGGAACTCCATTTTGGAACGTTTCTTTAGAAAGGGAAAAATTAATTATACTAGAAAATTTTGTATTTTAATGATTTATTGGCTACAAGGCAGTTAAAATTAAGTTGATAAAAGCTTACAATTTCTGCCGTGGGTGAGATGTCCATTAGCTTGGAAAATTGATAAAATAACTAAGAGCAAGGCTATATGAAGCCAAGTTTCTTTATATTTGGCCATTATGGCGACTTGGCACAAAGTAGTTTGAAAACTATCGGAGCTTTGCTAGGAATTTTAAGGAATGTGAGCCGTGTCACTGCAGAACCTCAAGTGAAGGTAACTTGACAGAAGCAGCTACATGAAATTTTTAAAAGCTTTCATAAGTCCCCCAGATTAAAAAAAGAGAAGTTTAAAAATAAGGGCTTTCATTGTTGAATCACGTGAAACCTTTGGACTTTTATTGTGCACCCATTCACCATTCATCATTGGAAATGAGTTTTTTAGAAGTTATGAAAATATATAATGCATAGGCATAGGTGCATAGTGAGTGCGTACTTACATCGACAGAAAGGCAAATGGAAAAGTACCAAAGGATCTTTTATTTTCTAAATGTTAAAAAAGTATGCGCAGTCAGCAGTATGTTATGTACCTAACCCAACATAAATTTCGTTTCACGTTTTTGTCCTAAATTAAGATTCTTAATCCCCGGTGGAAGGGTTGAATCTGAATTTCGTGAAAGTAGATATTTTTAGATAAGCTCTGTTATTTAAATATTAATGATGAAAATTCATTTATCTACTTAATGGAATCCATCAGCATGTCAAAACCTATATCTGCATTACATGGTACAATATGGCAAACATTTTAATTATCAACATGAAATTATGGCAGATAAAACTTCTTAAAGATGCAATTCCGGTGTACGTACAGTTGAGAGATGAAGAATATTAATGTTTTGCCCCTGTTTCAAATTTACTTTCATGAATGGGTTTGTATGCAATTCAAATTGAATGCTAAAAAATATGAACTAGTGTGCAGTTTGAAAACGATAAAATGAATTGACATTCCGGGTCCTGGTACTATATTTTTGAAAAACGATAGTATAAATAAGTCAAACAATTTCTACAGTAGATTCCAGAAGCTGGACACTGCTCCTTGTCATAGTTAGATAAACTCGTCATTGTTTCAACCAAATATAGCCATTTGGTATATGGATCAATGGCACTTGGTGGATTGACACCAACACCAGCAATCCATGTATGGTCAATTTCACGTCCAGCCAGTGCTGTTGTTTCACTTGCTGGCTTAATTGAAAGACAAGATAATGGTAGGAGACATCATAAGACTTTAAAAAAGTACTTTATTAGGAATCGACAGATTCCTTCTAATTTCCTGTTCCGGCCGTCCGGCCTAATGCGTTTTTCTCCGAGATGGCTAATCCGATTTCCACCAAACTTGGTATACAGACTCTAGTGGAGGTCGGACAGAACCCTATTGAATTTCAGGTCAATAGGTCAACTCCAAAGGTCAGAGGTCACCAACGGTTCAACATTTTAACATAGGACCTATATCATGCGGCACATGATTTTAGGTCCATTTTTGACCAGGATTACGAATCCACAGTCCATTTGTTAAAATTCGGATTGTAAGGTCCTGAAATCAGGGCCTTAATTTTCAAATCTGCTAATTTAATGGATCTATGCTGTGCGGCACATGATTATAGGTCCAATTTTGACCAGGATTACCAATCCGCAGTTTGTTTGTTAAAATTTAACTTTTAAGGTCCTGAAATCAGGACTTTAATTGTCAATTATGTCAAATTAGTGGACCTATGCTGTGCGACACATGACTTTAGGTCCATTTTTGACCAAGATTACAAATATGAGGTCCATTTGTTAAAAATCCGTTTATCCACGGGGCCGAAGGCCCCAAATATCCGCGGGGAATGCCCCGAAGGTCCAGAAGTCGATTCCTACTTACTCCATTTGCCAATGGTTTATTTATTTAAAAGAAAACATGATTTGATAAATTTTATTGATGATTCTTTGAAAATTTCTTTAACTTTGAAAGCAGAACATGCAAATTCTATCTTTCCCATGGCTTGCTAAAATCACAGGCCAATCTTCCCCTGATGAGCTATCTGCATAGTTCAATACGTGCCACAAAAAACGTTCACAAGGTGGAGATGAACCACCCTAAAGCCAAAGGGGGGAGCCTTTGGTTTTTCTAGGGTCCTGGGATTCAGCCTATCGACTATGTGTCAGGCTGAATCAGAGGACCCTCTTTTAACTTTAAGTTTCTAGGCCAACTGGTAAGGTTTAAGTTAGGTTAGGTTTAAGTTAGGTTATGTTTATGTTAGGTTATGTTTGATTTAGGCAAGATATAAGTTAGGTTAGGTTTAAGCTAAGTTAGGTTAGGTTTAAGCTAAATTAGGTTAGGTTTAAGCTAAGTTAGGTTAGGTTTAAGCTAAATTAGGTTAGGTTTAAGCTAAGTTAGGTTAGGTTTAAGCTAAATTAGGTTAGGTTTAAGCTAGGTTAGGTTAGGTTTAAGCTAAATTAGGTTAGGTTTAAGCTAAGTTAGGTTAGGTTTAATCTAAGTTAGTTTTAAATTAAATTAGGTTTAAATTAAGTTAGGTTTAAATTAAGTTAGTTTTAAATTAAGTAAGGTTTAATTTAGGTTAGGTTTAAATTAAGTTATCGAAGGGATCTGGGGGCGAAGCCCCCAGGAATAAAAAGAACAGAACGTGTAACGTCATCTTAGTTGGAGATTTGATTGAAATACCCATTGCTGTTTCTTCCAGAGTAAAAAGATCCAATCTGTGTCAACATCGCTTCGGAGAGCCTGTATACAAATTTAAAGGGAATATACATTTCACTAAATATACCATATCGAGGATATAGGCGAGCGAAGCGAGCAGGTAAGGTTATTTTTAGGTTAGGTTATGTTAATGGAGTGTGTACACGGTTAACGTCGGCGAGTGACGTGTGCAGTAACCGTCCGAAGGACGGTTACTTCATACGTCAAACGAGCCGTTTGTGTACAGTGCATACATGCATATAAAATCATAATATTCAGTTTCGAACTAGGCATCTATTTCGCATAAGATGCTATAGTATTAGTTAACTACGCATTTTTACTTTTCGAAATTGGCTTTATTTATAAACTGTTGCATTACAATAGTCACTGCTGATTAAACTTTAATATTATTCTCGGACGTTTATTTTTTGCTCCTTGCACTGAATTCTTTTTTACACGTTAATTTGTACTTAAACATTAGGAATTTTTATATTTACTGTTGGTACATTGCATTCTTTTCGTTAGTTTTATCATGAAATATACCAAGTACCTGGACAACAGTCTTGCAAGAACCAACACTATGTTCAATGGAGATATTTTGTAGTATGTGCTACATGCAACGTAACTTGTTTGAAACTTCCATCTTTTACATAAGATGCAAAATTAATTGAAAGAACGTGAGTGAAAGCTTTAAAAATGAAAAGTACCTACTTTCATTTACCTAAAAAGATTTTCATTGATTTACATGCCTTGAGAGAATGAGGACATTTATTTGCCATTTCTGGATTTATTTTAACAAATTATACGTGCTAAAATCATCATTCATTAATTAAAAATTTTCAAATCTGCTAACGATTATGCTGATTATGTAACTCAACAAGATCTACCTGTTTACTAAATCTCATCTTCAATCATCATCCTCGCTACCGTCGTCGTCCTCATCCCGGGCCCGGGCTATTTTCCAGCCTGGTGGTGGGGGTGGATTTAGCCATCGTAACTGGTTGTCATAAGCTGTTGTTTTGTTTGGTTCAACTTGAAATTATATAAAATGTTTTTTTTTCAGTTACACATGACCACACAAAGCTAAAAATGAATGCACATATAAAAAGTTATGTAGATAATACAATTGTAAGCTTCAAAGCCATTAACTTGTAATTCACGAACTATATAATATGTGATTTTGGTATTTTGACAAACTTTAAGTATGCTTACTATATTATTACATTTTATGTGTTATCGACGATAGCTTATGGTAAAAAGCATTCCAATTCTTGTATTCAAATCTCAGATAAATGGTTTGAATTATCTTCTGGAAAATAATTCCTTTTAGAAAGCTTGTTTATTGAAATTGAATGTTGTGTACAGTACAAAAACACACACCCACTCGCGCCCCTTTCATACTATTAATGTAGTATTTGTCATGACCAAACGTTTTTCTGCAATACTACTACTACACGTGTAGGAATATTAATTAGATAATCACTTTGAAAAAAAGTTTGACATTCTGGGCAACCTTTTTTGGTAAAAAGCTAGATTTCAATTCAGTATGAAATTACAAATGATAAAGGAAACCAGTTAAAGGAATTTGGTTGAATATTAGCACGTAGAAAGTAGCGCTTTTTTCAAAGTGTTATGCGACATGTTCATTTCTTGCATTAATTCTCTGGCTTATCAACCATGACACATGTACTGTTGAACATTATAGATTTTTCCCGTAAACGCACTTCACTTCACACATCTGTCATGTAAGTGTGGTCGTGTCACAGCATCACACAAGTCTAAAAATAAAACTATTTTGTTGATCGGCCCAAAAGGAATGATAATATAATAATAAATAAAATGTCATGACAAAAATATGTCACATTAAATAATATTATCAATCCCAACTTGGTGTTTTGTTGCGTAAAAAGTTAATTGACATTTGGTGAAGACATCCAAGTTGCTAATGCATTTCTCGCACTATGCTTACAATTTTTCTTATGTCTATAGGCTTGCTGCTTGCGTTGTTCGCAGCAGCACAATAAATGAAATCGTGATGTCGCTTTCTGTTGTATTTTCGCTTGTTATATTATTCTGCAACTATTTTGTGGGATTGCTGAGGTGTTAATTTTTTGATGGGATATCATAGTAAAGCTCTGGACACAGAGAAAGTAGAGAGAAAATTTTTCTTCTTATAATACTTCTTGTCTCAGTTTATCTTGAGAGAAAGTTGGGGATAATAATAGTCTGGTGATACGATTTCCGTTACTTTCTCAATTAACTTTTGTAAACCTTCTTTCTCCTCACATTTCACTGGTTTGGTGTGGTGGACGGTCCAATCTTGTTTATAATTTAGCAAAATGTACCTTATAAGCAGAGGAAGTAGCATCTTGCTTTCCTTTAACATTTTACAATTTACCAAGAAAATTTTCTTGTTTTAAATTTGAAATTGATACTCTAGTGAACTCCGAAAAATTTAATGATTGACCAAAAAATGTATTCAGTTCTGTGGTGATGATGACATTGGTGACAATCTGTTATCGAAACCATAAATAAATGAAGTTTGTGAACTTATGGAAGACGGTTTTTTTGTGATGATGTGGCAAAGTCTGGCATACTTGTGTAAACTCATCTTAGCTTGACAAGCTTGGACATTACAAGTTATTATGAGTTTTAAAAAACTTCGTTTTTATGATACCAAAGCTTTTAGGGGATTCTTTAGTATACGGCTCCCCGGATTTCAAGATGAGACATATACCAATCGATAGCCCTTGACCTGGGGAGTCGAATGGTACCACTCTCAATACCCGCATATGAGGGGTTCATCCCCCAGGGGTACTTCTTAAATTGCACAAAAAATGCACTTTTACATGCAATCAAAGCGTCTGACAGTACCCCATATGAGCGAGGGAGTAATTTTAAACCTGACAAATCACAGGTAATGCGCATTGCAGGTTACAGTAAGGGCGCGGGCCTCGCTACGCTCGTCCGCTAGCTGGGGGCTTCGCCCCCAGACCCCCTCGGTTCGCGCTTACGCGCGAACCTCAATTATATTCAAACATAGGTGAACATAATGTAGCCAGGTCTATTGCTTTTTCCTCATTCGCAGACCGATAACATCAAATGTATGCAGAATGTGGGAAGTACCAACCTAACCTAACTTACCTAACCTAACTAAAACTAACGGAATATGGCGGTTAGCAAGCAACAGTGGTGTAATTTAACTACCCGCTGTACACTGGGGTACTCTGAAATCTGTCGATTGCATGTAAAAATGCACTTTTAGGGCAATTAGAAATTTACCCCTGGGGGATGAACCCCTTATATGCGGGTATTGAGAGTGGTACCATTCGACTCCCCAGGTCAAGGGCTATCGATTGGTATATGTCTCATCTTGAAATCCGGGGAGCCGTATACTAAAGTACAGCCAGCTTTTAAAAGCCTTTTAAAACATTCAGTTATTTAGGTTTGAAGTTTGCAATGACTCATTGTGTATTAGAGTAATATATCGAGTACCACGGAGGATAATTAATCAATAGTGACATAGCACCACTCAATCGCGATGTATTTTGATTAGTACTCAATGCATACTCTCCTTGAAGCTCATCGTTTCACTCTAGACTTTACTGATGATAATAGCAATGCGAAATGCGAAACATAACAAACGTCACGTTTTTCCTGTACAATTATTTAGAAAATCTCCCAAAACAAAAACAAAAGCTAAAAGGATAGTATGGGCTTAAAAATATAAAATTTTGATAATAATTAAAATGTTTGTTGCAATGCTTTAAGACAGAACTGGTAGCTCATTCTGTACCTATCCAAACACTTCCGTCGCAATATCAGGGCAGCCACAATTTGTGGCCCATAAAGCTGCAGGTACCTATATGGAATAGGAAGCCTTTTGCACTTACATTATCCAGGTAGAACTATGTCCTCCGCATTTTGCTTTGCAGTCTGCGGGAATGCACCATGACTCAAATACACCTTACTCCCTCACGCGTAAATATGGCTTTATTCGTTTACTTTAATACACACTAGGGTCTCAGACAAAGTTTATAACTGATCCAGTGAGTACAAAAAATCGGTATCCGGCCCATTCCCCTCGGTGCACTCTCCCCCCTGGGGTTCCGTTCCCCTCAGACCCGTTTCCCCTTTGCGTTAGTTCCCCTCTTTACTTTTTTCCCTTTGAGCTTCTTCCCCCCTCACCAGTTTACCCTTTGCGTTCCTTCCCCTCTTTACATTTTCCCCTCTGAGCTGCTTCCCCTCAAACTTGTTCCCCTACGCACCCGTTTCCCCTCCGTACAAGTTCCCCTCTAAGCAACCCCTTGAACTCCATATTTGTTTTAAATGTGAAAAAATATATTACCTATGATAGATAATATGTATACTTGAAATATGAGCGTTGAATTTTTCGTAATTCTTGAGTAGCAATTTGCAGTCATATGCAGATGAATTTTTCACATAACACTAATATGTAACTGACTTTGTAACTTTGACTGGTTTACAAAATAGTGTTTGCTAATTTCAATTAAGGTAATGTAATGCTTTATTAAAACATTTACTTACATGCCATATATATCTGGATTCAAGTTTTGTTGTCTGGTAAAAGAATTAGGATAATCCAATTAAGATAAGAATTGATAAACACACAAACCACAACCCGTGCATTCAGTATCAATAATAAAATGAGAAACACAGTTAAGCTGGGACTGTTGTTTGTCATTATAACAAGACCTTTTAGTTTTTATACTATATTTCAATGAACGCTAAATAACTAAGAAGCCTTTGTTAACCGAAATGTTAATATATATTTCGTAAGCTTCAATGTTTACCTAGCCAAAAATGTTCCAGTTGCCACTGAACTATTGCATTTTCTGTTCTGGTTAACATTTAGTACATTGACTGAAAGCTGTGTTGACTGCTTATTGAGGTTTATTTGCCAGTTTTCAAAACTAGAATTATTAATATATTTTTTTTAAATAATCAGTACCGAAAAAAGTCACTGGTTGTTAATAGTCGGCTTCAAAAAATAGTTGAAGATTACGATACCAGACAAATAATTGAGTATTCGACCGAGATAGCACACAAGATTAATTTAATTGTGTAACTACTGCCTTTGTATTTTACCAAAGAATTATATTCTTACATTAGATATTTGACAGATGTACCAAAGAGTTTGTAGATATTTTTAAAAAGAAACGTTCCAAAAATATCGATAGTTTAAAAGTTGTTATAAAAGTACAACAGTTGTAGTACAACTGTTGTACAGTATTGTATCTTTGTATTGAGTTTTGCGTTACTGATCATTTAGAAAATGTATGTAAGCAGTTTGTATAATTAGGAGTTATAGAGTAAAATAGTAAATACCTAATATATTTTTAAGGTTGTTTGCATGTAACCAATTCTTCGATCAATTTGAATTATATTGCCACCCAAGAACTACGCCACATTCAACAATTATATTTGTAATAAACGCATTACCTATAATAAGTACATGTATGTAATAGGTCACATTTGAAACAATCGTTGAGTTCAAGGGGTTGTTTAGAGGGGAACTTGTACGGAGGGGAAACGGGTGCGTAGGGGAACAAGTTTGAGGGGAAGCAGCTCAGAGGGGAAAATGTAAAGAGGGGAACTAACGCAAAGGGGAAACGGGTCTGAGGGGAACGGAACCCCAGGGGGGAGAGTGCACCGAGGGGAATGGGCCTAGACCCCAAAAAATCTACACCTTAGCATTTCTAAAAAATAAACTACCAAAGCGCAATTGCAATTACATAAACCTGAACCTGAAAATATGAAAATAATCAAATCAAAGATCCGGGTCCATACGTTTTAGCGTAATACAAAAGAAGTGTGATTAACATTGCACTAACAAGACCTTTTATACGTTTAGCATAAAATAAACACTTCAATTGAACAACTTTTGAATAAAGTTGGTTTCCCTTCTATCATATTAAATTAGGGAACAAGAGGAACAGAACAAAAGTGTCCCACGTGTGGAAGCTATGCCCACCACAAATAAGAGACCAAGTGTCATCGTCACGGAATTGGTGGAGGAAAACGATTCCGTTGGTTCATCCTTGTTCATTAAGTTATCTCGAAGCTGACAACATGTGTAGTTTACGTGTTTTATGAGTTTGCAAAAATTCTTAAACGTAATTTTTGAATCCTCCTTCTTCCCTTTGATACTTATACTTAACGAAAGGGTAGTATAAATGAAAATAGACAGGCAACGTATAATTACAAACTAATTCCATGCATGGTAGTAGTGTGCTACGCATTTTTCCGGGTCCGTTTTTTGGATTTTAACTTTTCGAATAATTGCCAAGTATATGGTAGGTATGACGGGAGCAAATATTGTACAAACGACTGAACAACTTCTTTTTATCACTCAACGTAAAACGTAAGGTATCTCGAGTCAAGCAAGGGCTTACGGGAAACTTACGTTTGATTTGATTGCAAATTTATTCTGTATTTTTAGTAGCATGTTTCCATATTGTTTCCATAAAGAATGTATAGAATTGGCATAATTTAAAAACTACCATAACAATGGTCACTGCCAGATCAATTTATTTTATAACCCCATTTAAAAATATTTAGTGGTAACATTCTGTAGAAAAAAATGCAATCTCTGACTTGACGATTGCCAAGTTGGAGATTCTCTGCATCTGCATGCGAAGTCTACCTACTACCTACACACATAAGCTCTGCAGTGTATAAACCCGTGTCTCTACTGGATGTTGGAAACCTGCTAGAAATCAGCTTAGTTTGACCATGATCTACCACTTAGCCTCGATGGCGCAGCAGGCAGCGCGTAAGTCTCATACCGTTTCGACATAACGGTTGTCGGTTGAGTGATCTTAAGGTCGTGAGTTCGATCCTCACTCGGGGCAAATTTTTGACGAAATTTGATGCATCTTCTGTCAACTTTCTTTTTGAATTAGTTCATTTATTTTTAAAACGCAATTATTGCCATATTAATACGGCCTTATAAAAAGTCTTATATTTTAGCAAATTTTGAGCTGAAATCTCTATAGTGATATAGTGTTGATAATGAAACCCGATATCCTCTTCAATAAAGTAAATTTTGATCTATACCGTTTTTAATGTTAAAAATGCATTGTGGATAAATGAGTCGGAGTAGTCTAACGGTCCAGTGTTCGAGCCCCTGTTTTGGGCGTTACTTTTTGAAGATTTAAAAAGTATTATTTGACTACTTTTAAATAATTTTGCTACTATATTTTTTGGTTTGCTGTTTATGCGCGTGCAATTATAGTAGTTTTTAACGTTGTCACTTACTGTATTTGCAGAACATCACTTTTTGATGATATCATCACTAAATGCAACTTTATATGAAGCCATCATCGTAAATAAGGCTTTAGTTGAACCTAACGAAGTTTGCATACCTGGTGGAAATATGCAGTTGCCAATTGACAGATTACTTGCGATTTGTTTGTATTCAGGATGGTGTATGTAACTTGAATCATATAAAAGATATTATATATTGATATACTCAGATATGGTCATAGATAGATACAAATTTCAAGTAAATCTGCCAACTGGAAATATGCCACAGGTTTCAACAAATTCGAATTGCGTTGATCTTTGAACATTTCACCTGCACGGATACAAACTTTATTAGTAGAAACAGAAAGTTGCCTCCAGTGATAGTGCTGATGACTGACCAAGTTTTAAAAATGATTAGTTGGCTACTTTTTAATAGGTATTTTTATTATTCTTTTATCATTTGGTTTGCTTTTATGGGAGTTGTCTTTGGATAACTTGGCTTTTACAGTTGTCTATTATACTTGTACTATAAGTTTGTAATTTGTAATATACAAAATAGTGTAAATATTATTTTGTAGGAAAAGATATAGGTATGTACGATGACGTAGTGTAATGATAATGCTACCGCTCCCTGTAGCCAGTGTTAGCCTAATACTTACTCAAAAAATTTGACGTTAAAAAAAGCAAACGCAATAAAGTTATAAGCGTTTGAAGTTTAACTGTTTTTTGAACATTTAGTGCTGTAAAAGTGCAATTCAGGTTACTTAAAAATTTTGGCTATCTTCAAATGACGAAATACAAGTAGGGAAACAATTTCCGATGAAATGCTTTAATAAAAGCGATGTTTATGCATTTGCATATTTACAAGAATTGGTTCATTTTAATTATTAAGAACTTTTAAAAAGAAATATCACGTCAAATTAATTTCATTCTGTATTTTTATGCATAGCATAATATTTAGTTTGCAATCAATAGAACACCTTAAACAAAGTAGCAAATTGTTACTAACATGCTTTTTGTTTCGAGTGTGTCGTTTAGTGGCAAATATGATCAGAATTCTAATCTCCTTCACACTTCAGTTATTGTACATTCTAAAGCTTATCTTTCCAGTCTTCATTTAGGAACCGTACCATTATGGCATAATAAAAAGTTACCTACATCCAGTGACTACTAAATGCACTGCTAGATTTCAGTTGATTCCGATTTACTTTTCTAATGATATCTTATCTTTGGAAACTAGAATTTGCATGCATAATTAGATAGCTAGTGTCAAGTTAATACTAATGCAAAAAAAATTCGTTTGAAGTTTAACTGTTTTTTGAACATTTAGTGCTGTAAAAGTGCAATTCAGGTTAATTAAAATTTTTGGCTATCTTCAAATGACGAAATACAAGTAGGGAAACAATTTCCGATGAAATGCTTTTGAAAAATTTAATTATAATTTTAATTGCCCTGTTAACTTTAATTGCAATTATCTTCAAATCGCCTCCAGTATCAAACCTATTTACAATTGCATTTGGTACTTTAGAAGGCGCTGATTCTAATGACGTCCCTATTTGGTCTGGTACAGTACAGTCTGGTATGCAAATTCTAGTTTCCAAAGATAAGATATCATTAGAAAAGTAAATCGGAATCAACTGAAATCTAGCAGTGCATTTAGTAGTCACTGGATGTAGGTAACTTTTTATTATGCCATAATGGTACGGTTCCTAAATGAAGACTGGAAAGATAAGCTTTAGAATGTACAATAACTGAAGTGTGAAGGAGATTAGAATTCTGATCATATTTGCCACTAAACGACACACTCGAAACAAAAAGCATGTTAGTAACAATTTGCTACTTTGTTTAAGGTGTTCTATTGATTGCAAACTAAATATTATGCTATGCATAAAAATACAGAATGAAATTAATTTGACGTGATATTTCTTTTTAAAAGTTCTTAATAATTAAAATGAACCAATTCTTGTAAATATGCAAATGCATAAACATCGCTTTTATTATAATAAATTAAGTAACAATAACTATTTATGAATTAATTCAAGTTTTTAGGCTTTCAAACAATCTATGTTTTAGCATAATATTATAAATGCATATCTAAATCTAAACAACTAAAGCTATCAAGATATTATCAAAACAATCTAAATCATTTGTATGAAAATCCCTCAGCAATTAGTTTTACAATTTATCATCTCCATCGTACTGTACTACAAGGAAGGATTCGTCATATCATCTAAAAATCTCATAAACTTTATATAATCAAAAGCTGTAATGCATCAGTTTTATATATTCATATTTAGATAGGTGGTGGAGGTCCAGGGGGAGGCATGGCACAGTCTACTGAAGTTGATGTTTCGAGCTACCTAAAAAATAAAATGGCAAACTTGATTATTATTGTCGAATTTCTATTCCGCTGTTTGCAGTGGCGAATCTGGAGGTGTGGGTTGATTTTTTAAGTACATGATCAAAAGTTTTGATTCAAAACTTGATGGTAAATGTCCTGGACAAACAAGTCCCACCAACGAAGATGTTCGGCTTTGTCCCTTTGTCACTATCATTTACAAAAGTCCAAGCCATTTGCACCATTAAATTGCTTGCAATAAAATTCCCCATGCAAAAATGCAATCATACCGCCCAGTTTCTCGCCTATGGTCCAAACTGTTCAAACTTCAAAAGTATCATATGAAAACGATGAATTATGCATTGCATTGAAGTTAATCAGCCATGCATTTAGAGAAATGTGTGCAAATATCCTCTGAACCACCATGGATACCACTTACCACTGGTTTACAGCTTCGTTAAATACCCATGTCCTGTTGTAATTTTTCATTCATCTAATTGCTATATTTTACTATGAAAGCATACGGATGCTCTATCTCCAGGTCAAATTTGATTGTTTGTAATAAAATTTGTTTAAGAGTCATAACTTTTTCCTGCACATTTCCATAAAATATAGATTTCTGTATAAATACTAATTGCAAACTCATTTGAAAGCAATAATGTGTCATCATACCGTCCAGTTTCTCGCCTCTGGTCCAGCCAAACTGTGCAAACTTTAAAAGTATCATATGAAAACGAATTACGGATTGAAAAATCATTGCATGTCTTTAGAGAAATCATTTCTCAGAAATGTGTGCACATATCCTTTGAGCCACCATGGATTCCACTGGTTTAAAGCTTCGTTAAATGCCCATGTCCTATTCATGTTCCTATTTTACTACTATCAACCATGTTTTAATTGTTACCAATAATGTTCATTTCACTATTTATGAATAAATGACTGCTCTGGATTTAGCTTAGCATGTGTGCGTAATACCATTTCAGATTTTATTTGACAATGGCAATATAAAGCATGTAGTTCCCTTTGATTGTATTATGTTCAGTTTTTCATGATAAAAATAAAAAGAATGCAATATACCCCAAATTAAAATTTAAAATACTTAATGATTACTCCAGATTAACATGTTAAAAGGAATTATATGAATGTTTTTCCACAGAGTTAAGCCAAAAATGCAAGTCACAAGTCAGAGATTGCATTTTTTCTATAATTTTTTGTACGCAAAGACGTTCCCTGAATACATAATGGTGTAAATATTATTGTGGGCAACAGCAAGTTTAGAGAAAGTAAATCGGAATCAACTGAAATCTAGCAGTGCATTTAGTAGTCACTAGATGTAACTTTCTATTAAGCCATAATGGTATCTATCATCTAATTGTCATATTTTACTAGGAAAGTATACGAATGCTCTATCTCCAGGTCAAATTTGATTATTTGTCAGATTTTAAATTTCTTTAAAGGGATAGCTTTAATCTCTATAGTGATATAGTGTTGATGATAGACCAAGGCAAAACAATGAAAACCATAATGAAAGCAATACCGTTTTTAATGTTAAAAATGCATTGTGGATAAATGAGTTGGAATTTGAAATTAAACAATGACAATCATAGTTTCCGTTTTAAGTTCGGAGTAGTCTAACGGTCCAGTGTTCGAGTCCCTGTTTTGGGCGTTACTTGTTGAAGTTTTAAAAATATTATTTCGCTTTTCATGCGCGTGCAAATATTTTTAACGTTGTCACTCACTTGTATTTGCCATTTGCAGAGCTTTTTTCTTGATGATATCATCAAGGAAAACCTGACACTGCATTTGTCGTCAAGTGCATGCTAGATTTTTAATTTGTTTAAAATGTTGTTTGAATCTTGATACGGTTGGAATATCGGTGGATGCCGATTCTGGAAAGATTTTGGCAAATGACCAAGATCAGACAAGTGTTCCGAACGTGTTTGCTGTCGGACACGTCTGTGAGGAAAGACCTGAATCGACGGTAATCACAGAATACGATAAGGTGCCCACCACCGTTTTTACACCTTTGAATACGGTTGCGTGGGTTGGAGTGAGGACGAGGATGTGGAGGTGTATCATGTAACCAGTCAACATTTGGAGTTCACAGTACCCCAAAGGGACAAAAATTCCTGCTACTCCAAACTAATTTGCGTGAAAAGTGAGCAGGAGCGAATTTGTGGATTCCATTACATATTTGGGTCCCAGTGCGGGAGAAATCACACAGGGCTTTGCGTTGGCATTAAAGTTAAATACGAAGAAGGATGGTTTGCCCACTTGTGCGGAGCAAGTCACTACCATGACTATGACCGTGACGAAAAGTATCGTGCTGTCATCATTCCGTTATTCTTGGAAGCAGCACAAAACGGCCAGTTTAGTCAGGAGGAAGAAGTTTGGTTGATCCACACAAGTTTTTCAGGGCTGTGCGCAGTGAAAACCGAGAGCACGCAGCGACAGCCTGATGACGATTACGTCTGAAATCCACATCTTTTGGATGGAGATTAGCTTAAATCTCCATAGTGATAATATGTATTTTTATTAAGTATCCCTAAAGATACTTGATAATATTGTGTTCCGGCCGTCCGTCCGTCCGGCCGTACGGCCGTATGCAATTTACTCAGTAACGGCTGGACCAAACTTGGTACACAGATACTACAGCACATCGGGCACAACCCTATTGAATTTCAGGTCAATAGGTCAACTCCAGGTCAGAGGTCACAGCAATGTCACAACTTTTTACAATAGTACCTATAGCATGCGACACATGATTTTAGGTTGGTTTTTAACAAGCATTACAGATTTACAACCACTTTGTTACAATTCGTGCTTTAAGGCCCTGATTCAGGACCTTAACTGCCAGATACAGCAGTTTTACAGCGTACATAATGTGCGACACATAATTTTACAGCCAAACTTGGTGTACAGACACAATAGCACCTCAGCCATAACCCAATTGAACTTCAGGTCAATAGGTCAACTCTAGGTCAGAGGTCACAGCAATTTCACAACTTTTTATAATAGTACCTATAGCATGCGACACATGATTTTAGGTCAGTTTTTGACCAGCATTACGAATTTAAAACCAGTTTGTTAAAATTTGTGCTTTAAGGGCCTGATTAAGGCCCTTTAGGGATACTTAACTATGTGCATGCTTTTGCAATTTATTATTCTTTTATTCTTTAGCAAGTTTAGAGAAAAGTAAATCGGAACCAACTGAAATCTAGCAGTGCATGTAGTAGTCACTAGATGTAACTTTCTATTAAGCCATAATGGTACGGTTCCTAAATGAAGACTGGAAAGATAAGCTTTAGAATGGACAATAACTGAAGTGTGGACTCCCTACCTGAAGGAGATTAGAATTCTGATCATATTTGCCACTAAACGACACACTCGAAACAAAAAGCATGTTAGTAACAATTTGTTACTTTGTTTAAGGTGTTCTATTGATTGCATTATCTATTATGCTATGCATAAAATACAGAATGAAATTAATTTGACGTGATATTTCTTTTAAAAAGTTTCCATCCAGTTTCTCGGCTCTGATCCAGCCAAACTGTGCAAACTTTAAAAGTATCACATGAAAACGAATTATGGATTGAAAAATCATTGCATGCATAACAACTGAATCCTGAAGAACAAAATGATGAAGGGTCTGAAATGTTAAATCCCTTCATCCATGAAACGTTAATCAGCCATGTCCTTAGAGAAATGTGTACAAATATCCTTTGAGCCACCATGGATACCACTGGTTTAAAGCTTCGTTAAACGCCCATGACCTGTTCATGTTTTGAGTGTATTATGTTCAGTTCAGTTTTTCATGATAAAAATAACAAAAAGAATGCAATATACCCACCATTACAAACAAAAATACTTAATGACAAGTCCAATTGTAAAAAAATATGGACAAAAAGGAGCAAAAAATAACCACCCGATCAGGGACTTGAACCCTGGGCCCCCAGATTAAAAGTCTGGTGCTCTACCGACTGAGCTAATCGGGTTTTTCTGACGTTGGCAGTGTCAAAAGTGGAGTTTCTTTCTGGCTTTAAGTGTTTTTGTGAGAGGTTTTAGATAGGCATGCGTAATACGTGCATGAATGTTGTACACATGCAGATACACCAAGCTCATTTGTGCTGAAGCAGGTTCCCAACATCAACATCCAGCAGAGAGCGATAAACAAATGCTGCGGCTTTTATTAGCAAACAACGTGCTTCCAAGCATGCAATACAATGCAGCCCCATTTTGTACAAATGTAGGTACTTGAAGAGTAAGGCTATAATGACTACTTGTTCTCTACCTTCAAATTGCTTTCTAATTCGAGTAATATGAAAAATAAGATTAAGTAAAAGTAAGAAAAGTAATTACTCCTTATAAAGCAAGCAAGCTGTCTATTTCACTAAATTTTGTGATTCTGCGATGCGAATTGGGGAAGTTAGACGCATTTTGCTGGCATTACTCTCCGTATATCTCATTTAGCGTAATGTAAAGCCAAAGCCCTGCTCCCTCTAGAAGTACCTGCTTAATCAGTCGTCGTTATGCGATTTTCGTTACTAGATTTCGTTACGTGCGTATTTTTCAATAGACAGAACAATATCAAAAGTTGTATGCGTTAGTTTTTGCATAAGCGTACCTCATACATCACTGAATTACTGACCTTGAATAATGCATAAAATCTTAAGTGGAAAAGCACGTAGAACTTTTGGCTTATTATTGTAGATCTGTGTGCAGACCTGCTGTTCTACAATGACAATGATGAGTAATGCTAAAGAGCCTTGCATCTCGCTTATTTTCCCATTCCCATAAACCCATTGTTTGTTTCATTACCATATTTTTATCCATGTGCTTATACCTATTCTTGTCCACAAAAATTGCAATGAAAACGAGCAACAATGACAACTTCTCATGTCTTCTGTTTTAGTCACTCTCTGGCAACCCAACAAACTCCACGCTGCGTCATCACGCATTTTGTATCATGGGAAGTTTTACCAAATTCGTGACAGTTTTTATGTTGTCTGTGCTCTTGTCCCGATCCCTGAGTCAGTCACCACCACCATCGAACCCCTGGTGGAGTACTATTGATGACCCTGGTTCTATCTGTGAGACTGACCATGACTCATTACAAACATAACGATGTAATGCTATAATGCTAAAGGCAGATTGCTCCAACAAGTGGATCGGCTATAATGACACGCTCATATTACCCCCAAAAATGAATATTAGTCAAAATGTTCGCGTTCTGGATCTCTCCCGGAATCATTTAAAAGCCCTGACACCAGACACGCTGGGAGAGTGCCAAGCAGTTCAAATACTTCAGGTGACGGACAATAATTTGCAAATTTTCACAGGGGTGAATTGTAGTCGTCTGATGAAACTGGACCTGAGTCGGAATCGCCTGAAAAACCTGACCGCTGCTGTGACTTTAAGTTTTACGCCACGCTTTAATGACCTTCTTTTTCTCGAACCAACCACGTTTGAGCAACTGAAAAATCTAGGGATTTTGAAACTGGCTTCAAATCAACTGGGAATGGAGTTATTTTACTCGGAAGAGTGCTATGCGTACCTAACATTTAGAGTGTGCAATGAAGCTTACTGGGTTGACTACATCGATAAGTTGTTATGTCTTAGCTACTACGGCTCACAGCCCAAGTTCCAGCGTGAATGCCTCAAAGGGAAGGAGGATTCAAAAATTACGTTAAAAATTTTTTGCATCATCTTGTGAAAAACCAAAACCTACATAAAAACTAAAACGTTGTTTGACCAAAATAAGCCTTATTCCTGTGTGCTTATCATTTTGCATATTAACTAAAATGCACAAACGTTTTGCATGAATGGCCCGCTCAAAAACCCAACAGCCAATAGGAGTACGTTTATAGGCTCGTTCCCTTTGAGGCATCCACGCTGGAACTTGGGCTGTGAGCTGTAGTAATGTTGCTACAGAAATTTTTTATCATCCAAACATGGTTGATAAGCACTTGTCCTCCTTTTCCTTTCATAACAAAGGAGTTCAACCAATATCACCAACTTTATGATCTTACCAAAGGGTTTCTTTCTACTACCAAACGGGATATTGAGTTTGGCTTCGTCACTGGGACTGGATACTTTGCAAGCGCATGATCCCAAACCCAATATTCCATTACTGGAATTTGGAAACTTACTGGTGAAGCCAGCAATTGTGAAACCCACATGCAAAGTCGTGTTCCGCCGAAAAGGTGAATCCGTGTGAATTTTACAAGTAATCACTAATGGTCTAGTTAGATTGTCACCTTTGAGTATTGAATATTGAGTTATTGAGTATCTTTCATGTGTTTTTACCTTCTTGTATGCCACAAGCTTACCAAAATTACCCAAAATTTGATTCCGTAGTTACATTAGCTAAGACATAACAAGTAAAATGCAAAAATGTCTGGGGTCAAAATTGATTTTTATTTATAAAGGCGTCAGTTCATCTTCCCCTTCTATAATCTAAGGAAGAGTGCATGTTGTCCCTGAGAAGTTTGGACGCGTTGGAGGAACTGGATTTAGGCAACTCCAGTTTGCCCGATTTCCCTCAGGCTAGACTACAGCTACCGTTTCCACGGTGAGATTCCATCAGTTGTTCACTTCACAAATACAGTCCACACCTAATTTTATTTCACTGTGAATTTTCACCGTAACCATCGTTATGGTGAAAAAATGATTTTTTTCATCGATTGTTTGCGTGAACAAGCAACCTATTTTTTCACTACTTTTAACGGGGAAAACTGATATTGTACTTGCTATTGCTCCTATTTAAATCAAATTTAAAATAACGTAGCATTATTTTTATAGTGATTTAGGATTAGTAATACTATATTAGGATTATATTAAGTTTTGTGACACAAGTTCATAATTTTAGCAAAGAAATCTAATGTTGAACTAAAATTTCTACCTCAGCACCGCATTTTCTACGTATTTGAAACTAGCATAGCATTGCAACTCTATCAGCATGAAATATTTGAAATATTTCACATTAAAACCTCAAGACAGTAGAAATATATTATAAACACGACAAAAGGGAAATGACCAAGATTAGACATGCTAGCAAACAGAATGAGTTTTTAAAAATGAGAACAGGGATGAGCATCCCACTTGTGGATCCACTGAAGTGGAGCATCCACTCGTCCACTTCCCACAATCCACGCAGGGTGTGGAGTGGAGTGGAAGTGGGAAGAAATTTTCACTTAGAGAAGTGGAGGTGTGGACGGTGGAGTAAATTTTTTGAAGTGTAGCCGGTGGATGGTGGAGTAAAATTGGGAATTGAGAAACTACAAGGGGAATTTTTACTAGCAGTTTAATGTACACAATACTTCAGAACTAAGTCCATAAACTTTGCCTTAAAATTAGTACACTTTGTTCTTATTTTTCTACAAAATCTCTCAAACTGAACGTTTCAGGTCATAAGTAATGGCAGGTGTGCGTGCATTGCACGTAAATACCCTAAGTTTAACTGCTCGTAATCCTGCGTTTATGCCCTAAGATCAACTAAGATCCTACTTTCCCATAGTTTATGCTATTCAAATTCAAAATTTGATTTTAAAACAATTCTAACCTTATATTAAAACAGAAAAATTATCATGGCGTAAAACGCGTCAAGTGGGACAAGCCATATTTGCAATTTTATAACTGGACAGAATGACTTTATTCTGCTGAAAGCACATTAATTGCAGATTTGAAAATAGAAAGAATTGTCATTTTTGGTTAAGGCGTTGCCAAGTTATGGGCATTTAAAAAATAATTGTTTTCCAACAATTAGCAAAATATCTCAACAATTAAGCTTTTTTAACAACTTTGGCTATCTTAAATATGTTTTGTTGACTTAGTTCTACTATTTAAGACTTTAAATTTTTGCAAAAATTTTAATTAAAGTTAATTGCCATGTTAATTGTTACCCTAATTATCTCTCTTCCCTTCAGAGTGCTAGAAGATTTGAAACGCAGATTTGTTATAACTTCTTCTGGAGATTGGATTTACGTTGAGAAATCTTCTAGCACTCTGAAGGGAAGCGAGTAATTAGGGTAACAATTAACAGGGCAATTAACTTTAATTAAAGTTTTTGCAAAAATTTAAAGTTTCAAATGGCAGGACTAAGTCTCCAATACATATTCAAGATAGCCAAAGTTGTTAAAAGAGCTTAATTATTGAGATATTTTGTAATTTTGCTTACCTAAAAGCAGCCCAAAAGAGAAATACGAAAATATGGAAGCACTGATATAGTCTCACTTGACGTGTTTCTCGCCCATATAATGAAAGTCTGTAATTTATTCTTTGGTTACTGCCACTGCCAATCAGGACATATTGACATAAGATCAATCTTGTATTGTAATTTCTCATGCCCGAGACTTCATGTAGCTAGAAGATCAGCTAGAACAATTTAAATAATTAAATTCATAAGTGTGGAGGTCAGTGGGGGTGGAGTGGAAATAAAATTGAGTGGAGTGGAGTGGATGTGGATAGGAAATTTGGAAAGTAAATTGTGGACGGTGGATGTGGGGGGTGAGTTCCACCGAGTGGAGTGGGGAAAGTGGATTGTGGGGAGGTGTGATGCTCATCCCTGAATGAGAATAAATTATTCTAATAATTACTTTACAAGATGTCTAAACATCACTTTTATGGAACAATGTGGAAATTTATTGTGTGCAAACACATCTACATGTGTTACAATCTTCTCTATATGCGTATTGAGTATTAACTTTTAATTAATCCCTACGTTACATTATAGCCGTATGATGGTAGAAGTAAAACGGTCGGCTAATAGAAATTAATTAACCTTTTGTTGAGTTTTGCACCTCTGAAAACCCACTTTGCATAAGAGAATGATGCAGCTTTTTCATCATAAGGTATTTCATCACTGTATTGTGAACAAGTGAAAATAAGTGTGGAAAATTGGAAAAAAATTTCTTGGTTACGTTTCCCAAAAATCTTGCAATTGAGGAATTTCGAACTTCAAAATTCCATCAATTGAATATAGCTGTAGTCTATACTTACCTGATAAATGGAACTACCCACCTCAGAAAACTGAGTTTGCGGGATAATCCAGTTTGTAGAAAGTGGTGTTTTCGAACAAGTGCATGGCTTGGTGGCACTTGATCTCAGTGGTAACCTTTTCTATTTCTATGAAATTGAACCCAACCAATTTCTGTGCTTGACAAATCTGCGAACTTTGAGAACATGTAAGCACAAAGATATCAGATATTTAGTCTAAGTGTAAGAATTTCGAATAATGATAATTTTTACTTTTAACAAAACCATGTCAAGATTTATATTAGGTATTTCCTGTTATTTCCGGTTTGCACCGTCTCCATGAACTGTCCTGCCAATGAAACTACCACTTAAATTACATTGACAAGTTTGACTCCAATCCCAGAGTGGTCCGTCTGGGAGACAACGACATTCGCTATATTGACTACCCACTTCTCAAATGGGAAACCTTGGACATTTTGGAACTCCACTTGGGAAATTCTTGGGTTTGCGACTGCATATTGTTACGAGCCCCACATTTTCGCCGGAGTATCCGTTGTGTCCGTTAATCCCGAGGAAATGCTTTGCTTCTCGGACTGGTCCTCTTTTCATTTTGCTTTGTTATCATTCTCAATCAAATGGGCATGTTACCCGATTGGGTGCGTCAGTACATTATTTTTGGAAGCGGAACCAACTTGCCTGCGAGTATAACCTAGGCCAAACACGAAAGGAAGAAGAATGGTTGAAAGAGTGTAGGCCATTCCAGACCTGCATTGTTACTCCACTGTGGCTTCCGGTGGTAACTGGAGGTGGCATTCCTGTAAATAACAATATTCCATCCTCCGGAGGAGGTGGAGGCATTCTTCATAAGCTGCCATTAAGAAGCCAGGGAGCCAATAGTGGAAGCACGGATCCCATCATGGACGTGCTGGAGTGGGATGATGGGGACTTTGGTCGGACATGGAAACTGGAATGGAATCTTATTGCTATCATTTTTAATTACAATAATTTTTAGTAGTGTTTTTGGAGTCTGTGTTCAATCGCTTGTACATAACCAGGAAGGGATGTAAGTGCCAGTGTCGGTTTAGGTTTTATAAAATTGTTTGCACTATACTTATAACTTTATTTTACGGCCCATTATTTTCATTTTAAAGTAATTTTGGCAACCATAGTCTGCATCGTTCTCTGGCTCGTCAGCTACTTTCCCGTTTTCGCCTATTTTGAGCTAGTCTCTGGTGGATAATCCACCGTGGATTGTCTTGTGCCCATCAAATGTGGGCTTGTATATCCCCCCAACGTGGTGTTTTATTTAGCGGTGAAAATTATGATGAGTATGAGTCATCATTGATGATTGATGACATACGCACGAGACGGGATGGGTGCTGGTGCTGAGTGGTCCAATGTCCTTACGCCGGTCAATCCCGGATTCGAATCACGAAATTAGTCTCGGGGAATTGTTAGCCGAATGATTATTGTTGATTTTCTGTTCCGCTGTTTGCTGTGGCGAATCTGGAGGTGTGGGTTGATTTTGGGAGTACATGTTCAAACTTGATGACAAACATTCTCCAAGAACTCGATGGTGGAATGTTTTGGACAAACAAGTCCCACCAACGAAAATGTTCGGTTTTGTCCGTTTGTCACTATCATTTACAAAAGTCCAAGCCATTTGCACCATTTCTGCCGTCTTATCCCCCTTCAGACAATTGCCATATTTTACAAAGAAAGTATATACTGATACTCTAATCTCCAGGTCAAATTTAATTGTTCTCAATAAAATTCGTTTCTCGCCCATGCAAAAATGCAATCATACCGCCCAGTTTCCCGCCTATGGTCCAAATTGTGCAACTTTAAAAGTATCATATGAAAACTGTGAATTGTGCATTGAATAATCTACTGAATTCTGAAGGACAAAATGATGAAGAGTCTGAAATATTAAATCCCTTCATCCATGAAAAGTTAATCAGCCATGCATTTAGAGAAATGTGTGCAAATATCCTCTGAACCACCATGGATACCACTTTCCACTGGTTTAAAGCTTCGTTAAATACCCATGTCCTGTTGTAATTTTTCGTGTAAGCTTGTTTTTCTTTTGTAAGCTTCGCAGTTTTTTAGTATTTTGAAAAGGAATTCAAGTTGAAATGATAAATGTATTGAAATATTTTTCCTTTTGAGTATAAGTCTGTTCACCAGATTTTCATGATAAGATAACAAAAAGAATGCAATATACCCAACATTACAAACAAAAATACTTAATGACAACTTGTCATTGACAAGTCCAATTGTAAAAAATTATGGACAAAAAGGAGCAAAAAGTTACCACCCGATCAGGGACTCGAACCCTGGGCCCCCAGATTAAAAGTCTGGTGCTCTAACCGACTGAGCTAATCGGGCTAATCTGACGGATGCGGTGTCAAAAGTGGGGTTTCTTTCTGGCTTTTAGGCTGCTGATTCATGTGGTTTTGCTTAGCGTTTTTGTATGAGGTTTTAGGTAGGCATACGTGCATGAATGTTGTACACATGCAAGTACACCTCATTTGTGCTGAAGGCTTCAGCCTGAAGCAGGTTCCCAACATCAACATCAACATCCAGCAGAGAGCGATAAACAAAGGCTGCGGCTTTTATTAAGTAGCCGCAGGCTAATTATTAGTAGACAAACGAAGTTTGTATACTATTCGGTTTGCTCACTTTGTCTGTTCCGGGTCCGTCCGCCCGCCCGTCCGTCGCCCCTAAAACGCCCATTAGAATTGGAATTTTTGAATTCTGTTTTTTTCTAAACGGTAGCTCACAACAAGACCTCGCGCCTGGCCCAAAAACATTTTCACAAAAAAAACACCAGAGGGCGCTTAAAATTGAAAAAAGTCTATAACTCCGTTCCCTTACAACTTAAAATTTTTTTTAGGTTCCTTATTGGAATAGGTTCCTTAGGTCCTACTCCATCTATTGACATCCCAACTTTTCCCCAGCGCACGCCCCCTGGTGGCCAAATTTAAAAAAGCCATAACTCCGGTCCCTTAAGACTTTTTTGAGTTCTGTTTTTTGGAAATGGTTTTTTAGGCCCTACTGCACCTATTGACACCCCAACTTTTCCCCAGCGCACGCCCCCTGGTGGCCAAATTTAAAAACGCCATAACTCCGGTCCCTTACAACTTTTTTAAATTTTTTTCTGGAATAGGTTTCTTAGGTCCTACTAGATCTATTGACACCCCAATTTTTTCCTAGCGCACGCCCCCTGGCGGCCAAAACTTTAAAGTCATAATTCGGATCTTTACGACCTTTTTAGTTCTGTTTAAAAAAATATCTACGTTTGTCTACTCTGTCAACATTTACAAAGGTTTATTCAGTCGTCGTTATGCGATTTTCGTTACTAGTTCCAAATATTTTACTGTCTCTCTTAATAGGTACATAAAGTACGTTCACGAGAAATTGATATGAATGTTCTATCGGTTCTTCTATCCTTATTCTAAACTTGCGTATTTTTCAATAGACAGAACAATTATCAAAAGTTGTATGTAGGTATAATGCTCACCTGTAACAAATTCGCTGCGTTAGTTTTTGCATAATCGTACCTCATACATCACTGAATTACTGACCTTGAATAAAATGTAAAATGAAAAAGCACGTATAACTTTTGGCTTATTATTGTAGATCTGTGTGCACCTGCTGTTCCATCATCCATTACCCTACTTGCATTGCTTGAATGTGAGCATTGTGCCTTACATCTCCCTTCTTTTCCCATTCCCATAATCCATTTGTTTGTTTCATTATGTATTACCATATTTTTTAACCATGTGCGTATATTCTTGTGCACAAAAATTACAATGAAAACGAGCAACAATGACAACTTCTCATGTCTTATGTTTTAGTCACTCTCTGACAACCCAACAAACTCCACCGGTAACGCTGCTGTGCGTCATCACGCATTTGGTATCATGGGAAGTTTTACCCAATTCGTCACAGTTTTTCTGTTGTCTGCTCTTGAGTCAGTCTCCTCCGCCACCAAACCCCTGGTGGAGTACTATTGATGACACTGGTTCTATCTGCGAGACTGACCATGACACCATTGGTGACCAATGATTGGTCAGCACTTGGGTTGCTCCTGCGAACGTTACGTGAATAGCGATGTAATGCTAAAGGCAGATTGCTCATGCTCCAACAAATGGATCGGCTATAATGACACGCTGTGATTAATGTTCGTTACTAATTGATGCGGCTCCCATAAACTAAACTGTATGGCATCTTGACATCTATAATTATGGGGTTGTTGCGACACTGTTTGCTAACCACAAGTTTCAAACTACAGTCGATATACAAAGTAATATGCTGCAAGTTCAGTATTTTGATTAGGGCATTCACAACTAATTTGCTGTCCGCTGCTGTGTGGTAACTGTTCGTAGTAGTTGCCATTAATGTCAAATCAAATAGAAGACAATTGCTTTCACTTATGGAAACAATTGACAATAGCATAACTGTCAATGGAATTAAATGTGCAACCAAGCTATTTACAAAATGAACGAGAAACTACTTTTTTAAACCTTCTGAAAATATTTTAAATAGTGAACATGACACGTAAAGTTATGCAAACATTGCGATGAAATGATGATGATTCCTATCCCAAACTGATAAAATCCTGTTGTTACGGTGAAACCTGTATATATAATTAATTTTCATTATTTCATCAAAACAATACAGGACAGGTCAAGTAAAATTGAATTCACGCCACGCATGAAGGTCTAATAAATTCGCTTTCTTATTGTTAGGCAAATATGCGATGCCTAAAATGATGATTCTGTTTCCAAGATGCGTAGTAGTTTTGGAGAAAATTGGTCAATTATAAAAGCTTTTAGCTTCTTAAAAGGGCAGAAACTAGCTTCAATGATTAATGCAATTCAAAGTATAATCACGTATTTCATTTATCAACATAGGCAATGTCTTAATCCTGAATGTCTGAATGAATATCTGAATGTTCAATTGAGTATAAACTATAAACGAATTCAGCAATTTTGAAGATAAGCGTAATAAGTTTTCTTTCCTTAATTTGCATGTCAGACAGTATGCTTGAAAATAGGCTATTTAAGCAAACATGCATATTATATGAAAACGCTTTTCAAATCATGCAGGTTTCTGGCATGATATAAAAATTACAAAAAAGTACGAGCATGTAAAATTATGATCGTGTAAAACGAGTAAAGTATGTGATACCGATGATAATTATAATGCAGGGATGATATTCTTACCCGCAGTGGCATATTTTCTCACAACTACAACCTTCTTAGGTGTTTCATCCAAAATATTTTTAGATCTTGTTTTCAGACTTGGGTAATCACCCCATTTTGGTCAAGTGATTAGTGATTGGGATTAAATGAAGACGGTATTTTCAAAAGGTGATTAGTGATTGGTGATTAATACCAATCCCAATCCTGGTGATTAGGTGATTAATACCAATCCCAATCCTGGTGATTAGGTGATTAAAATCAATCCCAATCACTGGTGATTAGGTGATTAAATGTTGAACGAAAATGCAAGTGGGATAGAATTACAGATTGAGTTTCTTAAAAAATATCTCATATCGATAATGTAATGTAGAAACAAGCAAATACAATTTATTAACAGTATATCACAATTAATTATTATACCAATATATCACTAATCACAACTAATCACAACCCCCATAAGCGTGCCTAAATTCAAGGTAATAGAAAAGCAGCTTCATGGAGTGATTAAGTGGTGATTAAGAGGTGATTAAAGGCTGCTGGTTCAGGGATTAGTGATTGTGATTAAATGCAAAAAAATCTGAAGTGGGATTGGTGATTAATGATTAACTTAATCACCAATCCCGGATTAAGGGTTGGTGATTCTAATACGTGATTACCCAAGCCTGCTTGTTTTATCAAAGGGAAAATCTTCTTTTATGTTTTTCTGTAACGATTCATTCAAAATTTAATACTGATGGACATCACGTCTAGTTTGTCCGAAACATCTAAGAAAATTGTACTAAATGTTTGCGGCGAAAAATACGAGTTGTGTTGCTGGACAGTGCTTAACCACTTGCCAAACACACGTTTGGGAAAATTGTACGCATGGTCAAATGGGGACACTTAACTGAGTGATATATGCGATGACTTTTGCGCTGAAGAGAATATTTTTTCAATCGTAATTCCAAAAACTTTGGTGCGATTATTAGTTTGTACAACACAGGAAAACTGCATTGTCCCGATGGCGTCTGTGTGGTTGCCTTTATGGAGAATCTCAAATACTGGGAAATCGACGCATGCTATCTAGATGACTGCTGACGACACTATCTCATGCAAAAAATTGGTCGAAGTTTGTTCCGTTTTCGGGAAAGGGGTAAAACGTGCAGCTTTTTTCAGCTCATTTTGTATGCATAGAAAGGACTGGGTTGCTACAATTTTCGGGAAAGGGTAAAGCATGAAGCTTTTTCTGCTACTTCTCATGTATAAAAAATGGTCGAAGTTAGTCCAGTTTTCGAGAAAGGGTAAAGTTCTCATGTATAAAAATGGTCGAAGTTAGTCCAGTTTTCGGGAAAGGGTAAAGTTCTCATGTATAAAAATGGTCGAAGTTAGTCCAGTTTTCGGGAAAGGGTAAAGTTCTCATGTATAAAAATGGTCGAAGTTAGTCCAGTTTTCGGGAAAGGGTAAAGCATGAAGCTTTTTCTCCCTACTTCTCATGTATAAATAAACCTGACAAACAGGATATAGGGAACTTGCGACCATTGTGATCAAAATGTGTAGCCAGAATTACAATGCTGAAATTCTGCTAACATTTTTTCATTTGTCTTGAAATTTTGCTTCTTTTGATACCCCATATGCCGTGTAGCTTTAAAATGCTTGATCTCTTGAACTTGTTTGACTTTAACGGTCAAACAGTTATGCATTTTGATAAACTGACATGCGAATCATTAGTTTGATCAAAAACTGACCTAAAATCATAAATATGCCGCATGTATTCGGTCACTTTAAAAAAATTTGAAATCATCGTGACCTTTGACCTTACAGTTGACCTCTTGGGATTATTTTCAGAAAAGTTTGAATACTGATGCTTACAAAGTGTTTGCAAAAAGATTTTTTCAAAAATCTTGAAAAGTGCAGCTTGTGGAGCCATTCTAATATAAAAAACTGCTATAACGGCCATACGATTTCGAATTTTGAAAAACGGACACTTGATTCGTAAATTTTGTCAAAAACTGATATATAATCATGTGCCACATGCTATAGGTCACATGGGAAAATTTTGAAATCGTCGTGACCTTTGATCTTAGAGTTGACCTATGGTGCCCATCTTTGAACTCATCCGAGCGAGGATGCTTATGAACAGTATGCAAGAAGAAGTTTTCAAAAATATTGAAAAATGTGGCTTCTAGAGCATCTACGGACGGACAGACAGACAGAAGGACCAGACAAAACTAATAACTTGCTTCAAGGTCGCAAGTTAATAAACTCGGTTTTTGGAAAGTGGCGGGGTAACAGCAGGAGTCTTTTTGGATGGTGCAAAAGGCAAGGAGTTGTCATGCACAGACTTTGGTGGCACTTCCGGAATCACAACGTCCAGCACACTTAAATCCATACTCGCATTCTTGTCACATCCGCAACTACTCATTTCAGCTACTTGCTTCTTCAACCGCTCTCCGTACTGCCTTAACCACTTGGTCTGCTCCGTTAACTTAGCAATAAGGTCCCTTTTCTCTTGATGATACCGATAAGTTATATTGGCTCGTTTAATCCTCTTCCGCTGGTAAGGGTCATTGGGAAAATCCTCAGGGTTTTGTAAATACAAGGGCACACTCTCCCGTTCACGACTCACGTTTGAGTGCAGCAAATCCTCGTCCTCCTCTTGCTCAAACACTTCAAAATCTTGCGGAATCCTTATCGAAATGCCTCCTCTCAGCTTATTCCTCTAGCACTTCCCCGTCTTCTTCCTCCTTGAACACTTGTTTTCGTCGGCTTCCCCTTCGCAAGCAACCTCGGGTTTGTTCATCCTCCTTCCGATCACCTCCATTTCCCCCTGACAATGACTCCATTCCAGAATCCATTGACACGCCTTTAAATATGCACACTATAAATCACAGACTTCCATATCAACTAGTTACACAAGACAATAAGTTGGAAGCATAAATTATAGGTTAACTTACGCCTGCTTTGTAATGACAATTAATTCTATAAAACGACGATTTATAGAACAATTAACGATAGCCGATTGGTATGGTGTCGCAGAGGCAGAGATTCTTTTCTTGTCTGAACGAAACAATGCATCATGCTTTGGTTTTGATGCACGTGTGAATTCGTAATGAAATGTCTGTCGTGATACCAAAGGATCTAGACGTTAGGATTTCACGATAATAGATTCTAAATTTTTAGAGAGATTTTTAATTTAGGTAAATTTAGTTGATAGTGTCTATTCATTCACACACGTGACCAACATTCCAATGGATGCAATCAATTAGCTTTTAAAGTTTACAACATAAAATCACGATTCAAATGTAGCCATATTTTTCCTTTACTTCAATTATTTCGAATTTAGAAAGAATCATAATATGAACACACTTAAGTGATCAATTAGCAGCAGATCAGCAGGCGTTTGTAACGTGTTCCTTATTTGGAATTTTAAAAATTTTAGTGATATATAAAGGAGGTGGTCGCGATTTCTCTAACACCAAATTGAATTTTTCAAATCTGTTTTCGCAGCAAGGTTTCTAGTCATTTGAACCTGTTCACTAAGAAACCGGATTTTTTAAATTCGAATTTTAAAGGTCAAAGGTCACAAGGATTTTATTAAGCTTTCTCAAGTGTCCTATATCATACCATACATGATTTATGATCAGGTTTGACCAAACTAACGAATATGTTGTCCGCTTGTCAAAAATAGAAACATTTTGACCGTTATAACCAAATTAAACCTTGTAAACACGATTGCGGTCAAACGAAAATATAATTTTGAATTCTGTTTTGACCAAAAGATGTTTAGTTACTCTCAGACGGCACAGTTGTCAAATCAGCTTAAACGGACATATCTAACGGTAAAACGCCACACAGGTGATAAAGTTTTATCAAGTAACCTATATCGTATGATTTATGATTTTAAGTCGGTTTTTGACTAAACTAACGATTTCGAAGTTTGCTTACTTTGTTTTATAAAATTATAAGTTAATTGGCCCTCAAGAGCCATTGTATTGGTTTGAATGATAGTTTTTCAACACGCTAGTAATTTTCCAAGCTTACATAGTACTATGGGGTCATCCATTTAGAACGTTCGCGATTTTAGACAGGCACACATATCTCCAGAGCGTAACTCAGCGTAGCGTAGAGGAGTCATGCACCCAACCGGAACGTAACGTTACGAAACACTGTCTTAAATTCTTTTTAAAAATCTATATTGGACATTTTCTGAAATACTAATAGCAAAAATTTTAGTGTGTTGTCGACTTTGTCGTGAGCATTTCGGTGATTCCTTCAGGTTTTCCCAGTTTTGCTGAAGTGAAAAACGTTAAAAAAGATGTTATCATCTACGATCCAAACAATTAAGTGACATTTCCAGAACTAAGGAAAAAGTTGGTTACGGAAATTGATATATGGCTTTTATGCGCAAAATATGTTTAACGGAATGTTCTTGTTCTTCTAAAATCTTATCTCGTGTGGAATAGCATTTTAGAACGTAATTTAGTTATTGATGGGTATGTAAATCTTTGTTCGTATTTGTAGGTTGTATAAAATGTGTTATTAAGTATCGGCCAAGATACTTAATAATATTGCACTCCGGCCGTCCGGCCGTCCGGCCGTCCGGCCGGCCGTCCGCCCGTATGCAATTTACTCAGTAACGGCTGAACCGATCACAACCAAACTTGGTACACAGATAGTACATGACCTCAGCCACAACCCTATTGAATTTCAGGTCAATAGGTCAACTCTAGGTCAGAGGTCACAGCAATTTCACAACTTTTCATAATAGAACCTATATCATGCGACACATGATTTTAGGTCAGTTTTTGACCAGAATTACGAATTCACAACCAGTTTGTTAAAATTCGTGCATTAAGGGCCTGATTCAGGACCTTAATCGCAAGATATGGCAGTTTTACAGCGTACATGCTGTGCGACACATAATTTTACAGCCAAACTTGGTGTACAGACACAATAGCACCTCGGTAACAACCCTATTGAACTTGAGGTCAAAAGGTCAACTCTAGGTCAGAGGTCACAGCAATTTCACAACTTTTCATAATAGAACCTATATCATGCGACACATGATTTTAGGTCAGTTTTTGACCAGAATTACGAATTCACAACCAGTTTGTTAAAATTCGTGCATTAAGGGCCTGATTCAGGACCTTAATCGCAAGATATGGCAGTTTTACAGCGTACATGCTGTGCGACACATAATTTTACAGCCAAACTTGGTGTACAGACACAATAGCACCTCGGTAACAACCCTATTGAACTTGAGGTCAAAAGGTCAACTCTAGGTCAGAGGTCACAGCAATTTCACAACTTTTCATAATAGAACCTATATCATGCGACACATGATTTTAGGTCAGTTTTTGACCAGAATTACGAATTCACAACCAGTTTGTTAAAATTCGTGCATTAAGGGCCTGATTCAGGACCTTAATTGCAAGATATGGCAGTTTTACAGCGTACATGCTGTGCGACACATAATTTTACAGCCAAACTTGGTGTACAGACACAATAGCACCTCGGTAACAACCCTATTGAACTTGAGGTCAAAAGGTCAACTCTAGGTCAGAGGTCACAGCGATGTCACAACTTTTCATAATAGAACCTATAGCATGCGACACATGATTTTAGGTCAGTTTTTAACCAGCATTACAAATTAACAACTGGTTTGTTAAAATTCGTGCATTAAGGGCCCGTTTCAGGACTTTAATTGCAAGGTATAGCAGTTTTACAGCGTACATGCTGTGCGACACGTAATTTTAGGTCAGTTTTTTACCAGCATTAAACCTGGTTGTTAAAATTTGGATTTTACGGCCAGGACGATACTTAACTATGTGCATGCTTTTGCAATTTATTTTGTGTAAATCTCATTTCACGTGTCTTCTGTGCATACATTTAACCATATCACTTTCTGCAACTGTAATAAAATGATGCTGTTAGCAACCCCTGGTTTTACAGATGTCATTTGATTTCACCAATTGAGGACGTCGCCTGAATTCACAGTTTCAAGACGTCACTTAAACTCATGGTTTTCTAGCATCTTTGCAACATGGCAAAACTGTATACGGTACAGAGATGGTGTGTTGTTTAAGAGTGGTGTAGGAATTCTTGGAGTTGTAAGAGTGATCTCTATTTTTGGTAGTTGTAAAGCTTACAACCGTGAAAGTCAAATATATAAACATATTTGAAAACTGTGGAAAACCCAAAAGTAAAATCCTTTAAAATATGCAAAATCCACATGTAGTAGTAGTAGTAGTACTAGTAGCAGTAGTAGTAATGGTAGTCTTCGACAAACATTAATCATCGTTTATCAAAGTATCATCTACTTTTAGATTAATCGTCCCACTTTAGCCTCTCAGAAGTGGATGAATTTTAAAAAAGAAATCGCTTATTTTTTGTGCTTGACTACGAGTAGCATCTTGTGCAAAGCGTAACGTTAGGCACCCACCCCACCCATTACAGCCATGCGTAACATTGGCGAACGTGAGGCACCCATGCACCAAAAAAGTGGCAAAATAGCGTAACGTTCTAAATGGATGGCCCCTATATGGTTATCATGTTTTATTTATTCACTTATTTATTCACTTAAGAAATGTTGAACAAAAAAACCTTACACAGCTCAGTCACACGTTAAATGAACTGAATATAATACATACTGGATTTTGGATTAGTTTAACAAATGACAAATATACACAAATTTTAATATAAATACAAATGTAATGTATCAATGGGATTGTTGACTTTAACTTGTAAATTAATTTTTATAAGTCTTTACATTAGTATTATTATTTATTTATTTCTATGAATGAAATTGAAGCTTGTATTCACTTGAAATTCCACGTCTGGTTTGGTCGGTTTTCAGTTTTTACAATTGGTTCCTTTCGTTTGTACCGTTGAATTCAATGAATCTGGATCCATTGCGATTCATCAACACTTCTATTACCATCCCATCCACTGAAACGTGTGAACGCTGGTTGTTGGCATTGATGACAATATTGAACATGTGTATATCTAAAGGGTCCACTAATAAATGCTCCAGGCTCCTCTTCTTCACAATTCTCTGTAGAACTTGCTCATTAAATCCAAAAGTTGCTCCTGCTGGGTCTGGGTCCGCCTCCCCCACATTCTTCAATTCTAGCCGTTTTATCTTGACCATTTGATCTGCCATCAAGCTCAATTCATTGCTGTCACAGTACAGTAAATCCAGTGTGATAGATTCCAAGGATGTGCCGGGTAGCAACTGAAGATTTCGTATGTGAGGAGGCAACACATTCAGAATCTGTGGATGATGACGACCAGACGGAACTGGAAAACGTCGAAGGACTAGCTGCTTAAGGTTATTCATATACTTAAAGACCAAGCAGTTTATTGGCTGAGACAATTTGATATTCGATATTTCAATGCATGTTAGCGAATTTCGATTCCGAGTTAATGTGTCTCGCAGTGCATCCATCAGAAAGACGTTAATGGAATAAGGCAAATGCCGATTAACCTTGTCCACAATTTTAATTGTTTGCAGTTCATTCTGTGTCGTTATGATTGGCAGCAATGTAGTCAATGCTCTTGAGCTCAGTCTCAGGATCACGCTGTCTAACTGGATTCGTTCAGTGTCACGTGTTAGTGTTACCATTCGATTCTGTGGAGCATGATGAAAAGTAGTTTCCCCTTCCGTCTCTATGTTAATAACCACTAACAGCAATTTCTTTAAATTGCGCATGCGGCTTATGAATTTGAGAAATTCAAATTCAGCAAAAATATCCGTGCTTGTGGATATGTTGGTCACAAAAAAGGTAAAGCGTTCCACGCTTGGTACAGGTAAACAAAATACTGTGCGAATAAATGGAGCATCTCTGATACTGCTCAGGTTTATACTCAACCTCCTCAGTTGTGTCCAGTTATTCACGCCGTCAAATAGGTTGTGCCTTGCAAGTATCGGTTGTTGTAAGGAATAACCGTTTAGGGATAACTTGATGATGTTCGGAAACATTCTCATTAATCCTTCGAAATTTTGAGGGCTTATTTGGCCATGGACACATAATTCCTCGAGGCGTTCTGGGTCCTTAACAATAGACTGAGGTATGTCATTTTGTAACAAGCGGAGTATGACGCAACACTTTGCTCGAAGATGACCCAGTCCAGTTAAGTCCATTTCATCTTCATCAACAGAAATACAGAAATCTAGGTGTTCATCAATAACATCTCGCCACATTCTGCACACAAGTCTCCTTCTGGCGCTCTCATTTGGCTCCGTTGGTGAATGATCCTCTGACAAAATCTTTACCCAAATCTAAACCAAATAAGTGTATTTTTAGCTTCATGTAAATGATTAGAGATGAAAGCCAATTGTGTTATAATACAAAATACCTCTGGAGGAATTCCATTCCACAGTGCTTGAAAGTTCGGTTCGCGGCCACTTTGCATTAAACTAGTCTCCTCGTCAGCCATTCTCCGACAGTCGCAAGTCGCAGCTTCTCTGCTTATTAAATGGTATCCTCAAATTAATTATTTCTGCTTAATAGTAAACTATACGACGTGGCAGTTTAAACTTTTAGACTAAGAATATTACATTATAAGAAAAATTCACAGTATAACAACAGCAAAGTATAATTCACATTATTTTAAAATCACAAAGGAAATTCTAACTCTATCACAATGTGGAAAGAGCATTTTAAACTTGGAGACGTGCTTACCCGTTAATTGTGGATTTCCGGTACGTTTTCCCACGAAGCTCTGTTCTTCCTCTTGCCAAAATTGACACTAAATCCTGGCGTAAGTCCCGGTCAGCTTTATGCATCCGATAACATGACAAATTATGAAGATGTGATAAGTTAACTGTATAATTCAAAAAAACTAATTTGATGTACTTCAATCATGTACCTATTGTCCTTAAAGAGATTTATTTAAAGACTTTCCTCATTAATGTTGGGAACTCAAAAAGGTACAATAAAGCAACAAAATCACTAGAACTAAAACTATGAATTTAAAATGTAATAAATTGATCTTAAATATAGGTAATTCTATCTATCTAACGTCTGGTATCGATATTTAATTACAGAAGGCTTTTAATTGCCTATTTAACGAAACAATGCTGGTGCTCTTCTAACCCTTCGGAGCATTTCACTTTCACTTCTGCGCTGCGTTATTAGATACGAAGCAGAATGCAAAGCGCAGCAACAAAGCCACACAAACAATTTGTGGAAGTTGTGGAACGGAGTAAATATGATATATATGATGCTCAATAAAGATGATAATCAACTAAATGAATAATAGGAAAATTATAAAAACTGTTCAGTTAGCTAATTATCAGCTGTTCACACTATCAATTACACTCATCCCAAAGATCGATTTAATTTAAATGATAATTATATAAAAGGTGTTTTCTCTCATCACCATGCATCAAGCATTTTATAAAAGCATGGTCAGCTGATTTTTTCGTTTTTATTCAGTTTAGATGTGCTTCCAGAAGTGAAAAATTTTCGTCGAAATTTTGGAGAAAAGAAAGAACTGTACTCCACAATTAGTCTCGAGTCATTCGAATTCGAACTGGGAGTTGCTTGGCGTGCGACTCTGGACTGCTGCTTATTATGACAGCGATATCGAGTAGGCCATTCAGAGGATTGGGTGCACAAAGCACTCCATTAAACTTGTTTGGATATCCAGTGGCGATAATTCAACAGTTGAGTTGTCTACAGACAAAATATGATGCAAGATATGATTGGCTATTTAAGAAATTAAAGCTATTGCATATTATTTTGAGGAATGAATGCTCATCCAACTATCTGTTGATTTAATTATTAGTGTGCTGTGCGCGCTTAAACTGTCCTTTTCTGTTTTAACTCTTGATTGTGCCTAATAATTAATTTAAAAAAATAAAGCTCTAAGAGAGAATAGTTAAGTATCGTCCTGGCCGTAAACTCCGAATTTTAACAGCCTGGTTTAATGCTGATCAAAAACTGACCTAAAATTATGTGTCGCACAGCATGTATGCTGTAAAACTGCTGTATCTGGCAATTAAGTTCCTGAATCAGGCCCTTAAAGCACGAATTGTAACTAACTGGTTGTGGTTGTTAATCTGTTATGCTTGTCAAAAACTGACGTAAAATCATGTGTCGCATGCTATAGGTCCTATTATGAAAAGTTGTTATATCGCTGTGACCTCTGACCTAGAGTTGACGTATTGGCCTCAAGTTCCATAGGGTTGCGGCTGAGGTTATGTACTATCTGTATACCAAGTTTGGTTGTAATCTGTGCAGCCGTTACTGAGAAAACACATAAATGCTGTATCTGGCAACAAAAAGAGCCTGAATCAGGGCCTTAGTACCTGAACTTTGAAAAACAGACTGCACCTTCGGAGTCCTGGTAAGAAACTGATCTAAAATCATGTGTCACATGATATATGTCCTATGTAAAAATATTTTACCGTTGGTGACCTCAGACCTTTAGAGGTGTCCTATTGACCTGAAATTCAATAGGGTTGTGGCTGAGGTGCTATAGTATCTGTACACCAAGTTTGGTTGTAATCGGCCCAGCCGTTACTGAGTAAATTGCATACGGGCGGACGGCCGGAGCACAATATTATCAAGTATCTTGAGCGATACTTACAAGGAAACTTTCCCAGCGGAATCATCGAAAATTAAGCAAGTTATACCACGTCTTATAGAGCATTTTTCGTAGATTACATTGATGGTAATCATCGTCTTGAATGGGCCTGTGCTTGTGTTTTAAGAGCGAAAAAAGATTTGCGACCTATGGTACTTTAGCCGGCAGGCAAGAGGTCATGGATGTTAAAACTTGCATGTATTTATTATGCGATGTGTGCTTGTCAGTAAATAAATGTGCTAAAAGCTAAACGATAATAAAATTAAATTTCGTTCTGAAAAAAGCCAAGTAAGTACGTGCAAACTTACAACTATCATAAACCTTAAGCGTCCAATTCTAAAGGTTGGGGTCACGGCTGGATCAAATAAAAATTAAGTAGGTAAGTATTTGAGGGTGGGACCACCAAAATTGAACTTTCTCAATTTTTAAAACGTTAACTACCTGGGAATAGTAGGTTTCAAGGAAAGTGTTCACGCCAAGTTCCAGCCCTTCAAACCAAGCCAACAGCTACTCAATTTTTATTTGAAGCAGCCATGACCTTCAACATTTAGAACTGGCCGCTTATGGTTTATGATAGTTATAAGTTTGGACGTACTTATCCGACTTTTTTCAGAACGAAATTTAATTTTATCATCGTTAGGTTTTAGCACATTTATTTACTGACAAGCACACATCGCATAATAAATACATGCAAGTTTTAACCTCCATGACCTCTTGCCTGCCGGCTAAAGTACCATAGGTCGCAAATCTTTTTTCGCTCTTAAAACACAAGCACAGGCCCATTCAAGACGATGATTACCATCAATGTAATCTACGAAAAATGCTCTATAAGACGTGGTATAACTTGCTTAATTTTCGATGATTCCGCTGGGAAAGTTTCCTTGTTAGTAAATGCAAAGTTTTGAAACTGACCATGTGACTTAGGCACACAAATAATGAATTGTCCAACTACAGCTTTCACTGCATTCTTGCGTCTCTCTCTCTCTTTCTCTACTAAATGCTTCATATTACCACCATCAATCAACGCATGCCCGAATCATATAGGCCATCATATAGGCGAATCATACATATAATCATACATATAGGCGAATCATATGCCAGGTTTTATCAGCACGTACTCCTTCCACCAAACTGCAGTGTCCACAGGTTTCGTAGGTCTATCCCGAATTCCCGAAACTGATGCAACATAAAATCAAACTACTTTTGAAGTAAGGAGTATTCCCTGAGAGTGCCCTTCAGAAATGATAAAATGGTTAATTTCTTATCAAACTGAATCTAGAAATACTGGCATTATGGCAGGAAATCCAAATCTTTTCTCTTTGCTTTCCCTTTTCCTCTGCGTTGCGCTGCAGCTGCGTCAGAGGTTTACGGGATGATTGGTACAGTTTTGGCGGCTTTGAAGATCCCCACGAATGGGCTTCAACGTACAGATATACTACGTACAACTATAATATTGACCTGTTTCGCAAGCCTCGAGAATTTAGCCAACGGAATAGTCTTCAGGGGCGACTTGAGATTCACAGTCCAATCCGATTCTGACAAAGGATACCATTCTAGCACCCGAAAATGCCACGCCTTACATTTACAAAAATCCGGCTAAATATTTTGATGACTTTCAGTTAAGCTATAGTAGACGTTAGAAGGATTGCTTCATCAATGCTGCGTTTGCTATGTTTATATAGGAATTCGGGGTGGCCACAGCTTGTCCTATTGGCCTATGGCTTCCAGTCAAACAAAGAGTGTCTCCACCAGACAGGATTCAGAATGTGTGGCGTATCCTGAACTTGGCCGCATTCGGGCTTTGGTACTTAACGCGGAGCGTTTTGCAGAATACCTAAGTGTCAACTACCTCAAAGACCGTTTTCTAATCGAGAAACCTGAGCACTTTGTCACCATTTTGAATGGAAGTCCGAAAGTAGTTCGAAAGAAAGTTTTACGAAGGTGAATTCAACGATGACCCGGAACGCTCATCCCATCATGGGAAAACCTATCCCCTGGAAATCTACATGTACTTCCTGGAAAAAACCGTTCCTTCTGTCAGCCTGCCCACCAGCTGGTAACCCTTGTCGAGGTCTCGGATAACGATAATATTCTAATCAGGTCTATTGTCAATGTGGTTTAATAGTAGTTGTATGACGCTTTCACCTATTACGACTTTACCGACTTGAACAATAGAGCGTCCCGAAAGGAGCGCATTCTACATGAGAGCTCCGAACGTTCAGTGGTTCACGAGGCCGTGTTCTTGAGCCCTTTGAATTTGAAAAGCTCCAGAAGCGGAGCTGTTTTTATTGCTGGAAGATCTGGAGCATGGACTGCAGGCAGGAGTTTCAACGGAACACAAAGTTCATGCACGAATTACCTCAACCGGCGAGGACATCCCTTATTGTTTCGACTTTACCGAGTTCAACTTGCTCATTTTTGTGGGCGTGTTCCGAGGATATATTCTGGAGGAAGAGAAGCACATGGGCAACATTTAGAGCGGAGCCTATCTTGCGTGGAGTTTGTTCAAGAGATGCATCATGATCGTACAAGAGAAAATTTATATTGAATTTCTTCTTCCAGAAGTTCCGCAACTTGACCAGTTATGTCAATTTATGCGTCTTAATTTGCAATCATTACAAGGACATGTTCACAAAGCATTTCTATGCCAATGAAAATGGATGGGAAATGCTTCACTTGTCCATACCTGACAAGTACGACCTGATTCAGGACTTTATCAACGAGCGGAAGATCAGGAACGGGCCGATAAACCAAATGGTGTATGAACATGTGGAAAATAAGACTACAAACTTTTACTAAAGAGGGATAAGCTGAAGTACTACAAAGCTTTTCTTAACACCACAAGAACTGCATGTCATGTTGTAGCCAACAAAAGTAAACTGAAACGCTCAGTTAGACGTCGTTGCTGATTGAGGTTCATTTCAGATGTAGCAAAAAAGTAATTACTTTTGCTGTTGCTAATGTTTTACTTTTATTCACACTTGGCACTTAATTCACTTTGGACAAACAGACAAAGATTTTTAAACATAAGTATCAGGAAGGATTCCCCCAAAAATTCATCTCTCTGAAATTTTATCTGTTACGAGAAGTATGTAAGATTTTTTGAATATACATATAATGTAATAATATATATTTAAACCTATACGCTTTCATCTCGCACCAAAAAAATCATTCATTCTTACGTTGTATTGCATAGTCAAAAACTTACAAAGTTCAGAGTATGTTTCAAAAACTAATCGCAAAAAGTAAAATCCCCGTTTCTCATAAACTCTCCAAAATCTCTATTTCTCCAAACCGCGTATACTAACAGCTTAATAATAACATACAATAACTAGTAACAGTTTCGGTTCGGAAGTTTGGATTATGCTTTTATCAAATTCAATGTCATTCGGATAAATAGAAGCTATCCCCAAACTAAACTGTCTTCCAATGTTGTACGGTAATACAATTTACCGAAATTTCTGTGAAAATGCCACTGAAGCCAATTAATATCAGAACGTTTGAGAAATTGATCGAGTGCTACCCGATGGAAACAACCAATGAGAATGAACCCATTAGTTCAAAGCCCATTATCAGATGTCAGATTCTGGATGGTGGTTCCTTCTACCAGGATACCGTTACACTTGTTCCAGAGGTGGGTGTTCCATAAAACTTTTGCAAGTGTGAGACACTTGAAAATTGCAGCAGTAAGAACCTTCAGCAGCCACAAATAGTGGTCCACTAATAGACTTCTCTCTGTGTGATGCTCTGTGATCTGTGTCCTCTGTGATCTACCTCAAAAATTCCCGATAAACCGAAAGCAAAAAACGGCTGTCAAAATTCAGGCGTCCCCAACACTGTCCTAATACCCTGTACTGCCTTTGTGCTTCATTCTACCTAGCTTCACATTCTACCTGTTCGCTTTGGTGTGTCGCCGTTTTTGCAAAGGATTTTGACCGAAACCGAAATTAAAGGCGAGAGCCTCTCAAGCGATACCACGATCATCAGAAGCAAACCATTTCCAAAATGGTTGAATAGTACTTTCTGTGACTTTTCTCTTCGCGAAAACTCCAGTAGGAGATGAATACCTAACTTTAAGGTGCGGGACATGAATGGAAAGCAGGTCTCTTTTACAATAATTATTAGAGATCATACAATTTTTATTTGATATTCTGCAATTTTTACATCTGAATGTTGTTCTTGTAAACTATTCTAAAAGATTGTAAAAAATCTTATAGTGCGAAAAAACTTGTTTCTTTTGAAATATAAATGTCTCAACCCAGAAATGCTGTAATGTTATGCTAATTCAGCTTAATTTTTAAAAATATGCTATCAAACTCCAGGGGTAAATGTATTATGGACTATGAATTTAGTCCGAAATGAAATATTTTAGGAATCTATTATTAAGAACATCATGATATTATGTGATTAAATAATAATAATCAATCTTACTTTTTGCTACTTTGCTGATAACAACTAACGTGGCTTTATTAAGTATCGCTCAAGATACTTGATAATATTGTGCTCCGGCCGTCCGGCCGTCCGCCCGTATGCAATTTACTCAGTAACGGCTGAACCGAATACAACCAAACTTGGTGTACAGATACTATAGCACCTCAGCCACAACCCTATTGAATTTCAGGTCAACAGGTCAACTCTAAAGGTCAGAGGTCACCAACGGTACAATATTTTTACATAGAACTTATACCATGCGACACATGATTTTAGGTCAATTTTTTACCAGGACTCCGATGGTGCAGTTTGTTTTTCAAAATTAAGGCTCTAAGACCCTGATTCAGGCTCTTTTTGTTGCCAGACAGTATTTATGCATTTTCTCTGTAACGGCTGAACCGATTACAACCAAACTTGGTACGCAGATACAATAGCACCTCAGCCATAACCATATTGAACTTGAGGCCAATAGGTCAACTCTAGGTCGAAGGTCACAGCGATATCACAACTTTTCATAATAGGACCTATAGCATGCGACACATGATTTTAGGTCAGTTTTTGACAAGCATAACAGATTAACAACCAGTTAGTTACAATTCGTGCTTTAAGGGCCTGATTCAGGAACTTAATTGCCAGATACAGCAGTTTTACAGCGTACATGCAGTGCGACACGTAATTTTACAGCCAAACTTGGTGTACAGACACAATAGCACCTCAGTAACAACCCTATTGAACTTCAGGTCAACAGGTCAACTCTAGGTCAGAGGTCAGCGATTTCAAAACAATTCATAATAGAACCTGTAGCATGCGACACGAATTTAGGTCAGTTTTTTACCAGAATTACAAATTCGCGACTAGTTTGTTAAAATTCGTGCATTAAGGCCCTGATTCAGGACCTTAACTGCCATATACAGCAGTTTTACAGCGTACATGCTGTGCGACACATAATTTTAGGTCACTTTATGGCCAGGATTACAATTTTGCTGTCGGTTTGTAAAAATTTGTGCTTTAAAGCCCTGATGAAAGCATAACCTTATAGCGATACTTAACTATGCACTCTCTTAGAGCTTTATTTTTATTTTGTAAAGCTCGTTTCTGTAAACTAGAACTAGATAACAAAACGAATCAGCTAAGAACGGGCTGCATATAAATTATACGGTATTTTTATTCAAGCTGGCATAAATGGAATTATAATCATAATCATCGTCATCATATTCGTCGGTAAGGGATTCGATAGGAAATTGATTTCGATTCCAATGTCGTTTTCTGCTACCCAATCTACCACGTCGGGAAAGCTTTGCGGAAGTGGATATGAGACAACATTAAAGTTTCACTTACAAATAGATTTAGAAATGGATTTTTAAAAGAAATAAAACATGGTAACCATGTGTGTAGGCAGTAAGCTTGCCCATAACCAAGAAGTTTATTGAATAATATGCAAATAAAAACATTTGTCTAGCGACTAAACGATTTCGAATTTGGGTAAAAAAAAATCAGATTCGTTAATTTGGCCAAAACCTGACCTATAATCATGTGTCGCATGCCATAGGTCACTCAAGGAACTTTAAAATTTGTCGTGACCTTTGACCTTAAAATTCGAATTTCAAAAATCGCTCTCGTTAGTTTTGTCTCCTAATGACCAAGAATGTTTCTGTGAAAACAGAATTTCGAAAATCGTTTTTGGGATTGAGTTATCGTGGTCACAAGATTTAAAATTCAAATAACGGTCAGACGATTTCGAATTTTAAAAATCGGAGTACATATTTGTTAGTTTGGTCAAAAACTGACCTATAATCATGCGCCACATGCTATAGGTGACTCAAGAAACTTAAAAATCCGTCGTGACCTTTGACTTTAGAATTCGAATTTCAAAAATCGCTCTGGTCATTTTCGTCTCGTAATGACCAAAAATGTTTCGTTGAAAACAGAATTTCGAAAATCGTTTTTGGGATTGAGTTATCGTGGTCACAAGATTTAAAATTCGAATAACGGTCAGACGATTTCGAATTTTGGAAAACTGACAACATATTCGTTAATTTGGTCAAAAACTGACCTATAATCATGTGTCGCATGCCATAGGTCACTTATGGAACTTAAAAATCCGCCGTGACCTTTGACCTTAGAGGTCGAATTTCAAAAATCGGGCTCCGTCCTGCACAGGTTCCAGTGACCAGAAACCTTTCTACGTTAACAGAATTCAAAAAAAAATTCACTGGAATAGTGATATGGTGTTTACAAAAGTTGACCTTCGAATAACGGTCAGGCGATTTCGAATTTTGGCAAATTGACAACATATTCGTTAATTTGGTCAAAAACTGACGTATGATCATGTGTCGCATGCCATAGGTCACTTATGGAACTTAAAAATCCGCCGTGACCTTTGACCTTAGAGGTCGAATTTCAAAAATCGGGCTCTGTCCTGCAGAGTTTCCAGTGACCAGAAACCTTTGTGCCAAAACGGAAATTGAAAATTCTATCTGGTGTTAGAGATATGGCTGTCACAAAAAACGACTCAGGCAATATTAGTAGTAAGACAAGCTTCCTAATAATGTCGAAACATCATACTACAAAAGCATAGAAGACTCATTTTTACATAGACAAATATCCTTATACATATTTCTGATCATATGAACATCGCCCTTAGTAAGTCTCTCACGTTTCCCCATTTCCCAACGGTTTTGGAATGCCTTGGTTGGAACGGCAACGGTTGGAAAGACAACGGTTGTTTTCGAATAATGGTCGCGTCTCCATTTATGCTTCCAAGTTGTAGGGCACGCCATAGTAATCCACCTGCTTGTCATTGTCCTAGTTTTTGTAAAAGTTCCTAAGAATGTCATCATCTTCAATCTTCACTGAGAATATCGTACAATATTTCAATTTAATTGTCTCTGTCGTCCCTAGCATGCTCGTGGAAAAACCAAGCGACCACAGGCGTGGAGTAGCTCTTGAAGCACATGACCAGGAAAGTTGGGCACAGCGCAGGACGGGAGTCACGGGAGCTACCGTTTGGGCACCACGGCCCACGTTACCTGCAAAACTTGGACATTTGCCTTCCACATTTCGAATGAACAAATCGTTGTCATCAGATTCCGTGCGGGGAGAAAAAACGAGCACAAGTGTACTGCTCGACGTACTTCATGGTATAGTAGACGACAATGAATAAATTAGTATTCGGATTTATTTATATTATTGAAAGAAAATCTCTAAAACCTAATGTACAACTTTTTATGAAGTACTAAGCTCTACAATATGTTGTACCTTTCGTAAATTCGTAAATATTTTTATATACAAGAGCACACCAAAATTAAAATACAAAACTAGCTTTTAAATTCGCACTTTATTCTACAATCGTTCACTTCAGTAGACTCAATTTTAGCTACTCCTTTGCTGTTTGAAGAACCTGCGCTAAGAACCCGCAAAACAAATATAAGCGGGGGACATCATCCAAGCTGGATATTGTGCATGCAAAAAGCTTCCTATTCCACATAGGTAGGTACCTGTGACGAGTGCCTACGTGTGCTAGTTGCTAGTCCAGAACTGCTCTGCAGCATACGGCTGCACTGATGTTGCGACGGAAGCGTTCATCAGATTACAGATTGAGCTGCCAGTTTCAATCTAAAAACATTATAATAATCATTTCACTAATTTTTTGAAATTTTATGCATGCTGAATTCATCTTTATGGTTTCTACACGGAAAGAAATATTTTTGAAATGGCCAAAAATATGAATGTGATACAAACTCGGAAAGAATTTTATGCAACAATGTACAATGCTAAAGAATATGTCAAAGCACTACTAAGTATAATATTTGGTAAATAATGCAGAAAATAAGTTTTATGCTTAGCATTACACTTTATGTAGTCTCAATCAAACTTTTTGCTTTTTGGTTGGACGAATAACCCTGTGGATTTTTCATTTACCCAGACTACAATCACTAATGCAACAACTTTTAAAATTACGAAGACCAATAGTTGATAAGTACAATAAGTAGAGGTCCACTGCGAACCAAATTCTTTTACTAAACAAGCTTGCTTAATACTACCAAATTCACAGAAACATTTTTGGTCACTAGGAGCTGCGCCTCACGTCGCTCGATTTTGGAAATTCGAATTCTAAGGTCACTGCGACTTTAACAAGAAACGCATATCATGCGACACATGCTTCTAGGTATCTTTTTGACAAAACTGACGAATATGAACTCTGACTTCAAAAATTCGAAATCGTTTGACCCTTATTCGAATTTTAAATCTTGTGGACATGCTAACTCAATCCCAACAATGATTTTTGAAATTCTGGTTTCACAGAAACATTCTTAGTCATTCGGAGACAAAAATGACGAGATGGAGTTTTGAAATTCGAAATCTAGGCGCAAAGGTCACGACGATTTTGTTTTTAGCAAGTAATCATATCATGTGACACATGACTCTACGTCAATTTTTGATCACTCCCTCCACTAGTAGGCTCCGATAATGTGGCGCCATGGCGCAGTGTGTTGTACCAGTCTTGTAAAAGTGACTTGGCGTCACAGCCGCCAATTGATCTTTGTTTAAGGCTGTATTATGGAAAATCAAAGAAAATTGTCAACTCATGCATCATGAACAAAATGAATATACCTACATTTTTTAGTTTCTTATCCATCTCAAAAAATATGAGCAAGCAAAGTAGCACAAATGTTTTTGTGTTAAAAGTACAAAAAGACAACGAGAGTTTATTTTAAGACTTTCGTGGTAGAGTTGGGAAAACATTAACCAGAAGTTTCAAGTGATTTTACTTTTTATAAACACTGACCAGTGCAGGCATCTGTACTCTTTTGTTTACTCCTGCTGCGCATTCTACTTCAAACGGAATTCCCTTTTTAATGATACAAAATTAAAAAGACGCTATAATCAAGTAATCTCAAGTCTTATAATCAAGTAAAAGAAGGAAATAGACAAGATCATACCATACAACTTTGTATCCAATTATCCAGTCAGCTAATTTGAGCTAATATACCTAGGTTGACATTGACATTCATAGTTGCCATTTTAATCCAGTTAAGAAGACAAGGGGAAATGTAACAGTTTAAATTGCAAATTTAAATTCCAAATATTGAATTAGATGAGCGTTTTAAGTTGATAAAAATAAATACAGAGATTTTTTTCCATTGAATTAACATTCAGTGAATGTCATTCACACATTTCAGACCGTCTCAAAAGCATAATTTGCACAAAAAGCATAACGCTATTGTGGGATACGGGTTGCCACTAAATAATGATACAGTTTACTAACTAAACCTATTCCCGAAATTTTTGTCGATTTTAAAAAGCATAAAACGCACAAAACGCATAATTTAGTCTCGTGAGCATAATTTGATCGGAGAGCGCATAATTCGCATAATTTAGCACTTTTTTCCTAATTTTACTCGAACGTTGCTGTTTTCTGTACGTAGTTTCCCAAAAATATGAAAACCACCCAACAATTTCCAAGTCTCAAAACATTTTAGCTTAAAAACTATGAATTTCTCGCTGAGCAGCAGGAACTGTGCTCGTTCTGATCTTGTTCGAGTATATTGCAACCATATTTGGCGTTCATTTCACTCAGCGTTTGTGCTGAAAGCAGTGAAGTTACCACCATAGAACCATGTTCCTCAATTTGCAGAATTGAGGGACAATATGTGTGACATTATGTTAACCTACAGGGAATTATTAATCTAACTTTACGTTATTCTAACTAATCAATGAATGGATTTAAAATTTCTAAGTTTTAGCTTTTTCCAAATTTTACAGCAAAATTGCTCTCTCCAACCTGTTCATTCATTTTTTGGACTAACACAACTAACAGAAGGATAAGTTATCCTGGATAACCTATTTGATGGAAAATTCAGTATGTTTAGCTTAAACCGAGCTTTAAAACATCAGACGTAGTTAGTTGTTATATTTTGTATATAATTTTTGGTTTCTGGAACCCTTGTACGTAAATTTTAGTAAACGCATAAAAAGCATAATTTTCGAATTCCCAGCGCACAATTTTTAAGCAAAAAACGCACAATTTGAGACGCTCTGCACATTATTATACAGCATGCCATATATCTCTGTGTGTGCAGTGTGCAGTAAATAGCAAGTAAGTAAGTCAGTAGTCAAAGCCAGACTGCACGCCGTGTCCGTGTGAAGTTTCGTCATAATGGGAATAAAAGGACGACTTTCACAATGTCAGTTTGATTACAGGTTGAGTAAAATATCGGGATTTCTATGAATTATTAGGAATCGACCTCGATTCCTTCTAATTTCCTGTTCCGGACGTCCGGCCGTCCGGGGAATCACGTTTTTCTCCGAAATGGCTAATCCGATTTCCACCAAATTTGGCATACAGACTCTGGTGGACCTCCGACAGAACCCTTATGAATTTCAGGTCAATAGGTCAGCTCCAAAGGTCAGAGGTCACCAACGGTTCAACATTTTTACATAGGACCTATATCATGCGGCACATGATTTTAGGTCCATTTTTAACCAGAATTACAAATCCACAGTCCATTTGTTAAAATTCGGGTTGGAAGGTCCTGAAATCAGGGCCTTAATTGTCAAATATGCCAAATTTGTGTACCTATGTTGTCTGACACATGATTTTAGGTTCATTTTTTACCAAAATTACGAATATGATGTCCATTTGTTAAAATTTAACTATTTAAGCCCTGATTTAGGGCCTTAAATGTTAAAATTTCCAAATTAATGGGCATATGATGTGTGACACATGATTTTAGGTCCATTTTTAACCAGGATTACAAATATGATATCCATTTGTTAAAAGTTAACTATTTAGGCCCTGATTCGGGACCTTAATTGTTAAACTTTCCAAATTAATGAACTTATGTTGCGCGACACATGATTTTAGGTCCATTTTTGACTGGGATTTCGAATCCACTGTCCGTTTGTTAAAATTTAACTTTTCAGGTCCTGAAATCAGGGCCTTAATTGTCAAATTTTCCAAATTAATAGATCTATCATGTGCGACACATGATTTTAGGTCTATTTTTGACCAGGATTACAAATAGGAGGTCCATTTTTTAAAATCCGTTTATCCGCGGGGCCGAAGGCCCCAAATATCCACGGGGCCGAAGGCCCCCCAGGCCCCGAAGGTCCCGAAGTCGATTCCTACTTACTCCATTTGCCAATGGTTTATTTTGGCATATGCTTTTACAAGTTCTCACGTTACGCTCCCCGTCCACTTTTGACTTCGTACGAAGTAGACTACGTAGTATAATTTAATCAGGTGTGGTTAACTTTGAACTTTGAAAAATAATCCTTACATCAAAAGCTGACAAGTTCTGTATTCTTTCATGTTTAATTAATGCCTTTCTGTCCTTTGAACTGGATTACATGATTACACATTATGCAACTTACATATTTTCTTCTTATACAAGCCATTCGTTAGTGCTTACTGTCTTATTGTCTTGCTGATTTATAAAGAATCCGAATAACGGGATGTCAGCGCTTATCTGTCTGTGTCACCAGTGCATAAAGGGGACTCAAGAAATTTCATTAAATTACAAGTGTCTGGCTTCTTCCATAGCCACGCCCATAATTTCAGAGATAAGTAGCTTAAATTACTTATCTCTGCATAATTGTAATACCAACATCAAATAATTATTTTATTTTTTAAAAGAATTGTGTCTTTCAAACAATTTTTTCATGGATGAAACTTTCACCAGGCCCAAAAATCAACATCCCTCTACGCAGCACCCTTGCCATGCCAGCGTTGTCCCTGATTTCCTGACCAAACCACCCAAGGGGTAGTTGTTGTGTATCTATTTCCCAAGATCAATACATTTTTATCCCGTAGTAGTGTCCATGATCGTCATTCTATATCTCTTAGTATCGCGTTTATATTCCCTAGAAAGTAATATGGAGGCCAGTAAACAAAATCAGGGAAAAGTTGAAGGCGTACAAGGCTAAACAGCCATAAGCTAATATTTTCCTCTTGATCCTTATTTTTAATCCCGATTTGCCACTTTACCTGAGAGTTTCCTTACCAGCTAGCTACATATACTTGTAGGTTGATGATAATGATGACGAATGAAAGTCCGATGTGTAGAAAAAAAGAGAAACTAGAGTACGATCGTGTGTTTTGTGACGCTGCTAGTACCACCGAATTAGTTTTCCAATCGGCAGTGAGTAGATAACGAGATTATTAAGGTTCACGTTAGTGTACCTTTACTCCTATCATCGTGATGCGTCTGCACGTTCCTCCGTCCGTCCGTCCTCAATAAGCACGATAACTCCTCAATCGTTTGACCTATTCCAATTCTGTCTTCAGTTATCGATAGCTACACCTCTTGCGACGATCCCTATTGATTTTCAGGTCAATCCGATAACCGGAAGGTACCTAAAAGTACCTTTTCTAAGTAGTCTGTTTTGCTGCATTTAAAGGCCATAGAGCTACAGCATTTTCACTACCGGCATGGGAATAATACCAAACAGCAGATAGTGGTTCTCATCATGCCACAATGGTTCTCATTAGAGGATTGCATTTCTGAAAAATCCAAGCCCGAAACCGTGAGCCCGCCCGAAGCTGCGGACAAAAGCCCGCAGGCCCGAGGCCCGAAGTCTCTCAAATTTTAAGCCCGCCCGACCCGAGCCCGAAGAGTCAATTTAGCTCAAGCCCGAAAAACCCGAGCCCGAACCCGAAATTATTTTTTATACATAAGTGTGTGCATACATATCTAAACAAAGCATGCGAAAATCTTATATGCATGTACATGGCATGAAGTACACACACAGTAAGCATAGGACTAGCAGGCATTTGTCTTGAAAACCGCATAATAAAGTCAAGTTCGCTGTTTGTTTGGGTTTTGTATGCAAATGAGAAGGGTATATATTGTATACCTTAAAATTTTATGTAACATTCATCTCAATTTAGACTTAAAAAGAGAGTAAAAATACTTATCGGGCTTGATTTCGGGCTTCAAAAAATATAAGCCCGAGCCCGCGCCCGAGAAATTGTAGGGAAGCCCGAACATACCAAGCCCGAAACATTGAAAAAAACCAAAAGCCCGCTCGAAGCCCGCACGGGCTCGGGTTCGGTCTCGGGCTTTTTCGGGTTTCGGGCTTCATGCAACTCTCTAGTTCTCATCATGCCACATTCATGTGACAATGGTTCCCATCGTGAACCTTCCTTTAACCTTACATAGGGTTTATTGTTATTCAACTAATGGAGTACTTATATAATATACTGGCTTTAAAATAACTTTCACCGAGATTCTTTTACTGTTCGACAATCTCATTGTGTGCCTTACATTTACAAAACAAAACGACTGGAAAAAAGGATTGAAAAATGTGTGCTATTGGTATTAACATTCTTTTACTATTTTCGATTCCTATATGTGGTAATGTGGTGTATAATTACCTGAAACGGAGAAAGTACATACCCAACATACACCCTCATCATTATCAGGGTTAGCTATCTGTAGTGAACTGAACTGAGAGGAAAAGAAGAAGAAAATATGCATTTCAAAAGTAGCTTTAAACTTTAACAGTTCAGTAGAAAATGAGATAGTCAGTAGACTTCTATCCTTCTAGTTGGTAGTTATCTGTTGGTGAGCGAAAACGAACAGGTAATTACGTTTTATGACTTCTTTTTTCTTGTTCTTCCTCTTATTTGTTTTCTTCCGACCGACTTTCATTTTTATTTTGCACGCTGAATATATACCAAACCAACTTGTAATGTGAGTGCGTAGTGCTCACGGTGCTCACTCAACTTTATCCTCTGTTATTTTAAATGTTTATACTGTTGATATCATATCATCGGCGAAAAAATGTACAAAGTACAAAAGCAGCAGAGCCGACAGAGGCAGAAGAGTCATCATCATTACATTACATTATGTACCAGTCGTTTTCTCGTTATCTCCCATATACATCTTGCGTGCGCTTTCCCCAGAGTGTGTAGAACAACTCTTTTACTTTCTCTTCTGCTTTCTTTTCTTGATGGTTTGCATCAACATCCTTGTCGTCATCATCGCATGATCGCATAACTTATATTTTTGGCTGCTACTTATTATATTACTGCCAGTGTTTTCCCTACTAGGTGTTCTGCTCCAACTGTCATTATCGTCACCAGCGCTGGGGTTTCTACAGCCAACTTTCTTACGGTTTTGACATGAATTTCTCATAAAAATTGCCAATGTGCTTGACTACTGCTACCTATGCATCAACTCTCTAGTCTAGTGTAGGTCTACTTTTGCATTATTGTTGTTTCTCTGGAAAGTCTTTTTGTGTCTTGTCCTCTTTCTTTCAAGAAATACGTGGCGCTAACGACATAATCAGTAATAATCATAACGGAGCACGTTAATGGAATGTTTCAAAGAGTTGAGAGTTCAGTACAGAGACTACAGTGCATAGTTTGTGATGAAAAGGAAAGGAGAAATGAGGATGATGATGATAATGGCATAATGGTACTTGCAACAGTAGCGCAACGCAACAGCATCAAGAGTGCGTTATATGCACCTGTAAATAACCCCTAGCAAAAAACTGAATTTCTCTGAAACTTTTACTGTTTTGTCTGGAATAAAAATGTCTGACTTTTTCTCTTCTGTTTCATGTAGGCATCCTGGGTCCGAAAGAAAAAAGACCAGCTGCAACTGCTCACTGAGTGAAATACCACGTATCACCAAGATTCTAGACTGGGTGGGACTACTGGGACTCTCAAGTTCAGGTACCCCGACAACTGGCGACTGGGCATTGACTCCGTGACAAAGGCGGACGAGGGGGAGTAGGACTAGTAGGAGTACCAGTGTCAGCTTAGCACATCCCATCTGAACCATTATTTATCACTTGAAGTCTATGGAGCAAAGTGAAACTCACCATTTAAATTGACTATCTTTCTTTTAGCACCAGCTGTGATAATCCTTGACGAAAACGGGGTCACCAAAACCGAGTGCCACTACAAGGTGGACTCCTCACTACATTTGACATGCAAGGCTAGTCACGTTTACAAGGGACGGAAAACCTACAAAACCCCACATCCATATCAACAGAGCAGAAAGACAGCTAATTTACCATGCATGAAAAATAATGCCAACCTATTTATTACAGCGTGTCCACTTTACCATGAAACTTCTGCAGCAAAATTGAAAAATATTATTCAAATTTGGCATTTTATATGCTCTACTGATTTCCATACTCCACAAAATGCGTCATTTTGTAATAACCCATCATAAAAACAATAATTGGTGTGCTACTGCTTTCTGTTTTGCAAAAAAATCACAACGCACATCAGCATAAATCGTGAAAAAGTTCATTTTATTGATACTTTTCCTGCTAGTAATAACACAATGGACGACTAACGACCCAGTTGACAATCCTGAGCTGTTCTACTACTAATAATGCCTATTACCAACAAAATGCTTTGTTATCTGTGCCATTGTCGTCCTTTTTTCAAAAAAGAGAAAGTCCTTTGTTGTTTTTGCAAGTTAAATAGAATTGGGACGGAAAAGATAGTGTGTCGTGTCAGCTTCGTTTTTGGAGGATAATGGGGGTAATTAAATGGAAGGATTTTTTGTTGAATGAAATAAAAAATTAAGACAGAATGCGGGAAAGTGACGGCTATATGGGATAATTTTCATTTGGGGAAAATTATGCAACTTGAAGGACCCTTTGGAAGCATTTGGTGGTTTTGGAATAAAAAAAAGTTGAAAGAAGGACAGGGATGATGATGATGAATGATAATTGTCAAAAGCGGGGTACTACTTTATAAATGTGATTCAGATGCTTTTACAAATTACATGTAGCTACTATGCAAAGAAAGTTTAGAGTCAACACCAATTTTACAATCGAATTTGTGTTTTTATTAATTAAGCTGCAATAAGACAAACAATCATACTATCCCAGATAACCATCAACACCGTCCGCATTAACTACTATAACGTGATATATTCGGACACGTTTAACACTAAAAAATTAGGATTTAGTATTTGCAGTAGCCTAACTAAACGAAAAACACTGAGTACTTCTGTCGCAAGTCGGGATGGATGTAGTGTTTGCAAACCAACCGAATCTTAGTAACTATTCGGTATTTGGTGTTATGTTACACTTCGGTTAGGGACTAATACTGATGCATCCGGCTATCGTGACCTAACTAGTGCCTACATTAACCTTTCCATTCGATACTAACTATTCGATGGACAATAGGATGTGAAATGAATGATAATGATGACTCAGGGCGGTTCTCGCCTAATCCACTGACTACAGTTCCAGAAATCAGTAAAACAGTTATAAAATACTATCAGGGCTTATTTACGAATGAATTAATGGACTTTTAATCATTTAACTAACTTCTCTCATTAAATACAGAATAAAGAAATAATTATTGTGCTGATTTCTCTGTGCTCATTATGATGTGCTATGAGCGCTGCTGCTGCTAGTGCTGAAGTTGTTCTTCTGCTCGGTGGTAGATCTGCTGCTGCTGCTGTGGTGTGGTGATGATGATGATGATGAGTTGCATGAAATGGCGGCGTGTGCTGCTGAGAAGAGAAGAGACACGCTGTGCTTGTTTCTTACTCTACGTAGGTGGCGTACTGGCTTACATAGGACTTTGTGCATAGGGCTTTGGCTTACGCTGGCTTACATAGGACTTGGTGCATAGGGTTTTGGCTTACGCTGGCTTACATAGGACTTCGTGCATAGGGTTTAGCCAAAGAGAGAAAAACTCCCGTTCCATAAGACTTTGTACCAAGATGAGAGAAACTCCCGTTCCTATGAGCTATGATGTGATGGTGAGTGGTGTAGGTAGGAACGGTCCAAGTAAATGGTTACTTGGGAGCGTTACATTGGTAAGCTTATCGCATATTTACCAAATACCAAATATTTGGTAAGCTTTCATTTACTTTATACATTATAAAACCATAGATATTTTTACTACTACAAAAAGGAAGCAAAAATTGTATTGTAAAAAGTAGCCTCCTTTGTCATACATCTTTATATATGATTTTCATTACCAAATAGATACCAAATATATGCGGTAATTATTTGGTATGCTTAGTAACCTTACCAAATACCTTACCAAATACTTTTGCAAACACTAGATGGATGGTCATGCGCTGCTGAGGCACATGCAAATCGGCATTGTCTCCTTCCTTCTCCAACAAAGCCCTAGAACGGAATGCTGCGTTATCACAAATTTTAAAAATAATTAAGTCATGGACATACCTTCCTTCCTTCCATGGTTACCTTCCTTCGGAGCGATAACCACATCATAGTGATAAACGAACTTTGGGAACGTCTTGGGATCAAAACTCACGTAAAAATGATTCGCTTTTACGGGAATTGGAGGATAAGTCGCTTTAGCCGCCTGGATGGGACGGAAAGGGCGTATCCGATTTTGATCCGCCGTTGCCTCTCCAAGCATAACCAGTTTTGGGGTTATCTCCTGCACCACACTTAGACTCTTTTTGCTTTTGACAGGAGGAGACTTCTCTTTCTTTGGAAGGTCCTTCTTAATCCCTTCGTTGACAGCCACAGCGTCATCATGATGCATCATCCTTCACAGACATGGCTCGAAGCCGTTTGCGAGCCTCCCAAATATTCCCTGCACCACATTTTCCGTTTCAGGTTCTTTAACGGTCAGCTGAAGTTGTTGAGGTTGCTGTTTAGCCCCCATTCCCGACCTGGCCACCGCGCCTCCTTCAGTTCCCAACGACATCAACCGTGCTTTAGCATCCCAAACATTACCCTGTGGAGTTGTAGGATTTAACGTCACCTCCGTCACACTTGCCATTGGGACTAAGACTAAGACGGACAGACGCCACAAAGTTGGGATCCACTACTACCACGGATGCCACTGAAAAAGCAGGGACAATACTGTTTGTTGGAGTGACAACAGAAACCTGATGAGGTGGAATTACTGATGGTGGCTGTGGTGTTTGCACCAGTACTGGCTGCGTGGGTAGGCTCAGTCTATCGTCTCATTTTGCAACGGTTATCCAACGGCTGACCACTTGCTTGCATAGCGATGTTGTCGCCTCGTCCTCACAGTCCTTTGAAAAGGATTTGATTACAATGGGAAAACGGTTGGACTTAGTCGGGAGACGGTTTATATTCGGAGTGATTAGGAGCAAGTGCAATACCTCCTTCAGTAGAGAGTAGTTTTTGTTGGCGATTGCATCGTTAGTCCATCCAAAGATGAGGTTCCAGTCACATCTCTCCGTAAACCAGGAACAAAAAAACAATTCTAAAATAACCTTCTTTTATGAATACACTTTTTTGCAAAAATGATTTTACTTACAGATCAACTACTTTTGGGTGGCTGGCCTTGAGTATAGTGATGTAAATGCATTTGCTCACCAACTTTTTTGAGAACTTGGACATCAATCTATAATTAAAAAACACAAAAATCATTTCATTAGCTTATTACAGTACAGAAATCTTGAGTATTTCTCTTCACTAGGATTAGGTTTTAAAATAAAATCAAAATCATGCAGCTACAAAAAAAAACTAATGCTCATGCGTGGAAAGCAACTTGCAAAAAATATGCAAACTTCTTAGATAAAACGTTTTAGAATAGTTTTAGATAAAGCGTGTTTCATGCATTTAAAAAAACATTTAATTTTTGGTGGTTGCAAGATTTGTTGCACTTGCCATCACGGTGAAACGAAGTAGGGTTTGCAAGCACGTTTTCTTCTTTTCCATTCGCCAGATTTGCAAAAAATAGAAGACAACTCGTCACATGAATACACTTTTCAAACGGTACTTGATGCGACTTGATGAATCCCCCTCAGATTTCGTGGACCCTTTTCCACACAGTTCGAAGCTTGGTACAAACCGTTCCAATCCTAACCGCTTGATAAATGTCATTAGAAGTTCAAATCTATATTTCAATCCTTCAATGATTTCTATTGTTGTTCCCTTTTTGTTAAAACAATTTTTACAAAAGATAAAAGTTGAAAGTCAAATCCTTTCAATTTTGAACAGACGCAGTTCATACGTTACTTCGTAGTTGTTACTGTAATCAATCAAAAATTTAGTGTTTATTTTCGTGTTTCAAGTGTTTTTGTGCATTAGTAATAAGCACGCAGAATCTTCATGATGAATTTTTGCAATTCGACGCAAAAACAAATACAATGGACACGTTTTTAATGGCTCGCACATTTCAATCAGTGTCAATACAGAAGCTGAACAAGAATCAGCTCTCTGCTTCACTACCGTACCCAAAAGTTTGTCGGTTATTGTCCTGAAACTTAAAACTCATTAAGCCATAAAAATGGATTTTCTGAGCACAACCAAACATTAATTTGCAATCTAAACATTTAGCTTATAAGTCAAGCTTGCTTTTTCTCTCTTCGTGCAAAAAAAATTTGCCGTAACGGTTTTTACTGTGGAACTGTATGTTTGTGATACAGTAATAGTTTGTGGAAATAATTTGCAAACATTATTATTATGAACTTCCTCGTGTGTGAATGAAGCTTAAATAGGTAGCTTGCCAAAACCAAAACAAAAAAAACATTGGGAAAGCCAAGCCACCACCGTTTAGTAAACTAAAGTTTAGTGATTGCTGGGCAATTTCATTTTTATGGCACCCACTCATACTTGTATTGTGGGCATATTACCGTAACCTGTATACACATTTAAGCCACGGGGATAATAAATGGTCTAGAGTCTAGAAATATGTGATCATGAGAAACAGGGTCGGGGAACGTAGTCGTTATCGTCATTCCAGTTTTTGCAGCAGCGTAAGTAAATGATGGTGCTTACACAATACGGCCAAAAGTGTATACGATTTTGCCAAAGTGCTATTTTTGCAAAAAGATTTCAAGTGAATGATCATGTGAAAATTTGGATCATTCCATACAAAACTATAAAAATTGGTTGAAACTGGATGAAATCGGTGAAACCACGTGAAAACAATTTCATTGTGAATATGAAAAGTTGTGATTTTTAAACACAATTCCATAATTCGGTTGAACAATGACAACTATTTTTGCCAAAGAGTACGCATTACAATGAACAGTAATTGTTCTGTCTGAACTGAAATGGACTTGTCCAGTCATCATTATCTATCACTGTCCATTTTTAGGATTTGCATGTGAGCAATGATTATGGAATGCGAACGTGTGGAAAGTGGAAGCCGGCAAGATGGAAAGGATAAAGTGATTCCTTTCTGACCTGTGTTCGTTAAATAAAACATTTACCGGTTTATCTTTCCGGTATTTCATTTCCCCCTTCATTCGACCTATTTCTCGTGGAACATCTAGCGACATGTAATCATCTTAGATGAGCAAAACAGAAGCACTACAATACCCATCATCCCACGGTTCCCTTAATATCACATTCTTCATTTTAACTTTGCACATCTATGCCTGTTCCGATCTGATCTTTTTATTGTTACGCCTGCCATCTTTTCCCTCCATTGTATCCCACGAAGTATCATTATCATTCAATCTTATTTTCGTCTTGGTAAGGAGAAAGGGTACCCACGAAGCTGTGCTATTTATAGTTGCAACTTGCAAACAGTGTTCCTAACAATGAGAATACACACAGGGAAAGTATAGATAATCATATTTCACCTGTTCTTTTATTCCTTTTCTTGTTTCGCAACTGCAAAACCGTTGTTGCTAATGATGATGACATTATTTGGTCGGCTTTACATTTACAACGGAAGAAAACAAAATTGATCCCATTTTCATTTCTGGGATTGATGAAATGAAGATGAGGTTGATATGTCGTATACAATATGTACGATCTTAATTCTAAGCACGCTCATGTCTGACTGAACTAAACTGTTACACAATGAAATAAATGAACCAACAAACGTGAATGGTTCGAATTCGAATGTAATAGAATAAGGTAAACAAAGAGCAGTAGAACATTTCTCAAAACACAAAAAGAAGCCTACTAGACTGAGAAGAATGTCATTATTTTCGCCTTGGAGTAAATATATATAAGGAGATTGAGAACCCGTGTTATAATAATTCGAAATTTGAACCAGCAATTTTTGTTATTTTCCTTGTTTTGTATGATCCCTTATCACCATGATAGTTTTTTCCTTACTTCCCCTGCTTGAATCATGAGTGATTGCTGCAAGAACGCGTGCAAACGCCAACGAAGAGTACAAATAACGAAGAAAAATAATACATGGAAACAAGGGATCATTCTAAACAAGGGTCTTTTTGGCTCAAACTCGTTGTGAACGTTTCAGTCCCCTTATATATATTTACTCCAAGATTTTCGCATTTACCTTGTTTCAGCATCATGTTTTAGGATGAGCTTCTGTGGCATTTTGGAAAATTTTCAAAATGAACGGTTTGATGCTACATGCTTCGAAGCATGATTTGTATGCAAATTCACCTTTCTCTTCATAAAATTCTGATAATACATCTAAAGGACTATGCAACCTAAGGGCAAAAATTTTGACCTCCCAGTTTATTGCTGGTTCTAATAGAGCTGTTAAAGCTCTACAATTTTGCAATTTAAAGTATGTCATTATTTCCTAACGTTGTCGAGATATGAACGAGTTTGTATTTTTAGCTCCCATAAGGCTCCATAGTAAACATCTTTTTTTCAAAGTCGTGGCTACCCATCGCGCCCACTTTTGATTTTTGATGTTGATTGCAGTTTAGAAAGCGCGTTAAATGAGGATGTTTTTTAGAAGTTACTGGAGTGGTCTTCTTGCAAACGTCGAAGTTGTGTTAGGTCAAACATGGAGGTGTTTTTTCGGAACAACTTTCTTCTAAATCGATGTAACTTCCACTACACACCTCCAATCTTCAAAGTTAATAGCTATTTTAAAAGAGTAATTTCTAAGGATTCTATCGCAGAAAAATCAGGACAAAACGTCATTATTTACAAAAGTTATAAAGGTCTAACATTGGAGGGGCTGTTCGAGAACCCTCAAAAACAGCCCTATTTCAAGCCTACATTTGACCCCCGGGCCCACCTTTGATTTTCGATTTTAATAACAATTCTGAAAGCGCTTGACTAGGAGATAACACGGAGAAAAAAACTGGAGTGGTATCTTTCCAGAATTTGAATTATCAGACATAATGTGCTAAAGTATCAACCATCGGCTATAATTAAAGGTATTTTGATATTGACACGACCAGGTGTGTAATTTTGGAAAAACACACAAAAATGCCCAAAAATGTCGAGAAAATTATGCTTAATTTTATAAAAAATTTACATTCGGAAAAACTGCCATTGCACGTGTCAGAAAAATAAAACAATGTATACCTTATACCTTACATATTTGTAATGCAAATGTTGCAAATATGTAATGTTGCCTGCATGTCATATTTGTCACCTAGAGATTACAAATATGTAACTTGAACATAGACTGGTTGGCGTGCAGAAAATATGACAATTCCCAGCGAGTTATAATAATGCTGTCACAAAAACATAATCTACAAACGGCCAATACTATCGCGCATTATGCAATGCAATAAATGTCATGAGCTGTACCACTGAGACTGACTGGTTGTTCATCAAGAGTAGCTGTAGTCATCAGAACAAGATACTTTTATTTACAATTTCCTGTGACGCCATGCAAAAATGCGAGCCACATTTTCTGGAAAATAATATATTTTCTTGTGTTTCTATTCCCATTGCCATGGTTCTCTCTGAAATTTTAATCTTCCTCTTATATTTCTCATCATCATCACATAAAAGTGGATGATGCTCCATTTTACAAAAAGGACCACTACTTTTTAACAGGACTTTTCAATTAAAATGAATGGAAAATCATGACAGTGTTAGTGTTTTCGTTTCTTTAATAAGTAGAATGCTTTAGCTTGAGTGAAAAACGCCAAGTGTATATTCCAATACAAAAAATGTCATCATTCACTTTCTCTTTCATTGTGTATTGTGCATTACATTTTGCGCTTATATTTTTCTAAGATCGAACAAGTGCTCACATAATTAAGCGTATTATGTGTACAAGCCTGCATTCTTAGAATTCTGATAGTTTTTTTTTGCAAATATGCAAATGGAAAATGTGGTTATGCCTGTCAAGCATGAACGATACGTAGGTCCATGTTGTAATCATAGTAAATAGCAAAAGCAAAATAAAGATGGAGAGCCAGTCTCAAGTCATTTTTTACATGAAAACCCGAAATGTACAACATATTTTTGTTTAAGCATCACTGAATAAAGTGCAGTGACACAAATAAGTTGACTTGACTTTTTTTACAAGGTGAAAGGAGCCCGGTCTTATTATACCCCAGTATAGTTAATTCCTTTTTCCTTAGGCTTTTTGAATTGTAACAGAGTTTATTACGATTTTTTGCCTTTTTGCAAACTTGCTCTCTGAAATCCCGAAAATAATGCAGCCAGAACGAAGTAGCAGATGGGGATATTATTGGGCGATGATGAAGAAGCGTATAATGGGTGGAAAGAGAGATTAAATTCTTGGGAAATTTCGGTGATAAAAAAAGAAACAAGTTCAACCAAATGGGTAGGGAAAAGGGCAGCTGGTATTTTAGCGGGTATGAGTAGTAGCAAAACATGTAGTTGTAGGATGTTGGGATTGACTTGCAAATATATATACCTAATCAGATCAGTTTAAGTTTCAGGCTTTCTGTAGAGGAAAAATTTGGGAAGCAAAACAGATTCGATGAAATAATACAAAGTAGAGCAAGTTGAATACAACTCAAGGTTATACAACTAACACATGTAAGTGGTATAGGTACTTAATATTTACTTATACTAGGTAGCAATTAAAACATTGCACAGTTTATAAGTTTATTTTTACGCTAAAAGTGCTAGAGGAAAAACAATGTGCACAGTGCTTAGATAATACAATGAGCTGCGCAAACTTGAGCTTGGACGCTTCAACTCAAGAGTAAATTATTGACAAACTTACTCCTTTTTTAACAAACATGAAAATATGAAAACAAAACATTTCCTCCGTTCAACATTCTATTTTCAAGATATTATACTTACTAAAAAGTAAATTAGGTAAATGGAGTTGTTCGTTAAAGCATAAAGTTTGCAGTTTACCACAACAGTTTATTAAAGAATTAAGTCTCTAGAATTTAAAATTATGCATTGGGTGCTGAATCATAAAATTATACAAATATGTTTAATCGAAAATTATGAAATAGGGATTACATATAAGGATACAGTAAAAGTTCACGGCATCCAAAACGTAATGACTTTACTTCATGACTAAGAACTCTTAATAATATGTAGTTGATGGAACATACTTGAAATGAATGCTACACATTACATGTATTTGAGTCATGCTTGACTAGATAAATAAACAATATTTTATGTATGCCCGCAGACCCCAAAGAGAATATTCCTAAATATGAACGGGGGACATCATCCTAGCTGGATATTGTAGATGCAAAAAGCTTCCTTTTCCACAAAGGTAGGTACCTACGACAAGCACCTACCTGCTCTGCAGCCTAAGGCTGCACCGCTTTTGCAACGGAAGCGTTCAGATCTGATGAGCTATTCTGAATCAGCTCGAGTAACAAGTTGAGTAGTTGCACTACCACGTACACCAGCCTGTTCGCCATTTCGGATGCCTGAGCTTGTCTGAGTTTCCAATAAAACATACACGCACCCAACAAAATCGAAAGAAATGCATTACTTTTGATCTACAGAAGTAATTATAAAAACGGATTTTTTGCATGATGCTTGTACACTTGTCAGAGATTCTCTATACCACTTTCAACGATTTATTAGTAAAAGTTCACGGTATCCAAAACGTAATGACTTTATGACTAAGAACTCTTAATAATATGTAGTTGATGGACGTACTTGAAATGAATGCTACACATTACATTAAGTTTTTTGTTTAAAATGCTTTAAATTTAAGCTTGTCCTTTTTGTTGTTAGACATCTGGACGTTGGAGATTTGTCCGCTACTGTAGTGAAAAGCAAAATTTAAAAATTCAATTTTAAAGCGGCGTTTTAGGGGCATACAGGTGTACGGACAAGGAACAAACCAAATGTGCTAAATTAATAGTAGTAGTACAAGACAAACTTCGTTTGTCTACTAATGAAAGTGCTTGTGTCGTTATGGTATTTTAACAGCGAAGAATAAAATGCCCAAGTTCACTAGTTGAGGAGCACCGTTATGTAAAAAGATTTTGGTACTAGTAGACATTATTTGCCGGGTACACAGCAAATGTTTAGAAACCAAGCATGCATGTTATTGCTTCTTCTTCCTTGAAAACAAGAATCCGTAAAAGAGACTGTTGTTGTTCATTTCGATTGCAGTTATTGCAAAAACAAATTTATGTAACAACAGAAATGGTGTGTAAGTGTGTATTATATATACCTAATAATGTGAACAAAACTGGAATCATGAAAGGGAATAAAGTTGGAAGGTAGCAACTCTATGGGTTTAGTATAAATGCTCATTTTAATACTGGTAATGGTCAGATGTATGAGATTCTTATCTTTATCTTAATAAAGTACATCTTATATTTTGATTGCCATGAAATCATTAGAAGTTATCATTTCACATTACTTACAATAAAAATCAATAATATGTGCGAGATTTTACTAATAGGATCTCATTGTCATTATTTTATTTTTTGACACAGTGGGTGGGCTACAATTGGCATTAGTCATCCGTCTAAACAGGCATTACATGCATAGCTTACGTAATAATTTTCGTTTTGGGAATGCTACATTTTTGGCAAAAGGGAAATTCCCTTAGGGAATCCTTAGATTACAAGCAAATAGTTATTGTATAATGGTGGACGTAATACAGAGCAAGGTAAGAGTACGATTAGCATACAATAAAACCCAAGCTACTATTATGCACTATGTACTATTGCCAAGGAAAATACTAATTTAATGAATATGCAATATGCACAGCATCAGCATGAGTAAACATTTGATGACGGGATAGCAATGAGATTTATCGTCATTTCCACATCATAAAACGAGTGGTTAACTGCCGGAAAGCATGTCACAATTTTGCACAGATGACCCGATAACAAATTTATTGACTGAAGGAAATTTACCAAATAAAAAATTATTGAATCTATGATTAACTATATTTTATGATTGATTGATCTTACATCAAAATATAATTTCATTTGGACAATGAATAAATTAGTATTCGGATTTATTTATATTATTGAAAGAAAATCTCTAAAACCTAATGTACAACTTTTTATGAAGTACTAAGCTCTACAATATGTTGTATGTTGTACCTTTCGTAAATATTTTTATATACAAGAGCACAAAATTAAAATACAAAACTAGCTTTTAAATTCGCACTTTATTCTAGTAGAATAATTCTACAATCGTTCACTTCAGTAGACTCAATTTTAGCTACTCCTTTGCTGTTTGAAGAACCTGCGCTAAGAACCCGCAAAACAAATATAAGCGGGGGACATCATCCAAGCTGGATATTGTGCATGCAAAAAGCTTCCTATTCCACATAGGTAGGTACCGGTACCTGTGACGAGTGCCTACGTGTGCTAGTTGCTAGTCCAGAACTGCTCTGCAGCATACGGCTGCACTGATGTTGCGACGGAAGCGTTCATCAGATTACAGATTGAGCTGCCAGTTTCAATCTAAAAACATTATAATAATCATTTCACTAATTTTTTGAAATTTTATGCATGCTGAATTCATCTTTATGGTTTCTACACGGAAAGAAATATTTTTGAAATGGCCAAAAATATGAATGTGATATAAACTCGGAAAGAATTTTATGCAACAATGTACAATGCTAAAGAATATGTCAAAGAATTAGTTTGACTAGTATAATAGCCCCAATGAAAACTTTTCCAATCCGCAGTGAGTAGATAATGAGATTATTGTTATTCAACTAATGGATTTGTGGTGTTTCCTCCGGATGTACGTTACACACACGAGAGCAAATCTTATGAACACTTTTCCCCCAAAAAAACCTGTCATGATTATCATAACCTAAAATATTATTCCCTAACTAACTTGCAGTTTATTAAGCAGACGAGGTCTATAGACCTCAGTATGCTTTCTGAGATTGCTCTTCAAGTCTGTATAAGCCTTCCGTTCTTCCGTTCCTCCGTTCTTCCGTTCTTCCGTTCGTCCGTAGCGCGATCTCCTCCTAGATCACAACAGATATTCAAAATCTGTTTTCACCATTGGATTCCTGGTCATTAAATCTCGGTCTGGGGCACAAAAAAAGTTACCCCAGACCCCCCCTTCCCCAAAATACCCCCCACACCCCAATTAACGTTAAACATTTTAAAATCACAAGTCCACCTGGTTATAGGTAATTGATGTCCCTGAGTTCAAAAATGACAACCGTTTTTTGGTAGCTGTTCACCATTAGCCGCTAGGGGGCGAAAAGTGCAGAAATACAACATCCTTAATATCTCCACAAGTCTTTAAGCTAGATAGGTGAAACTCAGTCCACAGGGGTAGTCAACCACGCTGATCAATATTCTGGTACCCAGGTTACCCCAAACCACCCTGATCCCCCCGGGGCAGCTCCCCATTATACTTAAATGCAAGATAACACGGTGAAATTCAGTTTTAAGGGGTAATTGAGTACGCTGGTCAAGACTTTGATGTCAACATAACTCAGACCATTACTGTAGTCAAAATAAATTGTCATTCTCGTCTGCTTTCCTAAGTTTACAAAAGTTTATTTTGCTATACTGTTCATTACATTAGAAGCTACACACGCCACAAAATATTAAACGTAAACAGTTAATCCAGTTTTCTCCACCCATTTCTCCTCTTTAAATTGTTAGTTTACTGAAAAGTTTGCCAGTAGTGAGTTGTCATTATACTTTATCATCATCTCTATGGTTGATTTGGCTCATTATAATATTTCTCAATGTAATTGCAAATACCTACTAAAGATAGCATTTTAAAGTTTTTTTCATGACTGCCTTTCAAACACGAACAAGCAGAGTGAATGACAAAATTACTACTAACGTAAACATAATTTTTCCATTTTTTCCTCCAGAAAAACCTCAAAAACTGTTTGGAACACACTTGCTTATTATATATTTTTTAAATGAAATTGTGCTTTCACAAATTCGCGACCCCCATTCTACCCCGTTCCTCCCGTCACTGCCGCCAAGAAATAACATGTGCTCGCCAGATAAAATATCAGGGTTATTGTCTGCTGCCAGTGAAAGTACATACCACCACCAACGCACAAGTATCATCATTATTGCTACTTTATATACATCTATCTGTCTTTTCACATCCAAACTCCCATCCACCACGCACACAGTGACAGTACTTCTTTCAATCTATGTATGCATGCACGATGCACGCTTTCCCTTCTTCTATTTTCTCTCACTGCTTTACATTTTACATCCTGCCTGACATGCAGATTGCAGCAGCGATGATGGTGCAGAAAATGTATATCAAGCAGGGAAAAATGAGGACGACTTTCTCTCTGAAAGATGAACGATACGGTCTCCACTTGAGCATATACCACACACATGTGAGGATATCAAGTAACGGTGGTGGTGATGGTTCTATGTTCCGCTGCTTAAAAATATGACGCCATCAAACCATCATCATCATCCTTGTCGTCATTCTCCTTCTCTGCACCAAGCAGGCTAGCATGCAAATCTACCTAAAAACCGTTACAAACAGTTGTTCTTACACTTGGAGTACTTATATAATATACTGGCTTTACAATAACTTTCACCGAGATTCTTTTACTGTTCGACAATCTCATTGTGTGCCTTATATTTACAAAACAAAACGACTGGAAAAAAGGATTGAAAAATGTGTGCTATTGGTTAACATTCTTTTACTACTTTCGATTCCTATATGTGGTAATGTGGTGTATAATTACCTGAAACGGAGAAAGTACATACTCAACATACACCCTCATCATTATCAGGGTTAGCTATCTGTAGTGAACTGAACTGAGAGGAAAAGAAGAAAAAATATGCATTTCAAAAGTAGCTTTAAACTTTAACAGTTCAGTAGAAAATGAGATAGTCAGTAGACTTCTATCCTTCTAGTTGGTAGTTATCTGTTGGTGAGCGAAAACGAACAGGTAATTACGTTTTATGACTTCTTTTTTCTTGTTCTTCCTCTTATTTGTTTTCTTCCGACCGACTTTCATTTTTATTTTGCACGCTGAATATATACCAAACCAACTTGTAATGTGAGTGCGTAGTGCTCACGGTGCTCACTCAACTTTTCATAATTTTCATTTTTGCGGAAAATTATGCAGCTTGAAGGACCCTTTGGAAGCATTTGGTGGTTTTGGAATAAAAAAACTTGAAACAAGGACAGAGATGATGATGATGAATGATAATTGTCATATCACATAAGCTGGGTACTACTTGATAAATGTGATTATGATGCTTTTATTAATTATATGTAGCTACTATGCAAAGAAAGTTTAAGAGTCAACACCAATTTTACAATCGAAATTGTGTTTTTATTAATTAAGCTGCAATAAGACGAACAATCATGCAATCCCAGACAACAATCAACACCGTCCGCATTAACTACTATAACATGATATTCGGACACGCTTAAGACTAAAAAACGAGTACCGTATTTATTCGATTTGTACCCCCGGCTAAAATTTCAAATTTCACATCTCAAAGGAGGGTATAATTCGAGGGGGGCCAAAATTTCAAATTTGATGGTACATTTTGAAAGGATTTTGTGTTTATTATGATAATTAACATTAAATTGTTCAGCTATAGCTCCGTTAGAATGTGTTTTAGCATAAATACTTGCATCAAACGTATTGACAATGGTTATTATATTCATAAAACTCAATATAAAAGTGAATATTTTGTTGTGCAATGTCCAATGTCTCCCATAGTGCACATAATGTGTAATCAATGGAACTGTTTTAAACGTAATTGCATGCTTCCAAACATTGTTTGCTAATATAAACGCTTCACGTTCTGACTTAATGTAAAATTTACATGCATAACCCAAGCCGCAGCCTTTGTTCCACCGCTCTCTGCTGGATGTTGATGTTGGGAATCTGCCTCAGCACAACTGCGTTTGGTGTTACTGCATGTGTACAACATAAAACTGACCAAAAATCACTCGATATCTATCTATTTTTCCGATGTCGGTCTATTTCCCCTCAACATCTGCAACGAAAAAATACCAATTGGTGAATTGAACTCTGGGAAAAATACCTGGACGGGAATTTTAGGTGAGCTTCACCAGGGAAAATCCGACCTGTGCACTTACATTGGTGTGTCCCATGAACGCTATCCTTACGTAGAATATTCAACTATAACCTTGACATCTTCTTTAGTATTTATTGTGCGCAAGCCTAAAATAACTTTATAATGGCATGCTCTCTTTAGCACATTAACGACAGAGTTATGGGTTCTAACGCTAATTGCATTGCTCGATTTATCATGTATTCCTGCAGTTTTAGCATAGGAATGCAACTGTTGACGAAAGAACCCGATTTAGTTCAGCGGTGCTTTTGCCTTACGAATTAGTATGCTCGTGAAATAGCTTACTGCCCATTTATACCACATTTCATACTATTTCGCACGCTCTACAAGGTACAAATGTCAGATCATCAGTTTAATAAAAACATTTTTGCTTTTGCATACAAACTAAACGTTTGAACTTTGACCTCACATATTTTCAGGTAATCTTGCAAATGCCTTTACTTATGGATCGACTGCGGCGTACAAAAAAAACGAATCATTTAAAGTTTTACTGCCCGATGGAGCTAACATACATGTATTTATTTCCCATTAACGGAATGGGGCAGATTTCTTGGCTTGCAACTTTTTGCGTAGTGATCTCAAAGTGACAAATTATACCGCGTTTTGTAATATTTCGCACGCTCTACTAGACTATAATGTCAAACTATCAATTTCCTAAAAAATCTTAGCTTTTTGGTGTCAACAATAAGTTTGAAATCTGACCTGTTATATTTTCATGGTGGCTTGCAAGATTTTTTACTTTGACGTACGTATCGTTTGCAGAGCATGCAAAATACTGCAAGACGCGGTATAGCTTGTCTACTTTATGTATCGATTGCGGTGTACAAAATAAAACGAATCATTTGAAGTTTTGCTGCCCGATGGAGCTAACATACATGTATTTATTTCCCATTTACGAAATGTGGCAGTTTTCATGGCTTGCAAGTTTTTGCATAGTGATCTCCAAGAACCAAGTTATAGCGTGTTTTGTAATATTTAGCACGCTCTACAAGACTCTAATCTCAAACTATCAATTTCCTAAAAACATCTTAGCTTTTTGGTGTCAACTCTAAGTTTGACCTTTGACCTGTCATATTTTCAGGTTGTTTTAAAAATGCCTTTACTTTGACATTTGAATCTTGTAGAGCATGCAAAATACTACAAGACGCGGTATAGTTTGTTTATTTTATGGAACGAATGCGGTGTACAAAATAAAACGAATCATTTGAAGTTTTGCTGCCCGATGGAGCTAACATACATGCATTTATTTCCCGTTTACGAAATGAATCAATTTTCATGGCTTGTGAATTTTCGCATAGTGATCTGAAAATGACAAATAATACCGCGTTTTGTAGTATTTCGCATGCTCTTCAAGATGATAATCTCAAACTATCAACTTCTTTAAAAAATCCTAGCTTTTTGGTATCAACTATAAGTTCAGAAGAAGGGGCCTTGTAAAAATCCACTGCCTAGTCCGGCTCCTTCGATGCCGCATCTTCAGAAAACGCTGAGAAAGTTTCAAGGTTATTTGGAGGGAGTGATGTAGAAGAGAGTGACAAAGGAACAGGGACCGGAGAAGAAGAAGCGACAACAGGAGGGGGATGGAGGCAAGGAACCTAAAGCGGGACCTAGTACTGGAGTATCTGGGGAAAGCAAGCCTGTCATGTGGCCGGATGTAGAGTTACAGAGAAACAATTTAACTCATGATTTGATTACGCTGCTTTTGGGTACTTGATAATTTGTTGAGGAGGCTGCTAAGTGCGTGGGTGGAGGAGGTGGTGGATCAGGGGAAGGAGGCTGAGAAGATGGAGGAAGAGAAACGTGAACAAAATGGGAAGAGAACATTACCAAATAGGCAGGATATTTAAAAAGCATTTGTAGTTTGTATGATTTAGAGTTGGCTTGACTTTTGTGTAAAAATTGAGGTTGTATGTAATGAAGTGTAAAAAATGAAGCATGTGCTACGGGTCTGGTATGAACTCAAGCTTCGTAAATTGCATGCTAGTTACTATATGGCTAACCATCAGTCGCGTTAGGTAGCAATCAACATTCTTATAATTTTGTTTACTTTATTTCAAGTCCCCCTTAAAACGGCAACTTTACAGGAAGATCAGAACAAAGTGTCTGAGGGCTAAAACTAGAACAGTAAAGTCAAGTGCTGACACGGTTCCAATGTCAACCTGGTCTCATGAAGCTTCTCCTGTAAATTTGTTGGACGAAGTGGCTGTTCCCAAGAAGAAACGAACGAACGTACTTTCTCCTGCAGTATATCCACTGCCATCAATGCCTGATTTATTCAATTCTGAGCCAATACAATTGCTACCAATTTTCCCATCATCATTTTCAACTACGGCGACTCTAGGATATCGAAACTTGTCCCTGTCACCCGGCTTGTACTCTGTTCGCGTTTACTTCGAAACAATTGGAAAAGTGAAAGTTGAAATAATCGACTCAGTGAAAGATTATGTGATCATGATGAAGGAAAAGGAAATCTTTGACCTTAGACTGCTTAAGTAGTTCTTGACCGATTTCCAGAGTTGTGTTTCAGGTTAAATGCTATGAGTGGAGTCAGCGGAGGTGGATAATTGATATCTAAATGAACTATTGCAAAATATAATATTAAAGCCGTTAATACAAAGGTATTTAGGTGTTTCAGTAACCGGGCTTTACGTGCGGCGTATCTTTCAAGAAGATTTGTGCAGTGGCAATCCAAAGTCAACGTTCCTGAATATCGAGCCGTTTCCAGATTTTCCTACTGAGCAGAAATATTTCGGCAACTTAATGGATGCTGGGAAGCTTTCTCACTGTGGGGAAGAAAGTTTTGGGTACATGAAATTGATATTGTTCGAAACACCTGAATGTAGTATTTAAATAACATGATTACATTATGACTGGTTTATAAACAGCACTGGCTCTGACCACATTAGAGAAAAGGAAGACATTTAGGCATCGCTTGCCTTTTGTCGATTTTTGCAACTAGAAAGTGGGAAGACTGGAGTGAAAGATCTACTTGAAAGTCACCGGAAGGAATTCGGCAGGGATTACTTTCTCCGTCTTAATTACGAGAACGTTGATAGTGGCAAGGTCAATCATATGATAGGAATCTCTCAGACTCGGACGATCTGGAAAACAACCTGCAAACAGCATTTTTGAGACATTGAGACTCAAAGTGCAGAGATTACTAATTATGCCAAAGGAATATATGCAATACTTTACGATATTATGGCTTGAAAGTGGCTTATGCAAATTTCAGTTGTTTCCGATCATAATACATCTTCTCCTACATAATCTTATATGTACTAAATAAATATAAATAAATATAATATAAATAAATATTTATAATGTAACACACATTTTATTTACAATATAAATGCACATAAAACATTCACGTTCACCGTAATTCCACGTTGCAGTGGCAATACGTTGTGCAAACGCTTTCCCAACAACCATAGGACGCCCCATTGATATCAGGTGACTCCGTCCCGGATGTCCCGTATGTTGGCAAAAAAATATTTGCATAAACAGGAAAAGGTAGAAGAATGCAATATAGATAATAATGAAAGTTCATGCACTACGATCCGGAAATCTTACCAAGAAAGATCGTCTACCAAGCTTTTTTTAAGCTAACCTGAAGCTTATCGATAAGAAATGTACATCGCTCATTCGTACACGTGCACATGCATACATTCCTTATCGCTTTTTCATGTAATATGCAAATTAGCTTTGGCAATGAATGCTCCTGGAGCAAGCATGTGTAGCACTTTGCACTTAGTGAATGCACACAATATGCATAGCGCAAACGCGTTTTGATTACTTCCTGGCTGTATGCACTTTTAAACTTTTTTGAATTTCAAAGTTTCGCGCGCATGAAGATAAGAAAAGGGCTTCGCTTTCTCCTCCCTCAAAACATTCAATCCTCTCATTTGAAACGCACATTCATTCATTCACTCAGTCATCTGCGTCAAGTATTCAGATTCTGCGTGCTGTTTAGTAATTTTGTTTCAAATAAACTGCGATTTAATTATTACTGCAATTAATTCAATTCAAGTTGATTAATTAAGATTTAATTAGGCCTCTGAGTGCACAAAAAGTATTTTTTAATACTGTGCTACGAGTGTGGGAGTTTAAGGTTGAAGAGAGATGGATTCAGACGAAGATTTCCAAAGAAGAGAAAAATTGTCAGAATCCAGGGTAATTATCTTTTGTGAATTTTAATTACTGTGGATTGTAATTAATTGGTTTAATTGTGCATTAATATTTAATATAGTATAAGAAATTGTGATTTTTAAATTTTTTTCGAACAGGCAAGTGACATAAGGTCGTTTTTCAAAATGCCAGGAGGTGGATCAGGGGCTGGACTTTCGTCTGCCACGTTGGAAGAAGATGATGAACAGTTTTTGGAGATTTGGCTGACAAAGGGAAACAGCAAGATGTCAGAGAAGGGCGAAAATCCACCGAATTTGAGCCTTGTAAGTTGGAAGGATGATGGGGATTCAAAGCCCAAGCTTACCAGCGGGAAGAAAGAGGATAAGAAGAGAAAGGTCAGAGTGCTTTCAGATGAGGATGACGATGAAGATTTTAAGCCTGCTCAGAAGAAAAATGGCAGAACTGCTACTGAGAAACCGGCAGTGAAAGTGGCAAAGGTGGAAAAGAAAGTGGATTCGAAGAAGAAGGATTTGAAGAAAGGTTGGTAATTTATTAACTTGCTACCTTGAAGCAAGTTATTAGTTTTGTCTTGTCCTTCTGTCTGTCTGTAGACGATCTAGAAGACGCATTTTTCAACTTTTTTGAAAAATTCTTTTTGCATATTGTTCAGAAGCATCCTCGAAGCCCGAAAGGTCAACTATAAGGTCAAAAGGTCACGACGATTTCAGAGTTTTCTCAAGTGAACTATAGCATGTGGCACATGATTATAGATCAGTTTTTGATTAAATTAAGGCTCGCAGATGTTCGTAGATATTTCAAAACACTGGAGTTGGAGTCTTCAATGGAGTTGCATGACAACTTTTAAGTTAAAATGGTGGCGCAAGTGTATTCAAACACCAACTTTTCTAAACTATCCAAATAACTTGGCATTAAACTAGTTTTCCAAGCAATTATATGCAAATGTAATGCCGTTTGCTTAGAAAGCAGATTTTGAGCTTCTGAACCATACCATAAAAACATTTGGCTGAAAAATGAGCATTTTATCACCGAATCAAACTGGAAATACTATGGGTTTTGGCCTTGACTGTTTAATAAACAGTGTTTATGGAGACATTTTCCGGAGATGCTTTCAATTCAGAATGTGCTTGTCCGATTTCAAATAACGTTTTATAATAATACTTAAACATATTTTAATAAGCTTGAGTTTTAAATTCATTTATTTTTGTCAGTTCGTGAGTAAACGAAATGGAACAGGTATTTTGCACGCATAACAAGAAGGGAAACGCTCTTGAATTTCAAAATGATTAAGAATGCTTTGCGTAAATATATCCTTTATTCGTTTTTCGAAATATGAATACTTGGAAATGATCCATCCATCGACAGAATTTACTACGAAAATCAGTTGATATTCCCATGAAAAGAATTAAATTTCCACAACTGATTCATTAATTACCCAGTCGTGCATAGCATTGATATGTGAGCTATATTTTCAGATTCGCGATACGAAAACGAGTGACAGAAATTACGGTTGAATTTGCTATAATTATTTATTCAGCAGTTTTGTCACTTACCTACACTTATGTGATCTTCAATACTTTCATTCGGCTGTTTCACGTTTGCACTTTGGAATGTTAATGCCTGTAAGTTATACATCGTTCTTCTGCGTATGATATGCTATTTTTTGGCAATGAATTTTGTTTTTTCGCTTTGCGTCAGCAAATATCCATCTCAAGTTACCCTACCCTTTTATTCACCCTGCTTAATCGAAGACTAGGAATAAAGGCTGTTAGCCCGAAATATTTTTTATCCAGCAAATACTGCATTTTCAAATGCCACTAGGTTGGTTTGCATCATCAATAACTAAAACTACAATCCTTGTTGGAAACATTGTTCAATGTTCAATGTTGTTCAATGTCATTCAAATGGTTTATATAAGCACATGATATTTAGCTGTCATCAAAATCCTAATAACATCATGTTTCAACCAGTAATCAATTAAACTACAACTAACAATGTAAGCACAATTTGTTTTAATAAAGTACACTTCACTGTAAAAATGCATAAGTTTGTTATGTAAATTTTGAAACTTATGTTTCCTTACATCACTTATTTCTCATTTACCCGGGCTAGATTCAATTAAAGTTTTAAAACAAACTGAACCGTAAGTATGACGCATGTGGTTGCCTGTGTAAACGAAAGCTTTCATTACTATTACAATTCCATTGCATTTGACACAAAGCCCAACAAAGAACATGTTTTGTTTAATGGACATTTTTCCGCTGATGTTTTAAACGAAATCATGCAATTAAATAGTTCTACGGTTATTTTTTTATAGCTAATTGGTAATGAAGATGAAATTTGCAAAAAGATTATCTGCAATGCCTTGTTATAACTGCACAGCTCCTGCTTGTGAATATAGTTATCTAGTACAGCATAATCACGAAAAGACACATTATTATTAGTTTCTGGTGCACAATAAAATCTTCATTCCTGGCAACTATAGCATTGCTTTGCTTAAAAATAACAACTAGAAATTCTGAACCGAGATGAAAGCTCGTTATCTAATATAACTACACCTTTCTCTCATTGTCTCCGCGTAGTTGCTTCACTGATTTGTTTCCAAATTTCAACAAATTTCCACTTTTACGGTATAGCCGTAATGCTTCCTTGTTCTTTTCACGAAAGTCGAAACCTGCATCAAGTCAAACAACATGACTTTTCGATGTCGTTGCTCATCTTGATTTAACAATGTCATTTTATTTAGAGAAAATGATCTTTCTTCATACATGACGCAGCAGCGAGTTAACTTCGAAATACATTTGTACATTTCCATATACTCATCTCTAAGCACCTAACATCAAATTATCCACTGTTAATGTATGGGGATGCAATAGGCAAGTTTAAAGTTAACATTCCAAAAGCGCCTAATAGTTAACAAAAAATATCCAAACAGCGCCCAAAGTCTAACTGCGCCCTGCACCATAATATAAATATTAAGCTCATGACCCTCGTCTCAGCTTACCATCTAGTTTAAATGCAATGTGGTTAATTGTAATTTTCAATTATGGTTTTTCTGACTTTAGAAGCTGAGCAAAAGGCGTCCTCATCTAGATCAAATAGTTCCTCAGGAAATAAGGAAAGTAAGAAAACTTCGGAGAAATCAGACGCAGTATGTACATCAAGAGAGAGTACGGAATCGCCAGCAAAATCGGAAGCTTCATCAAAGGACAGCAAAAAATCACGGGCAGCGAAAGTGGCAAAGGTGGAAAAGCCTGTGGATAACAAGAAGGTTTTGAAGCCAATAAGCTCAGCAGATTTACTGCAGATGAAAGCGATAGTGCTATCGGATTCTGATGACGATGGTGACTTTAAGCCTGCTCCGAAGAAAAGCAGAACTGCTACTGAGAAGCCACTAGTGTTTATAATGAAAGGTCAAAAGAATAACGGAGATAATTCTAGAAAGACTCCTGAGAAAAAACAATCCTCTGCTTTTACGTTCAAAGTCCCCAATCCAGTCACTGCCAAGCAACAATGTCGAACAAACGCTGCTGCGTCAAATCGTTCGGTTACCACAAATGATGACGATGAAAAGGAATCTCCATTCGAAAAGATTAATGAGCCCAAAGTTCCATCAAATCTGGTACCTGCCGATGCCGGTCTAATGTGGATTGACAAGCACAAGCCTAAATTTCTTAAGAATGTGATTGGACAAACCACTGCAAACAGCAATGGAAAAAAACTTGTCAGTTGGCTGCAGACTTGGTTCAAGAATCATAAGTCGGTCAATGTAAGAAAAATATAATTTCATAAGCATAAGCATTGTGCCACTAACTTTCCAAACAACTTTAAGTTATTTTACTTTTATTTTTAGGAGAAAGCAACGGCCGCATTGCCAGGCTACGAAGATCCAGATGGAAAGACAATCGAGGCAGCTATGCTTTATGGACCGTCTGGTTCAGGAAAAACAATTACTGCTCAGCTAGCTGTGAAGGAAGCCGGATACGGTTACACTACTGATGTGAATGAAGCAAGAAGACTCCATGAGTGCAGTACCGAGGGAAAACGCGTGCTAATCGTGGACAAAATTGATGAAGACGAATATCGTGGTGGCTCAATTCAAGAACTTATTAACTTGATTAAAGCATCCCGAGTCCCGATCATTTGCATTTGTACTGACCGAAGATCACCGAATTACAAGTCTCTCGCTAACTACTGCTGCGACTTCAGGTATCTTTAAAAGAAAATGTTAATAGCAAAAGTTTACTTTACTAATTGCAATTTTGTGTTAATCAAAGTAATTTGTTTTGTTTCATTTAGATTCTACAAGTTTAATACTGACCAGTTGAAGGGCGTAATTTCAAGCATTTGCTTAAAAGAAAAGATGAAACTTCCAAATGATGTGAAAGTAGAGAATCTCATTACCGATGCAGACCATGATGTACGAAAGATTCTTCATGAAATGCAGCAGATAAAAGAGAAAGGTAGCTAATTTTCTGTTTTCTGTTGGTAGCTAATGTTTAAAATATTGTAGCTATTTTTTGCAATTTTGACTTTCCTTATTTTTTAAATAGAACCTGAGCTGGCAAATGATGAAAAACCAGTGGATAACAGCAAGAAGGATGTGAAGCCACAATCAAAACTGGATGATGATAATGTAAAAACTTTATCAGAGGACACATTACCTCGACACCTTGAATATACCGAGGACGGAAAAATCAAGTGTCCACTATGCCCTCATGGTAGAAACTTAAACACTATCATGTTTTTAACAATAAAATGTGTGTTGTAGTCATGTTTTAAATGAAGTTTTTCTTTATTTATTATTTTAGCAACAGCTCGGAGAGACTCGTTAAAGATCCATTATGACACCCAGCACCGTGGAATTAGGTTCAAATGTGATGAGTGTGGTAAAAGTAAGAGCATGAACTATATATCTAATTTTTAAAACCCTTTTAATCATTTTTTATTCGTCTTTTTTATCAATGATTGATTTTATTTTTAATTTAGATCTCGCTTCCAAACCCGGCTTGAGGGAGCATAAAAATTCGGTGCACCAGCAAATCAGCAAATGCACGTGCCCCATATGTGGTGATGGTAAGCATAAACCATTATTATGATTTGTACCTTAATTTTTAAAAATCAATATTCTAAATATTTAATTTGCGCCTCTGTTCACTTAGAATTTTCAAAGCCGCAGAATCGCGACCGTCACATGAAGGATAAACATCCAGAGGACCCTAGAAGCCCGCGAGTTTTTTATGAGTGCGAATATAAAGACTGCGACAAGAGTAAGAAATTCATTAAACAATAATAACCATTTTGTTCTTTAAATCTAAAACATTAATCATTAACTTACCTTATAATTTTTGTTTACGTTAGAATACTTTCATGAGGAATCTCTTACAAGGCATGTAAGACTTCAGCACATGAACGGACGGTCGTATTTGAAGGTCAAATGTGATGAATGTGGAGCAGGTAACACCATCGATTTGACGAAAATTTTTTATTTGAATTTTTTCATTGTGTAAATAGCTAATGTTTTTAAAATTTAGAATTAGCCAGCGGGTATAGTTTAAAGGAACATGTCAAGACACAGCACCAGAATTTCAAATATGAATGTCCAAAATGTCGCATGGGTAAGTGTATAGTAGACATGAAACAATCTATATATATAATAATATCATAAAGTGTTAATACTGATGCTCACCTTATTATGAAATAGCATACCGGAGTACAGCGGGCTTTCGCCATCATGAGCTCACCGTTCACTATGACGGCACAATTTTCCGGTGCCATTGCAGCAGAGGTAAAATACTTATGAATACAGTTTAAACAAATTAAACTTATCAAAATTTTCACCGTCTATTAATCATATAATATATGTTTTGATTTGTTTAGTGTTTACTGAGCAGGCAAGGTACGACAAGCACACACTTGCTCATCAAAATGATGCTCCAGCGACATGCCACCACTGTGATAAGAGTATGTTTTTTAACAAATGTCCAATCCTATTGATTCTATCATTTTAAACTACAATATTAATCATGGTTTTGTATGATTTCTTATAGCATTTCCGTCAAAACGGGACCTAACAAAACATATATTATGTGCGCATGAAGGCTACACAAGCCATGGCCGAACTTGTAACCTCTGCGAAGCGAAACTGGTTAACCACCCATCTCTACTCTTTCACATGAAGCTTGCCCATAATGGTCAAGGTAGTACAATTTAAACATTCAAAAATCAAATATTATATACTAAATCTATAAAGAATAAAATCACTAATGCTAAATTTGTTGTTTAGAAATGCATCTGAATTTGGATCACGTGTGCGTAGATTCTGAGGAAGAAGTAGAGGAGTTTGTGCGTTACCGAAAAGAAAAGGATGGCCTCAAGTGTTGCGACACACAATTTAAGAATGAAAAGGCACTCAGAATCCACATTGGGTTGAACCACAAACCGATATGCTGGTATGTCGAAAATTGTAAATCTTCAATTATCATATATTGTAGAATATTTTCATCACTTGATTTAATAAATTCACAATTTCACTGTTCAATAGGTGGCCAAACCTAGTCAGGCACAAGCTGAAGAATATCGGAAGAACCAAGGAGGAGGTGACTGCAAAATTCTTTGAGCTATATGACTTGGCAAATTCATATTTGAGGGAATCAGATCTTAACAGAAAGCTGTATCTGCTTGTTTTGGTTCCTAACACTGTGACTGAAGAGACCCTTGAGGCTTATCTGTCTGAGCCCAAGAATAAATTCTATTTTTATTGGGGCAAAAAAACACTTGGTAATATTAAATAATTGATATTTTCTAATCAAATGCTAAAGTTTATTCTGAAGTTTTATTTGAATTTACATTTCATTCTCTATTCTCTTTGTTCTAGATGGTCGTTATGAATTTATTAGCCCACATCACTCTAGGGGATTTTCTAAGGTGTCAACACACTACATGTGTAAGTTATGGAATATGAAAGCATTCCATATTGCGGACATACCATTGGATCCAGAATGTAAGGACGGAAAAGGGGCAGAGACGATTGCTTATATGGAAGCCAAGGAAATAGTAAGAATTAGCAAACATAATATGTATACAATACGTAGCGTTTCCTTTGAATATTAATTTTAAACTTTGTGTTATATGTTTTTCTCTTTTAGCTACGAATAGTCCTCTTTTCTATGATGTATAAGAAAATCCGAGCATTCCAAAAGCTAGAGCTTTCTCCATTTAGCAAGATAATTACCGAAGAAGAGATTCAGCAGATATATGACGATGTGGTAAAGAGCAAAGGTCATTGGGATAGGCTAGAAAATACTCGGATCGACTTTGTAAGATGGGTACCAATTGCCACGACACATATTTCGGAGAAGGATGCAACACATTTTAGGTGTACAATTTGCAAGTTCCAAGCCAAGTCAAGCTTGCATTTATGCTTTCACAAAAGTGAATGGTAATTTTACAATCATATACACAAAACTTACATACAAAGAAGATTGAACTCATGAACAAAACTATTTAACTAACCTTTAAATTTCATTTCTTTCAGCCATTGTAAAAACTTCGTAAAAACTGCTACTACTACAACTGAAAGAATTCTTACACTTTCACCATTGCAACCACATGGTTTATATGAAATCCTCAGGGAAGCTCCACCGACAATTAACACTTTTCATGTGTATGTAGTGCTAAAGGCCCATAAAGATGTAGAATGGAGTCGAAAAACTTACGGAAAGATAGACAAGCTGGATCTGGAAAGCTATGTTGGGAAAAACTCCCGTGGGACTACTTTGTCAAGTTACCATTTCCAGGAAGGAAAACAGTCAACTGTAAAAAATATGAAGGAATCGGTGTCTCAGCTCATTCACTTTGTGAATTATGACTGCAAAAGTTTGGAGCAGATGGAGAAAGTTGAGCTGACTCAAATTGTAAGTGTGGTATGGCTATAAGGTTTATTTATTATGCATTCATGTTGTAACCATCTTGATCTATTATTTAGCTTATTGGAATCATCCGAAGAGAAGCTGATGTTGGAGGAGGCGCCTTAATGCGAAACCGCTTCTGGAACTTAAAGTTCGTGCCTCACTATTACCAGAGGGAGGAAATGAAGCAATTGGTGGATTTCTCGTTTTCGCTTAAGGACCAATTTTTGGAAAATGGATTTGTTCCAAAGCCCATTCCAGTCAATGCATTCCTGGACGTTCCCAGCAAAGTTGGTAGTGAGCAGCCTGAAAGAGACTCAGAAGAGTATGAGATGTCAGATGATGAGATTACGGATGATGAGGAGATGGATGATGGTGATGAGGATGTTTAACTTTAGATCTGTCTAATGTAGTTATGAACGTTATATGCGTGTATTCCCACCCTAATATGGTTACTTACAGAAAACTGTTAGCATACTGACAACCAGTGAGTTGTTTCTCTCCTTTGGTTTCTTCTGTTTACCATAGCGCCGTAACTGGCTGCTTGAAACCTCTTTATTTTTGTTTTAATAATTTCTTTCATTTCTGTAATGAAACCATTTTCAGTTTTGTTAATTTCTGTGACAAAACATTGTAAGATTCATGTTTGTACTCTTTGAATAAATGCAATAATAATTAATTACTACCCAATGAAAAAATTGATTCTTATTCATTAGACAAAATAATTTAGCAAAAACCTTCTCATCAAATGAAAATCTTAATAGGTTTCTTTGATACTGTATAAAAAATACGAAAAATTTAAACGTAACGTAATTGAATGAAACTAAATTTATACTGGTTAGAAAGTAATCTTTTTCATTTTTTGGTGAAAATAAGTTATGTTGTTTAAGCTAAAATTGCCATTTAAGACGCATAATCAAATAACGTTCTCAATTCTTGTCTGCACATTTGCTTTGAATTTAAGTTTGTTTAAATCAGGAATAGATTTCTTCTTTAGCAGAAGAGAAAGTAAGAGTTGTTCTACACACTCTGGGGAAAGCACACGCTGGATGTATATGCGAGATAAGGAGAAAACGACTGGTACATATTGTAATGTAATGATGATGACTCTTCTGCCTCTGACTGCTCTGCTGCTTTTGTACTTTGTACATTTTTTGGCTGGTGATATGATATCTGAAGTATAAACATTTAAAAGAACAGAGGAGAAAGTTGTGTGAGCACCATGATCACTACTCACTCACATTACAAGTTGGTTTGGTATATATTCCGCGCGCAAATTAAAAGTGAAAGTCAGTAGGAAGAAAACAAATAAGAGGAAGAACAAGAAAAATAAGTCATAAAACGTAATTACCTGTTCGTTTTCACTCACCAACAGATTACTACCAACTAGAAGAGGAGAAGTCTACTATGTCACTTTCTACTGAGCTGTTAAAGTCTAAAGATGCCAAGGTGGTAGGTAGTAAAAGTCATCTCATTCATACCACTTCATTGCATCATCATTATTAGCGCCCCTTCATCATCAAGCCAAAACACAGAAGTCTTGGTGAAAAGTATGAGTGGAATGGTGCCGAGTAGAAGTAGTGGTGCAGTCCACCTTAATGGCAATGAGCTCTCTACAAAATTTCCCCTGCTTTCTCTGAAAAAATGTGTTTGATTGGTTTGGATAGTTTGGAAATGGGAAGATGATCATCATCATACTTTCTCTAGTGTGGAGAAAGCAGCATCATTTGTCGGCGGGATGATTACAATGATAATGATAAAGACTAGAAAGACGGGAAGATGAGGATGCAACTTAAGAAGAAGAAAACCCAGTTGAACTTTCTCTTTTTTTACACAGAGACAAGCCAAAGTGAACCAATAATTTCTTTGTGGAAAATTTTTGCAATTTAGACCGCGTTCGGTTTTGCATGTCAACTTATTGCTTTACATCGTCCAATATACTTGTTGATTCCCATCTTGTTTCCTTTCACTTCTTTTTGTATAGCACGTAACTTAGTAGACTTTCACTATTTATCTTGCCACTAGTACTACTTTCTGAGCTTGTTAAGAAGGCGTGCATACTAACAATCGGGTGTAATTTGGAAACCCTTCTGTGACAAGAAAAACCACCTTACCAGCAGAATCTTGTTCTTCAGCAAGAAGTTGGACTTTTCTTCAGATAATAACGATAGTCTGCAAAATAACCGCAAAAGGAGAAAGTTAAAGTGGAACACACACATACAAAATCGTACCATTTTTCTCTGGATATTATAATACTTTTGAAATGTATATTTTTTCTTTTTTTCCTGTCAGTTCAGTTCACTAGAGATAGCTAACCCTGATAATATTAACCAATAGCACATATTTTTTTCTTCATTTTTTCAAAGTCGTTGTGTTTTACGACAGACAAAAAAGAGCAATCACACATACAGAGAGAAAGAGCGTGCATTAAATGTAAGGCACAAAATGAGATTGCCGAACAATAAAAAAACTCGATGAAAGTTATTTTAAAACCAGTATAGTACCTATATGAATACTTCGCGTGTAAGAACAACTGTTTGTAACGGTTTTTAGGTAGATTTTCATGCTAGCCTGCTTGGTGCAGAGGAGGAGAATGACGACAAGGATGATGGTGATATTTTTAAGCAGCCGAACAAAGATTCACCACCACCACCGTTACTTGATATGCCTCACGACCTCACATATGTGTGGTGTGTGCTCAAGTGGAGGCAGTACCGTTCTTTATTCAGAGAGAAAGTCGTCCTCCAGTTTTTCCTGCTTGATATACATTTTCTGTACCATCATCGCTGCTGGAATCTGCATGACAGGATGTAAGAGAAAGTAGAAGAAGGAAAGGCGTACATGCATACATAAAATGGTATTATCATTATCATACTTTCTATTTTTTCCTATGTAACTTTTTTCTTTGGAAAACGGGAAGAAATTGCATTGTAATATGTTCGTATGAGAGGTATAAAGAGTAAAAAAAACCTGACTGAAATATGAAAGCATAATAATAATCGCACTTTTTTGGAAGAGCATTTCACTTTCACCGTTTCTTTCCCACATCTAAACCCAGAGCTTTGAAATGTGTTGGGGCAACACACCCAGTAGACAAGAATGAAAGCAGAAGAAAAAATAACATGAGTTTCGTTTTGCAAGTAGTGTGTAGTACCTACCACACCACATTTATTGTACTTGTACCTTTACGGCCAGAGCCGCCAACAAGCAACATGGCAAGTCATTTTCATTTTTGTGTCTTTATTTATTTTTTTGTAGCAAGTAAAGTAAGATATATAGCTGCCTAAGTCAAATGGATTAAACTCTCGGTGATCTCTCTCTGTATCTCTGTGTACGTAGATATAAGTGTAGGTAACGCGAAACCAGTAAAGAGTGCAGTAAAAATGACGACCTTCACTTTCCATATTTTCTCATATTTTCCTGGCGTATGGGAGAAAGTTTGGTAGTGAGCTAAATTGTTTATGTATGGGCCAGTGTACTATTACAATACTATTATCATGTAAAGCTGGAACAAGTAGGAACATGCATAAGGGGAAAGCATGGTCAGTGATCTACGGGATTTTAAATACAAAAGCGAGAAATAGAAAGCAAAACTATAGGAAGCCATAGGAATATGGCCAAGCCGAGGATGATCATAATCACGATGATGATCATGAGGGCAATAAAAAACGCCAACAAAATTGCAAAAGGAAAGTGGATGTTGTAATCATCATAAAATGACTTGAACTAACCACTACACCTCCACACACACATTCCATATCTCTGAGTGTATGCGTGTGCTTGCCTTTTCTCTCTCTGCAGTATACATGAACCTGCTACCAAAAAAATGCAGCGGTAGTAAATAGTTAGCAAAATAGTAATACGTTTTGCTTCGATGCTGATAATCAGCATCAACTTCATGCAGAATTTCTACTAAAAAGGAGAAAGTTTTAAAAATAATCTGTGTAATTTTGTTGTCTGTCTGACTGTAAGTGTGTGCTGGGCTGGTGTGTTTCTGGCACTAGGAGATAAGAATTGAACGAGGAAAAATATGTATGAAAGCTTTAAAATGAAAATGGCCTTCAAGTGAAAGTGGGGAAAGTGGTCCCCGTTTTGTAATTTAAAGCTTGACTGTTCCTCCCCTCCTCTTCTTTTTCTATCTGCGCTGTTATGACTAGATGTGAGAGAAAATGGGCTTTAGACGATAAGAGAAAATATTACACGAGAAAGATCTAAAGATCATAAATGATATGTAACCCGCCGCTTTTTCTTGTTACAAACTATAGAGTAGGTATGAAAAAAGCAAACGACAAATGAAGTCTTGTGACGGTTGACATTTTTGGAACAACTCAAGAAAACACATGGAGAGAGAAAGGAAAATTGTGTCATTCCACCAACCATAGCAAAGTGACAAATCATTCAAATTGAAAAGACACGCACATAATCGTTTACTTAAAATAATGACTATAGATGCCAAGCCTTCTTTTGTCTCTCTCAGCGTGTCCCTACCTAATAAAATGGGTAAGATGGATGGATCAGATGAACAAGGTAGGAAAGGAATTTAAGAGTGGGGAACAGGCCAGCATTTTTTGTGTGGGTCACAAAAAATAATAAGTAGAGTTGATGGAAAAATGCATACTTGACAGCTAGTGGATCTTGGTCTCATCATTCTGGATCGGTGGAGCAGTAGCATCAGAGTTTCAAGTTTAGCTTTACATAATATTCTGCCTTCTTTAACTGCCTTGTACTCAAGACAAAGAAGAATGATTTGGAAGCTGAGAATAGTAGTCATCTCAAATTGATGTGAGTAAAAAATGAATGGTTTGTATTAGAGGAAAATATGTAAGTTACATAATGTGCAATTATATATATATATGCAGATCGCAGAGCAGAAAGGCATGAAAGAATGCAAAGCTTGTCCACTTTTGATGAATAGGGTGATTTATCCCGGATTGTAGGTTATGCAAGCAAATGATACTACGAAGTCAAAAAGTGAACGGGGAGCGTGACGTGAGACGAACGGCGCAGCGTAGTTTGTTGGACTCTAAGAAGTTAGCTTTTGGAATCATTTCATTCAACACTTGAGGTTTTAGGAATCAATTGGTGGTTGTCGGTTCAATTTGTAGTCAATAGCTGTCAATTGTAAAACTGCTGTTGACTCTTTACTTTCTTTAGTAAAAGCACCAGAATCACATTTTTTCAAGTGATACCCAGCTTGACAATTATTACCACCATTTCTATCCTTGTTTCATCTTACAAAAATTAAAAAATATCATAATATGCAGATGTCACTTTCTCACAGTGTGTCTTATTTTTTTCACTAATCAAAGAATCCTTCAATTTAATTACCCCCATTATCCTCCAAAAACCAAGCTGACACATTCCCTTCTCCGTCCCAATTCTATTTTACTTGGAAAAACACAGAAGGACTTTCTCTTGTTTTAAAGGACTACACTGGCATGGATAACAGAGCATTTTTGTTGATAAAGGCATTACTAGAAGAACAGCGCAGTTCAGTTTGCACATTTTTTAGCTAACCTTTTGTCTCCATCTCATTCTCGTTGCTCTCGTTCTCATTATTATAATCTACTCCCTCGAGTGTGTGTGAAACGGTACACGGTACAACAGCACAGATAACATGCTGCTTTCACCCACTCGCTTTCTCTTCACAATAAATTGTTTTAATTTGCTCGTGCGTGCAAACTAGTGTGCATTATATTGCAAAATTTTCTGCGCTGGAGAGATAGTAAACGGAAGCTAACTAATGTATACACTTTTACAGAATAATAAATTAGTGTTCTCCGGTATCAGTGTCATTTTTGTGTCAGTTTATTGTCAATTGGGGACATTACTAGCGGGAAAGTATCAATCAAATGAACTGTTGCACGACTTATGCTGATGTGCATTGCGTTATTTTTGCAAAATAGAAAGCAGTAGCACATCGATTGTTTTCATGATGGGTTGTTTCAAAGTCAAGCATTTTGTGAAGTTAGAATAAGTAGAGAATATAAAATGCCAATTTTGAATAATATTTTTCAATTTTGCCCTGAACTTTTATGGGAAAGTGGACACGCTGTAATAAATAGGGCGGCATTATTTTTCATACATGGTACATTAGCTTTCTGCTCTGATTAAAAAAACATTTTTGTTTAGCTTGCTTAATTGACCCAACGACCATCCTACGTTAAACTATACAAAAGATTTTTTGTTTTCTGTTATACATTTTTTTCAATTTTTGACTTGTCTTGCTTTCGACGTGTTTTTTGGTGTGACGTAATGTAAATTGAGTTTCTCTTAAAGCTGGTATAATAATCAAGTAGATTTAGCTGTGTTGTTGCATCGAGGGTGTAAAGTTTTTATTTGTTACATATCTTTCGTGTGTTTTTGGTTGTTCTCTGTACCTACTGTTTTAATAATGTCAATTAATGTTTAAACAAAGTTTAGTATAGGATTACGTATACACGTTACATTGATGAGCTTGTTCCAGATTGATCACGGTAATTTGATCAATCGACAGTAACTGTAAATTAGAAAGTTTCTGGGCGAAAACCATCACAAAAAATCAGACTTTGTATGATTCGCTTTGCCGTCGATTGCGACCCATCACATTTCACCCTTGTTTTTACGGAGAAAGGGAAAGCATGAGATGGTACATGAACATACAGAGAAAGTTGTTGCTGCTTTGTCTCTCACATATTTGTTGTTGATGTTGTTTCCGAGAAAACGTGAAAGTGCAACTAGATGATCATTTGTAATTTGTATCATTTCGTAAAATAGTAATGTGGGAAGGACGTACTACATACTAAATACACGCCCCTGAAATTCCTCCTCTGCAACAATTTTTATAAGTAGCTTAAGTAGCTTTTAGAAGTAGCTTTGTATGCTTATGTTAAGGATAAAATTTTAAATGATGGTTTAAAAATCTGAATAGTTAGACTAATTTTCTGGTTCTGTAATATGGATCTTTTCTTCAACCATAATTGTAAATGCCGACTGGAGGGTGCTGCTATAGCTGTTATGACTCCAGAGGATACGTTGACCACGTCAACATAAAAACAGGTCTCTAATTGACAACTAAAGCAGAAAAGGAAATTAAGAGAAAGCTAACAACACAAAAACAAAATAATAATCTGACATCATAGACATAATATGCTCCAGAAAAATATTATGACAAACGCTTACAGAATGCAGTAAATGCAATGTACCATAAATTGGATATCTTCTGGGAGCTTATAGATTTTGGCACAAGCGTAAAAATGCATATGCTATGCAACACACAAAACATCAGGCATCTTTTGTGGCTTATCGAGATCTTACACAGAGTCAAGGCAGCAATAAATATACATTGCATAAACATTTGATCATTTTCTGGGAGCTTATAGATTTTGGCACACGCTTACAGAATGCATAGTGATGATGCTACGGATGCATTGAAGTCCTTGTATATCTCTTACGTTGGACATGTGATTTATCTGGCTTTGTTGGAGGAAAGATTAACTACTTTTGCACATCGCACTTAATATTTTTGTGTGAGCCTACAAATGATTTTAGTTTGCGTGATAAGAACTTATGTGTCAGTTAAACCAAACATTAATAACCGAAATCTTTTACAGTAGAAAACTCAATGTAAAAGTTCTTTTGCTATCTTGCGTTGTTTTTGGTCGCGGTTAGGGCAAGTTTTTAGAGACATATTACCTGCATGCATTTGCATAAATTTTCAAGCACATTTTAGCTATTTGCATACAAATAAAGAAATGCCACGACTTCCGGGAACTTTTAAGGAGAAGCTCTATTACAAATATGTGACGAATAAATGGCATTCGAAAACCAGTACTTTTTCCATCTAGATCCTGAACCCTTCGTCACCAGTTCTAAGTTTTATTGTACGGGAAAACTTCATTTGCTTTAAGAACTTTGTCCTACAACGTTCGAAGAAGAACTTATATATTGGATAGTGGACGAAAATATTTTTTTGCAGATTTTTGCAGAGTTTTTGTGACAAAAATTTTGTCAATACCAGTTTAGTATGAACAAGGAACTGGTGGCTCAAGAAATGAAAGAGATTCAATAACTACTACATCAGACCCATGAGGAAAACTTTGGAAATGCGATGTGGGCAAATTGTCGAAAGTATATGTGGAACGTCATGAAAACTCCGAATAGTTCTTGGATTGGTACATGTATTGGAAGTAATAAGGTACAGACAGAGAAACAGATAGACAGAAGGAGCAGACAAAACTACCGTATTTTCCCAATTAAACGCAGTCTCCCATTTAGACGCAGCTCCCAAATAAACGCAGCTCCCAAATAAACGCAGCTGCGTTTAAGGGAAAAAAAGTTGTTCAAGCAAAATAAACGCAGCTCCCAAATAGACGCAGCCCTCAAATAAGCGCAGCTCTTTTTTGGGTAGCAAATTCTGACAAATTTGAATTGTTATTGTCAAACTATGAACTGGTACTCATTTTCGTAGTTTTATACATGCAAATTGTTAGTTTGAAGTGAAAGTAGGCAACTTTTGTAATACAAATGATTCCCGGGAGCCAAATTTTTGTTGTTAGATGGCTATTTCTGTCGCATTCTGTCAAAATTAAGCAATTTTTTCTTACAATTTGGCAGTAAATTTTACTAAAATTGGATGTTTGGAAATAAACGCAGCTCTCAATTAATCGCAGCTCCCAAATAAACGCAGCTGCGTTTAGGTGTTCAATTTTTGCCAAAGCAAAATAAACGCAGCTGCGTTTAATTGGGAAAATACGGTAATAACTTGCTTGTTCAAGGTCGCAAGTTAATAAAACGTACACAGACGAAAATGTACTTGACTGATGCATGTATGTGCTTGCAGCTCTCAAGGAAGTTAGGTGACTGAATCATACTGTCTTTGTTCGAACGAAACTCACTCCATTACTTCTGCTGTCTCAAAAAGCTTTGACAGCAGTGCATGACACTCCTCCCATTGTCCCAGATACAATTGAATTTCATGACAAATTGTTTTACATTTATACATCCGGTAGAGTGGCTGACTCCCAAGATCTCAAATTTTCATGTTTTGTAAACATGCCTATGAATTACATTAGACATTATAGTCTAAAACAACAAGGGTTAAAGTTTAATTACGACTTATCTGAGATTGGTTAAAATTCGATTGCAATTTAACTTATATTGTGTCAGCTTATAATGCAATTTAACTGACTGGGATTAGATTTTGAACACGATTTATCTTAGATGGGTTGAAATTTAATTGAGATTTACTGATTTACTGATATTCTGCCAGGTTATAAATGCGATTTAACTGAGATAAATCTTTTCACGCAACCCACAGGGATGATCCCATCTAAGTATGGGGCCATGGAGTTGGTTTACTCAGTTTACTGATTTGCCAAGTGTTCCGTGTGCAAGCTTTGCCTGTTTGTTTATTGAGAGAATCCAGGAACACAGGTTTCTGGTTACTTCCTTAAAATGATAGAAAGGTCTATGATCTGTCTACAAGCAAGCTTAGTACTTGCTATTCCCCAGCAATGCTTAAAGTAAGTTGTCGTGGCGCAGTTCACTGGCTTGGGACTAAAGTGGAGTTAGTTGAATGTTAAGTTATTTTGGTGTATCTAATTTGGTAATCAATAATGTTTAAACAAAAAAAGTATCAGTCTTACTTGTAAGGAAAACGGTTTACAAATTGCTTTTGTACTTTCATTTTATTGTCAGTAATAGCAATATATTCATAAAGGCATATAATTTCTCTCCCGGATATAATCTTCGGTTTACCGAAAATTCTAGGCATACTCTCCGAAAAGTCAAAAATTAATCATCACTCTGCAGAAAAATGATTTTTACGGGAAATGTATTATTTTTGTCATTTTATTTAAATTTACCAAGGTTTACAAATTAGCATACAAATCATAAAATGCATATAATGTTGAGCATAATAAATTTAGGGACATGTTTGTTTAAGGAAAAATAGTTTGTAGTCCTTCAGTCTCTGGTTGGAAGGCACACCTAACACAAGTAAGAAGGGTTCACGTAGTAGTAAAGATTCTGATTTAGGTTTTGAGCGTGAAGTTTTCACTGCAAATGATTTAAGTGGAAAGACGTATTCATAGATGAAGGCAAAACCAGAAATCTATGTACAGAATGGCAACGTTTCACTAGCATTTGTTCGACACAATGGATTTCTCTGCTAGTGATCACAAAAATTAGCATCTTCCAAAAGAATTCAAAAATGAAAATCATTCAGTGAGTTTGTAGATAGCGAGTTGCATTTCATTTGAAACGTATTTCATTTGAAAAAAATACTTATCTCTTAGACTACACATGTTATGATTTTTTGAAGTCTTATTTTTGCATGCATGTTGTTGCTCTCGCTGTTATACAAAATAAGTTCGAAATGCCTTCTGAGGCGATGGCAGGTGGATTTGGTACTAAAAGAGGACCAGGTCGTCCAAAGAAATGTATTAGTGCATTGAAGAAAGATTGATAAACACATTGGTTGTATTGTAAAAAAGAATCTTAATTTTGAATAAAATGACAAAAATAATACATTTCCCGGAAAAAATCATTTTTCTGCAGAGTGATGCCAGCAAAATGAGTCTAACTTCCCCAATTCGCATCGCAGAATCACAAAATTTAGTGAAATATAGAGCTTGCTTTATAAGGAGGAATTACTAGGATTTGAAATCCTGGATTTCAATTTGACTGTCAGAATATTATAGATTACTTAATCTTATTTTTCATATTACCCGAAATAGAAAGCAATTTGAAGGTAGAGAACAAGTAGTCATTATAGCCTTACTCTTCAAGTACATTTGTACAAAATGGAGCTGCATTGCATGCTTGGAAGCACGTTGCGTTGTTTGCTAATAAAAGCCGTAGCATTTGTTCTCTCGCTCTCTGCTGGATGTTGTTGGGAACCTGCTTCAGCACAAAGGAGGTGTACTTGCATGTGTACAACATTCATGCACGTATTACGCATGCCTACCTAAAACCTCTCACAAAAACACTTAAAGCCAGAAAGAAACTCCACTTTTGACACTGCTCTCGTCTAATGCATTGCCCGTACTCCGTGTTGGAGTGACATGTTAAACTTTAGCTTTTTAATATTACAATCTTTCTAGACAATCACGTTCTGGCCTTTCTAGTCTTTAATGTGATTCAAGTTACATGAACCATCCTGGATGCAAACAATTCTAAAGTAATCTGTCAACAGAAAAATGCACAGGTTTTAACATATTTCCACCATTATGGCTTCATATAAAGTTGCCTTTTTTAGTGATGATATCATCAAAAAAGAGAAGCTCTGCAAATACAGTAAGTGACAACTTTAAAAATTACTATATTTGCACGATTGCACACGCATAAAAAGCAAACCAAAAATATAGTAACAAAATTATTTAAAAGTAGCGAAATAATACTTTTTAAAACTTCAACAAGTAACGCCCAAAACAGGGGCTCGAACACCGGACCGTTAGACTACTCCGAACTTAAATTGGAAACTTTGATTGGCATTGTTTAATTTCAAATTCCAACTCATTTATCCACACGTACACATTCTGTGCACAGTGCACGTAATGATGAAGTTACTTTAATCAATGCAACCGTTTTAAAAGTAATGGGGCTGCATTACAGATAATGTTTGTCTTCTACATATTTTGCATTGCATTTTTTAATTGTAATTCTGACTGTCGATAGCTAATTATAGGCTAAACTAGACCATAGTAAAAATTCTCTGCAGTTTGCCATTGGCATACACGTATTACGTATGCTTGCCTAAAACTTCATACGAAAACACTATGCAAGCTGGTGGAACAAATTGCCACAATGTGTGTGCCAGTAGACCAGAAAGAAACTCCACTATTGAGAGTGCCTGACTTGCTGCTGTTGAACGTTAAACCGATCGAACTAACATGGAATATTGGTATTCACCGGAATACCATCTCCAGATTCCACTCCCCCGCCCGGAAGCCACTGTGGAGTAACAATGCAGCTCTGGAATGGCCTGCATTTTTTCTACCATTCTTCTTGCTTTCGTGTTTGGCCTAGCATTTACTCGCGTATAAGTAGACAAGTTGTTTCCACTTCCAAAAAATATTGTATTGAGTATTGACGCACCCAAATCCGGTAGCATTTGGTTGAGCCATGCCCACGTTCTGACTTAATGTAAAATTTACATGCATAACCCAAGCCGCAGCCTTTGTTCTCGCTCTCTGCTGGATGTTGATGTTGGGAACCTGCCTCAGCACAAATGAGCTTAGTGTAGTTGCATCTGTACAACGTAAAACTGACCAAATGTCAAATTTGCTCGATTAGCTCAGTCGGTTAGAGCACGTGGCTTTTAACCACGGGGCCCAGGGTTCGAGTCCCTGATCGAGCGTCATTTTTGCTCCATTTTGTCCATATTTTTTTTGCAGTTGGACTTGTCATTAACTATTTTTGTTTGTAATGGTGGGTATATTGCATTCTTTTTGTTATTTTATCATGACAAACTGGTGAACAGACTTATACTCAAAAGGAAAAATATTTCAATACATTTATCATTTCAACTTGAATTCCCTTTCAAAATACTAAAAAAAACTGCGAAGCTTACAAAAGAAAAACAAGCTTACACGAAAAATTACAACAGGACATGGGTATTTAACGAAGCTGTAAACCAGTGGTAAGTGGTATCCATGGTGGTTCAGAGGATATTTGCACACATTTCTCTAAATGCATGGCTCTTCATCATTTTGTCCTTCAGAATTCAGTAGATTATTCAATGCATAATTCATAGTTTTCATATGATACTTTTAAAGTTGCACAGTTTGGACCATAGGCGAGAAACTGGGCGGTATGATTGCATTTTTGCATGGGCGAGAAACGAATTTTATTTAGAACAATTGGACATTTGTAAATGATAGTGGGACTTGTTTGTCCAAGACATTCCACCATCGAGTTCTTGGAGGATGTTTGTCATCAAGTTTTGAACATGTCAGTCTGTCCTCACGACTTAATTTATCCCAAAATGGGATAAATTAAGATCAAAAAATGATCTTGATTTATCCCATTTTGATCTTAATTTATCCCAAAATCCGAGTGATCTTAATTTATCCCAAGAAAAAAATATCATTAAAATCCTAAAAGAAACGCCGTGTCTCTGTAGTCTGTATCCACCAAAATTACATTAATTAGTTTTCTCCTAATTAAATGAGCTTGGAGTGGTTTACAAGCATACAGATTTCGAAAACGGACACAATATTTAAAAATTACATGGACATGACCCCAGAATGCACATCACATGGTAACCAAAGGCAGAAAATGGCCCAAATGTCACCAAATGGTAACTAAAGGCACAAAATGGCACATAATGGCCCAAATGGTAACCAAAATGCTACAAAATGGTGCCATTGGTTACCATTTGGTGCCTTTGGTTACCATTTGGTGCTTTGGTCAGAATGATTTAACATTTTATAGTTAAACCTAGAATCCAGGCACATTTGCAGGCATTGTCGGGCTAGTCAAGCTTCTAGTACTTGCCGGTATTTCATCCATAGGAATGGGATAAATTGAGATCATTTTAACAAAGCATTGATCTTAATTTATCCCATTTTTGAAAATTTGCAATTTATACGCCTTAATGTTAAAATAATTTTGAAAATTATATGCTATAATTAAAATGCCCTGTTTTTATTTAAATATATGCATTTTCACTGATAAATAACTGATTAGATCAGTTTTACAGTGTATTTTTTTCAAAAAAACATTTATTGTATATTACAAAAAATTGCAACGATAGATTTTTAATCTGCAACGATGAAAAGTTTCTAATTTTAATTAGAATTAATAATCAATTTCAAAAACTTTGTTCCCGGTCAACGCCTTCTGTTCTAGGGCGTTTTTCGAAAAATGGGATAAATTAAGATCATTTTGCTATCCTGCCTATGTTAAAATGGGATAAATCAAGATCATTTTTTGATCTTAATTTATCCCATTTTGGGATAAATTAAGTCGTGAGGACAGACTGACATGTACTCCCAAAATCAACCCACACCTCCAGATTCGCCACAGCAAACAGCGGAACAGAAAATCAACAATAATCATTCGGCTAACAATTCCCGAGACTAATTTCGTGATTCCAATCCGGGATTGACCGGCGTAAGGACATTGGACCACTCAGCACCCACCCCGTCTCGTCCGTATGTCATCAATCATCAATGATCACTCATCATAATTTTCACCGCATAAAATTATGAATTATCAGACATAATGTGCTAAAGTATCACCCATCGGCTATAATTACAAGTATTTTGATATTGACACGACCAGGTTTGTAATTTTGGAAAGATACCACTCCAGTTTTTTCTCAGTTTTATCTTCTAGTCAAGCGCTTTCAGAATTGCTATTAACATTGAAAATCAAAGGTGGGCCCGGGGGTCAAATGCAGGCTTGAAATAGGGCTGTTTTTGAGGGTTCTCGAACAGCCCCTCCAAAGTTAAAGCTTTATAACTTTTGTAAATAAAGACATTTTGTCCTGATTTTTTCTACGATGGAATCCTTAGAAATTACTCTTTTAAAATTGCTATTAACTTTGAAAATTAGAGGTGTGTAATGGAAGCTACAACAATTTAGAAGAAAGTTGTTCCGAAAAAGCACCTCCATGTTTTTGACCTACCACAACTTCGACGTTTGCAGGAAGACCACTCCAGTGACTTCTAAAAAACATCCTCAATTAACGCTCTTTCTAAACTGCTATAAACATCAAAAATCAAAAGTGGGCGCGATGGGTAGCCAAGACTTTGAAAATAGGATGTTTACTATGGAGCCTTATGGGAGCTAAAATTACAAACTTGTTCATATCTCGACAACGTTAGGAAATAATGACATATATTAAATTGCAAAATTGTAGAGCTTTAAAAGCTCTATCAGAATCGGCATTATCATAAATAAATATCATAAATATCAAATCTTATCATAAATATCTGCATTGTTTCGCTTGTGCCAAATTCTGTAAGCCCCCATAAGATGCACAAATGTCTATGCAATTCAAAATTATTGCTGCTTTCACCCTGTACGAGCACTCGATAAGCCACAAGATGCTTAATTCATTGTGTGAGGAATCTGTGGTTTTTGTAACAAATGCACTTTGAGTTGAACATCTTTTCGATATTCAATACTTTCAGGTAAATGCTAGCAATGAAGGAAAAAGAAAGCAATTACATAAATGGAAAAATTCCTCTGAACATTGACCTAATATATATTCCAATTTCTAAACCACAATAAACATGTGTACAAAAAATTGAAAAATTCCATTTCATAATATTCCATGCTTGTATTGAAAAAGTTTGTTATGATAAATATCTTAGAATTTATTTGTTCAATTTTTTTTTCATTTGACGTAACTTTTCCAATCAACTTTTAATTTTGGAGCGTACTGATAAAAAAACCAATCATATAATTATCATGATTTGGAACGGCTCAGACAAAACAAGCATTTACTAGTTTTCTCTTGCCAGTTATATACTTAAATCATAATATTGTTCTAATCGCTCACAATTGTTGGAAATTTACTGAGAAACGTTAGTAGGTGCCCATACATTAACTGTGCTACCGTTTCAAGAAGCCGCATGAGGGAACGCGGTGCCTAAAGTTAGATGTCACCGTTACCACAAAATTTCACATTCTCAGTTTCTGGCGTTTTAAATAGTTTTGCCGGTGTATTTGCAACACATTTGGGTGATTACAATATTATTATAATGTAAATTGGAAAAAATATTTAAAATTTTCTTCTACTAAAATTTTGCACTTTTTATAAATTTTATATAAAATCACAGTAATGGTTTACAGAGTGGTCGGTGAGGTGCCCATCTAGGTACTGCGTTTCGTCATTAGTGTAAAAAAATTCTGCTCCAGAACTGCTCCTGGTTTAAAGAAAAATGAATAGTTTGAACCCAAGTTTTCAATATTCAACAGACCGCCATTCCTAATAGAGGGTTGCGGATAGCCCGATGCCCGACCAAAGCCCGAGCCCGAGCCCGGGCCCGATCGGGCTTCGGGCGGGCTTTGAAAAAAATATCTAGCCTCGGGCGGGCATTTTTCGGGCTTTTGTAGTTTTGTCGGGCATTCGGGTGGGCTCAAAATTTTTATAAGCCCGAAAAATACCCGAGACATTGAATTTTTCTAATATAAACTTGATTTTTTGCTGATATTTGTAAAAAATTAATGAAAAACTGATATATTTTTTATTAAATTTTAGTGATTACATCAAGAACAATTGCATTTCTAACATGTAAACGTCATTTGTACTATAGAACAATACGAATGATCTTGTTTTCAACTACAATTTTTGCAGAAAAAGTGAAAAGGTTCACTAAAATTTACAAATAAAAAATAATCGGGCTCGGGCTCGGGCATATCGGGCTTTGAAAAAATTTGGGACTCGGGCTTCGGGCGGGCTTTAAATTCTAGCTCGCTCGGGCGGGCCTTCGGGCATCGGGCTTTAGATATAATCATCGGGCGGGCTTCGGGTTTCGGGCTCGACAATGAGCCCGATGCAATCCTCTAATTCCTAAGTAGAGAGGCTTTGGAGTCCAAAACTCATTTGACCAATTTGGAAGGCCTAGTACTACTTAAAAACAGCCAAGCATTCGAAATCAAAAGAAAAAAAAATTGGGGTGTCAACGGTAACAAATTGTTACTCTAAAGGCTGCTTGCTGCTTTTGTTTGGAGTATATTACACACAGTATAATTTTTGGTGTTGGTGGCATTTTTATGTATTATTAAGGTTCACGTTAGTGTACCTTTACTGATATCATCGTGATGTATCTGCACGTTCCTCCGTCCGTCCATCCGTCCGTAACCACGATAACTCCTCAACTGTATGAGATATTCCGATTCCCTCAGATTCCAATAGCTTCTTCACCTCTTGGGAAAATCTCTATTGATTTTCAAGTCAATGCGACAACCGGAAGGTACCTAAAAATACTTTTTCTAAAGTAGTTCTTTTGCTGCATTTAAAGGCCATAGAGCTACCGCATTTTCACTACCGACATGCAAATAGTGCAGAGACTACAGATAGTGGTAACAGTGTTATTTTGTGGTACCTATTAGGAGATAGTGTTATTTTAAAGTACCTCTTAGGAGACAGTGTTATTTTAACGTACCTCTTAGGACACAGTGTTATTTTAAGGTACCTATTAGGAGACAGGGTTATTTTGAAGTACCCCTTAGAAGACAGTGTTATTTTAAGATACCTCTTAGGATACAGTGTTATTTTAAGGTACCTCTTAGGACACAGTGTTATTTTAAGGTACCTATTAGGAGACAGGGTTATTTTGAAGTACCCCTTAGAAGACAGTGTTATTTTGAGGTTCCTTTAAAGGTAAAAGTGTTATTTTGAGGTACCTCTCAGGTAACACGGTTATTTTGAGGTATCTCTCAGGTAACACTGTTATTTTGAGGTACCTCTCAGGTAACACTGTTATTTTGAGGTACCTCTCAGGCAACACTGTTATTTTGAGGTACCTCTCAGGCAACACTGTTATTTTGAGGTACCTCTCAGGCAACACTGTTATTTTGAGGTACCTTTTAGGAAACAGTGTTATTTTAAGGTACTAAATAGTAGGTAATTTTTAGTTTACGAGTGAACCTTTCTTCAAGCTTTCCAGGGTTTATTTTATTCTGGCACAACAAAAAAGAGAGTAATCTGACATGACATCCCGTACCGCCTTTCACTTTCTAGTCACGTTGTTTCCCAGGCTTGCCTGTATGCTGCTATCTTTCTTCTCATATCTCTCCAGCAAACAGCATGACAAAACAGCTAAGTAGACTCAAACAGGGGAAAATGTAGTAACAAAGCCTTTTGTGTACTAGCTGAGTACAACAATGACCTTGGTTTATCATCGTATAATATACTACTCTTTAAAGACATTTCCTAATTAAGAGGAATGTACTTTTTCCATACTTATTTTATAACTGTCAAAACGGGAAGCAATGAACGATTGAGCCTAACAAATTAAAGAAATATATATCACTAGTATCGGCATTTATAGATGAATCGACTTTCTGTTGCTATTGTTAACTTTCTCCTTGTTGATAGTAGCAAATTATGTTTTAAGTGCAAACTGTGTTGTGCACGCTGCTATTGTTCAAGCTTAATAAATGAAAGCACAACGGGTGGTAATTCCATTACATTGTCATTGTATTCCTCGCTGCTAATTATTAAGTAGGCTAAAGCTACTTAAGTAAAGTCTAGTATATTTTATGGCTGATTTACAATTAAATCCGAGGCATGGATAAAAACTTGAAAATGTAGGATGCAGGGATATTTTATGATTTTAACATGGATGTATGTATACGAACGATTGATCAATGATCAAGTCATAAAAGGAATTGTGCCATTGGGTTTACTCTTGGAGGGTGGTGATGGCAAGTTACATACTTACGATAGCACATACAACATATTACTTCACAAATGTAAACAACGCAGTCAGCACCTTAATTTAACGTGTCACGTCACACTGTGCTGTCAAGTTCCAATGGACCTAATTTACCATGTATGAAAAATAATGTCGCCCAATTTATTGCAGTGTGACCACTTTAACAAAAAACTTCGGGCAAAATTGAAACATATTCGTCAAAATTGGCATTTTATATGCTCTACTTATTTCCATACTCCACAAAATGCTTGACTTTGAAATAACCCATCATAAAAACAATTGGTGTGCTACTGCTTTCTGGTTTTGCAAAAAAACGCACTGCACATCAGCATAAATCGTGCAACAGTTCATTTGATTGATACTTTCCGGCTAGTAAAAACATAATGGACTACTCACAACCCAGTTGACAATAAACTGACGCAAAAAATGACACTGATGCCGAACAACACTAGTTAGCTTCCATTGACTATTTCCCCAGCGCATAAAATTTTGCAATAATATGCACGTTAGTTGCACGCACGAGCAAATTAAACAATTCAGTGAAGAGAAAGCGAGTGAGTGAAAGCAGCATTTGTCTTTGCTGTTGTTCCGTGCGGACAAATATACAACTGCACAAGCAAGTCAACAATTCACTTCAAGTTTCCCACATCCCAGAGGGATTATATTATGGTAATGGAACGAGAGCAATGAGAATGAGATGGGGACAAAAGGTTAGCTAAAAATGTGCAAACTAAACTGAGCTGTTCTACTAGTAATGCCCTTTATCAACAAAATGGTGTGTTATAATGTGTGGCAATGTCGTCCTTTTTTAAAGGGAATAGTCCTTTGGTGCTTAAGAGTAAAACAGAATTTGGACGGAGAAGAGTATGTGTCAGCTTGGTGTTTTTACGATGATGGAGTAAATCAATGGACGGATTTTTTGATTAATGAAATAAAAAATTAAGACAGCCTGTGAGAAAATGACAGCTGCATATGATATTTTTCATTACATTTAGATACTATGCAAAGAAAGCTAAGGGTCAACAGCAGTTTTACAATTGACAGCGATTGACTACTAACTAAACCGACAACCACCAATGAATTCATGAAATCTCAAGAGATAAATGAAATGAATCTCAAAGCTAACTTCTTAAAGTTCACCAAACTGCGCTGCGCCGTTCTTCTCTCGTCATGCTTCCGTTCACTTTTGACTTCGTAGTATCACTTAATCATGCGTGCATAACCTAGAAAATAATCCTTTCATCAAAAGCTGACAAGTTTTGTTTTTTTCATGTTCAATGCCTTTCTGCTCTACAATCTGCATTACATAATTGCACATTATGCAACTTACATAATTTTCTTATTGTTATGCTGATTTGAAATGAATCCGAATAACGGGATGTCGGCGCTTATATGTTAGTGTCATCTGTGCATAAAGGGGACTCGGATAATTACGTGTCGGGCTTCTTCCATGGCCACGCCCACCATTGTAAGACCAAGAGCAAATAATTCTTTCGGTTTTATTAATTGTATTATTTAAACCACTTTTTTCTGGATTAAACTTTCACCAAGCCCGACAATCAACGTCACTTTGCGCAGCACACTTTCCCCGCCAACTTTCTCCCTGATTTCCTGACCAAACCATCTAATGCTATTTTGTGTATCTATTTCCCAAGAACGAAACATGCTTTTATCCCGTATCAATCAATATCTCTTTGTATCGCGTTTATATTCCCTGGAAAGTAGTAAGGAGGTCAGGAAGTGAAATCCGGGAGACGTTAAGGGTACAAGGCGAAACAGCCATAAGCTAACCTTTTCACCACTCTGATCTGTTCCTTTCCTAAGGAATTTGCAACTTGCCATTGATGATGTTCCGCCTATATATTCTTCCCCATTTTTTCTCCTTTTCCGATGGAATTAGAACTTCCTTATTAGACAGATATTAGGAGAAAATGCATGTCATAATTGCCTAAACACATGGTTGACTGAGTCTGTGTGTGGAACTAACTTGTTCCATCTTTTATTGTGCTTGATCCTTCATTTTAATCCTGTTTTGTCACTTTCCCTGAGAGTTTCCTTACAAGCTTGCTACATATATACTTTTAGGATAGGATGATGACAATTATGACGAGTGAAAGTCCGGTGTGTAGAGAAAGAGAGTGCTATGCTGCTGCTAGTACTATCAAATTAGTTTTACGAGCATAATAGCCACAAGGAAAACTTTTCCAAGTGGCAGTGAGTAGATAATGAGATTAGTGTTGTTAAAATAATGGATTTGTGTGGTTCCTGAGGGTGTACAGTACAGCACACACACGAGAGCAAACCTCAAGAGCACTTTCTCCCGAGTTTTTTTCCTGTCATGATCAGCATTACCTAAAATATTATTCCCTAACTAACTGGCGGATTATTTTTCTAAACTGTTAAGTACAGAAGCTACTACACACGCCACGAAATATCAACCGTGAACAGTTAACCAAAACCCTTAAAGTTTTCTCCACACATTTCTCCTCTGTTAAATTGTTAGCCAACTGAAAAGTATTCGAGTTGGGAGTTGTCATTGACATGTTTGTCTGTCCGTGTGTGTGTGAGCACAATACAGGTCAGACGGTTTGCCAGAATGACACCAAACTTGATACAGTGATTCATGGGGTCGTCAGAAGGAACCCTATCGACTTTGGACCTGATCGATCGTTCCCCTGGGGTAATAGGGGAAGGTAACCCTCCTGACCATATGCTTTATCAGAATAGCATCAAATTTGGTACAGTAATTTCTTGGGCCAAAGTAAGGAACCCTGTTGACTTTGAGCCACATTGGTCGCCCCCCTGGGGTAGTAGGGGGAGGTAACCCCCATGACCATAAAATTAGTCAGAATCATACCAAATTTAGTACAGTGATTCATTGGGTCATGACAAATAGCCCTATTGATTTTGAGTCTGATTTGTCATCCCCATGGGGTAATAGGGGGAGGTAACCCCTCGGACCTTCAAACTTGGTACATTAATTCATTGGATAATGAAAAATAATCCTGTTGGGTAGTATGATGTATGGAATCAGAGAATTTGAAATGATCATTAAATCAGTTTATTTTATCATCATCTCTCTGGCTGATTTGGTTCATTATATTATTTCCCCTGTAAATGCAAATACCTACCAAACGTTAAACCTTAAACTTTTTTTCATGAATGCTTTCACACACAAGCAGGCAGAATGAATGAAAGCGATAACAGTGAAAACATGATTTTCCCATTTATTACGTAGGTGAGCATAGTGAAATTAGTATTGAGATTGTCATATTTGTCCTCTGTCTGAAATGATAATGAAATTGGTTTTTTCTGGTTGTGAATGCATGTTTCCAAGGAACGACATTAAATTATCATGCACGGAATAAAGTACGAAAATAAAAACACATATAACTTGGATTAATTATATATTTTCTGGTTTTAACAACTTCTTCTCTTAAACTACGCAATACGAATAAGAGTAATAAACACTAATATAACACAGATATTTTCAATTGAAAAATCACTTATTTCTACTAAGCTGAATCTCTACTAATACATTATTTAATGGCTATAATATCATTATTGATTGCTTTCACCAATAATAAAACAAAGACTGATGATTTGTTGAGGATTCATTTTATCACAGTTCATAGCAAGACTGTTCTTAAATTTTGTATTCCCCGTAAAACTTGTGAAAAGAGAGTTAATGTAATATTTTTAGTTTTTCGAAACATTGCGATAATAAAAACGAAACTGTACAGGATAAAAATACAAGATAAAAATGATTTGCATCTAATTCTATATAATTCTCATTCATCATTGGCCATCATACATAACTCATCTTCAATAACGTCGATCATCTCATCCGTCTCTGTTGCGTCCACCTCTGCCTCATTAGGGTTCATCTGCGCAATCGAAGGAATGTCCAATATCGTCCCCACTGAAACTGGCTTAGGAACAAATGAGAGATTATTCTCCAAAAACTGGTCCTTCCCCGAGAAAGAAAATTCCACAATTTCTTTAATTTCTTCTCTTTTGAAGCGAAACGGCAAGTGCTTGATTGTCCAACATCGGTTCCTTAGTAGCGGTCCAACACCTAATTTGGCCTCACGTCGAATAAATCCAATGAGCTAAACAAAAAAACATGTTTCAAATGGTTATTAGCATATATATAATGTAAAGTTATTGTATGCAAATGTAAAATGTAAGCTCAGTTAGCTGTGCTCTCTACCAAAACAACTCAAGACTTTATTCTTTCTTAACATAAGACAATTTTGGAATCAAACTTACAATTTGGGCAAATTCTAGTTTCTCCATATCCATCATTGATTTGCATTTATAATTCAGAAGATGAATTAAATTGAATCCGGCTTCCTTCATGTTTTTCACGGTTGAAGGTGTTCCGTTCTCAAAGTGGTAATATGAAACTCCATTTCCGTACGATTGTTTCCCCACGTAACTTTCTTGCTCTGCTTTCTCTGACTTCCGGTATGCATTTAAAGTTGGTTTCATATCTTTCCTTGCCTTCAATACAACATACACATGATACGAGTTGTCGGTTGTTTTTTCTCTTAATATTTTATGAACAGAATTCGGGTTGAGTTCTTTCGTCATCACGAGCTTCAGCAATCTCTCTGTAGGTGTAGCACCATTCATGTCATCAGGATGGCTGAAAATAATAATTTAGCAATTTAGCTCAACCAAAGTGTATACATTCACACTTTAATTTGTAACAGAGTTGTAAATACCTTCTCAGTTGATGGACACTTAAGTCAAGCTTTGAGACTCCTTGGAAAGTGCAGCTATTACATTTGTAAGGTGTCATGTCTTCAATGGTGATGTGCTCTGTAGGAATCTTAATCCATCTTACAAAATCCATTCGGGTGTTTTGCAGCTGGCTCCAATCCCCTCCACTTTTCTCTACATCATTAAAAATGTCACGAACGTCTTCTAAGCTAATTTTGGACAATGGATGTAGCTCCAATGTTTGAAATATTCTATACTGCTTGTGAATAAGGCAGAACAGAAATAGAGTGAGCTAAAACACAAAGACAAACAAAAGCTTTAACAAGGGTGAAAGTAGTCTTAAGTAATATTTTAAATAGTATTTTAGCTCATGCTTACAATCTGTTTTGCTTCTAGGTAAGCAATTGTTTCCAGTCCCTTGGTTTGCTCACACTCAGGACTTAAAGGGATATCAGCTATGTGATATGCGTTCATGCATCTCAATTCGGTTATGTAGTGGGTGGACACTTTGCATGTAGTATTCAGATGATGGGCACTAATAATGTCAAATCGGCCGTCTAAAAGACAGATACAAAATTAAATTAAAATTCCAAGATATTAAGAGCATGATTAGATTCTAAATTTTATTTAGAAAATTATGAATACCAAGTGTTCTTTTCCCCCAATAAAACAGGAATTTGTTGGTTGGTTCAGCTAAATAGCTCTCGAGTTTGTCCTCAGTAACCTCCTTGGGTACAAATACTATTAAATAAAGTTTTCGATTTAGGTCGATTTCTCGTTGATACGATTTAGCTAAATCGTACATCTCCAGCATTTTTTCCCTGACTTCCGTCTCATTGCTCCCAATTTGTTCAAACTTGCGCTGTATCAAGTTTCCCCACCTAAACGTGCAGATAAGACAAACAACGTGTAAAAGCAGTACTTAAGAATGTTAAAACATTAACTTTAATGTAAATTTTGAATTTATTTACGTACCAAGAGATTCGCTTGTGGCATAAGGTTATGTGGATGCGTAGAGCATTTTCATTCCTATACTTTATCCCACAGCACATGAAATCATTCTCTTGCCTTAGTTTAATGAATTCGTCCTCTTCCTTTTGTGTATACACGCAAGTGTTGTCCAAATTTAAATTCATATCTAAGAAAAAATATTATATATAGTGTATAATAGTAAAAGCTGTGTAAAATTTAGTTATATTCATTAGTACTTTATTTTAAAAATTACACAAACCTTTCCCATCGTGATTACAATGTAAATGAAACAGTAGGGAAGGGTAATTTGGCACCTCAGCATTACAAACACCACATGTCCGTCCTTGAGTTTTGTAGCCGTTATGGATGCTTGCTTTGTGTATTCCCAGACGTCGTTTCCCCAGAAAACCTTAAATATCATACAGAAACATGTTATACTATAAAACTTAGATTTGGTTTAATTTTTGCTGTAAAATCATACTTTGTTTGCAAATGTCACAAGTTTCTTGCTTGTCATTTTTATGCCGTTCTTGATGCCTTGCTAAACTTGCCGGTTCTTTAAAGACTAGATAATATAAAAGAAGTCATTAATAAACAATATAAATTGCATTTGCTTGGAGATTTTGTAAGTTTGGAGAAATTGTAAGTTTATAATCTAACCTTTACTGCAGTCGCATTTATAGATTTTGCCTTTGTAATGTGCTGTCAATTCATGATACTGAATGCCGCCTTTGCTCCTGTAAACTACAGAGAGAAAAATTATTATCAATACTTACATAATATAACATAATATCTTATGTTTAAGTTTAAAATATTTACCACTTGGACATTTTTCACATTCATATGTGTAGTTTTCATGTTGTATTTTCACGTGCTTGTATAAATAATCTCTTTTGGTAAACCCTAAATTTTAGATAGGAAACAAAAATTTTAGAAGGTAATTGATTGAAACAGATCTAGACCAAAGCATTAAGTTTTCACCTTCTTTGCAATGTTCGCATATGAACTTTCTTTTCAAGTGTACCTCTTGTACATGTCTGGTCAACGATCCTCTTTGCGTGAAGGCTAAGGAAAGAAAGTTAGCATTGAAATTGATATCGATTAAACTTTTTAGGAATTTTTTTGTAACTGTTTCATACTTATGAAGCAATCGTCGTACGAACACGGAAAGGATTCAGCTTCTCCATGCTGTTCTTTCATATGGCGCTTTAAATTCCGATTATTGGAAAAATCTTGTTAGATTATAAAAAGAATTTGTTAGATTAGAGAACTAATGATTAAGAATAGAATTCTTTAAGATTTATAATGATGATATTGATGACATACCTTGCCCACACTCGCAAAAATGTCTAATTTTCTTGTGCACCTCGTTTATGTGGTTATTAAGCTGTTGTCCAGTGATAAATTCTAAAGAAACAAACATATCGTTTCAAATCGCACAAATCAATAAATCAATGCAAAAGAAATTTCCAAAGAATTTAGATCTTCAATTTCATACTTTTATTACAGGTGTGACATGGAAACTTTCTCTTTTCATCTGGAATGCGTATATCGGCTCGAGGCTACACAAATTTTATAATATTGCGTTTTAGATTAGAGGTTTGAAAAAATCTGTTTATGTTTCTAAAAGTTTTGCTTCAGTAAGTACTAACCTTTGCAGGATCATGCTTTTGCTTTTTTGCGATGTCACTTTGCTGATCAGGGTAGGATCTCTTAACGGGTTTCGCTTTTTTCAACTGCTGAGATGCATGAACCACCAAATCCGTAGGTTTTTGCGTGCCTGTTTTTTCTTTCTCCTGAGTTCTTTTGTTCACGGCAAAGTTCCCTTCTCCAGACCCGATCTTGTTACGAACCTAGTATTAGAATTTAAGACAAATTTTAAAAAAATTAATGAGATGAAACAATTATATTAAGAAGTTTTTTGATGAAGAACTAAATAGCTAAGAGTTTTGTCGATCCAAAATTGATTTAATAAATGATACAAGAAAAGAAACTTTAAATTGAACCATGGCTTAGATTTCATATAGTGAAAAGCTTAGATTCGTCATGTGTACAAAACAAAGCTTAAATTTGAAGCATGAAATGTAGCACGCTTAAAGTTTACACATATACAAAATAGAGACCTTAATTTTATGAATTGATGAGCAAAAAGCAAATACAAAATAAAGCTTAGATTACTAAAGTGCTTAGATTTGTGAAACATGTTATTTCTCTTCCATAGAAAAATCCACTTTTAGCTTTGTTGTTTAAAACTTTTAATCTTAGAATGTAGATTTGTAGCTGGAGCGGGTTTCCTGACAAACTTGAGTTTATTGCAATTATAACTATTAAGTGTTTTATAATAGATTGCGCAGATTTTAATTAGTTTATGGGTACAATAATATTCACAAAATGACCTAAATTCCAAACATTTTGAAGAAACCACTTTCACTTTTGCCAACAGATAGGAAGATGTACATCTTTATTTCTGGCTATTTGACATACATCGAAGTTTCTCATTCGAAAGCTTAAATCATTGTTCCTAAAGCCCTAAAGCTTCATACTTCATGTACATCTTCAGATTTTCACATTTTTGCATAATGCTTGAGTAAATTGAGTTTAAAAATAGTTAGCATTTTGGGGTAACACAGCTTTCAAGTGTAACAAACTTGAAGTAAATGCGATGTCAATCAGGAATAAACTACGCCCCCGTGAGAAACCGTGGAAGGCACGTGGGCTGCGGCAGTAAAGTGCTGGTCGAAGATGGTGAAAGTTTATTAAATCGAAACAATAAAATACAGATTTTGACAAAAGGCATGTATGTTTTCTCGTAAGATGTAGCCTAACCTTGCACACGTGATATTCTGAGAAATGAGAGAATGAGAGAAAAGTAATATCGAAACTCTTGAAATGTAATAATGAGTTTCTGCCATGTGCCTGGTTTATTTGAATTTCCATTCACAAAACGTTTAAGGATATTTTACTAATCATCGCATTTATTTTTGTACGTTTGTTACACATGAATGCTAGTACCGTGTTACCCCAAAAATGCTAACTATTTTAAAACTCAAATTACTCAAGCATTATGCCAAAATGAGAAAATCTAAACATAGATTTGGAATCAGCGTTAAAAAATGTGTGGAGATTGTATGCATAGTATTTTGAAAATTTCGCTAATAAGAGTTTTATTATCAATAGAAACACGAGATTGGTGGAAAAGAGAAAAAGCTTCACTTTGTAAAACAGCTAAGGTCAGGAAAGATAAATGAGAAAAGTTGAATTGTAAAATAAAATGCAAAAGCTTGAATTTGTGAAATGCAAAGAGATTAAAGCTTAGACTTAAATTAAAGACAAAGTAGAAAGTTATTCAGTGAAAGTAAAAAGTAAGATGATAAACATACCTGAACAGAAGCCAATTTACTGTATTTCAGGATGGAATTTGCCGAAAGTTCCAAACTTTTTCTATCCGCCATCTCAAATCTGGTTGGGAAAATCGTATGCTGTCCTGACTGTTCTCCATTCCTGCCATCCTTTCTTGCCTTCGTTTGCTGTTGTTTTTTGACACTGGCTTTGGACGATTTCTTCTGTAAAAAGAAAAACAATTACGGTAAGCGGATTTAATATTAAATATTTCAATTAAAACCGAAACAAATGTCATATTATAAGACTCAATAAGAATCTAAGTCTACGTCAATTTTTGCATCTTGTAGAAATCGCACACTAACCTTAGCTTGATCAGAATTTGGATAGGTCTTCTTGGTGGCCGGTTCATTTTCCAGTAAAGACTCCCACTCAATACTAAAATTCCCGACAATCTTAGATCTGGACAAACTGGGGACCACTTTCGCTTCGTTTTTCACAACTTTTTCCGTACTTTTCTCAGATTTTCCTCTTTTTTGGAACACTTCACTGTCTGAGTCTGAATCCATTTTTCTTCAAACTTAATTCTTTTTTCCAATTAAATCTTAGCACAGTATTAAAAAATACTTTTTGTGCACTTAGTGACCAGATAAATTTTAATTAATTAGTTTAGTTAGTTAGTTAGTTAGTTAAGTGAATGAGTTTAATTTCAAACAAAATCAATAAACAGCACTGGACGCAGAAACTGAAACTGAATAAATGACGCAGATGATTGAGTGAGTGAATGTTTGCTTCAAATGAGAGATTTGAATGTTTTGTTGGAGGAGAAAGCGAAGCCCTTATCTTATATTAATGCGCGCGAAACTTTGAAATTCAAAAAAGTCAAAAATGCATACTGCCTTCAAAACGCATTTGCACTATGCATATTGTGTGCATGCACTAAGTGCAAAGTGCTACACATGCATGCTCCAGGAGCATTCATGACCAAAGCTAATCTGCATATTATATGAAAAAGCGATAAGGAATGTGTGCATGTGAATTTGTAGGAATGAGCGATGCGCATTTCTTATCGATAACTTCAGGTTAGCCTAAAAAGCTTGGTAGTATACTCACTTTCATTTTTTATCTCATTTGCATTTTTCTACCTTTTCATGTTTATGCGGACATTCCGGGCGGAGTCTCCTGATATCGGTAGGGCGTTCTATGATGGTTGTTGGGAAAGCGTCTGCAAAATGTATTGGCAATTTTGCGTCTGCGAAATGTAAATTTGTAGCTTGTTAACATGCTATGATAATTTAGATTTATGTAGTTTTGATTGATTACATTTCATTGTGAATAAATGAGTCTTAATGAAACTAATAACTAACAACGTCCCTGTTTGGGATATTTGAAGTTTTAAAAGTCATTATTTGACTACTTTTTAATATTATGTGAGTACAAGTAGCACTAACGTAGTCACTTCTCTTTCGCAAAATTTTGGTTTTACGTTTCAAATTCTATAATATATTTAGAATACATAAGATTATGTAGGAAAAGATGTGTGAAGATGTATTATGATGATAAGATATCATAGTTAATGCACAAAGAAAAGTAATTCGGAAAGAACTGAAATATGGCAACTTCTCGCTTACTTTCTCTTTTTTCTCACCACTTTCAAGCCATAATATCGTAAAATATGGCTTTGTCTTCAACATAATAATGAAGTTACATATTGAATTTTTAAAAATTATTATTTGGTCTGTTTATTAATTACTTCAATTATTCTATGCTTTAATTTTTAACATTTTGTTACTTGCACTTGCAAAGTTTTATTTTTACATAATTTGTCTGCTTGTATAATTAGGTATTTATAATTTGTACTATTATAAATTTAGATAAAGATAATGCTATAAATATTTAATCATGTTTATCATGTGTAGTAATGATACATGCGTACAAGTTTATGAAAAAATATATCGGATATCATCTGGAAATCTGACACATTGCATCACTCAAACCTCACTTGAAGCTTTCTCTTTCCACTTTAATGTATTTTTAATGTGTAGAGAGATAAACTAGTATAATAGTACAGATTACATAATTCTCACTTTTGTAAAATAATATGCATAATAGTTTGTATGAGCACGTGTGCATTGTACATGTTTGATTAAAGTGCAACGATGAAAACATCTTTCTCCTTGAGGTCAGCGTCTTTCGTCCTGTTCACTATGTCTCAAAGTCGTCCATTAGTCCTGAAACGTCAGTCGAGCTGGGCCCTACTACTGCCGATATTTTTCCGCCCTAGTCCAATCATTGTTATCACCCCATAATTTTCCAAATGTCTGTACTTTGTCCCAACTCCTCTGCAACTTTTGTGGCTGACACTAGTCTATCCTTGTGACAGTCTGGGTCCAACTCCAGCTTTAATTGCCCCACGGTAAATCTATTCTGAGTCTGAATATTGGGTTATGGCAGCAATGTCTACGTGACGCCAGCATGAATCTCCACTGCAACGGGATTATTTTTGCGAAGCGCTAATCCCCTAAGAGCACTTCCCACCGCAGATGCCGTCACTACAGCAGTTATTGTTGCTCCATTTCTTCTTTTTATTGTTTTCACCGTCAGCAAATTAAAGGGAACTTGAAATAAAGTAAATAAAATTATAAAAATGCTGGTTGCTACCTATCGCAACTGATGGTTAGCCATGTAGTAACTAGCATGCAATTTATGAAGATTGAGGTCATACCAGACCAGTATCTCATGCTTAATTTTTTACACTTTATTACAAAAAACCTCAATTTTACACAAAAATCAAGCCAACTCTAAATCATACAAACCATAAATGCCATTTTAAATATCCTGACTATTTGGTAATGTTCTCTTCCTCCATCTTCTTCTCAGTCTCTTTCCCTTTCCCCTGATCCACCACCTCCACTTCCTGATCCTCGTCCTCCTCCACCCACGCACTTAGCAGCCCCCTCAACAAATTATCAAGTACTCAAAAGCAGCGTGATCAAATCCTGAGTTAAATAGTTTTTCTGTAACTCCACATCCGGCCACACGACAGGCTTGCTTTCCCCAGATACTCCAGTACTAGGTCCATCCCCCTCCAAATTTCGCTTCTTCTTCTCCGGTCCTTGTTCCTAGTCCTCCTTCCTCTCAATTCTGCAACACTTCTTCCAAATAGCCCTGAAACTTTCGCAGCGTTTTCTGAAGATGCGGCACCGAAGGAGCCGGACTAGGCAATGGATTTTTACAAGGCCTCTTCTGATTGTGTCAAAGTTTCCAAATCCGTCATCTTCCAAGTCATCGTTCACCGGATAGTTGTCCCGGTTATAGAGGAATTTTGGCACAAGGAGTATCTGCCACTGGCGCTGGTGCTCGGGAAGGGGTTGGTCAATAAACTTTTGAATCTTGAATCTCACGCAGAACCTGATCCTGCGTGGGCAAGGCACTACTAGGATCGTTCGTTATGTGACGAACTTGATCATCTATGCAAATTGAAAAAGTCCATCGAATGAAGGCTTTCAGAACTCAAAAGCCAAAGTCTCCGTAATTCGACACTTTAGTCGGGAGTATGTAAATTTGCCAGGGTGCTGGGAATCTTGGCAGCTTATCACGGAACGGACTTCATTAACCGCTCATCATCTCCTTGAATTACGGATACACTCGGGAAGGAACTGTCATTGGCAAAGGATTGGTGGATCCAGGCAGCGTCTGAACCTGACATAAGTTGATGGCGTCCTCTGTACCTATTTTTTTAATTAAGCGGATTTAAATGCATAATTCATGCAAATTATTGCAAATAATATTATTTTACCAGAAGCCAGTACCTTATTTTGAGGCTCCAGTGAACGTTCTAGCATTACTCTACTCACAAATCACAAAAGGTGCTACAAAGAGCATGAATCAGTAGTATTTCCACCCACACCTGAAGATGATACAGTCGTGGGATCATATTGTAGTCCTCAAACCGACACACAACTTCCTATACCTTTTAGATACATTTTTTTGGCTTGGTCATGCATTTTTAGAAACTTTTGCTTTGTCGAGGAGCGTCTAACGTGGCTCGGGCCGTTCTACGGTTACAAATTGTAAGGACTTTAGCAAAGTACTGCAACTTCCAACAGCACTGCAGTCTTTAGTCGCCCCATCCTTTCCAATTTTTGGACTTTTTACATTGCTCAAGGGCAAGTATCAACAATATTGCACCACCAAATATTCAACTTTCTTTTGACTGCTGAGATCGTAAAATTGTTCGAAAGTGCTCGTCCGAAAAACGGGATTTTAAATTAGTATTACAGGGTTTATCGGAGGAGGTGTTAGAGTGTAGACTGCTCGGCTGCTGTTGCTGACAAATATTACTACTTGCGTTGAGCAAATTCAGGATTTTGTTGTGCTACTGCTGCCATCCTCATCACAGTATGATTGCTGATAATTCTGAGAAGGGTAATAAGAAAGCTCATTAACGGCTGGGGCTGATGCAAGGCTTTTCCGTATCTCGTACTCGTACTCATTTGCACGCCCTTCGTCAGGCGTTGTTGTTCCAGAAATACGGTCTTGGCTCAAAGCGTCACCAGTACGCTTGTCTCTTTCATTCCGTTCAATAAGTTGCTCAATAGGGACTATGGGGGAGGAGGGGACAAACTTTGCACCCGACTTGTCCGATTTGTTTGAGTTTGATGTGGAAGTACTACTGATGCTGTAGGTATAGGTTGTCTATTTTTTTCGAAGCTCAGTATACTGTGAGGCGTAGGCGTAGGGTGTGCTATAAAATCACAAGACTATACTATAGCAATTATATTTCACATTACAACTTTACTACAATTTAACTTCAATTACAATAAGAAAAGCGCCATATTATTAAACTAAAAACTTTCTTGATAAATATTTATTTACCATTTCAGTCTTTATATGCAATGACAACAATTGGGCTGTCCCCATACTGCTTCCTAGGCTAGAATCCTAGCAAAACACGACAAAAATACTTCCTCCAAACTCGTCTCATTCACCGAATAGTCCTCAATGAAGTTTTCAAACGTTCCCTTACTTTCCTCCATGGTTATTGTCGCGTTGCGGATTTCGCATTGGATAAAATTCTATGAACCAATACCAAGTTAATTAGACCCACGCTTAGTAGATTTACATTACTTAACAAGTCTATTTTATTCACTCACGTTATGCTTATCCTTCACCACATAAGGTTGAAACGCTTCCGCAATCTTTTCATGAAATGATTTAAACTCCTCCTCGTTTACATTAACAATATATCCTCAATCTGGACAATCTGGAGCAAAATGCTTCACATTCATGCTGTGCAAGGTCAAGATAATCGCTTGTCCAGAATTTCTCACGGATGGAACCACCTTCCAAAACTGGCGTCTAGACACTGGATCTACTCCACTTGTCTAAAATTATAAAATAACCTGCTATTAGCTTAAAAAGTGCTCATCATCAAAGTGGGTTACTATGTAGTAACAGGATACTAGGATACTCAATCATCGCATTTTGTGCCTTTTAATGCACGCTCTTTCTCTCTGATGTGTGATTCCTCTTTTTTGTCTGTCGTAAAACAAATGTGCTCTTGTTTAATATTATCAGGGTTAGCTATCTCTAGTGAACTGAACTGACGGGAAAAAAAGAAAAATATATACATTTCAAAAGTATTATAATATCCAGAGAAAATGGTACGATTTTGTATGTGTGTGTTCCACTTTAAATTTCTCCTTTTGTGATTATTATGCAGACATTTTTATTCTCTGAAGAAAGAAGTCCAACTTGTTGCTGACGCACTATAGAGCTCTGCTTGTGCTGGTAATGTGGTTTTTCTTGTCACAGAATGGTTTCTAAATTACACCCGATTGTTAGTATGCTCAAGTATGTTAGTAGTATGTTAACAAGCTCAGACAGTAGTACCAGTGGCAAGATAAAAAGTGAAAGTCTACTACGTTACGTGCTCTACAAAAAGAAGTGAAAGGAAACAAAATGGAAATCAGCAAGTATTATTGAACGATGTAATGCAAGTTGACATGACATGCAAAATCGAACATGGTGGTGGCGGGTTAAAGATAGAACCGAAGCACTACCGTATTTCTTTCTTTTTCTTTCAAAAGTATTTTACATTGCAAAAATTGTCCACAAAAAAAATATTGGTTCACTTTGGCTTGTCTCTGTGTAAAAAAAGAGAAAGTTCAACTGGGGTTTCTTCTTCTTAAGTTGCATCCTCATCTTCCCGTCTTTCTAGTCTTTATCATTATCATTGTAATCATCCCGCCGACAAATGATGCTGTACCCAGTTAATGATGCTGCTTTCTCCACACCAGAGAAAGTCTGATGATGATCATCTTCCTTTTTCCAAACTATCCAAACCAATCAAACTTTTCAGAGAAAGCAGGGGAAATTTTGTAGAGAGCTAATTGCCATTAAGGTGGACTGCACCACTACTACTAATCTGCACCATTTCACTCATACTTTTCACCAACACTTCTGTGTTTTGGCTTGATGATGAAGGGGCGCTAATAATGATGATGCAAAGAAGTTGTATGAATGAGATGACTTTTACTACCTACCACCTTTGCATCTTTAGACTTTAACAGCTCAGTAGAAAGTGACATAGTCAGTAGACTTCTCCTGTTCTAGTTGGTAGTTATCTGTTGGTGAGTGAAAACGAACAGGTAATTACGTTTTTTGACTTCTTTCTTCTTGTTCTTCCTCTTACTTTTTTCTTCCGACTGACTTTCACTTTTATTTTGCACGCTGAATAGATACCAGAACCAACATGTAATGTGAGTGAGTAGTGCTCACGGTGCTCACTCAACTTTCTCCTCTGTTATTTTAAATGTTTATACTGTTGATATCATATCATCGGCCAAAAAAATGTACAAAGTACAAAAGCAGCAGAGCAGACAGGGGCAGAAGTGTCATCATCATTACATTACACTATTGACCAGTCGTTTTCTCGTTATCTCCCATATACATCTTGCGTGTGCTTTCCCCAGAGTGTGTAGAACAACTCTTTTATTAGTAAGCTTGTCTTACTACTAATATTGCCTGAGTCGTTTTTTGTGACCACCATATCTCTAACACCAGATTGAATTTTTAACTTCCGTTTTCGCACAAAGCTTTCTGGTCACTAAAACCTGTTTATGACGGAGCCCGAATTTTGAAATTCGACCTCTAAGGTCAAAGGTCACGACGGATTTTTAAGTTGCTTGAGTGACTTATGGCATGTGATACATGATTATAGTTTAGTTTTTGACCAAATTAACGAATACATCGTCAGTTTTCAAAAATTCGAAATCGTTTGACCGTTATTCGAATTTTAAATCTTGTGAGCACCATATCACTATTCCAGTGAATTTTTTTGGAATTCTGTTAACGCACAAAGGTTTCTGGTCACTGGAACCTGTGCACCACGAAGCCCGAATTTTTAAATTCGACGTGTAAGGTCAAAGGTCATGACGGATTTAAAGTTCCTTGAGTGATCTATGGCATGCGACATGCGACACATGATTAAGACTTCCTGAAATTACTTTCAGCAAAAGCATAAAGGATGTTTTAATTATGGTATATTTTGAAATGAATTTGAAACTTCGGCAAGCTTACTATCTACTACATGATTACCATGTTTTATTTTCTCTTCTGCTCTCTTTTCTTGATGGTTTGCATCAACATCCTTGTCGTCATCATCGCATCACTTATATTTTTGGCTGCTACTATTATATTACTGCCAGTGTTTTCCCTACTAGGTATTCTGCTCCAACTGTCATTATCGTCACCAGCGCAGCGCTGGGTTTTCTACAGCCAACTTTCTTACGGTTTTGACATGAATTTTTCATAAAAATTGCCGAAGTGCTTACTACTACTATTGCCTATGCACCAACTTTTGCATTGTTGTTGTTTCTCGAGAGTGAAGAAGGGAGGCTGGTGACATTTTAACCGTATGTTAACTCAATATTCTACTCTGCTTCCTTCCTGTCTTCACTACGACACAGAGCTTTACAAAGTTTTTATTTTTTTGTTGGTGATACTACTACCTAGTACACCTTGCAAAATCCAAAAAGTAAGCTCTGCTGTATGCTGTACTTGTACTTTTTCTACAGAAAAAAATAAAGTTTTTTTTGTGTCTTGTCCAGGACAAGTTGTCCTGTTTCTTTCGAGAAATATGTGGCGCTAAAGATATTATCAGCAATAATCGTAAGGGAGCACGATAATGGGATGGTTCAAAGAGTTGAGCGTTCAATACAGAGACTACAGTGCATAGTTTGTGACAAAACTGAAAGGAGAAATGAGGATGATAATGATAATGGCATCATGGTACTTGGAATGGAACAGTAGCGCAGCGCAGCAGCATCAAGAGTGCGTTATTTATATGCATCTGTAAATAACCCCTAGCAAAAAAAAACTGAATTTCTCTGAAACTTTTACTGTTTTGTCTGGGCATTGTTGCTTAACGGACTGTTCGGAATAAAAATGCCTGACTTTTTCTCTTCTGTTTCATGTAGGTATCCTGGCTCCGAAGGAGAAAGGACTCGCTGCAACTGCTCAGCGTGTGAAATACCAGGTATCACCAACATTCTAGACTGGTGGGACTCAAGCTCAGGTACCCCAACAACTGGCGACTGGGCATTGACTCCGTGACAAAGGCGGACGAGTACTAGTAGGAGCCTGGCCACATCCCATCAGAACCATTATTTATCACTTGAAGTCTATGGAGCAAAGTGAAACTCACCATTTAAATTGCCTATCTTTCTTAGAGCACCAGTTATGATGATCCTTGACGAAAACGGGGTCACCAAAACCGAGTGCCATTACAAGGTGGGCTCCTCACTACATTTGACATGCAAGGCTAGTCACGTTGACAAGGGACGGAAAACCTTCAAAACCCCACATCCACATCAACAAAGCAGAAAGAAAGCTAATTTACCATGCATGAAAAATAATGCCACCCTATTTATTACAGCCTGTCCACTTTCCCATGAAACTTCAGCAGCAAAATTGAAAAATATTATTCAAAATTGGCATTTTATATGCTCTACTTATTTCCATACTCCACAAAATGCGTTATTTTGTAATAACCCATCATAAAACAATAATTGGTGTGCTACTGCTTTCTGTTTTGCAAAAAAAAACACAACGCACGATTGATACTTTTCCCGCTAGTAATAACAAAATGGACGACTAACGACCTAATTGACAATAAAGTGACACAAAAATGTCACTGCTGCCCGGGAAACCGGAGAACACTCATTTATTATTCTGTAAAAGCCTAGACAGTAATTAGCTTCCATTTACTATCTCTCCAGCGCAGAAAATTTTGCAAAAATATGGGAGTTTTTTTGAGTTTAGTGTCACTGTTGTGTCAAGCTTAATATGAGCAAATAAACAAATAAAGTGCGCATTCTTTGGACCTAATAGTCTCAATACAAATAGCACAAAGTATTCCGGCTACAATCGTAAAACTTTTCGAACATGTTTCGGCAAGGTTAGCAGAATAAAAGTTGGAATGTCCACTCTAGCTCAAACACGACATTCACCACACTACAGGACCAGAAAATTAGCCTAACTATCCAGATTTTAAAACTATCATTTAAAACTTTTATCCTTAAGATAAGTATACAAAGCTACTTATAAAATTGTTGCAGAGGAAGAATTTCAGGGGCGTGTAGTTGGTATGTAGTACGTCATTCCTACACTACTATTTTACAGAAATTTCCATTTACTATCTCTCCAGCGCAGAAAATTTTGCAAAAATATGCACACTAGTTTGCATGCACGAGCAAATTAAAATAATTTATTTGTGAAGAAAGCGAGTAGGTGAAAGCAGCATGTTGTCTGTGCTGTTGTACCGTGTGGACAGGACAGATATACAAGCATGTGATCAATTCACCTCCACGTCCCCACACACTCGAGGGAGTAGATTATTATGGTAATGAGAACGAGAGCAGATGAGAATGAGATGGAGACAAAAGGTTAGCTAAAAAATGCGCAAACTAAACTGCGCTGTTCTACTACTAGTAATGCATTTATCAACAAAATGCTTTGTTATATGTGCCATTGTCGTCCTTTTAAAAAAAGAGAAAGTCCTTTGGTGTTTTTGCAAGTTAAATAGAATTGGGACGGAGAAGATAGTTTGTCAGGTTCGTTTTTTGGAGAATAATTGGGGTAATTAAATGGAAGGATTTTTTGTTTAACGAAATAAAAAATTAAGACAGACTGTGAGAAAGTGACAGCTGCATGGGATAATTTTCATTTTTGGGAAAAATTATGCAACTTGAAGGACCCTTTGGAAGCATTTGGTGGTTTTGGAAGAAAAAAAGTTGAAACAAGGACAGAGATGATAATGAATGATAATTGCCATAAGCAGGGTACTACTTGATAAATGTGATTCAGTTCAGTCAGATGCTTTTACAAATTACATGTAGCTACTATGCAAAGAAAGTTTAGAGTCAACAGCAATTTTACAATCGAAATTGTGTTTTTATTAATTAAGCTGCAATAGGATGAACAATCATGATATCCCAGATAACAATCAACACCGTCCACATTAACTACTATAACGTGATATTCGGACACGTTTAACACTAAAAAATGAGTATTTAGTATTTGCAGTAGCCTAACTAAACGAAAAACATTGGGTACTTCTGTCGCAAATCGGGATGGATGGTAATGCGCTGCTGAAGCACATGCAAATCGGCATTGTCTCCTTCCTTCTCCAACAAAGCCCTAGAACGGAATGCTGCGTTATCACAAATTTTAAAAATGATTAAGTCATGGACATAACTAATAGCTTAGAGGAGTCGTTAATTTGAGAAAAGTTACCAGCTTATCTGCCAAATGCGAGTAATAAGTAGGTGCTGGATACGAAACCGACAAAAGTGTAACACAGACAGTATGTCAACAGCTCCAGATCCTCCACGCTAAAGCTGGAATCATCATGCAGCACATGGTAGCGAGTTGGTTTTGAAGTGCCCTGAATTCCAACGTGAGAACTTCAAACTTCAAATAGAACTCTATTTCCGTTGGGTGAGTAATCACCTTGTCCACGCAGGTACCAGGAGGAATATTCTGCTTGGGTGCCACCGCCACCGCATCCGATGCTCGCGTTGGGAGAAAACGAGTGTGATGTCGCTTATTCACCACTAGAAAGCTGATCTTTGGGTTGTAGTTGACGTTGAGGCTATGGCTGGAAACTCACCCTCAGAAACGCCATCCCTGAACATAATGACACGCTTAGACTGGTGGTTCGTATTTTGCCGAAAGTTTTTCAACATGCTCACAATCAGGTCCTTCAGTCCGCTGATCACATCCTCAGCTGCCTCCTCCACCTTAGCCGAACGTTCCCAACTTTGTTTGTCACGAATCGATGATGTTTTTCATACTTTCCTTTGACAAAGTTGCCAGTCCCATACTCGATCAACTTGCCTTTGATGAACTCCTCGGCCTTGCGAAATTGGCTTGGGTCCACCGGATGGTCATCATCCCGTCAGGCTGGTTGATTCCCAGCTGCATTCGCAGGAGTCGCTCTACAGGAAGACGCTTCTTAAATGCCTTGTAGGCCAAGTCCGCGTTCAGAGTTGCCCTCTCATTCCTTCCCATCAGCAAAGTCTGATTATGTCCAAACCAGAGCTCCAACTGAAATAAATCAGAAATATGAAACAAACTGCGGTTCGTCTCTCGTCATGCTCTCCACTACTCAGTTTTCAGATAAGTTGTGTTTCTAAATAGTAGGATATTCATTCAGATGAGACTTTGTTAAGAAGTGAAGCAAAAGGAGAACAGGAAAACTTCGGTCTCCCATCCATCCATCCAGCATAGCATCTTCGGAAACCGCCATTTTCTCCTGTGCGAACCAGCAGCAGCAGACTAGCTCCAGCAGTCAGAGTCGAGAGAAGCAATTAAAACAAAAGTTTCGGAAAGTGTAATTAATTGCGCTTGTCGTAAAACTGGAATGTTGGTGAAACCACTAGAACTTTAGCAGTTTACCTTGTTTTAGTGCTGATAAAGACTTCGCATTTGTCGGGCTTAACAGTTCTTTGCAAACTTTGGTATTCAATCCGTCAGTGTTCATTGTTCATGGGGAGAGGTTGTTACATCTGCTCTGCTTAATTAAAGGTTAAATTAAAGGAAAGTAAATTCAGACAGTTACAAACCATTGTTAAATTGCAAGAGCAGGGCACTTTCGTTTCCGGTTTTGAATGAAAAGTATTCCACCAAAATCATAATGAGAAGAATACAACACCAATAACGACAGTAGAAACTCATGCCAGCTCAAAGTTTCATCACTTTGTAAGTACATCCAAGTTCCATCAATACTTTTGTAAGTACAACCAGGCGACTTGAAATATAGAATCCTGAAAGGATTACTGAAATGTCTAAGCTCGAACCACAATCTATGAATGGCTTTTACAAATCTGTGGATAGCATGGAAACAGTTCAGAATACTGAAGCCCATACAGACTCACCACTAAGCACTTCCATTAGTCAAATTAAAACCGCTTTCGTTAGCGGCACAGGGTAATCAGGAACATATTATATATAATATTTCTCATGTACTATCAATAAAGAAAATTATGGCAGGTTCATACAAAAACGAGAAAATCATTAGGAAAAGTTTGCAAATATTTTTAAAATGGATGAATCTCAAGGAGCAAGTGGATATGAGCAAGGTAGAATGCAACAGGGGCGAACTGATACACCCAGACCTACAGATGTACAGGTACAGGTACAAGTATTGTAACTTGCTACTAGCCAGACAACCATGTTTATTACGCTTTCTCCATGCTTTCTGTAGTTGGTGTTGGTGGTTTATGAAGTTACCATGACAATGCAATTTTAAACCCATTTTTAAATAAACCCTATGTAAGCTTGAAGAAAGGTTCACTCGTAAACTAAAAGGTACCTGCTATTTGGTCCCTTAAAGGACCACTATCTGCTGTTTGGTCCCTTAAAGGACCACTATCTGCTGTTTGGTCCCTTAAAGGACCACTATCTGCTGTTTGGTCCCTTAAAGGACCACTATCTGCTGTTTGGTCCCTTAAAGGACCACTATCTGCTGTTTGGTCCCTTAAAGGACCACTATCTGCTGTTTGGTCCCTTAAAGGACCACTATCTGCTGTTTGGTCCCTTAAAGGACCACTATCTGCTGTTTGGTCCCTTAAAGGACCACTATCTGCTGTTTGGTCCCTTAAAGGACCACTATCTGCTGTTTGGTCCCTTAAAGGACCACTATCTGCTGTTTGGTCCCTTAAAGGACCACTATCTGCTGTTTGGTCCCTTAAAGGACCACTATCTGCTGTTTGGTCCCTTAAAGGACCACTATCTGCTGTTTGGTCCCTTAAAGGACCACTATCTGCTGTTTGGTCCCTTAAAGGACCACTATCTGCTGTTTGGTCCCTTAAAGGACCACTATCTGCTGTTTGGTCCCTTAAAGGACCACTATCTGCTGTTTGGTCCCTTAAAGGACCACTATCTGCTGTTTGGTCCCTTAAAGGACCACTATCTGCTGTTTGGTCCCTTAAAGGACCACTATCTGCTGTTTGGTCCCTTAAAGGACCACTATCTGCTGTTTGGTCCCTTAAAGGACCACTATCTGCTGTTTGGTCCCTTAAAGGACCACTATCTGCTGTTTGGTCCCTTAAAGGACCACTATCTGCTGTTTGGTCCCTTAAAGGACCACTATTAAGTTAAATTTTAACAAACAAACTGTGGATTCGTAATCCTGGTCAAAAATGGACCTAAAATCACGTGCCACACAGCATAGATCCATTAAATTAGCAGATTCGGAAATTAAGGCCCTGATTTCAGGACCTTGAAAGTTAAATTTTAACAAACGAACTGTAGATTCGTAATCCTGATCAAAAATGGACCTATATTCATGTGCCGCATGATATAGGTCCTATGTAAAAGTATAGGACCATTGGTGACCTTTGACCTTTGGAGTTGACCTATTGACCTGAAAATCAATAGGGATCGTCGCAAGAGGTGTAGCTATCGATAACTGAAGACAGAATTGGAATAGGTCAAACGGTTGAGGAGTTATCGTGCTTACGGAGGGAGGAACGTGCAGACACATCACGATGATAGGAGTAAAGGTACACTAACGTGAACCTTAATAAATACAAGTGATGTATACGCTTAGCTTAATCGCAATATATTCGAAAAAACATGTTTAACGCATCTTACCCACACTAATATTTGTCAGAGATTATGGATTATTCTAAACTGCAATAAACTGAATCTGTTGATTCAGAATATTATTTAGACAGCAGTGTAGCTACATCGTGCCTAACCATTCAACCAGGATAGTCAATCTAGTTGCTGCTTTGGCGATTCCGAAACTGGCAGTTTAAATGACTATTGCGTTTCTGTATGTGATGTGATACAAGATGCAAGCGCAGAACTACAATTCAGCAACGTAAATCATATATTTGTAGGAGGGTGGGTGAGTTGTTTGTGAGAATCAAAATCAAATTAACAACCTAATTTCATTTTATCCATTCTACACGTTCTGTAATTTGCAATGTCAATAATTATCATTCACTCCGGCATTAAGAATCATAACCTATTTTAGAACAATTTCATTACAATGTCGCAATGATGGTTTGTAGTGACCTGTTTAATTGACTCATTGTCAGATGTTTAGTTAATTTTCCTTTAATTTTTATTAAACTTTGATACACTTACTTGTACAAACAACAAGTTTTCAAGTTTGTCAATTTTAGCAAAGGTAAAAATAATTACAAAAATTAGTCCATGTTGAATTTTCTTTTATTTTAGGCTAAGGCTCAAAAGTGGGTCACACGAAACACCCACAGTCCTTCCTCTCCACTATAACTCACAAATTCGGCTTTCATTCTCTTGCAAGCTCGTCTCAATTTTTCTTCGTACTGCTGCAACTTTGCGTTATCCGGAGCTCTGGTAATCTCATTGTTGTCCTGATCCACGGGCCATACACGTTCCAACTGAACATCCCCCGGAACATTAAACCCTTGACCCAAATCTGGTTTATCCCTGTCATTAGGATGCACAACTAACTCCTTATGTCGGAAGTGCACTGAAAACACAATAAAATGTATAATCATTTTAAAAATATATTGATTTCTTTCCATTCCAACAAATATTCTGCTTGCTTACCCAATTTGTCAATGTTCTGCCCTGCAATGTTCACAGGACACAAGAATTTAATCCGACCATACTGCCTTCTCCCAATTTCCAATCCAATCACCACACAATACCCCTGCCCATCCACCATTTGGTCCAACTCTCGCAAATCTGGCTTCAACCAGTAGTCTGGTCGAGTGTTAATCACTCCGCATTTTTCTCCTGGAATGGTGATAACATTTTTCCCGGAAGAATTTCCTTGATCCTCTTCTTCTTCCTTCCGAATTCCTAAATCCCCCGTTGCAACAGAAGAAAAAGAAGAAGAAGAAGCATCTCCTCCCCCATTCACCATTCTCCTCAACCCTCCTCTATTTTCCTCTGGGGGCACTATGGCACTTACTGATCCAGTATCATCTTCTCCTTGAAACTGATCATCCTTAGGCAAATTAAACCTCACCTTCCGAATGCGTTGCAACACGGGTGAACGCTCAAAAGAGTTGGGACTTGAATCCACCTCCAGCTCAACTTCATTCCTTTTTAAATTCTCCTGGCTTCGTTGTGCCATACCAATGTCCTTGTCTCCATGATTCATATCGATTTGCATCAGAGGATGCTTCGAAGTACTGAGATCCAACTTTTTCACGCTCCATTTTGGACTCAATGTTGTTTCCTACCCCAGAGTCCTCCTCCTCAAAGCCGTCAAACGGTTTGAACTCGGTCAAGCTGTTATGCTGTTTAAATCCTTCGCTTGTATTATAATGAGTTAACTTTTTAGCAACAGGAGCCTTGCTCGGATTCAAAGGCATTCGGACCTGCACCGGAAAACCGCATACAAAAACAGACACAGTTGATGAGGGAGGTGGTGGTGGAAGTAGTCGATGAGCCGAAAACAGGACCAGTATTCCCAAATAAAGGTTTTGCTGATGGCGTGGCGGTTGTTGTGGAGGTGTTCCCAAACCAGTTAGTAGTGGTGGAAGGTTTTGCTGCTGTTGCTGTTGAGTAAATGAGCCAAATTTGGGCTGCTGCTGAGAAGTTTGGCCTCCAAATATGGAGCTTGTTCCAAAAGCTGTAGTTGCCGAGGGCTGAGAGTAAATCCAGATTTAGCTCCTTGTTGCTGAAGAGTTGGTTGTCCAAACAAATGAAGCGGTAGTACCACCCAAACCAAAAGCAAATGGAGTGAAGGAAGTTCCTCCAATGGTTCCAAACGCAGTTTCGGTTGCTGTTGTTGCTCAAGAAGATGCAATTTGTTGTCTAAATCGTAAAGGAGTTCCTCCAAAAACATATACAGGTGCCATTTGTGCTGTTGTTGCCGTGTTTGACGCTCCGAACACCCCAGAGCTATAAAACCCTCCACTGGCAACTGCAGCAGCACCAGAAGTTCCACATAACCCCAAAGTATTCTTCTTGCGTCGATTTAGCTGATAGTCCTCCAACCGAAGTTCCTCCAACGACTTTCCAAGCGCTCTATACTGCTTCATTAACGTAATATTCTGATACTTTACACGGACCTGGGACTGTATCCCATTTTTGGAAATGACATCAGTATCCTCAAAAGCTACAAATGACACTGATGTTCCAGCCGCTTGAGAAGATCCTTAAACCTAAATTACAACTTAGAGCACCAAACCAGTCACCAATTTAACTAATTTACTAAACAATTTATTCTTAACAAATCCCATTATGGTAGCAGTTCCTCCCGTGCTTGCTGACATAGGTTTACTCGCACCTCCAAAAACTCCAGAAGAGGCTCCAACTCCAAAATAGTTGTTACTAAAAACTAAAAACAGTTAAAAATCAACCTTGCACTTGCACACTTGCGTAATTTCGAGGAAGGGGCTCTTAGTTATTACATAAGAACTAGCGGTCACACGCACAAAAGTGCGTAAGAATAAATTTTCATATGTGCATTCGAATTTCCATAACTTCTAGTTTAGCTGGAAAGCTATTGTCACGTACACATTCATTGCATTCTGGAAAAGGAAATCTGTATGCATTAAGTTTCCTAGATGAATGCTGAAATCACCGAACCGAGACTTTTACCCAATGACGGCAGCAACATGTGAGATGCAAGTAGCAAATTACCTGTAACTTTTTGTGGAAATTTTGATGCGATAGAGAGATTACCGGAACTCGCTTCGTGCAAGTTCTTTTCTGGCTTAAGCAATATAGAACTTTGCTCAACACTCTATTAAAAATGTCTGAATTGTGAATGAATGATAACTAGTAGGTATGTGCCACATTTGTACTTCTCTCTAGAAAACACGTACCGGGAATAAAAATTGCTTAAGAATGTGTCTGAAACAATGCTGTAGCATTTAACTTTAATTTAACTTTAAATATATTCACCGATCAAAACCATGAATTTCCTTACTGCAAAACTATTAGGTATATTGATCCTCTTCAACATCAATTAAATTTCTTTCAATTATATTTGGGAAAATTAACGCATTGAATGGATCTCGCGTACAGTTAATTTTCTTACAATTTAGAAATTTGATAAAGCATGAAAACGCAAATGTGGAAAATCTGCAAAATGGAATTTGGAAAAAGTATTTGGAAATTATAATTAAATGATTTTGCAACTTATAATCGTTTTGACAGCTTCCAATGAAGTGGGATTGACCGATTACATGATTTATGGAGCAATGTGAGATTAAAACTAGTAAAAATCAAGTTATTTAGAAAGATTTTGGTGAATCTGTTTTCTTGAGAATTCTATATCGCACTATGAAAATAAAGTGGAATTATGTTTTACTGAATTTGATTGCTGGTTGATATAAAACTTTTGAATTGAATTTGGTAGCCATTTCACTTTTTGCAATCAATTCTAAAAACCCATAAATAAAATATTATGCGTTTTCTTTCATAACATGCCATAACATAGCATGACATTTTCTATACAATAGACAATGCAGGTTCTCCGTGCATTGTATTGTGCAAAACGCTGCCCATTCTGAGCTTGCTTGCTCAGAATTAAATTCGGGGGACAGCTTTGCTGACATGAATTTTTGCTCCATAAGGTTAACATGGCCGGGAGCAGCCTTAGTATCAGGCGAATGTGCTAAGACAAAAGCGTCCTTTCCTCATCATGCATCATTTCATTCATCTTACCGCAGCATCCGACTATAACTCAGTAGTTGTGAATGTTGTGATGCGGCAGCTTATAGCTTATCCCAGACACAAACCGCAACTTGGACTTTGAACCTGAGAACATGCTGAGCTGCTACTGCTGCTGGAGAATCCACATTCATAAAAATGTGGAGTTTTGCTGTGAACCAAAATGCACCATAAAATGAACAAATGTACGTTAGCTAGTTATTCTAGCCGTTAATTACTCTTAACTAATTAACTACTCAATTAAACGGTAAATTAAGGATTATTTAATTGCAGGTTCCGCTAAAGGGAAGAAGCCTGCTGGCCTGCACATTGATGACAACGTGGAGTTGACACTACATACTCAATATGCCCATGCGACTTGACCTGATTGAAAGGTCAGGAACAAAATAAGTTGGAGAAATATTGTTACAATGATAAAAATTCTGTAGAAAAATCGATTGAATCACTCCAGCAAGTTCTATGGCATTACCTAACCTTACCCTGTTTTTCAAACGTTCCGTTAGTCTATTGCTTATTAGTTTTCAAACAAATATTGTATCACATTAAACTTGAAGCTTGAAGGGGTCGATGCCAAGTATCAAACCGGAGATAAGATGCACAAAAGAAGTGTACGAAGATGAGCTATAAGAAAGCTCTTTTATTTTCTGATACATAAAAGAGCCCAAAGGAAATGCAACAAAAGCGTCTCCCTTTCATCACCTTCATCTTACATTTTATGCATCGTGTGTGCAGCGTAATTTAATTTTTGAAATGCTTGTGAAACAAGCAAGTGAAATTCTGACACTGAAAGTTTTTCTCCGTGACGGTTTCACCATCAATGGTATTTAGCACGTACATGCTATAATAATAGAAATAATTAACGCTCATTGAACAACAGAAGACGTGAAAACACTCAGTGAATCCAGACAAGGATAATTAGCCCCCAGAGAGGAATGAATGAAAAGTGAAAAGGTAATAGGGCACGATGCAGTTTTAATACATTTCCGTGGTAAACCTGATTCTGTAAAATGAATGTGCCAAGACGAATGAAAAACAACTAATTTGCCACTGAAAGGTTGAAGGTGGAACAGTCAAATAGTTGTGGAGTGATATTTGCAGTTAGCAGCGAGTTGGGGCATTGTGAGACGAGGCAGATTTCCACTAAATTGATGATGTGCCAAGCTTGGCTGGTAGCAAAAGGAACAATGGTGAAAGCATGGTATTATGACCAAATATGCAGAACAATGTCAGCGTATAAAACAGACAGATTATTTGTTTTCATACAAAACAAGTTTATTGATTAGGATCATTAATCGCCATCGTCATTTCCAGCTTTTTAAAGATAATTTCGTATTTTTATGTGTGTTTTGTGATAACAGGAGTTTAACGTAAAAACTAGTCGAGTTCCTTACGTAATAATAACTAGGTATATTAGGTACCTATCCTACAATTATATAGATTATTGACTATTAATATTATTAACACCCTTGTTTTCTTGTGGTTAATAATTTTAAAACATTTTTCTCTACAAACTATTGCATAAGCTATAACCTACATAATAATATTTTCGCAGCTATAGAATTGATAAAAATGTTAGTTTTTTCACTTTTCTTTTCAATACTATTTTTTAAATAAAACAAAAAATAATAAAATGTGTTAATATTATTACAATATTATTTTGGCTATAATACAGATTTCTTGTGTGGTGCTTTTTTATAGCTTACAATTTATATAAGTTGATGATATTATATTTTCTGATATTGCACCAATATTTTTTCTTATCTCCTTTTCACAGTGTACAAAAAACGGTCTTGCTAATCACCAAATGTTCACGTTTGTTCTTTTTATAGATGTGGTTTTCACAGAGTTCCTCATCAAAAATTTGTTTACATACAAGATTATACACAAACTATATTGTACACTAAAAAATCTCTACAAAATGCTACACACAAGGAGAACCCTTTCTCCCCGCACGACACGGTTTTTCACAACCGGTGTATTTTGGCTTTTGGAAGTATAAACATGTTCGTTTTCTTTGTCTGTTCACAAAGAAATATAGATACGCTAGAAAAATGCATCAAACACGTACGTATGTATAAAACACTGTGTACACTATTTATCTTTTTTATCTTATCCCAGCAGCAACCCATCCTAAAACTTCTTTTCAGAACTTTTTACGGATGTTTTTTCCTTATACTTATTCAATTTTCTATAATCTAGCTATGCATTACTTATATAATATATAGAAGAGAAAGGAGAGAAAGGTAATAATATATAGGTATATACATACATACTAAGCATTTACCATTGTCATTTTCGTTTACATCACCATTACATTGACAAGAAGGCATTTCTCAATGTTTACATCTAACTTATAATTATAAAAGTCACAGTATTCTATATAATGCAATTATACGAGTACAAAAAGTTCTCTAAACACGACATGGCACAGATTTTGTTGATAATAAAATTATTCTCACTGATGTAGTATATATTTGATACGCAAATGAATACTGGGTGATTATTGTGTAATATGCAGACAAAAAGAAGATTAATCACAACTTTTTTTTACAGTTTAGCTAATAACACAAACCTAGCTATGTAATACTAGATTATACAGAAAGTTGATTAGAGGAAGCAGTAATGCATAAAAAGTCAATAAAAATATATATGTACTTTTTTATTTGATCTGCATAATCTCTACAAAAAGACAGAAAATAGTGAAAAAGCACCAAAATAAACTTAACTCATCGAATTGAACAATTTTTCGTTTCGTTTAGCTCTATAATAAACTATTATTCGTCCTAAATACCTACTATGATCCCTTTACCAGTCATCTCTAACATCAACAATGACCACAAATGGTTGGACATCCCAAACGCGGCATTGCGAACGCAGTGGTAACTCGTAAAGTTTTCTCATAATGTTTTGTCCTTGATCTTACTGTAGTAGAAAATGCTTTTAAACAGATTCACAAAGAAGAAAGAGTCTGTGGCTTAAACAGATTTTCTTTGTCAGTTTCAGCATCCTGAAAGGTGCATTCTTTTATACTACACTACTACTATCATAATACAGCTATTTAATGAATTTCAAGAAAGAAGATACACGTGTCATGCGTCATATAAGCCCACAAAGAGCTGAATGAAGAAGTTTTTTTGTAAGAAAACTATATGCAAAGTATATAAAAGGATACCACAAACTGGACAAGCACAGCTTTTCGCCTTCTTTTCCCGTAAATTTGCGTGTGTTGTTGGATTGACGCAGCAGCACTCTGCGGCTCTACTACTTGCTAAGCTGGAGCACTCAGGCAAGCTGTGGCAACAAGAGTGAAAACAGGAAAAGAAAAGTGGAAGAAAGCTGTACAAGTTCCTGTTATTCCCTGGTTTTTTGAGGTGGACTTTTTGTGTTGCGTGTAATAATAATACTCCTTTTATAACTCAGAAGAGAAAGCGAGGGAAAATGAAGAAAGTGAAGATAGATACACACTCTCTGCTTTCTTGTTACTATTCTTGTGGAGAGAACCTCCACAAAGAAGTGGTTCTTGTCGTCGTTGTAGTTGTGGTGGTTGTTCCTGGTGCGCCACCGGCTAACCAAAAGGATACATTGGAACCTGACAGTGTTCTTGTTCTAATGATGATGCGAGAACATGAAAAGCAAACAAAAAGTTGAATCAGAACTCATGCAACATTTAATAACTAACAACGGCATGTATGCTGTTGTGCTTTTTTCACACGAAAAAAGATTACCTAGTTGACTGTGATACTTCCACCGGTATGTTACTTGTTGAAGGAGTTCGAGATCTGCAAGTTAGATAACCAAGCAAAAATATGCCCAGTAAATCGGATTAGTGTCAACCATTATATTTCCCGGTTTTAATGACTAGCTCTCAATTTGGTACATAATTACAAATAATTAGTGAATGTGAATGTTTTATTTCATTTTTTAGTAATTCGTTTTTACCTTGGAGCAGATTGCGTTCCAGGAATATTACTAGTGGATGGAGTACGAGACCTGGAAGTTACATTTTAAAGCATGTTATTTTTTATGTTTAAATTATATGTTTGCATTTTTACATTTTAATTTGGCATATTATTCACAGCAGTAGATAAAGTTACAATTGAAGAAATGTTTAAGTTGGTAAAAAAGCTTGTTTATTTTACCTATTAAGGCTTGGCTCGCCTGACCCAGCATCACCAACAAACCGTGGTATCCTAGATCTGATTATCATGTCAAGCATTGTAAGAAAAGTCAAAGAAAGTAAGTTTTAATATTGCACTGTTGTTACTTTGATTAATTTGGCGTTTTACGCATTTGGCAGACAGCCATTTAATGGCCATAAAAAGATTAAAAGAGATTGACATTTTCTGCTTGAAACGTACATATAAAATATTTGTACGCTGTTTCAAACAAGAAAGGAAGAAAAAAGCAGTAATGCAAATAGAAGCGATTTTGCTGTTGGGCGGAAAGTAGTAAAAGTGAAAGCGTCGGTTTTTATTAAGTATCGGCCAAGATACTTGATAATATTGCACTCCGGCCGTCCGCCCGTATGCAATTTACTCAGTAACGGCTGGACCGATCACAACCAAACATGGTATACAGATAGTACATGACCTCAGCCACAACCCTATTGAATTTCAGGTCAATAGGTCAACTCTAGGTCAGAGGTCACAGCGATGTCACAACTTTTCATAATAGAACCTATAGCATGCGACACATGATTTTAGGGCAGTTTTTAACCAGCATTACAAATTAACAACCGGTTTGTTAAAATTCGTGCATTAAGGGCCCGATTCAGGACCTTAATTGCAAGATATAGCAGTTTTACAGCGTACATGCTGTGCGACACGTAATTTTAGGTCAGTTTTTGACCAGCATTGAACCTGGTTGTTAAAATTCGGATTTTACGGCCAGGACGATACTTAACTATTTTATCTCTTAGAGCTTTATTACTATCTTGGTTTATATTAGTGAATGAGGTTACCTTAATTGAGCCACTATTAGTTAATGAAGATACTGAATGAATACTGGAAACCGACCCCGTCCTTTTGATTGGGGTCGTGCTGGATGGACGCATGAATGAGTGAGCCCTGTGTGTACATGGATTAGAGATTAGGTCAATAATTTACCCGTTTTGATAAGGCTTGTTTGTAAAACAAATTTTAATAAAAATTACATTTTCTCTAATAGATTATTGAGGAACCAACTAACTCAAACGCGAATTATAAAACCACTTCAAAGCGACAACCACACAATTAGCGATCGAGTAGTGTGTTGTAGCGTTCGTTAGCGAGTATACAAGAAAATCAGAAACAACATTTTCAAACGTTATGATTACTAAGTTTCATTGAATATCTATCATATCCCTACTTTCTTTCTATTCTAACACATGAACATATACAATTTCAAATGGGTTTCATTTCGCCCCAACCAGATAATCTCAATCTTGTAAAAATGGAAATTCTGTACTTTGACATTAACACATTTTATATGCCCTACATGAATACGTGGAAAGAAGTCAGTGAAAGAAGAAATCTTACCTCTGCATGGATCATTCTTAACCAAAAACTCGTCGAGGGCAACCCAACCTCCACCTACACGAACCATGACAGTGGAACGCAGAATTCTCACCAACCTCAACTTCTGGCTGTCTCCAAACTAAACAAGAAAGACAGTTCCAAATTATTGCAAAAAATAACAAATTGCACCATGCACGCATGTTGGAAAAACTAATAGGATACGTACCCGGTATTTGCCCTCTCCGACTTGGAACACACGGAACTTCTGACGACATGTGCACTTCATCACTTGACGCTGCACCTCGTCATCAATAATATCAGCTTCACTCACGGGCTTCTTGTCAAGCCAGTCAGGTCGCAGAGCAGCAATGAACTCCATGTAATCAATCAAATGATCACCGTGGTCGAACATGTCAGCAACGGCATTCATTTCAAGACGACTGGTTGGGAATTCTGTAGACAAAAATAGAACACGTTCGCATAAAACGTAATAATATAACTTTCATTGCATTCCTTCATTTAAATTCACGCTTCACACTTACTGGTCTTCATAATCGCGTCAATGAACTCCTCCCTTGGAATCAAGCCGTTGTTGTTACGATCAATTTTACGGAACAAGTCTGTAACTCGGGACTTCTTGTGGTTCATGAACTTCAAGAACTAGAAAAATAAATTAAACCCACAAACCATGAAACTAAAAAAGTCAAACCCTACACAAAAGTATAATGCATTGCCACATAAATCTTCTTGCACTTACGCGTTTGCGCCAATCTTCCCAGCTAAAGTTCTTAACCTTCTCCAATTCCAACAAGTAGTTGTACTTATCCTGGAGACGGCGTTGTCTCTCCCACGCCATCATCCAGACATGCTTCCATTTGTCCCACAGAGCCTTCACGCGTGGGCTCTTGATCTGTGGCTCGATTGCCTTGCTGCATTGTTCATACCAACAAACAAGTATTAGTTAAATTCATACAAAAACACTGTATCCACTTCAGTTACTCGACCAAAATTAATTAACTGTACCATTAGTATATTGATTACTTTAAACAAGACTGCCATATAATTATGAGTAGGTAATACCTACAATAGGTATACATGAATTAATCACGTGAGGACATTATAATTTACTGTTATATTCAATCAACTTGAAAAACACTGGATAAAAAATTAAGGTGAATGTTAAATTATTTTTGTGAACGGGACATGGTTTAAAGTTAACCTACTCAACCTTTATGAATATTGCATAATATAGTAGGTATATGTACATTAACTATCCTACCACTGTATTAATGGACAAATCGTGATTAAGGATATGCTTTCAATTCAATTAATTGGTGAAGATTATGAATGTGTAGACCATAAGAAACCCACAAGCTACAATACAGGTACAAATTTCTCCACGTCTCAGGTCACCCCAAAAAAGTGAAAATATAAAACATCTCACTACACAAAGCTACATGGTAGGAGCATGCAAATTCATGCAGTGCAGTCATGCAAAAAGTAGGTAATACCGAACCGAACCATTTTAGAACCGAAAATAAATTAAGCTAAACCGAGTTTAAAAAGCAAGGTAATAAGTAAAAAAGTGTTCAAAAATGAAAAAAATTACTCTACTGTAGAGCAGCGTTTCTTTTTTTTTGCTATTTACCTTCCCCTCCGATCAAATCGTGGTCCAATGTATGGGAACATTTCTGGTGATTTCTCACGTCCAGGACTACACATAATAATTTTAAAGAGCAAAATTTTAAATAAAAGCCATTTATAAAAAGAGCACCGCAGATAAAAAATAGAAAATGCTCAGTGAGATCAAAAATGAATATAGCACTACTGAGCTTCTAAAATTTAAGCAAAAACAAAAAACCAACAACATGCGAGACATTGGAGTGGTTTCCCGTGACCCAATGGACCCCCTAGCACTATTCGATAATTTTACAGAACAAAATACACAATAAGAAACAAGTAAAGCGTACATAAATAGAGATAAAGATCAAAAGGGATAGAATGCTAAATTGATTTTGATTTTAAGAAAAGATAATAGAACGTGCTTTGCCCAAAAACGTGCAAAAATAAAGTAACAACATATCAAAAAAAAATCAATACGACAATTCATCACAATATTATCATGCCATTATTACAAACATGCCTATTTATGACATTCACAAACATGCACAAACAATAACAATCAAACTAAACACAAAATAATTTAAAATGGATAAGGTAAAAGCCAAACCTCAATCTACGCTGAGCCAAATCCAACTCAGGCGATGTCTCACGACTATCTCCGGGATGCACTAAAACCGCATTACAATAAAAAGGCTGCCGCATTCCGATACAAGCATTTTTAAATAAAATAGTTTTACAACTCATAATGAGACATTTAATTTAAACTACACAAAAAATAAATAATTTGTGTGACGACAAAAATTCCCCGCCCATTGCCCAACATTGCACAGCAAATATTTTCCGATGACATTTCTATGCTATGATTAATTTTCATTATATGCATATCTTTCTCGGTGTGAGCCTTTTGTGTTTTTAAAATAGAATATGAAATATTATGCAGAAGTTATTAAAGCTGTTTGGTACGTACGTACCCAGGAGTAGTGCTACGCAAACTACCACGTTTTCCTTTAGGTCCAGGACCTGCTGTAGGACGGCTGTTGATAAGCTTAGGCTTGCACACGGCATCAATTTCGGCTTGTCGTTTGGCCATTCCCTCCATAAATTCTTTGTGCTCCTTGATAAGCACTTGAATTTGAGCCAGGTCATCCGGCAGAGGTTCAGCTTCGAGTTCTGTTAACGTGTCTTCACATTTCTGCAACCATGCCATGAGCTCCTCAAGCAGTTCGTCAGTTCGTCCATTCCTCTGAGAGCGGCCAAATGAGCCTGCAACTTTTGTTGTCTTTGCAGAGCCCAGGATGAAATCTCGTCCCACCTGGACTGGATGATGGATATCCAGTGTTTGATAACGCTAACAGCGTCTGGGTGAGCCTTGGCAAGAATGCTCTTTGCCAAATCAATGGTCTCATTCTTTTCTCTTTCCTTAAGAGCCAGTTCCTTCATAAACTTGTCTTGTTCTTCCAAAAGTTTCTGGGTTGTTTCCTCATCCTCTGGCAACTGACCAGCGAATCTCAATTTCATTTCCGCATCGCTCAACCATTCAAGCAGCATGTGGACAGCCTTGTGTAGCTTCTCGGCTTCTTTGAGAGCTTGCTCCAATCGTCTGGACTTGTTGTCACACTTGGTCTTGACATTGGAAAAGGAGGTCTTCACTTCCGGAATGCTGGCCTGGAGTTTGGTCTTTTCTTCAGAAGTGGCAGTTTCCATATAAGCTCTTCTGCCGTTTGAATGATGACGTCCATTTGACCACGTCGGTTTTCAAGTTCCTCTACAATCTTCTTGTGCTGTTCCACGGGGGCAGTAACAGTGTCAAGACCACCGTGAACTGGACCATCCTCCACAAGCAAGCCATCAATCATTCTCAACCAGTCGAGGAGTTCCTGGAGGGCATCCTTGAACTGGCCAGAACGTAACAAGGCATATTCCAATCCTCGCTGTCGCTCTACACTCTTGTTGCAAACACTGTTCCACTTGTTCTTCAAGTCGGTTAACATTTGGCGTAGGGTTGGCTCGTCGGCTTTGGGTGCCTTATCCTTCAACGTTTTACCCAGCTTCATGGTAGAATCGTGCATTGGCTGCTTTCCAGCCAAGGCACGTTGGAACTCCTTGTGCTTGGCCAGCATTTGTTTGATCTTTGCCGGATTGTTTCCAGCGGTGGCCTGCATCTCGTCTAAACTCTTTTCAGCCTCATCCAACCACTTGCAAAGACTGGTCCAGGCATCGTGGAATTCCTTGGCTTCCTTCAAACCATGATCCAAGGCACGTGTGCGTTCGGTGGACTTGGACACTACACGCTCCCAACGATGTTGCACGGAAATCAGCAGGTTCTTGATAAGAATGACGTCCTGCTTTTGACTAAAGTATTTCAAATGGTTTCATTTCTTTTCCAGATTGAGCATGCTTTCGCGGTGAGCAGCAACTTGCTTCTGGAACTCTTTGTGGCTTTCTACTCGTTCGACCACCTTTTCAAGGACCCTGGATACAGGCTCGAGTCCAGTGAGATATTGTTCGGCTTCGGTAAGGCAATCCGTGAAATCCTGGACAGCCTTCTGGAATTCCAGGGCTTCCTTCAAAGCGATTTCTATCTTGATCTTCTTGTCGTTGGCACGGTTCATTACGCTCTCCCATCGTTGACGCAGAGTGCGCAAGTTGTGGCCCACAACTTGTGGGGTAGATTTGTAGCAGCGCCTTGAGTGGATCGCTTGATGTAGTCTTGTCCTTGTTGAAGGACAGCTTCCACTTTTGCTCTGTTCATTTCCAGCTCGTTAAAGATCTCCATAAAGCGATTAAGCTGCTCCTGGGCTGTTTCAGGAAGACCACCCACTGGTTTGGAGGTGTTAAGTGCCTGATCAATGTCACTCAACCACATGAGTAGATACTGAATCCTCAATCTCTGCGTTGAAGGCTTGTGTGTCACGGAGTGCATCTTCCAACTTCTTTTGTCTGTCGTTAAGCCTTGGTTTGCAAGTCATCCCACTTTTTGTTGAGGTCATTAAGCTTGTGTTGTGTTTTGGAAGCGTTGTCAGAGCCCTTCTCGGATTCAATGATTTGACGACCAGCGTCATTCAAAGTATCCACGCTGTTCTGGTGGGCTTGGATGTCATTGATAGTGACCTGGAAATGGTAATAGAGAAGTATTTAAAACTTCGCACATTACCCCATGACACTCCTAGCTCTTTCTTCATAGACAGTGTCTTACCTTCAACTTGGCCAATTCAACCTCAATAATTTGTGGATCGCCAAAAACCGGTTTCAACGAGTCAAGCGACCTGTTGGTCTTTTCGATCCACGTCATAAGTTCTTGCAAAGCATGCTGGAACTGGCCGAGACGCAGTAAAGCGTTCTCCAATTCTCTCTGTCTTTCCACAATACCCTTGAGAAGTTCGTCCCATCTTCGCTTGACCTGCGCCAGTGGACCCTTGATCTTTGCCGCTTGGTCCGGGGAAGTTCTCTCTGTGAGCTCTTGGGCTTGCCTAGATAGTTTGGTAGATTATGACAATAGAAAAACAAAAATTAGTACAAATTCCCATTTTAATTATTAGTACAGAAAGTAAGCGAACAAATACAGCGAGAAAACGGTGAATCAACCAACTCAACAAAACGTGCATGCAAAAAATTGGAATAATTCATTTTTGCAAAAGCTTATTCAACATTGTAAAGTGCAGTCAAGCACGGAAACCTAACTAAGTTTCTTGCCTTGCCTCCAGAGCATCCTGTTTTCATTAGATTGTTTTCATTATGTACAATTCGCATTGCCATTTTTATTCCACGGCAGATTTTCGAAAAAATAAAATAATAGAATCAACGCTAAGTTCTCAATTCACCCCAAATTATAATCATAATTGATTAAACATTATTTACACAATTTTTGTACAATTTTTATGGAAAGTATTGGATTTTTGGATATTTTTGTGTGTTCATGTTTCAGAAGAATGCACATTTTCACCTTTCCATTTTCAATAATGAAGCATCATAATAAATAAATAAATAAGAGTGGCTTAATTGTGTTCGTGTTCAAGGCAAATGAATGCTGAGACAGTACCGAAAAGTTGTTGGGGTTTTTCTTGCTAAATCCTATTACCTCAAATTTCTAAATATCAGCGGAGGACATAGTTCTAGCAGGATAATGTAGGTGCAAAAGGCTTCCTATTCCATATAGGTACCTGCAGCTTTGAGTAAGGTGTATTTGAGTCATGGTGCATTCCGGCAGACCGCAAAGGAAAATAATACCTGAATGCATAAATATCAGCGGAGGACATGGTTCTAGCTGGATATTGTAGATGCAAAAGGCTTCCTATTCTATATAGGTACCTGCAGCTTTGTGGTTGCCCTGATATTGCGACGGAAGCGTTCGGGTAGCCGGTAGGTACAGAATGGGCTACCAGTTTCAGTCTAAAGACATTGCAACATCTTGAAATTTTATGTATGCTGAATTTCCTATATTTTTCCCAATCTTATTTTTAAGCCTTTGACGTCACAATTCATGCAGACATAAAATCGTTACCGTATTACCCATACTGTTATGTGTTCGTATGAGAGTTATAAAGAGTAAAAAACATGAATGACATATGAAAGCAGAATAATAATCGTACTTTTTGTGTAAGAACATTGTGTGGAGTGCATTTCACTTTTGCAACATGGCAAGTCATTTTCATCTTTGTGTCTTTATTTCATTTTCTGTAGCAAGTAAAGTAAGATATCGCTGCCTAAGTCAAAATGTAATCAACTTCCTGTGGTCTCTCTCTTTATCTCTGTGTTCGTAGATATAAGTGTAGGTAACGTGAAACCAGTAAAGAACGCAGCAAAAATGATGACCTTCACTTTCCATCTTTTTCTCAGATTTTCCAGGCGTATGGGAGAAAGTTTGGTAGTGAGCTAAGTTGTTTATGTATGGGCCACTGTACTATTACTATTATCATATCATGTAAAGCTGAAACAAGTAGGAATATTTGACCAAAATGATAAATTATGATAAGCGCCGATCTAGAAAATGTTGTGACCTCTCAAATACCAGCTAACGTATCTTGAATGACCTTTGACCCCAATTATTTTAATGTTAAACGCACGTGATACAAATTTTAACCCAACCTTTGGATAGAGCGTGCAAATTGGAGTGGAAAGTGGTATCGCTCAAAAATATAGAGTGGTCTATTCAAGAATCATTAGTAATTTTATGTGGAGAAATCACGCACTTGCTACAGAGTTCACTCGCGAGTGACAAGCATTACGTAAATACAAAAATTTGTTCACTCGTGATCAAATTAGACCAAAATGATAAATTATGATAAGCGCCGATCTAGAAAATGTTGTGACCTCTCAAATACCAGCTAACGTATCTTGAATGACCTTTGACCCCAATTATTTTAATGTTAAACGCACGTGATACAAATTTTAACCCAACCTTTGGATAGAGCGTGCAAATTGGAGTGGAAAGTGGTATCGCTCAAAAATACAGAGTGGTCTATTCAAGAATCATTAGTAATTTTATGTGGAGAAATCACAATCTTGTTACAGAGTTCACTCGCGAGTGACAAGCATTGCGTAAATACAAAAATTTGTTCACTCGTGATCAAATTAGACCAAAATGATAAATTATGATAAACGCCGATCTAGAAAATGTTGTGACCTATCAAATACCAGCTAACGTATCTTGAATGACCTTTGACCCCAATTATTTTAATGTTAAACGCACGTGATACAAATTTTAACCCAACCTTTGGATAGAGCGTGCAAATTGGAGTGGAAAGTGGTATCGCTCAAAAATATAGAGTGGTCTATTCAAGAATCATTAGTAATTTTATGTGGAGAAATCACGCACTTGCTACAGAGTTCACTCGCGAGTGACAAGCATTACGTAAATACAAAAATTTGTTCACTCGTGATCAAATTAGACCAAAATGATAAATTATGATAAGCGCCGATCTAGAAAATGTTGTGACCTCTCAAATACCAGCTAACGTATCTTGAATGACCTTTGACCCCAATTATTTTAATGTTAAACGCACGTGATACAAATTTTAACCCAACCTTTGGATAGAGCGTGCAAATTGGAGTGGAAAGTGGTATCGCTCAAAAATACAGAGTGGTCTATTCAAGAATCATTAGTAATTTTATGTGGAGAAATCACAATCTTGTTACAGAGTTCACTCGCGAGTGACAAGCATTGCGTAAATACAAAAATTTGTTCACTCGTGATCAAATTAGACCAAAATGATAAATTATGATAAACGCCGATCTAGAAAATGTTGTGACCTATCAAATACCAGCTAACGTATCTTGAATGACCTTTGACCCCAATTATTTTAATGTTAAACGCACGTGATACAAATTTTAACCCAATCTTTGGATAGAGCGTGCAAATTGGAGTGGAAAGTGGTATCGCTCAAAAATATTGAGTGGTCTATTCAAGAATCATTAGTAATTTTATGTGGAGAAATCGCGCACTTGTTACAGAGTTCACTCGCGAGTGACAAGCATTGCGTAAATACAAAAATTTGTTCACTCGTGATCAAATTAGACCAAAATGATAAATTATGATAAACGCCGATCTAGAAAATGTTGTGACCTATCAAATACCAGCTAACGTATCTTGAATGACCTTTGACCCCAATTATTTTAATGTTAAACGCACGTGATACAAATTTTAACCCAATCTTTGGATAGAGCGTGCAAATTGGAGTGGAAAGTGGTATCGCTCAAAAATATTGAGTGGTCTATTCAAGAATCATTAGTAATTTTATGTGGAGAAATCACGCACTTGCTACAGAGTTCACTCGCGAGTGACAAGCATTACGTAAATACAAAAATTTGTTCACTCGTGACCAAATTAGACCAAAATGATAAATTATGATAAGCGCCGATCTAGAAAATGTTGTGACCTCTCAAATACCAGCTAACGTATCTTGAATGACCTTTGACCCCAATTATTTTAATGTTAAACGCACGTGATACAAATTTTAACCCAACCTTTGGATAGAGCGTGCAAATTGGAGTGGAAAGTGGTATCGCTCAAAAATATTGAGTGGTCTATTCAAGAACCATTAGTAATTTTGTGTGGAGAAATCACGCACTTGTTACAGAGTTCACTCGCGAGTGACAAGCATTACGTAAATACAAAAATTTGTTCACTCGTGACCAAATTTGATCAAAACGATAAATTATGATAAGCGCCGATCTAGAAAATGTTGTGACCTCTCAAATACCAGCTAACGTATCTTGAATGACCTTTGACCCCAATTATTTTAATGTTAAACGCACGTGATACAGATTTTAACGCAACCTTTGGATAGAGCGTGCAAATTGGAGTAGAAAATGGTGTCACCCAAAAATATTGAGTGGTCTATTCAAGAATCATTAGTAATTTTATGTGGAGAAATCACGCACTTGCTACAGAGTTCACTCGCGAGTGACAAGCATTACGTAAATACAAAAATTTGTTCACCAACATAACATTCCAGATTTTACGACTTGGAATAACCGAGATATAATTTTCATTTTGAAAGGAAAATGTGTTTGATGGGGTAACGTGAGACACGAACAGCAATTTAGTAGGCTTTGTACCGTACTCTGTTGAAGAAATGAACTGCTACGTTTATTTTGGTACCTTTTCAGATACCGTTGAACCACAAGGGCAACGTGAATGGACAGAGTGGAATAACCTTTCAGTTTGCCAGCAGTGTTCACCCAGAAATCCGTATACCAAGATGCTGACCTCACTGAGAAATAGTTTCCTCCTTCCCCTCACCCTCCTACAATTTTTCCTCCTTCTCCTCCAAGATGTCCAAGGTGAACTGTTCCAAGCGCAATAGCTAATTGTCGATGCATTTGAAAGTTATTTGGCTATAGAAGAACTGAGACTGAAACAAAAGCGAGGAGATTCCATCTTTACGTGGAGCGTGGTCAGAGGTACCACGAAGAAGTACTATATAATCTCATTTGCGCCTTTCTTCTGGTCAAGGGTCTCACCCTAGATCTGGTAGACTTTGTTAGGATTGAGGAACGAAAGTCAAATTGGGCTGGGCGTGATGGAAAAATGTCAAGTACGAGCAACTGTGTCGCGGAAAAAAATGTGCACCAATCTCAAACCAAATGCCGTTACGTGAACATGGGAAATCCGTACTTATATTCATATGACCGGTCAAGGAGGAAGTGGCTCATATTACCCCAAATAATTACATTTATCACGAAGTCATGACTGACGGAGAAATTAAGGTGATTCAAGAATTGGCCAGGCCAAGGTTCAAGAGCGCGACAGTACATGATCATGCCACGAGAGAGTTGGTCAGTTGGTGGTTGCACAGTATCGTATAAGCAAGTCATCCTGGCTTCAAGGGGATGATCACCCACAGTTGCTGCAATAATCTGCATGACAGGATGTAAGAGAAAGTAGAAGAAGGAACGACGTATATGCATACATAAAATGATATTATCATTATCATACTTTCTATTTTTTCTGATGTAACCTTTTTCTTGGGAAAACGGGAAGAAATGGCATTGTAATGTGTTCGTGTGAGAAGTATAAAGAGTAAAAAAACATGACTGAAATATGAGAGCATAATAATAATAATTAGACTTTTCTGGAAGAACATTGTGTGGAGTGCATTTCACTTTCACCGTGTTTCGTTCCCACATCAAAACCCAGTGTTTTGAAATGTGTTGGTGCAACGCACCCAGTTGACAAGAGTTAAAGTAGAAGAAAAAAACATGAGTTTCGTTTTGTAAGTAGTGTGTAGTACCTACCTCACCACCTTTTTTGTAATTGTATCTGCACGGCCAAAGCCGCCAACAAGCAACATGGCATGTCATTTTCATGTTGTCTTTATTTCCTTTTCTGTAGCAAGTAAAGTAAGATATATAGCTGCCTAAGTCAAATGTAATAAACTCTCCCGGTGGTCTCTCTCTGTATCTATGTATCTCTGTGTTCGTAGATATAAGTGTGGGTAACGTGAAACCGAAACCAGTAAAGAGCGCAGTAAAAATGAGGACATTCACTTTCCATCTTTTCTCATATTTTCCTGGCGTATGGGAGAAAGTTTGGTAGGGAGCTAAGTTGTTTATGTATGGGCCAGTGTACTATTACTATTATCATATCATGTAAAGCTGGAACAAGTAGGAATATGCATAAGGGGATTTTAAATACAAAAGCGAGAAAGAGAAAGCAAAACTATAGGAAGCCAAAAGAATATAGGCAGGCCGAGGATGATCATCATCGTGATGATGATCATGAGGCTGATAAAAAACGCCAACAAAATTGCAAAAGGAACGTGGATGATGTAATCATCATAAAATGACTTGAACTAACCATTGTACCACCACCACACACACATTCCATATCTCTGAGTGTATGCGTGTGCTTGCTTTCTCTCTCTGCACTATAGATACTACTATTCTCAGAGTAGTAGTCATTCCGAACTAATTATTATTCTTATCGCCTCTGTGTCAACATTCATTTTTGGATTGATGATTGGATTGATAGCGATATTGCGGCGACGATAAAAGACGATAAAAACTCAATTACACTCACTCACACTCAATTACATTGGTCCATTTTAATGATGAGATGAACCAGAAAAAGCGACATAAAAGTTGTTGAACTAGCCGTGGAAGGAAAATTGGGATGCTTATCATTCTCTCTTTTCCTCCAAGATAATCTTGTACCAGTCAAACTGCATGTCTGTGGACTGGTGGGTGTATGGAGTGCTTTTCTACGAAATGCAAAGGCTACATTACAAAACCAGAACAAACGGTTGAGCTATGGGGTCAAAGGAGAGGTGACGTGATCATTTCTACCTATGCATTGGTATAACCATTATTAGAACCCATGATTGTAAATACTGGTAATGATTTCTTATTGATATTCAGATTCAGATCAATACGAATTGGGGAAATGCAAATTTTCTTTAAAATAAAATTCTCAACCACTCTTCTTTGAGTCATTAGTTGTAGAAATAGAGTATTAGAAGAACTCGGCTTGTAGTGCTTTTAATGCGGATACCGACCAGCTTTTAAAACGATAACTATTATAATATTTTATACCGGCATATCTGTTGCTTACAACCATTTAAGAATCTACTTTTATTTGCTTGTCTCATATTTTAATATCATTGCATTTAAATAAAAACAAGTTTGCCTTTCAAACAAAAATCAACAAGCACGTTTGTTGTTTCATTTCGAACCTAAGCATATTTGATTGTAGCTCTTTTTTGTCTTAATCACTTTCACTGGAGAAAGTGTGTATGTTTCATCTCTTTCTTTTAATGGAATCCCGCTATCCTTTTAGCTTTTGTTTTTAGGAGATTTTAAAAATATTTCTACAAGGAAAACGTGACGTTTGTTATGTTTCGCATTTCGTATTGCTATTTTCATTAGTAAAGTCTAGAGTGAAACGATGGGCTTACAAGAGATTATGCATTTAGTACACATTAAAATGAAGACTAGTGATTGTATGATTTAGTGCTGTGCTGATGACTAATCAAAATACATCGCGGTTGAGTGGTGTTATCACACTATTGATTATGCTCCGTGGTACAAGTTTTTAAATATTTTGATCTTATATTAAATCGAGATTGTGATTTTAATCTCGATATATTATTCTAATATACAATTAGTCATTACAAATTTCAACCAAAATAACTGAATCAAGACAAATGAATGCTGAGACAAGACAAGGTGGCCATAACGATCAGTGACTTCTTGTAGCTTATCAGCAACAATGACAGCCTCTTTATCACCAATCAACTCCATCAGATGCTGAGCAACATCAGCCAAGTCATTAAAGTCGGGTTGCTTTCTGAGCAGCCTATCATGGAATTGGTCATGCTCCTTGATTCGCCTGGCAATCTTTTCTTCATCTGTGGGAATAACAGACATGTCCTTTAGTTTCTTTGTCTGCTTCTCAAACCAGTCACTCAAGGGTCCAAGTTTGTCTTGGAAGTTCTTGGCAATTTTCACAGCTTCTTCCAGCACGCCTTGACGTTCCTTGGCTCCATCGCTGAGGTTAGCGTAGAGATCTCCCAAATCTTGCATTTTTCCTTCGATTTGAGCACGTTCTGAAGCATCTGCGTTGGCTGCCACTTCCTTTGCCATTTTGAAGAGGGAGTTGACTTGTGGTTGTCTATCTTGAATCATTTTGTTCAAGAATTTCTGCTCTTGCAGTTGTGCCTTTACAACCTTGTAGTCGGCTGAGGGTGGTTTCTGGTTGGCAACCATTTCCTCCATTTCACTGAGCCACTTGTCAAGTCCGTTCATAGCTTCCTTGAACTTTCCAGATTGGAGCAAAGCAGCATCCAACTTTCTCTCTTGTTCGATAATACGGTCTTTCAATGAGTTCCACTTGTCATTCATCTTTTCCAGATCATTCTCCAGTCCGGTGGTGTTCACACCATTTGCAGCAGACTGGATAAGGCCGGAGCCAGTTTTGTTCACCTCATCAACTTCCTTCGCTACGGCTTCAACATACCTGGACCTGAACACTTTGAACTCTTCTTGTTGAGCACGAATGCTTTCAACGTCACCGCCAATGTTACGGCTAAACTGACGCTCTTGCTGAATCAAATCATCGATTTCATGATTGGTCGTGTTGTACAAGTCATAGAAGCTCTCCAGCTTGGAAAGAGTTTTGTCAAGCTCGTCTTCTCTCTGCTTGGCCTTACTGTCTAGTCGCGCAAGCTGCTTTCTCAAACCTTCAATTTGATCCTTCATTCCATTGGCGTCTGGAGCGACTCCCCTTCTGATCAAATCATCCAGGGCATTTGCAGTATGATCCACATCCGTTTTCTTGTCTCGCAACTTTTCATTAAACGTTTCCATCTCCCGGATTTGAGTTTTCACCGTAGAAATGTCACGACCAATTGGCTTGAAGTTGCCAACTCATTGTCCAAGTCGCCAATGGTATTGGAAAGATTTTTCATTAGTTCAGTAAACTCGGCCATGGTTCTCTGTGATGACTCCAGGTCTGACAGTCTATCACTCAGCTTGCCTGTATGATTATCGTATCTGTCCATCAGATCTTCAACAGCAGCACGAATATGAATGAGCATCGTCACAACGCTGTCTTTGTGCGTTATGACACAGATCTGAATTCCCTTGTCCCTTGTGTCTGAACATTGTCCAAGGGTTTCTCCAACTTTTTACATTATTCCTTAATTGCTTTGAGTCTCTGCACAAGCTTGGGATCCTTTGCAGCATCACCAAGGGCTTATCTTCAAATCTTCCCAAGGCATTTTTCACATCTCGGCAGTTATCATTAAACTCGTTAAGCCTGGCGGCAGCGTCTTCCAGCTCTTGAGCTCTGGCCAAAATGCCAGCATTAAGCGCTTCCAATCTTTCCTTCAGATCGTGCAACTCCTCCTTAATGCCATCCTTATCTTTGTCACAAGCGCCGACAAAGGTTTCTCCATTATTTCTTGTGGTCTCATAGTCGCCCGTCTTTCTCCACAAATCATTTTTGAAAGCGTTAATATCCGCCTTTTTGAAGCTGGTCAATCGCAAGCTTTCAAGCTTGTCTTCTGCTTGGATCAACCATTTTAGAAAAGGCTCCAAACTCTTGTCGTACTTTTTGCAGTGTTCGTTGCAAGTTTGGAGCCGAGTGTGACGATCTACGGTTTCCTTCTTAAGCCTGTCCCAAAATTTCTGGATTTTTTCCATGTTGTTCTGAATCAAGCGCTGTTCGTTCTTTCTGGATGTTTTTACCAGTTCCTTGCCCTTGTTGATGGTCATAATGATCTCGTGCTCTTTGCCCATGACGTCTCTGTAGATGGGCTCAAAGTCAGCAACTTGCCTGCGAAGAGTATCCCTATCCGCAGACACAAGTAGTTTCTCAGACAATCTGGAAAGAATGTCGTGTAGCCAGTTATTGGCATCCTCGCAAGCGTCATTAAAGTCCTTAACGTCTTTTCTGGAGTGTTCCAACTCTGCTTTGCAGTTATCAAGCTTCTTCTGGCATTGATTGTACAATCTACCCACTTGAGTGAGCTTCTGCTTGATATCGGACTTGGCAGCAGGATCTTGGAGAATGTCGCAGAGTTGCTCTCCAGCAGCCTCCACGTCAGCCAGGATGGGTCTCTGGTTGTTCAAGTTGCGCTCAATTGCTTCAAGCTTCTTGAGCATCTCGTCTGGATCTCCCTTGTCGGCAATCAGGTCATCAAGATCATCACTGATCTTGTGCAAGTTATCTTGCAACTTGTTCAAGCTGTTGAAGAAATCGGTACTAGCACCGGAAGCTTGCTCCAGGTTACTCTCCCTGTCATCCAATTTGTGAAGAAGATCATTCCACTTTTGGTTGATGGTAGCCAGTCGATCTTCGATTTTACGACCATCAGGCGTGTTGGGATTGGTTTGGCTAAGAATTTCATCACCAGAGTTGTTGAAGCTGTCAAGCACTGGCTTTTGAGTGCGGAATTCATCACGGATAACGTGAACCTGTTGCATTTGACTTTGGACCATGCGTGGATCTGAGGCAATTGGTCCAAGTACACCCAACATTTTCTCCTTTGAGGTGAGCCAAGCATTCAAATTGTCGTGAGACTCGTAAAACTCTTTCATATTTTCCAAGAACTTCACCTTCTGCTTGCACTTATCTTGCAGATCCTTCCATTTCTGGCTTACGGAATCAAAACTGCCTTGCAGATTATCAGCCCCGATTGCATTGGGCTTTCGCCGAAGTAAATCGGACACTTGAATGCGGGTGTTATCCAACATTCCTTGCTTATCATACATGTTTTCAAGAATGTTCTTGATTGTGCGCACCATTTTGTCTGCTTCCTCCCGACTTTGTGGAATGGTGTCCTTTGGTAGTAATCGCTCTTCCTTTTCAAGGAACTGGATAAGTGTATTGAGATTATCCACAATTTTCTTTACTTCCACTCTTGTGCTATCCAAGTCGCTCTGCCTGTCTGACAGATTCATGCCAATAAGTTGGTATCTCTGAATCAGAGATACCAACTTATCAGAGACTCTGATCAATCTCGTTCAACTGTTGCTGAACTGGACTGGCGTCCTCCAAGCTTAAGAAGTTCTCTTGACTAGTTCTCCTGCTACCAAAACCGCTGGAACCACTTGGTGACATTGGACTACGTCCATCGAAAGACTTGGTGGGAGATGGGCTCACTCGTGGCTCACTGGAACCAGCTCTGAAGCTTGGTCGTTTCACTGGGCTTGGAGCCAATCCTCGACGACGAGGACTGTCAAGTCCACGGATCATGGCGTCATAAGCATTTCCGTCCATTTCGTGAACCTTTTGAATTGTGCTGTTGTAGTCTCTGTGCTCCTTGATGATTGGTCGAATCTCCTCAGTTTGTTGCTTGATAATGTCAATATCAACAGAGACTGGATGAAGTCCATTGATCTTCATGTTTGTCAACCAGGAAAGAACTTGGTCATGGAGCTTTTCGTATGCGTTCAAGGCGTCGGTTCTGGACTTGCTAAGCTTATGCTTTTCGTCAAGGGCGGCAGTCAGTTCCTTCCACTGGTTCTCAAGGGCCTATAAAATCAAAATCAAAATCAAATACAATTTTTGTGAAAGAAATGTAACTAATCACAAGTTTTCGTTTGAGTGCAAATATTTTTACCTTAATCTTATCCTTGACTGGCATGGTGTCTGTAACGTCCTTCTTGGACACTAACATTTATCATTTCTTCAAATTCTACTCTGCGCGCCTCTTTCCTTCTCATAATGTCCTCTAGTCGAGCCACAGCATCATCTACCTGGAGCTTGGTCTCCAGCACTTCAAACATGTCAGAGAACCATTGATCAAAGCTATTGGCACTAACCAGGAAGCTGTCCAAACGTGTGGACACTTCCTGAAGAAACATGGCACGTTGTACAAGTTTCTCCACGAGTTTTTCATATCGTGCAAGCACGTCCTTTAGCTTTCCTTGCACCTTGCTGTTAACCCGGGCACTTCCAGATCTCATCAAATCATCCGCAGAACGTGCCATGCTTTCCAGACTAGGTCTGTGCGAGTCAATGTCAGCTTGGAGCGTTTTCACTTCGCGAATCTGCTCATCAAGACGTTCCCTGATCAAGCTGGCAGGTTTGAAAATGCTTCGCATTTGATTTTCCGCTTGAGACAACCAGTTGCTGACACTGTCCACGGAATCCTGCAAACCATGACTTTGCACCAAAGCAGAATCCAGATCCTTGATCTTTTCTCCGATGGCATCAATAAGATGTTGATACTTTGTGGAGAGATCGTTACAAGCGCCTTCAATCGCACTTCTCTCTGTTGGCGACAAATCTTCCATGCTGTTGAGAAGATTGTTTGCAGCTTGGCGAACACCGTCAATAAGTCTTCCATTGGAAAGCACTTCGTTTTGGAGGGCCTTGGCTCTGTGCAATTGGTCTTCAACCATTTTTGGCTCTCCGGAAACGGGTTCCGAAAGAACCTTTTGTGCTCTGGGAGTGACATCTTTGAGCCATGCAACTTGCATGATGCAAGGGCTTTGTTAAGTGCATCCTGGAAGTCCTTCTGCTTGTTTCCAATTTGGGACAACCTGTCATAGAGCTTATTGGCACGAGCGAATAAATCTTGGTAAGTTGTGGTGAGGTGAGTTACTTTCTCCTTCACCGCAGATTCCCTGGATTCAATTCAAGGTATGGCAAACGTTGAGGTTGAGGTAGAATTGTACGGAATTCGTTGAGAGTTTGAAGATAGTCCTGTTTAAGTCATATTCAAAAGATTTTAGCCCGTGGTGTAATCACATCGGTTTTAACTATTAACTAATATTTTTTTGTATTGATCACTTAACACTTACTCTTGAAGCTTCAACAAACTTTTGTGCTGTCATTATGATAAATCTCAGATCACCCTGATGGGCAATCACATCACTCACAAAGTCCTTTGTGTTATCCCTGCCACTTGTACTGAGGTTATTAATATTTCTCTCCTTCTCTTCGAGAGTTCGGATAGACTTGTCCATCCATACTTTGAACGTGGAAACCTCATTCCTAAAATACAAATTATTTTCATGCTCAATTAATGCCGAAATGTAAACCATTTGTTAACAACTTAAGAATTCTAAAGTGTTATTTTCTCACTTGTATTTCTTCAGCTCGTCTGAAGCGGTCATCAGTTTCCGGTACAATTTCTCCGACTGATCAGATACTCGGTCGTAACGAATCTTCATTGCCTTGCCGTTCTTTTCCAAGTGCTGATTTCCTCACTGGAAAGTACCTCACCTCCAGTAGCCACCAAATGGCGGATCTGGTCCAAACAAGTACCAACCACTTGACCCCTGTCATCGATCTCATCTCGAATTTGCTAATTACATTAAAGAAATAGAACACACACACAACTTGTTATAATCACCCATTTTATGTTCATACCCTTGACAGTCATGATCTGCCTCTTCAACTCCTCGACAGTTTCCCTGAGCGTCTCTCAATATCTGTATACCAGTCGAGTCGGTGAGACTATGAACGGTTTGTTCAGTTTGTTTGTACTGTGCTTCCGTAGCAAGCTGGAAAATTGGCAAATGAACAAAATTCGCATTATAGCTTTCTCTCAATACACCTTGTATTAATTACCCCATAAGCAAATTACAAGCATAAGATCTTGTTATTTTTTAACTGCAGCTTCGTATCATCAAACATCATTCAAGAATTTTGTCAGTCACACACTCCCAGTTTCATCATAATTATAAATAATTCATTTTAAACTAAATAAGTATTATAATTTTTGAACCCAACAAAATCATTATTATAAAACATCACAAAATGCAACATGCGTACAAAAATATTTTTCATTGCAAAAAAATCCCATAAGTCCGGCGATAATTTTATAGCGAGCGAACAAATCATTTATTTATGTATTATTTTCTTGCGAAACGCACTTTCTCCAGAAACTTTCACTAGCGCAGATGGTATACTAGGCTCTACTATTTATCGTTTTTTCCACTACGCGAGCCGATTTATAAAAACAACCAGAATAATTATATTTTTGCACGTCAATCCCAATAGTACAACCGGAGAACAAGAACAAGACCGCGCAAGCAACAGGTGTTAGCGGAAACATTCAAGGAAAATCTACGCAGGCTTTCACCACGACATAATACAACTTCCGGTTTCAAAAACAGTTGGCAAACCATGCACGTCATTTTAATTTGTATTCAAAAATTCATTTTCATACACCATTTAGCGAGCCCGTGAGCTAACCCAAACAATATCGCCCTGAAAAACGAGAAACATGCTATTAAAAAGTAAGAATAGAGACAGACAATAGAACAAAACGACAATGAACAAACTCAAAAAAATTTACTAAAATATACACATTTAGTCTAAACTAACTGTTAAACTTTTTTTAAACGTCAACTTTTAAAAGACTAACTTACTAGGTCGTGTAGGGAAATGACGCGGTGTAATGTAATAGTTGCGTTATACTTCGGTTAGAACCTTCGATACTAAATATTCCCTAACTAGTGCCTACTACGCCAACTCACTCTATTAGTATCTGATATCTACTGAATAAATGCTCCGGAGTTAGTAAGCAGCTTAATAACAGAATGTAGGACGGTAGAGAGCGGTATATACAAAGAGCTATATCATAATGCCCCTGATAGGCTTGGAGAAGATATTAATATCCAGGAATTAGCATCCTGCATTGCTGTTGGTATTAGTATCGGCTTGAGTATTGAATGGGGTTATGATACAAATAACTCAATACGAATAAGAACAAAGGCAATACTAAGTGCTAAATACTAAAGCAAGTTACGTATTTTTCATAATACTGAACAGTATAAGCGTCAGGTACATCGGGTACAATTTTATAAGTGTGCATTTCATCTAAACTTCCGGGCGAAGTAAAACTAAAAACTGCTATATAATTAACTACTGTACTAATGACGAAATTAAGCTATAATATTTATCCAATTGTAAACATTAATTTAAATTCATTACTTCACAGTCATTGGGGTGGGATAATCATCGTCGTTGGCCAAAAGCAATCACCAGTCCAAATCTTCTTCCACTTCTTTCTTTTTTCCACCTTATTTTTGTTTTGAAATCGGTTTTCTTGAAACCATCCAACTCCTTAGACCTTGTTAGTTTCTCGCGGTTTAAATCCACTAAAGATCTCTTTGCCGCTACCAAGGCTCCTTTTATCTATTTAATTCCTGATTTTACATGGTCCTTCCTTTTTCTTTGGGTCTTGTTTTTGAATGCTTCTGTTCTCATTACATCGCACATTTCCCGGCACAAACCCAACAGCTTTTCCTTAGTTTGGACAATCGCCGTTTGAAACTCCATACTAGACCTCCTTATTTCCTCGAATTCCTTTTCAGCATTTCTTCCATTTGCTTAGTGGTCAGGTTTTTGGGTTTCCACGTAAAGTCCTCCGGATCAGTTAGAGTTTTCACGGGCATTCCTTTAAAGTTAAATGCTATAACCAAAATTGGATTTGGATTCAGGATGCCCTTCTTGTTCAATGCAGGACCCGGCTTAAGGTTATGGTTCCAATTAGCTGTTTTTACTAAAATCATTTTAGAAATGAACATATTTTTTAGAAAAAGTTCTAAGTCATTTTTTCATGAGATTTTTGTTTGTGTGATATCCAGATAAGTTGATAAGATAATAATGCTCATCGAAATAATAGGGAAATTGCGTGAACTTGCTTCAGAACGCTAGAAAGAGGACATTATGTACATGCCTACATAATAATTTTATTACCTATCAAATAGGCAATCTGCATTATACAAGATCGCTATCGCATAAGAACTTATAACCGTGTGTGATATCGATACAAGAATAAGTTTACCAAGTGTAGAGAGATGGCGGACAGCTAGCATTTACTCGCAAATGGACCATTTGAAATGGTTGAACAAGGTAGCTCACTTGTGTAGCACGTAGAAGTTGAGTATGAGTTTTCCATACGATCCCAGATTGGCCAAAGATCCTAGATCGCCCCGAAATCTGAGATCGCCCCACGATCAAAAATCGCCCCAGATCTTTGCTCATTGAAAGACTTCTCTGCTGGTTTGGTATATAAGAAGCTCGGAGCTCCCTAACTGGTCAGAGTTCTGTTGATTACTGTTGAACAACAAGCAAGCAAGATTACCAAGCAAACCTAGCAAAGCGATTTACAAAGCGATACGATTCTAACTTCTATTGTTTTTAATTTATTAACTCTCCCATATTATTTGAAATACTGCAACTTTTATGTACAATTTGTTAGACTTAAAATCAGTTATGACCAAAGTTGTGGGGCTAAGTGAGGAAAATGTTGTTTCTTCGTGAAATTGTTTTTTCTGTAATAATGATACATAACAAATAAATTAAAATGATTCCAGCTATTACTCTTTTAAAATTTCTCCCATTTTGTTTTAAGTACTGCAACTTTAAATTAACAATTTATTCATTCACTCTTATTGTCTTATACAAAGTTCATAAGTGTGCATTTCATGTAACCTTCCGGGCGAACTAAAACTACTAATGACTTCATAAAGCTAAAATATTTACTCAAATGTCAACATTAATATTTAAAATTCATTACACCACAGTCGTTTGTGTCATCGTCTTGGTCAATTACCAGCCTAATCTTCCTCCGCTTCAACTTTTTTCTTCTTTTCCACTTTAATCGCTTTGAAATCGGTTTTCAAGAAACTATCCAACTCGTTAGACCATCTTGTTAGTTTCACACGCTTTAAATCCACTAAAGGCATCTGTGCCGCTTACAAAGCTCCTGTAATCTTTTTAATTCTTGCCCTTAATTGGTCTCTCGTTCTGTTTTTGAATGCTGTTGTGCACATTTCCCGGCACACACCCAAGAGCTTTTCAATTTCCATAGTTTGGGCAATCTCCGTTTGAAACTCCAGACTAGACCTATTTATTTCTTCGAATACCTTTAGCATTTCATTCTTTTGCTTACTGGTCAGATTTTTGGATTCCCAAAAGTCCTCGGGATCAGTTAGCGTTTTCACGGGCATTCCTTTAAAGTCGAATGCTATAACCGAAATTGGATTTGGATTCAGGATGCCCTCCCGGCTTAAGGTTTTGGTTCCAATTCTAATCTGTTTTTTCAACAGTTTGCTGGAACAAGCTGGTTTTTGAAGTGGGATAATATGGCTGTGTTTTGAAAATAAAGACAATTATCACTTAGGCGCTGTACTTTAATGACGTCACCAAAAAAGTCGATTTTTTCGAACCACCCATCCACCCAGGTCATTTTTTCGTCATTATGGTCATTTAGAACCCACCGACCCGCGTCACTCGTCACTCGTCACTACTGACTACTAAGATTATATTATACATACATAGTACCACTGTAGTAGTATAGTTACTACATGTATAGTATTAACATGTGGAAAACAATATTGTAACTGTAAATGTTGGTTGAATTATTTCTGTGGATTGCCAATACCCACAATTGCTTCTAACATAGTTTAATATCACGATTTTGCTTGCAGAAAACTTGTATTAATTTGGCATTATGGGTTGCCCGCATGCAATTAAAGAAGATTTAGTTAAGGAGTTGTGTAAACTATAATTGTTTGAAATTTTTAATTCTGAATTGAGGTATTAGCAGGATTTGTAACGATGAAAAGCTAGATCATACTTTAATTTACTTAAAACATTAAACATCAAAATGAAAATCAACTTGGTGTACTAGCAGTGACAAGTTGAATGAAGTATTAATTTTTGGGAAAATGTAATCAAAAAAACCTTTAGGCATACCTATTGATAAACTTCTGATCTGAAAATATTTCAAAATACTAAAATGAGAAGCGAAAATTCCTTTTAAAAAGTGACGTCACCAACTTCTAAAATTGACCCACCCACCACCGTCACTTTTTGTCACCCCTAGGACCATAGGACCCACCGACCCAAAATAGTGATGTCATTAAAGTACAGCGCCTTACCACTTTGTCACTTTCAGTCAATCTGACTTGGAGTTGATGAAAATTATTTCGGTTTGAAATAGACCGGATGGTAAGAGTTCCTTGACCAGGCTTCCTGCTAGGTTTTTGTACGTCTCAGAGAGAGGGTCCATCCATGAACCATAGTACCTTTAAAACTTATGGGAGGGCTCCAAAATGCTCGTACAAGGTCAAAGGTCAACTTTGAACCGTTTCCAGAATGTCCTACCACTCACGATTTTCACAAAAAACAAGAACTCTGTTGATTCAAAGGAAACGTTTTTTGGTAATTTTTCAGTCAGTTATTTCAAAAGATTCTGAATCACGGTTCCCCGAGACCGCTACTTTTGGTTTTGGTGGATGTCCCAGTTAGCAGACTTTCTTTCTTCATACTTCGTTGTTTTAAAACGTGAACTTATTTGGAAGAGTTATACACGCAACACGAAACCTGAACACGCAACCATTTCCAAAGAAAGTCCAACCACGCCTTGCTAAAAGAGAACGTCCATGTTTCCCGAGTTTTCGCAGAATACGAAAAAATGTTTTCTGGATCCTAACTTTAGATTGCATTGCAGGATGAAAGGTGCATCTGCATCAATCCAGTGGATTCATTGGCCACCGTAACATCTTGGAATCCTGCTAGTTTCCCCGAATCCTTTAGACAATGCCTGACCACGCTGACTAACCACAACGAAACCCAAGAAACAAAGCACCACTTTCCTGTAAATAGTTTCCAAACTTGTTTCGGCATCATACGTTTTTAAATATTCAAAGAATAGTCCGAACAGCACTTTTTCGTTTAGATTGTAGTACTTTTCGTTTAGAACAATCCCCTGGTTTAATCTTTCTCCATGAAGATATTCTCCCAGGTTCCAGACATTGCAAGAAACCTCTTTGCTTTGATGACCAGCGTCCTGCGGAGGGGGTCTCACATGTCCGATTTCATTGCATGAACAGTCACGACACGGTTGAGTAGTAGTCAGGTGTATCAACAGGCACGGATCCTGGGACACTTTGTCCTTGTCCTGATGGCAGTTTCGGGATGACCTAATCGTTGATAAGGCTTGTGCCAACACTGTCGTTTCTTGTTGACGGTGAAAGGAACAAGGATGAACCAACCAAATCGTTTTCCTCCTCCAATTCGGGGACACTGACACTTCGTCTCTTCTCTGTGGTGGGCATAGCTTCATAGCTTCCACACATTAGTTCCAAGCGCGCACCCAGCGCTAGGCACCGCAGGCACGTGCCCCTAGCTGTAAGTTGAAACTTAAACTAAAAGAAAGCAGAAAAATAAAGTTTTTGTGAAAGCCTTTTTGTAAATTTTTAAAGCATTTTACTGCATTAATTGAGCACATAATATGAAATTACACAAACAAAAATGCTCATGCTTCCTCAGTTAATTTGCCCACACATAAAGTTTCCCTTGTGCTATTGTTGTTGGCACTGCCCTGTTTAAAGGTTTCTAATTTAAACCAATGATTATATCTCGTATCTTGACTTAAATATTTCAAACAACCAAACCCAACTTTGAGGAAAAGGATTTACGTGTCTGTCCAAACATTACGTATCCAGACACTGGTAGTATTGTTTAACGGCTGAGCCGTTACGGCTCCACACGAATTTAGTCAGGTTTCAGCATTTGAACACGGCCAGGTTTAAACGATAGCTGAGCGCAATTCTAAACCATCTTTAAAACCAAGTTTGTTTCAATCGTATCATCAGTGTAAAAGGAATATGTTTTCAGCGTTATGAAATCTGCTCTATTGTCGATAAAAAATCTTACATTGCATGAACAGTCTGTGGTCAAATTAAACTTGATAATTTGGAAGTGAAGCTTGCATACAAATAACTTTCGTTGTGCTTACTTTGTTGTCAAAAAGGCAATCCAGTTACGAAATACAACTTAAACTAAAAACTATTTGAAATATAATAAATGCTTATCTCTTTCATACAAATAGCTCTGAAGTAACCCTAAACCAGATTCCTAAACCAAGTAGTAAGTTTTATTACATATTGTAAGAAGTTCTTAAGAACTTTTACTGTTAAAAATTCACTAGGGCAATTTGATTTGGTTGCAATAATAAACAATTGAAACATAGATACATGATTGGAAATGTAAAGCAAGTTAACGCTCTGTTTCCGATATGCTTTAAAATAAAAGTAAAGAAAAGCCTGTTGGAGGGCAAAACATTCTGTACATAATCATATTCAATTTGCTAGTCATGTTATATAGTTTGATGCTCCTGAAACACAACTTATTAATCAGCTTTGCTTCTTTCTTTTTCGCTGAAGCACGGTGAAATGATGATTATATGACGAGACGAACGGGGCATTATGAGTCACTTCCATTTTTGTTGTAGAAACGGTAGATAACTCTAAAGTTGCGACTCATGGGTTTAATTAATTTAGTTAACTCGCAAATAGTTTGTGCAAACAAATGCAAATTTACCAGCAAAAAAACGTTTAGAAATAGTCAATTTTCTCCACTACTAGGATACTTAGAGGTTACAAGACTCACAATCCTGCTCATAGCTCCGCTTGGAACTAAATGTTCAAAGAAATGCAACTTTGTCCTTACGATATACAAATGCAAGCTCGGTATTTGAAATGACGTAATGCACGTAATTGTTGGTAAAAGTATGACAATAATTTACTATTAATTTTATGCTCAGCTATTTCGATAAGTTAAAGAGTGCCGAAATTAAAACTAAGACAATTTAATACATTAATATTAAATTTTAATTAAGTGTTACGAGTAACTAAAAGCTTATTAGTTTAGTAGTTTATTATATTATCGGTAAGTTTACAATCAACATATTAAAACAAAAATCATAAACTTGGTGACATAGAAAAGGAACTACAGCGAAAAAAAATTGTAATCTTTGTTTTGAATGAAAAATGAAAAAAAGGAATGAAAAAAGTGGAACATGAAAAATTAAATGAAAATAACTAATTACGCCGTCTCTTGGAAACAGGTTGCCCACCCCTTTTCTCTTTCTATTCCAATTGTAACATTAATTTAGAATCTGCCAAATCTTGCATAACTTCATCATTTCCCAAAATCATATCTTTGTACTTCAGTGATGCCTCAATTTTCTCTTGCTGCTTAGTTTGATACTTCGCTAGTTTGTACACCACCTGCCGCTTCACAAACTCCCAGAACTCCCCTTGCCTCTTCCTTGCCAAACAAAATAGCTCCACAAGGTAGTCCACCCGATAATACTTCAGTGGCCAGCGCATGTCATCCTCCTCAAAACTTTCGTTGGCCTTTTTCTCTACCTCATTAACTGATAGACCAAGATACTCAGCCAGCATGAATAGTCCAACGGCATTATCACAGGGTAAACTCCCTGAGGACATTAGAAAGTCATAAAATAACATCACCTCAACTTTTTTCAGTCCCTTTACCCCATCCAGACTATTGGGCAATAATTTCCGAATGTAGTTGCCGTCCTCAAATGGATGAAGATTTTGCAAAAGTGACTCAAATCCTGGCCCAAGCTTCGTGGCAATTCGACACAACTTCCTCCAAGACTTGCTTTGATTGCGAATACCCACCTCACAATTTGCTACAATATAGAAGCATTTATCCCGTAACTCTGTCCAGCGCTGGCCTTCCACATTTCTGGCAAAACTGATTGTCTGCAGAGCCGTTTCCACGCTTAGCCATGAGACGCCTGTATCGTTATCAGATTGCAATACAAAAGACGTCACATCAACCAGATTTTCAATATTGTACTTGTGAGCTGCTTGTAAAAGTTCCAAAACTAAGTCGTCATGGGTTTGGTAAATTCGATCGGTCCCTCCGTAATAGATGAAGTGCAGCATTGCTTCAATGACATCTTCTGACTCTGGCAGGTTGATAGTGCGCATTTGGGCTTCCTTCCAGTTGCCTTGGAGCATGTCAGCAAATACTTGGCTGGCTTCTGCAATATAATAATAATATGTCACAAATATCACTTCTTCCAGAAACGGATTCAAACATATATATTTTAAAACTATTAAGGAACTTACCAGCCAGCTTCACTATGTGGCACTTAAATATCTTCGGATCGTCCTTGTTTTCCGGGTAGTGACTCTTTATTACCAAATCTGAAAACGTCTCATGCTCCAACATCTTCTTTTGTAACTTCCAGTTCTCTCCTGGACCAGTGTAAATGGTTCTTAGAACATTTTTTACTGCAGCATTATTCATCTGAGAGTAAATGTTGGATAGGGCAATTTCTAAGTAGTGATCGTAGTTCTCAAACAAACGCAGCTGCCCATTTTTAAAAGTGATATCGGTTTCCCCCTCAAAACTTAGGTCGTATTCATTCCAGGATAAAATGCAAGGATTTTCCATTAATGGAAAATAATCCGGGCTGGTTCCCAAACCTTTCATGTTAAGGTTGACATTTTGAGGACCACACAGACGAACTAGTTGCACCAAACATCCCTGTTCCCTCTGCTGAGGAGATGCTTTCAACGGAATATTTGACACTAGCTTTAGCTTCATTTTCCGCTTGACTAAGTCTTCGTCATTTTTGGAGTCCTCTGGTTGGACTGGGTCGTCACTGGAAATGATCAGTCGGTACTGGTTCATACTGCGAAACAAAATACAAATTATAATGAATCGTATCACATAAAATTTCAAAAAATTTCGAAAAAAGTGCAGTACCAAGATTTTTGGCTCAGAGTCAGTCCTATGCTCAGCGATTCCCTTGGATGAACCACCAGCTGATGCAAACTTAGAGCAAACCGATCCCAGACGCCATCATAGTCATCACATGTAGACCTGTATTCAAAATCTATTGGATCGGAGACAATGGTCATGCCAATTTCATGGGGTTTCAGAAAGCTCTTGGTAGCGTCGTCTCCTCCATTGAAACGTGTTACCCAGTCAGGGCTCCATTCCCCCGAAAATCTAAACAAAAACGCGTGCATTTTTTCTGCAGTCCTTGAAAATGCCAGCTAATGATTGATTGTTAATTTGTCATCTTGTAAATGTCGAGTCATCAGCAAATAAGCTCCTAAAGTCCAGCTCAAGCAATACGACACACCCACCGCAGATGAATCTGAAATAAATAAATAGAACTAGAGAAAGCGACGTAAGAATGGGATCAAATGATCTTATGATTACAATATTAATAACTTTACAAGCTTCCTCATTACCTTTTCCGATTACTAAGTTCAAATGTTAACACTTGCCACAAAAACTGTCGCGTCTTGGCTTTTTCTTATCAAAAACTTAAACCGTCAAAATTGTGACAATCAACATAACGTAGATTACAATTGATGATTAACTAACTATACAAAATTTAATTAGTAAACGAGTAAACTTATTGACTGATGGTGTGTTAAACTATTGTCTCCAGATTTTAATGAAGCACCAATTAAGTGAAATATAACCACGAAGTCTCTTTCAAGATTGAAAATTTCAGTAACTTATTCCTTAATGAAATTCGGCATTAAATTTTAAATATAGAGCAGAACAACAACACACTTCAGTTTAAATAACTTTTATTAAAAGTGCGCTGAAAGTTGTACCAATTTTTGATAACTCTGCAGCAGCTAGCTAAGTGCTGAATAAATTTAGCAAGTTCACAAGCCACACAAGAAATGCAGGTAAAACTTTAGAAAAACTGAAACCGATCAAAAATGCTCTTAAAAACACTTTCACCAGCAAAGAAAACAAAACAAAGATCAACAGTGAGGAACAGCAGTGAGCAGCAGCTGTTGTTGTTGTGAAGCTGGTGGTGATGTACGTACGTGAGTTGTTCTGCTGGCACCTGCTTTGCTCTTTGTTGAACAAAGAACTCGACTCGAACTTTTCGAACCCTCTACCTTTGTTGCATTTTCTCTTTACGCTCCAGCGTTCTCCACTCAATTCAAGCACGTGTTTTGTTAACGTTACCAATTCTTTTACCATGAAAATGTTCGGTATTATGCTATTGCTTCAGCAAAGCAGTAATCTGTACATCGGCGGTTGTGTCTGTTACCACATATCTGAAGTCTTTGGGAAATCCGGTATTTGACCAGAACATTTCTGTGGCACGACAAAGCAATATGCTCGAGAATTTTGAGTCGAGATTGCATTGAAAGAAAATTCTGTGCTTGATAAAATTGCTAGAAAGATTTGGAATGTTCCTAGAAAATGGCACACATGTCCAAACTAAAGCTGGATATTTAGTAGTAGTGGAAACAACTGTTTGTACTGGCAACTTTATGATTTCATCAAATCTGACCTTCTCCACAAAAATTAGCAATCTCGGTGACAGAGCTGATTGAAGGACAAGCCGATCTAACCTCCGAGTTGGGTACTACAGTGAAACGCTATCCATATCTAACATTTCCTGTTTCCAACTACCTTGAAGTTTTAGACTTCTGCCTAAAATTGCCAAAACCAAAGCGCCAGTGGCATGCACTTCTCTATCCGTTAACAATTGTCGTTGGGAAAGCCACTTTCATAATATTAGAATTAGAACAAGGCATAATTGCACAATGTGTTAATCTACGAATTTTTCGATTAACCTACAAACAGGAAAACAAATGCAATTGACACTAGCCTCATTTTGGATGGGCGGATATTTGTATTGGGTTTAGAAGAGGATTTTCAAGTGGAACAATTTTATTGAAAAGTGGAATCATGATATGATAAAGAATGAACAGAAAAATGTTATAAAAATGTGGCGGAGAAAGTCAAGAAAAAAACTAGTGACTAGTAATAATGAAGTGCCAACTCAGAAACCGTTGAAATTGATGAATTTATTGTCGGTGTGTGCTATGTACGCCGTTGCCAGCGCAGTGACATTAACTGTATTGGTCACGAAGGTGTTGTGCTAAAATTTAAAAAACTAAAATAAAAATATCAATTTTGCATAGTAAATGTACCGTATTAGCTTTTGAATGTGATACAATATGCTAGTTATTACTTTATTAAACTGATGATAGCTTTTTAAAAATATATCTGCGCACTTAAACAGGACTATTAGCAACTTATTTACTATTACATAAATAATTTCACTTCATAACTGAGAAACTGTGCATTCACATCCATGAGGCTCTTAAATGTTTTCCAAATTGTAAAACCTTGGCATTATTCAATCCTTGAAGCAAAGCTTCAAATGTACTTCCTTTCACTTTTGAAAAATCGTCATTTGAGTTAAGCTCTATAAACTCTAAGCTTCTTTAAAGTTTTTTTTTGCAAACCCCCCTACCGTTGGAAAACAACACCCCCTACCAACTATCAAGAAATCATTTACAGGTTATCAAACCAAATTGCTAAACGGTAGCATTCTTTATTTGTAATTACCAAGTCTCAGTTTCCCCCACTTCCCTAGGAAACCCAGTCAGTTGATTTTTATTGTGCCCAACCGTGAATCTGACATCATTCTTGTATCAGCATCAAATCTTAGACACGATTGCTATTAAATATAGTGTATACAATGATCTGTCGATACTTAATAGAGCCTGCAGTGATTACTGGGAAATTTGTCGATTCTCCTTTAGATCTCTCCCAAGCATTAACCAATCTTAATGGCAGAACATTAACTTGGGGTTTTCATTCCGACGCATCAGTAGCCAGAGCAATAATGACACTTACACTGGAGTTTACTACCTTCTCTTTTCAGTTATGTTAGAGAAAGCAAACTTTTCCCTCGACATCTGCAACGAAAAACTACCAATTGGTGAATTGGACTCTGGGAAAAATACGTGGACGGGAGTTTTGGGTGAGCCTCAGCAGGGAAAATCCGACCTGTGCACTTACATGGGTGTGCCCCATGAACGCTATCATTACGTAGAATATTCAACTATAACCTTGACATCGTCTTTAGCATTTATTGTGCGCAAGCCTAAAATAACTTTACAATGGCATGCTCTCTTTAGCCCATTAACAACAGAAGTATGGATTCTAACGCTACTTGCATTGCTTGATTTAACATGTATTCCTGCAGTTTTAGCATAGGAATGCAACTGTTGACTAAAGAACCCGATTTAGTTCAGCGGTCCTTTGCCTTACGAAATAGTTTACTAGTGACATAGCTTACTGCCCACTTATATCACATTTCATACTATTTCGCACGCTCTACAAGTTACAAATGTCAGATCATCAGTTTACAAGAAACATCTTTGCTTTTGCATACAAACTAAGCGTTTGAACTTTGACCCCTCATATTTTCAGGTTGTCCTGCAAATGCTTTTAGTTATGGATTGATTGCAGTGCACAAAAACGAAAAATTTGAAGTTTACTGCCCGATGGAGCTAACATACATGCATTTATTTCCCGTTTACGAAATGAATCAATTTTCATGGCTTGTGACTTTTTGCATAGTGATCTCAAAGCGACAAATTATACCGCGTTTTGTAGTATTTTGCATGCTCTACAAGGCTATAATGTCAAACTACCAATTTTCTAAGAACATCTTTGTTTTTGCATACAAACTAAACGTTTGACCTTTGACCTGTCATATTTTCAAGGTGACTTGCAAGATTTTTTGCTTTGATGTACGTATCGTGTAGAGCATACAAAATACTACAAGACACGGTATAGCTTGTCAATTTCATGGAACGAATGCGGTGTACAAAACGAAACGAATCATTTGAAGTTTTACTGCCCGATGGAGCTAACATGCATGCATTTATTTCCCGTTTACGAAATGAATCAATTTTCATGGCTTGTGACTTTGTGCATAGTGATCTAAAAATGACAAATGATACTGCGTTTTGTAGTATTTTGCATGCTCTACAAGATCATAATCTCAAACTATCAATTTCTTAAAAACATCTTAGCTTTTTGGTGTCAACTATAAGTTTGACCTTTGACCTCTCATATTTCCAGGTTGTCTTGCAAATGCCTTTACTTCGACATTGGAGTCTAGTAGAACATGCAAAATACTACAAAACGCGGTATAGCTTGTCTATTTTATGAAAAGAATGCGGTGTACAAAATAAAACGAATCTTTTGAAGTTTTACTGCCCGATGGAGCTAACATGCATGCATTTATTTCCCGTTTACGAAATGAATCAATTTTCATGGCTTGTGACTTTGTGCATAGTGAACTCAAAATGACAAATGATACCGCGTTTTGTAGTATTTTGCATGCTCTACAAGATGATAATCTCAAACTATCAATTTTCTAAGAACACCTTTGTTTTTGCATACCAACTAAACGTTTGACCTTTGACCTGTCATATTTGCATGTTAGCTTGTAAATGCCTTTACTTTGACATTTGAATCTTGTAGAGCATACAAAATACTACAAGACGCGGTATAGTTTGTCTATTTCATGGAACGAATGCGGTGTACAAAACGAAAGGAATCATTTGAAGTTTTACTGCCCGATGGAGCTAACATACATGCGTTTATTTCCCATTTCCGAAATGAGTCACTTCTCATGGCTTGCAACTTTTTGCATAGTGATCTCAAAATGACAAATGATACTGCGTTTTGTAGTATTTTGCATGCTCTACAAGATGATAATCTCAAACTATCAATTTCCTAAAAACATCTTAGCTTTTTGGTGTCAACTATAAGTTTGACCTTTGACCTCTCATATTTTCAGGTTGTCTTGCAAATACCGTTAGTTTGACGTTAGCAACTTATAGAACATGCAAAATACTCCAAGACGCGGTATAGCTTGTCTTTTTTATGGAACGAATGCGGTGTACAAATAAAACGAATCATTTGCAGTTTTATTGCCCGATGGAGCTAACATACATGCATCTATTTCCCGTTTACGAAATGAATCACTTTTCATGGCTTGCAACTTTTTGCATATTGATCGCAAAATAACAAATGATACTGCGTTTTGTAGTATTTCGCATGCTCTACAAGACTCAAATGTTAGATCATCAATTTACCAAAAAAATCTTAGCTTTGTGGTATGAACTAAAAGTTTGAACTTTGACCTGTCATATTTTCAGATTGTTTTAAAAATTCCTTTACTTTGACATTTTCATCTTGTAGAGCATGCAAAATACTACAAGACGCGGTATAGTTTGTATATTTTATCTATCGATTGCGGTGTACAAAACGAAAGGAATCATTTGAAGTTTTGCTGCCCGATGGAGCTAACATACATGTATTTATTTCCCTTTTCCGAAATGAGTCACTTCTCATGGCTTGCAACTTTTTGCATAGTGATCTCAAAATGACAAATGATACTGCGTTTTGTAGTATTTCGCATGCTCTACAAGATGATAATCTCAAACTATCAATTTCCTAAAAACATCTTAGCTTTTTGGTGTCAACTATAAGTTTGACCTTTGACCTCTCATATTTTCAGGTTGTTGTGCAAATGCCGTTAGTTTGACGTTAGCAACTTATAGAGCATGCAAAATACTACAAGACGCGGTATAGCTTGTCTTTTTTTGGAACGAATGCGGTGTACAAAATAAAACGAAACATTTGAAGTTTTGCTGCCCGATGGAGCTAACATACATGTATTTATTTCCCTTTTCCGAAATGAGTCACATCTCATGGCTTGCAACTTTTTGCATAGTGATCTCAAAATGACAAATGATACTGCGTTTTGTAGTATTTCGCATGCTCTACAAGATGATAATCTCAAACTATCAATTTCCTAAAAACATCTTAGCTTTTTGGTGTCAACTATAAGTTTGACTTTTGACCTCTCATATTTTCAGGTTGTTGTGCAAATGCCGTTAGTTTGACGTTAGCAACTTATAGAGCATGCAAAATACTACAAGACGCAGTATAGCTTGTCTTTTTTTTGGAACGAATGCGGTGTACAAATAAAACGAATCATTTGAAGTTTTATTACCCGATGGAGCTAACATACATGCATTTATTTCCCGTTTACGAAATGAATCGATTTTAAAGGCTTGCAACTTTTTGCATATTTATCTCAAAATGACAAATGATACTGCGTTTTGTAGTATTTTGCATGCTCTACAAGACTATAATGTCAAACCATCAATTTACTAAAAGCATCTTTGGTTTTGCATACAAACCAAACGTTTGACCTTTGACCTCTCATGTTTTCATGGTGGCTTGCATGATTTCTTGCTTTGATGTTTGTATCTTGTAGAGCATGTACAATACTACAAAATACGGAATAGTTTGTCACTTTGAGATCACTACGCAAAAAGTTGCAAGCCATGAAATGCGCCCCATTTCGTAAATGGGAAATAAATACATGTATGTTAGCTCCATCGGGCAGCTAAACTTCAAATGATTCGTTTTATTTTGTACACCGCAATCGATCTATAAAACAGACAAAGTGTACAGCGTCTTGTAGTATTTTGCATGCTCTACAAGATTCAAATGTCAAAGTAAAGGCATTTACAAGCTAACATGAGCATATGCGAGGTCAAATGTTAAACACCAAGAATAAACGCAAAATCGATAATTTAGTGAGTAAATTAATATTTTGACATTTATATCCTGTAGAGCATGCAAAATTCTACAAAACTTGGTATAATTTGTCATTTTGAGATCATTTTTGCAAATAGTTGCATGCCATGAAATGTGCCCCGTCTCATTATTAGGAAATACATACATCTTAACTCCGTCGGCACCCCAACTTCAATATTGCTGGTTTTATTTTGTTGCTTTGCACCTCATTCAAAGTAGAAAGAGTGTAAAACATGAATGGCGATATGCAGTCATCTGCTTTGTGAGTGATTTTGGAATCACGAAAAACTGAGACGTGTGATGTGATGTGTTCATATCAAGGGCTTTAATTATCTTGTTTCAATTTGTACATCTAACAGTAGTTCAAGACTTAAAGTATTGTTTCATTTACTTCGCTAATTATTGCGTATTCGTTTGCACAAGCCCGGGGTAAAGACTGATGTACAGACATGTGTTAGTTAAACAATGAGATTCAGGACTAAAACATGGAGCCCACAAGTTATATCGCCATATGTAGAAAATTTTAAGAATAAGTCAGCAGTGAAGACATCAGAGTTTGTTGTAACGAGATTAATCATTGCATGAAACATTTCTATAGTTAACAAGTGGTGCTTAATTGATTCTTGACACAAATTGACTTTTGTACACGTTAAAGTGCTTACGATAAGACGATACAATGAAGACTTTGGATAAGTCAGTATGAGACAAGTTTACCTGGACAAACAAGCTATTAGTTTATTTTATGCAATATTCTAACTATCTTTTCCATAACTCTTTATGATCGGAATTTGTGTGATGAGTTCTAATTGTTATAATTTTTGTGATTTCTTACAGGTTGACTAAAAACTAGGGGACAAAGAGAAGATGATGGTCGTTCCAACGAAGTACTGTGATAAATCAGGCAAGTGAAGTCACGTCTACAATTCTGTAGCTGCCCTGGATTTATGTGCATGTACATTTCAGAAAAATAAATATGTATTTTAAAGCTATTTTTATGATTTTAGGCAAAATGCCACGCAAAGGATCAAATGACAAATCAAGGACCAACAAGAGTACAAGCCAACTCACACGAGAAACAATCGGAACACGGAGACAAGTAAACTCTTCAATTAACAATCCAGAAAGAAAATCCAACCGAACCACAAAAAGTTCCAAGACCAGTGCTATGTCAACAGAACATCCATTATCATCCACCATCTCACAAAGCCACGAAGTGTTCATTGATCCTCTTGATATCGAACAGGAACTATTTGTCAAATTTGAAACTCTAATGAACGAACTTCATCAGAAAGGGTGTGACACCACAGTTCAAGAGATTCCTTGTAACGCTCGCTGGGACCCTACAATAAAGACGGAAGAAGAAATGTTGAACACGGAAATTTCACCTGCTTATGACAAGAATATACGAAAAATCACAGATGATATCCTAATTACTAGTCACTATGTACAGGATGATGAAACCGAAATTTCAGACCAAAAACCTACTATCCGGGATTATTTCATAAAAGGGACAGAATTGGGCAAAACAAGGGAATTTCATGACCAAAGGTACAATTTTATAATTCACAATTCATAGAATAGCACAGAATAAATCAATTTTAAAATGGGCGATGTTTTATTTTTACTTGTTACAGTTTCACCATTGAATATTTACATGATGCCAGCAAAATAACCAGGGATGAGGCTTACAAAATGGTCGAAAACATTCGTGCAAGTGTTCAACAATTTGCAACCAGTAACGAACAGTCGTTTCTTCCTTATGTTGCTGACCAAAACATAACTTTTATGAACCAAAAATCACACGTGATGACCTTCAACGAACTTGGCACGCAATTAGAGAAAGCAACAATGAAACACATGCAAGATAACCTCCCTGGTATTACATCGCCCCAGTTATACTGCGGAGTGTCTCACTCGATTTTTTGTGCCCATCGAGAAGATAAAAACCTTGGCATGAATCAATAATCAATTTTATAAAATATACAGCACTAATACTACTACATAATATGTAACAATAACAATGTACTGATCTTATTTGTATAGGGTCCCTGAACTATTTACATTTAGGATATGCTAAGTGCTGGTAAGTAAAGCATGTAAATACCATGTTTTTTCTGATGTTGCTATCATAAAAATTTTATTTACTATATTTTGCTATACTTTAACACAGGGACGTGCTTGATCCATATTGGTCAAAAATATGTTCTGAGAAAGTTACAGAGGATCTGATAAACGCAAAGATAGACTCAACAGATCCAGATTTTAATTTCATTCAACATCTCCGCCAATGCAATGACCCTCTCCGCCACAAACAAATTTTCTTATTACCAGGATTTTTTCAGCGACACGGTATTCCAGTAAAACATGTAAGAAATAAATTCGTCACAATAAACTTACTAAATACACTAAGTGTAGTGCACATAAACTTTTATATTAAGGTATCTAAATATAATTTCCTTATTTTTATAGTTGATTCAAATGCCTAGGTCACTTGTCGTAATACCAGCTAATTGTGTTCATCAAGGATATAACCTGGGGCCAAATATAGCAGAATCTGTTAATTATTACGACAGAAATACGCTTGAACACATGCTAAGTGCCATAGAATGTTCTAGAGCTACACCCGAATCAGATTTCGACCAAGAATTAATACTTTACGAGGATGATTATGCAACGTAAGCAGTCGAAATATGTGTATTATGCATTTTACTTTAAGCCTATTCCATTTAAACTTATGCCATACTAACTCTTAAACACTATTCTTCCAGATTCACTGAAAAATACATAAAAAACCTGATGACTTTCGAAAATAGCCTAATTCCCTGCAGAATAACACCGGCACCAGTTCCTTATGATATTACCAAGAAACCAGTACTCCAAGTGTCTGCTTTTGTTCAAATTGAAAATGAAGAAAGGAAACAACGCCTTGTTTACGCTATGATAGGAACAGATTTCAAAAACTGGATAAAGAAGGAGGAAATCGAAAAACTCCGTTGGATGAATGGAAAGGAAATGAAAATTCCCAACTTCTTTTTCGAACCATCAACTCGCCCCAAACCTGTACTAACACCATCATCCCGAATCAACGTAAATGACAAACGTAAAATTTGGAAATTTTGCATGTACTGCGATAAGTCGAATTTCGAGTTCAAAACGGACTTGTGTTTTAATGTCCACCATAGTGAATGTAAACGCAAAGCAGTTGAGGGAAAACCAGCATGTCCCTATGAGGGATGTGGTAAAACATTTTCAAAAAACACAAACCTTAACAAACATATTAAAAATAAGCATGCAACTATAATTACTAAAAAATCGACAGTAACTGCAACAAAGCGAACACGGAACGATGGAAAGCGAAATCAGCGAAAGAAAATGAAACTAGCTTAGCAGAGTAATCAACAAAACTTTTCTACCGCATCCCAATCATAAATTCAATGAAATGAACGATTTCTTTTTAAATGAAATGCCAATAGCAATTAAACTAATTGTGTACAAATGTCTGACAATTGCATTGGTTTTTAATCTGAAAACGTTATTAATACCAGTGGCCCAAGAAAACTCTTTTGGTAGCAAGTTATTAGTAATATGTGTGGCTTATTTTTAGTGAAAGTAGTACAGAAAGTGGTTCAATAATCAATTTAGTAGAATTGTATTGCTCTAGCAATTATTGGATATGAGACATTTTACATTACGTACTGAGCTATTACCGCAAGTCCAGACTTAATCAATTTTGTATTGTTTCAGCTAAAATTTAAATCAAACCAATCACAATCAATAAGTAAATTAGCAGTAAATTCTGCGTTAAATTGCTAAACTTACATGTAGCTTACAAGTAGAGTACAATACATTAGTTAATTAATTTTGTGTCTAGCCACTATACTTATTATTGTAGAAAATTGTTACCACTTCAATATTATTAGTTAATAGTAAATATTTAGTTGTTGTTGTTTTATTGTATTCGTTAACTATTGTTGTAATATTATCTTCCTGTGTAACTAATATCTATGTAGCTTATAAAGTGGTAGATAACAATGTAACTGTACTGTTTAACGTTGTGGTAGTTTGTAGTTCCTTGTTAGTCCATGTTTGTCAGTAAGCTTTGTTTATATGTAAAAACTTTCTATTTGTAAAGCGTATAATATATCATACTAATCTAGCTATTCTACATTGTTATATTGTCTGTAAACATAAATTATTGCTAAGCACAATATCTATAATCATTACAATATTAATATTATAATAAACGCCAATCGGGCATGCCATATAGTTTTGTAAACAACAACGTAAACATGCATTCTTACATCTTACATCTGTAGTATCGTACTGTTGCGCGGATATGTGGCCCTACAATGAAATGCTTAAATTGTTAAATTGCGCAGCTAAGCATAGTGAAACTATACTTTGTCAAATATTTCTCCCTGGAAACATTTTTCCTAATGAAAAGGGCAAACTTTTGACGTTGAGCCCAAATTAGCATGCACCTGCTGGTGGGTAATAAGGTAATATATACCACCACTCCCTGAAAATACTTACAAGTATGAAAGTTAATGAGTCAGTGTTCAGTCACAGAATCAGTGATTTCAGATGTGCTCAGCTACACATATTTAAAATCGTCCTTAGAAATTATTCTACTTGGAGAAAGTTGTTTTGCACAGAGATTGTGGTAAAGATGAAAAAGAAGTAATGCTACTTTCCCTAACTTTCACAATTTGATTTTCAAATGTTGAACGTATTGATGCTTCTTCTTATAAAAAGCTGAAAGTGAAATGACGGCATAATTATTATTATTAATATTGGCTTTATTAAAGATAATCAAACAGCAGGTACAATGCACAAGCCCGTTATCCATATATCAAATAAGTCATAGAAAGTAGGAAAGAAAATAAGAGGACTAGCTAATATAAACTGTTCATATCATTAATATATCAATTGTAAACTATGTTGACTATTTATAACGTAGGTAGATATATTGAAATCAACAATTTACATCCGAGTGATAAGTAGTTTTTAAACTTTTTGATTAAATGGTAAATATGATTGCATTGCTAATTATCTGTTGTTCTATCCAACCTATACATCAAAGAAACGTCGGACGCACAGAAAGTGCAGAAATATTCTCGCTGTTGAATTGAGTGAAACTGAAATTCGCAAAGTAAATTAAATTAGTTTTCTTTTGTCTCGCTAGCCTACTTCCAGATGCGTACCAATCATGCGTCATCATATATTATGCTTGCTGCTTTTCTCTTCAGAGAAAAAATAAAAGCTCAACTTTCTCCTTGAGCCAGCGGCTGTGACTTGGCATAAAGCATCATCATCATCCTACTACGCCAACAAAATAAGCAAATAAGCTGTTTTGCGTGTGTGTGCTTGACGGTAAAATTGGATCCGGAAGCTAGACAATCATCATCTTGAACATAATCTTATGCTTTCTCTTTTCCGCTAATGCACTCAATTACTATACAGAGTATATAAACTCAATCCCGTGTCACCATATATTACACCATTTACATTCAAATTTCTGCTGAGCACAAAGCAGAGTTCAACGCATGAGCAATTTTTACCAAAGAGAAAGCTGCAGAAAGAGAAAAGATATATTTTTGCATTATTTTCTTCCGCCGCCATTTTCTTTGAAAAAATAACTTTTTTTGCTGTTTCTGTCAGATTTTTTCAAAATGCACATAATATTCCTGGCATTAACCTCAACATTAAAAAATGCGTTCAATACTTTCTCTTTCTCAGTTTGCCCCATATTTTGTAGAACATTATTATAATATCTTCTGCCAACAGATTACAATACCAACTTTGTTTTCAATTGATCTTGTTTGTTTGCTTTATGGATCAGTCCCAGGTGAGACACACCGTCCCAGATGAGACAAACACCCACGCACGGCTAAACGCTAAACACTACGCTCCAAACATAGGACGCCTTAGGAATGCTGATCGTGTCTGAACAGGAATCTAGCTGAAGCTTGCATAATTTGCATAAATTAGATAAGAATGCTAAAAAGGGTGCGCTACTTAGCAAGCTGCACCAGGCGCGTAGGGATTAGATGCACCCATACGTATTCCTTTTGTTTTCAAGATGTTGAATGTGTCCAATGTAGGATGCTAGATGCTAGGTATTCGCAGCGATAGCGATGTTCATTGTAAGATGTTGAATGTGCATACCTAATCACTAATCGTATATGCAAATTAGCTTCGGTTTTTATCTCTACCCCGCGTGGGATCCATGTTTTTCTCTGCTCGATATCTTGCATCATCGGTTGGCTAACCTAAAGTAAACGGGTCTGTCAGCTTCAATGTGCTTACAAATAACGTTCTACTACACAAATTCGTATAATTCTCCTGGACTATAATAGTTGAGTGTCAAACAACAATGCATGTGGTTTGAAACATGATTTTGTGTTTATTCTCTTGAAAATTATATCAAGGTGCGTTCTTGGTTTCTCGGTGGGCGGTTTCAAATAGGTGGCGTTGACAGTCTACGCATTAAAATTCTTCTTATAAAACTAGATAAACTTTACAAACTTTTGGCCCTTATGGCTTTTAAACTTCCATTTGGAAAACTTGAACCACTCAAGTGGAAATACCCAAACACAAATTACACAACGCATGCGTGCCCGTAAATTTTCGAATCACAGTATTATATTCGAACTAATAACTTGCTAGTACAACTCTTTCCAGCTCCCTTGCAAATTTGGATTGGGCTAAACTTTAGCCGCTAAAGATATGCTAGAAAACTGTGAATGTCAGAGAAAGATGGAATGATAACCGATAGCGATTCAATTTCAGAGTAAAATTGTTTTAGGGCAGCTTTAATTTGTCATGAAATAAAAGGTTTTATATGAAAATCCAACGCATGATGTGAGGTATATTCTTCACTTCCTTTTCAAATTGCTTATTTAATTCATAAATAATTGATTCTAAACAATGCACAAAACAGAAAAAAAATTGCACAAAAGTGAGTTCAATCAGCATGAAAGTATGTCCCCTGCCATTGTTCATGGCCCCGAAAAACCGAGCACTTCAATCAGAATGACAAGACGTCTCCTGCAATTGTCCATGGCCCCAACAAACCAACTAAAAATTCTTCACGTCCTTTTCATATTGCTCATTCATATTTAATTGGTTCTAAACAATGCGAAAATAAGAAAATTGCACAAATCTGCTTGCATCTTTGCAGCTACTAAAGTCTAAATGTTTAGTTATCAGTTTCCAAAAAATATTTAAAGATTTTATTAATTATGAACTGGTTTACATTGAAATATGTGCAAGTTGGGGCTTGGTACCCGGAGCAAATTTCCTTAAGACATGGTGCATTTGTCTGCTTCTGTACTTGACGCACATGTGGCGATATGAAAAACGATAGTCAGATTTTATACCGTTTTCTGTGATTAAATTGTCAATTAATCATTGTCATCCTCATTATGGAACCAGTGGTGCAGTAGCAGCACCGGTGAAGGTGATAACATGATTTTTTCTATGGGTGAGATTCATGACGTTGGAGGAAAGGACCTGGTTTGGAACAAGCGAGGTGTAGAGATGCGATCTATTCAACGCACCCCAAATTATTTGAGATTTTCATTTTCGGTGCCAGTGTCAACCCGAAGGACATCTGCAGGGAATCGAGAGTCGTCTGGATCATCATCAACTTTTCAGAGGACAACCGATGATGAACCAGAGATGATTGTAAAGGTGGAACCTCAGGAACCTCAACAATAAGATGCCCATGTGGAGGTGGACACTACGGATTTTAAGAATGCTAGGGTGATTCCAAACCTACGTCCGTTTTTTTCTACTGTCCACTTTCCCAAGCTATGATTGTAGGAGCACAACACGCCGAGTTTAGACCGGAAGTACATCACGATGCTACTCAACACCAACTATTTCACGGACTATGTGGAGCTGGCCAAGTGGGCACCAGCGACCAAATGTGCAAGGTTCTGCTGACCATCGTGTTGGACATGGAGAGTCTGGACATTGAAACGCAATCGGGCTTCTCGGGGATTTGAAAGCCCTGACGTTATTCTACGTTCCCACAGTTCAGAAGAAGGGGCCTTGTAAAAATCCACTGCCTAGTCCAGCTCCTTCGGTGCCGCATCTTCAGAAAACGCTGAGAAAGTTTCAAGGTTATTTGGAGGGAGTGATGTAGAAGAGAGTGACAAAGGGACAGGGACCGGAGAAGAAGAACCGAAAGTTGGAGTAGGATGGAGGCAAGGAACAGGAGCCTAAAGCGGGACCTAGTACTGGAGTATCTGGGGAAAGCAAGCCTGTCATGTGGCCGAATGTAGAATTACACTAGTTACAGAGAAACTATTTAACTCATGATTTGATCACGCTGCTTTTGAGTACTTGATAATTTGTTGAGGGGGCTGCTAAGTGCGTGGGTGGAGGAGGTGGTGGATCAGGGGAAAGGGGCTGAAAAGATGGAGGAAGAGAAACGTGAACAAAATGGGGATAAACAGGAAGAGAACGTTACCAAATAGTCAGGATATTTAAAATGGCAGTTATAGTTTGTATGATTTAGAGTTGACTTGATTTTTGTGTAAAAATTGAGGTTTTTTGTAATAAAGAGTAAAAAATGAAGCATGTGCTACGGGTCTGGTATGAACACAAGCTTCGTAAATTGCATGCTAGTTACTACATGGCTAACCGTCAGTCACGTTAGGTAGCAATCAACATTTTTATAATTTTGTTTACTTTATTTCAAGTTCCCCTTAAAACGGCAACTTTACAGGAAGATCAGATCAAATGCTGACACGGCTCTAATGTCAACCTGGTCTCGTGAAGCTTCTCCTGTAAATTTGTTGGACGGAGTGGCTGTTCCCAAGAAGAAACGGACGAACGTACTTTCTCCTGCAGTATGTCTACTGCCATCAATGCCTGATTTATTCAATTCTGAGCCAATACAATTGCTACCAATTTTTCCATCATCATTTTCAACTACGGCGACTCTAGGATATCGAAACTTGTCCCTGTCACCCGGCTTGTACTCTGTTCGCGTTTACTCCGAAAAAATTGGAAAAGTGAAAGTTGAAATAATCGACTCAGTGAAAGATTATGTGATCATGATGAAGGAAAAGGAAATCTTTGACCTTAGACTGCTTAAGTAGTTCTTGACTGATTTCCAGAGTTGTGTTTCAGGTTAAATGCTATAAGTGGAGTCAGCGGAGGTGGATAATTGATATCTAAATGAACTATTGCAAAATATAATATTAAAGCCGTTAATACAAAGGTATTTTGGTGTTTCAGTAACCGGGCTTTACGTTTCAAGAAGATTTGTGCAGTGGCAATCCAAAGTCAACGTTCCTGAATACCGAGCCGTTTCCAGATTTTCCTTCTGAGCAGAAATATTTCGGCAACTTAATGGATGCTGGGAAGCTTTCTCACTGTGGGGAAGAAAGCTTTGGGTACATGAAGTTGATATTGTTGTACCTGAAACACCTGAATGTAGTATTTACATGATATTATTACATTATGACTGGTTTATGAACAGCACTGGCTCTGACCACATTACAGAAAATGAAGACATCTTGGCATCGCTTGCGTTTGTGTCGATTTGGAGTAAAAGATCTACTTGGAGGTCACCGGAAGAAATTCGGCAGGAATTACTTTCTCCGTCTAAATTACGAGAACGTTGATAGTGGCAAGGTCAATCATATGAGAAGGAATCTGGACTCAGACGATCTGGAAAACAACCTGCAAACAACATATTTTGAGACATTGAGACTCTCGGTGCAGAGATTACTAATTATGCCAAAGGAATATGCCATGTTTTACGATATTATGGCTTGAAAGTAGTGAGTAGAAAGAGAAAATAAGGGAGAAAGTTGCCTCTAGCTAATGGCGTAAAATGCACTGCAAATTTCTGTTCTTTCCGAACATAATACATCTTCAGACATTTTTTCCTACATAATCTTATTTACACTAAATAAATAAAAATAAATATAATATAAATAAATATTTATAATGTAACACACATTTTATTTACAATATAAATGCACATAAAACATTCACGTTCACCGTAATTCCACGTTGCAGTAACAATACGTTGTGCAAACGCTTTCCCAACAACCACAGGACGCCCCATTGATATCAGGCGACTCCGTGTCCCGTATGTTGGCAAAAAAATATTTGCATAAACAGGAAAAGGTAGAAGAATGCAATATAGATAAAAATGAAAGTTCATGCACTACGTTCCGATAATCTTACCAAGAAAGATCGCCTACCAAGTTTTTTTAAGCTAACCTGAAGCTTATCGATAAGAAATGTACATCGCTCATTCGTACACGTGCACATGCATACATTCCTTATCGCTTTTTCATGTAATATGCAAATTAGCTTTGGCAATGAATGCTCCTGGAGCAAGCATGTGTATCACTTTGCACTTAGTGAATGCACACAATATGCATAGCGCAAACGCGTTTTGATTACTTCCTGGCTGTATGCACTTTTCACTTTTTTGAATTTCAAAGTTTCGCGCGCATGAAGATAAGAAAAGGGCTTCGCTTTCTCCTCCCTCAAAACATTCAATCCTCTCATTTGAAACGCACATTCATTCATTCACTCAGTCATCTGCGTCAAGTATTCAGATTCTGCGTGCTGCTTAGTAATTTTGTTTCAAATTAAACTGCGATTAATTCAATTAAAGTCTTGATTAAATAAGATTTAATCAGACATCTCAGTGCACCAAAAGTATTTTTAAATACTGTGCTACGAGTTTGGCAGTTTACGGTTGAAGAAGGATGGATTCAGAAGAAGAAGATTTCCAGAGAAGAGAAAAATTGTCAGCATCCAGGGTAACTATCTTTTTTACATTTTAATTATTGTGGATTGTAATTAATTGGTTTAATTGTGGATTATTAGTTAATATATTATAAGAAATTGCGATTTTTTATTTTTTTTCCAACAGGCAAGTGACATAAGGTCGTTTTTCAAAATGCCAGGAGGTGGATCAGGGGCTGGACTTTCGTCTGCCACGTTGGAAGAAGATGATGAACAGTTTTTGGAGATTTGGTTGAAGAAGGGAAACTGCAAGATGTCGGAGAAGGACGAAAATCCACTGAATTTGAGCCTTGGAAGTTGGGAGGATGATGGGGAGACGAAGCTCAAGTTTAACAGCGGAAAGACGACTGAGAAGAAGAGAAAACTGAGAGTCCTTGAGGATGACGATGTCGATTTTAAGAGCCCGAAGAAAACTAGTTGCAGTGCTAATATGAAACCGGCAGTGAAAGTGGCAAAGGTGGAAAAGCCAGTCGATTCCAAGAAGATACGTTTGAAGCCAATAACACAAGCAGACTTCTTGGAAGCAGCAGACCAGCAGAAAGCAAGAAAGGGTCCAAAGAAAGGTTGGTAATTTATTAACTTGCTACCTTGAAGCAAGTTATTAGATTTGTCTTTTCCTTCTGTCTGTTTGTCTGTCTGTAGATGATCTAGAAGACGCATTTTTCAACTTTTTTGAAAAATTCTTTTTGCATATTGTTCAGAAGCATCCTCGAAGCCCGAAAAGTCAACTATCCGGTCAAAAGGTCACGACTATTTCAGAATTTTCTCAAGTGACCTATAGCATGTGGCACATGATTATAGATCAGTTTTTGATTAAATTAAGGCTCGCAGATGTTCGTAGATATTTCAAAACACTGGAGTTGGGGTTTTCAATGGAGTTGCATGACAACTTTTAAGTTAAAATGGTGGCGCAAGTGTATTCAAACACCAACTTTTCTAAACTATCCAAATAACTTGGCATTAAACTAGGTTTATAAGCAATTATATGCAAATGTAATGCCGTTTGCTTAGAAGGAAGATTTCGAGCTTTTGAACCATACCATAAAAGCGTTTGGCTGAAAAATGAGCATTTTATCACCGAAACAAACTGGAAATACTATGGTTTTTGTCCTTGCCTGTTTATGGAGACATTTTCGTTTCGTTTAACATTTGATGACATTACTTAAATGTATTTTATCACACATAGTTGAGTTAACATGAGTATGCTACTCGTATCTCTAGTATTTTAATAAGCTTGAGTTTTAAATTCATTTATTTTTTTGTCAGTTCGTGAGTAAACGAAATGGAACAGGTATTTTGCACGCATGTCAAGAAGGGAAACGCTCTTGAATTTCAAAATGATTGAGAATGCTTTGCGTAAATATATACTTTATTCGTTTTTCGAAATATGAATACTTGAAAAGATCCATCTATCGACGGAATTTACTACGAAAATCAATTGATATTCCCATGAAAAGAATTAAATTTCCACAACTGATTCATTAAATACCCAGTCGTGCATAGCGTTGATATGTGAGCTATATTTTCAGATTCGCGATACGAAAACGAGTGACAGAAAATACGGTTGAATTTGCTATAATTATTTATTCAGCAGTTTTGTGACTTACATACACTTATGTGATCTTCAATACTTTCACTCGGCTGTTTCACGTTTACACTTTGGAATGTTAATGCCTGTTAGTTATACATCGTTTTTTTGCGTATGATATGCAATTTTTTAGCAATGAATTTTGTTTTTTTGCTTTGCGTCAGCAAAAATTCATCTCAAGTTACCCTACCCTTGTAATCACACTGCTTAATCGAAGACTAGGAATAAACGCTGTTAGCCCGAAATATTTTTTATCCAGCAAACACTGGATTTCATCAATAACAAAAACTACAATCCTTGTTGGAAACATTGAATGGTTTATATAAGCACATAATATTTAGCCGTCATCAAAATCCTAATAACGTCATGTTTCAACCAGTAATCAATTAAACTACAACTAACAATGTAAGCACAATTTGTTTTAATAAAGTAGCAAATATGTACACTTCACTGTAAAAATGCCTAAGTTTGTTATGTAAATTTTCAAACTTATGTTTCCTTACGTCACTCATTTCTCATTTACCCGGGCTAGATTCAATTAAAGTTTTAAAACAAACTGAACCGTAAGTATGACGCATGTGGTTGCCTGTGTTAACGAAAGCTTTCATTACTATTACAATTCCATTGCATTTGACACAAAGCCCAACAAAGAACATGTTTTGTTTAATGGACATTTTCCCGCAGATGTTTTAAACGAAATCATGCAATTAAATAGTTCTACGGTTATTTTTGATAGCTAGTTGATAATGAAGATGAAATTTGCAAATAGATTATCTGCAATGATTTGTTATAACTGCACAGCTTCTGCTTGTGAATATAGTTATCTCCATACTTAGAACAATCTGGTACAGCATAATCACGACAAGACACATTATTATTAGTTTCCGGTGCACGACAAAACCTTCATTCCTGGCAACTATTGCATTGCTTTGCTTAAAAATAACAACTAGAAATTCTGAACCGAGATGAAACCCGTTATCTAACATAACTACACCTTTCTCCCATTGTCTCCACGTAGTTGCCTCACTGATTTTGTTTCCTGCCTTTTCATTTTATCTCATCGCACTTCTAATAGAAATTTATGAGCAGAAAGCAACGTAATACACCTTTTAATTTTCGTATTTTTCCACAAGTCGAAACCTGGATCAAGTCAAACAACATGACCTTTGAATGTCGTTGCTCATCTTGATTTAACAAGCATAGTTGCACTGTATAGGCATATGTGTAGCTTCCCTGCAAAAAAATGAAAAAATGTTACCTATATCATTTTATTTAGAGAAAATGATCTTTCTTCATGCATGACGGAGCATGAGTTAACTTCGAAATACATTTGTACTTGTACATTCCCATATACAGTTTAGATATTTGACGTCACCTTCCCAATCAACCTGTTAAAGCAATGGTGGCACCTGCTCCACACTGCGCTGGATAAAAAAAAACCGAAATTCTAATTTTTACATAAAAATTGACGTATTTGGTGAAGGGAAAAACAAGATTGCAGTTTTCCCTGATAAATATTTAACCAGTTCCAAGAAACGAAACAATGCACACAGTATGAAGCAGTATCCTCAAAAACATCACATGAAAGAAACTCCCATAAACCAACACGTGAAATATTGCTTCACAAAAACTTCGATAACTTTTCCATTTTTTGTTTAATTGTCATAAAACTTGGTAAGCATGATCCTGATAAGTTGTTTTATATGAAACAGCATTGGTTTCCTCGAAATTTTTTTTCACGTGCAAAAAAATATCGCACAAGCAGTAAACCATGCAAAATCATTATGTTAAATCACTACATACTACATACTAATACATTTGGGGATATACGAAATTAACCGGCGAATGGCTTTTATGATTTCAAAACATGAAAGTAACAAGTAACTCTCAACATCCTTCTTTACATACCGAAAAGATGTAAAGTACCAATACATCAATTAATTACCTATGTAGGGTGTTTGTTTTCAGTAATCTAGGGATCTTAGTGAAAAAATTTTGAAAGTGTGAATTGGTTGGGTTTTAATTAGATTTGCAGATAAGTCTGTAAAATAGCATTTATATTTTCACCACATTGGGATTTGCAACGAACTTTTGTAAAAATGTGTGGCAAAATTTGTCAGGTATCAAATAAGACACAGTTGGCTTGCTGCTGATTGCAGAAGAATCTATGTGATAGATCTTCCTTTGTCATTGTCATCTCAGAAATGGCTTATGAATAAGAAAAAGCTCAGAAGAAAATGGCAGTTTTTACATATGAACGGCTCCAGAAGCCGCATTTTTCAAGAATTTTGAATAATTCTTTTTGGAAACACTTCAAAAGCACCATAATTCAATGCATTCTGAAGATGATTCCAAAAGTTTAAAGGTCACGGCGATTTCAAATTTTTACCATATGGTAGATAACTAGCGGCACATGATTTTAGGTCAGTTTTTAATCAAATTGACGATTCTGATGTTAATTTTTCAAACTGCATAACCGTTTGACCGTTAAAGCCAAAAAAGTGCAAGAGTTCAAGCATTTAAAAACTACATGGCATGTGGGTTATCAAACGAAGCAACATGTACATAGAATTTCAGCATTGTAATTCTGACTGCACGATTTGATCACAATGGTTGCAAGTTTCCTCTTTCTTGTCTTGTGCTATGATATGGGGCGATGTAGTCTCATCCATTACTCATCTCTAAACAATTAACATCAAAACATCCAATGTGGTTAATTGCAATTAACAATTCTGATTTTTCTGACTTTTAGTAGAAGCTGATGATGGGGTGTCGGATAAAGAAGAGCGACCACCGCCCACGTCTAAGAGAGGGAAGAAAGTGGATAAAAAGAGAAACGCGAGAAAGCTATTGGACTCTGATGAAGATGACGATGACGAGCCTCCGAAGAAAAGAAGTAGCAGTGCTTGTGAGAAACCGGCAAAGGTAGAAAAGCTTGGGAATAAACAATCCTCTGCCTGTACCTTCAAAGTCCCCTATCCAGTTTCCAATGCAGAAACAAAATGTCAAACCAACGCTGCTGCGTCGAACGATGACGATGAAAAGGAGAATGAATTGAAGACTCAAACGTGGGTTGATAAGTACAAGCCAACAACACGTAAGTTGGTATTTGGACAAATGACTGACAACGGCAACGCAAAGAAGCTTGTGACATGGCTCCAAAATTGGTCCACCTTTCATGGTTCAGCCAATGTAAGTAAAAGACTTCATAAACATAAAAATTGCCTTCACTTTTCTATTTCTATGCTACTTTATGTTTATTTTCAGAAAAAGGCAAAATCGTCATTGCCCAACCTGGACAAAGATAAAGAAGGAAAAAAATTTAAAGTTGCTATGCTTCTCGGACCGTCCGGTTCTGGAAAAACGATAAGCGCCCAGTTAGCTGTAAAGGAAGCTAAGAAAGATTTCGTTGAAGTGGATGACGCAAGAAGCCTCCTTAGGTATTTTGCCGAGAAAGATCGCGTGATCATCGTGGACAAGTTAGATGGTATTGGATATCGTGGTGGCGTTCAAGAGCTTATTGACTTGATTAAAGGATCAAGTGTCCCGATCATTTGTATTTGCAATGATGGAAGAGGATCTAATTATAAAGCTGTCGCTGACTACTGCTTTAAATTGAAGTAAGTGAAGAAAATGACAATAGCAAATTGAAGTTTACATATGCAATTTAACCAAATTGGCACTTTTTACTTTGTTTCATTTAGATTTTACAAACCTAATCCTAACCAGTTGAAGCAAATCATTGCAAGAATTTGTATGAAGGAAAAGATGAAACTTTTAGAGGAACAAGTGAAGGAACTAATTAGCCTTGATGACATACGAAAGATACTCCATAAGATGCAGGAGATAAAAGAGAAAGGTGACTTATTTTCCATTTTATGTTCGTAGCAAATGCATGCAATGTCTAATTACTGCAAATTTGTCTTTTCTGATTTTTTCAATAGGAGCTGAAATAGGAAAGGCGGATAGTGCTAGAGAAAAGCCAGCAGCACTGGCAAAGTTGGATAAATCGGTGGATAACAACAAGAAGGATGTGAAGCCACAAACAAAACTGGATGATGATGATAATGATGATGCTTTATCATCACAGGACGTTAAAGAACTTTTCCGTCACCTTGATAGATCCGAGGACGGAAAATTGAAGTGTCCGCTCTGCGATCATAGTAAGAACATCAACACTTACATGTTATTAACATTAAAAATGTGACTTGCATTCATGTTTTAAACGAGAATTTTCTTTATTTTGTTATTTTAGCAACAGCTCGGAGAGACTCCTTAAAGATCCATTTTGACACCAAGCACCGTGGAATTAAGCACAAATGTGACGAGTGTGGTAAAGGTAAGAAGAAGTACAAACAATTTACAAAAGTGTCGAATTTTACAAACAATCATTAGTCTGTTTCTACCAAACAATTTTAATTTTAATTTAGATTTCCCTGACAAACCTGGCTTGAATGCGCACAAAAGGTACGTGCATCAGGAAATCAAGTACACGTGTCCCATATGTGGTCAGGGTATGTATAAACCAATATTATGATTTACAACTTAATTAATAATAATCAATATTTTAAAAATCTAATTCACAATTTATGTATTTTCTTCCAATTTATTAGATTTTACAAAACCACCAAATCGCGACCGTCACATACAAAGACAACATCCTGAGAACCCAGAACGAGTTTTCCATGAGTGCGATTTTGAAAACTGCTACAAGAGTAAGGAACTATTTAAACAATTTGAAATAATTTTATTCTTAAAATCAAACTTATAACATCATAATCTCTTTGTACATTAGAATACTTTCATAAGGAATCTCTTACAAGGCATGTAAGAATTCATCATATGAACGGACGGTCGTATTTGAAGGTCACATGTGACGAATGTGGAGCAGGTAACACTATAAATTTAACGAAAGATTTTTAATTTTTTTCATTGTTCATCGTTTAAATAGCTAAGGATTTTAATGTTTTTAAAATTTAGAATTAGCCTGCAGGGATAGTTTAAAGGAACATGTCAGGACACAGCACCAGAATTTTAAATATGAATGTCCACAATGTCGCATGGGTAAGTGTATAGTAGACGTGAAACAATCTATATATATAATATTATCATAAAAGTGTTAATACTGATGCTCACTTTGTTATGAAATAGCATACCGGAGTAAAATGGGCTTCCGCCATCATGAGCTCACCGTTCACTATGACGGCACGATTTTCCGGTGCCATTGCAGCAAAGGTAAATACTTGAATCTTATGCATGCATTTTAAATCTTTAAACAAATATAATTTTAAATCGTGCACTGTGTATTAATCATGCCATGTATATTATAATCTATTTAGTATTTACAAACGAGGAAAGCTACGATAAGCACGCACTTACTCATCAAAATGATACTCCAGCGACATGCCACCACTGCGAAAGGAGTATGTTTTTTAACAAATGTTCAATCTTATTGATTCTATTATTTTAAACTACAATATTAATCATGGTTTTGTATGATTTCTTATAGCATTTCCGTCAAAACGGGACCTGACAATACATATATTATGGGCTCATGAAGGCTACACAAGTCACGGCCGAACTTGCAACCTCTGCGATGCAAAATTGGTTAACCATCCATCTCTATTATTTCACATGATGTTGGCACATAATGGCCAAGGTAGTAAAATTTAAACATTTAAAAATCAAATATTATATGCTAAATCTACAAAAAATGAAACCACTAATACTAAATTTGCTGTTTAGAAATGCATCTGAACTTAGACCACGTGTGCGTAGATTCTGAGGAAGAAGTAGAAGAGTTTGTGCGTTACAGAAGAGAAAAAAATGGCCTGAAGTGTTGCAAAACGCAGTTTAGGAATGAAAAGGCACTCCGAATCCACATTGCATTGTGCCACAAACCGATATCCTGGTATGTCCAAAATCTGTCTTCCATTATTATAAATTGTAGAATAGTGTATTACATGCTTTATTAATTTCATTAATTTCACTTTTTAACAAACTTTTCAGGTGGCCAAACTTAGTCAGGCATAAACTGACGAATATGGGAAAAACAAAGGAGGAGGTGACTGCAAAATTCTTTGAGCTATATGACTTGGCAAATTCATATTTGAGGGAATCAGATCTTAACAGAAAGCTGTATCTGCTTGTTTTGGTTCCTAACACTGTGACTGAAGAGACCCTTGAGGCTTATCTGTCTGAGCCCAAGAATAAATTCTATTTTTATTGGGGCAAAAAAACACTTGGTAATATTAAATAATTGATATTTTCTAATCAAATGCTAAAGTTTACTCTGAAGTTTTATTTGAATTTACATTTCATTCTCTATTCTCTTTGTTCTAGATGGTCGTTATGAATTTATTAGCCCACATCACTCTAGGGGATTTTCTAAGGTGTCAACACACTACATGTGTAAGTTATGGAATATGAAAGCATTCCATATTGCGGACATACCATTGGATCCAGAATGTAAGGACGGAAAAGGGGCAGAGACGATTGCTTATATGGAAGCCAAGGAAATAGTAAGAATTAGCAAACATAATATGTATACAATACGTAGCATTTCCCTTGAATATTAATTTTAAACTTTGTGTTATATGTTTTTCTCTTTTAGCTACGAATAGTCCTCTTTTCTATGATGTATAAGAAAATCCGAGCATTCCAAAAGCTAGAGCTTTCTCCATTTAGCAAGATAGTTACCGAAGAAGAGGTTCAGCAGATATATGACGATGTGGTAAAGAGCAAAGGTCATTGGGATAGGCTAGAAAATACTCGGATCGACTTTGTAAGATGGGTACCAATTGCCACGACACATATTTCGGAGAAGGATGCAACACATTTTAGGTGTACAATTTGCAAGTTCCAAGCCAAGTCAAGCTTGCATTTATGCTTTCATAAAAGTGAATGGTAATTTTACAATCATGTACACAGAACTTACATAGAAGATTGAACTCATGAACAAACCTATTTAACTAACCTTTAATTTTCATTTCTTTCAGCCATAGTAAAAACTTCATGAAAACAGCCACAACACCAACGGAAAAGATAATTTCACTTTCACGACTGCAGCCAGACGGTTTACGTACCACACAGCTCACGGAAATCCTCAGGAATGCCTCGCCAAAAAATAACACTTTTCATGTGTACGTTGTGCTGAAGGCACATAAAGATGTAGAATGGAGTAAGAAAACGTATGGAAAGATGGACAAACTGGATCTGAAAAGTTATGTTGGAAAAAACCCCCGTGGGACTGGTTTGTCAAGTTACCATTTCCAGGAAGGAAAATATTCCACTGTAAAAAATATGAAGGAATCGCAGTCTCAGCTCATTCACTTTGTGAATTATGATTGCGAAAGTTTGGAGCACATGGAGAAGGTTGAGCTGACACAAATTGTAAGTTTGACATGGCTATAATGTTTATTAATTTATTAAGATGTGTTCATTTTATAACATTTTTATGCTTTATTTAGTTGATAGGAATAATCAGAAGAGACGCTTATGTCGAAGGAGGTCCGTGTTTGGAAAACCGATTTTGGAACTTAAAATTCCTACCACACCGTTTCCAACGGGAGGATATGCAAGAATTAGTTGATTTCTCGTTCTCGCGTTTGGATCAGTTCATGGAAAACAAATTTGTTCCAAAGCCCATTCTATTAGGAACACCCGTGGACATTTCATTTATTGGTGGCAATGAGCAAAATGAAGGAGGCGCAGAGGACTACAAGATGTCATTTGATGAGATAACGGATGATGAGATAACGGATGATGAGTCAACGGATGATGAGGAGATGGATCAATCTGTATCTATTTAGTGTGCTTGTTAATTGGGGTTTACAAACTAAATTTTTTCAGCCAAAAAGGGTTTATAAGCCTTTTAAAAATTTCTACCTCAATGGAAACGATGAAATTTTTTAGCAAAAATAAGCCAAAATAAGCTTTTTTGGCTTAAAATCTAAAATATTGGCTGTTTCCAAGAAACCGTGAAAACCCTAAATATCTTTTTTTGTTTTTGATTCGACTTATGTATTATTAGCCTAAAATTCTGAATGGAACCTTTGTGTAAAGTGTTACGGTTAGAATATCAGACTGCAAGGACTGAAACTGTTTAACACTGAATTAAAAAGCATTCTAATCTATTCTATGAACGATGATGATAAAATTATAAAATTGATTCGTATTCATTAAACAAAATAATATATCAAAAACCTTCTCATCAAATCAAAATCTTGATAGTTTATTGAAATTTGATATAATGATAATATGATACTATATAAAAATACGAAAAAAATAAACGTAATTGATGCAGGTGAATAAGCTAGTGGTAGCCAAGCACATTGGCAATTTCTATGAAAAATTCATGTCTAGTTCATACCTAGTAGGGAAAACACTGGCATTAATATAATAGTAGCAGCCAAAAATATAAGTGATGCGATGATGACGACAAGGATGTTGATGCAAACCATCAAGAAAAGAGAGCAGAAGAGAAAGTAAAAGAGTTGTTCTACACACTATGAGGAAAACACACGCGAGATGTATATGGGAGATAACGAGAAAACGATTGGTACATGATGTAATGTAATGATGATGACACTTCTGCCTCTGTCTGTTCTGCTGCTTTTGTACTTTGTACATTTTTTTGGCCGATGATATGATATCAACAGTATAAACATTTAAAATAACAGAGGAGAAAGTTGAGTGAGCACCGTGAGCACTACTCACTCACATTACAAGTTGTTTTGGTATATATTCAGCGTGTAAAAATAAAAGTGAAAGTCAGTCGGAAGAAAACAAATAAGAGGAAGAACAAGAAAAAAAATCATAAAACGTAATTACCTGTTCGTTTTCGCTCACCAACAGATAACTACCAACTAGAAGGAGAGAAGTCTACTGACTATGTATCTCATTTTCTACTGAGCTGTTAAAGTCTAAAGATGCGAAGGTGGTAGGTAGTAAAAGTCATCTCATTCATACCACTTCATTGCATCATCATTATTAGCGCCCCTTCATCATCAAGCCAAAACACAGAAGTGTTGGTGAAAAGTAGGAGTGGAATGGTGCGGAATAGTAGTAGTGGTGTAATCAACCTTAATGGTAATTAGCTCTCTACAAAATTGTCCCAGCTTTCTCTGAAAAAAGGTGCTTGGTTGGTTTGGAAAAAGGGAAGATGACCATCATCAGACTTTCTCTGGTGTGGAGAAAGCAGCATCATTTGTCGGCGGGATGATTACAATGATAATGATAAAGACTAGAGAGACGGGAAGATGAGGATGCAACTTAAGAAGAAGAAAACCAAGTTGAACTTTCTCTTTTTTTTACACATGGTCAGGCCAAAGTGAACCAATAACTTTTTTGTTGAAAATTTTTGCATGTAAAACGCTTTTGAAAGAAAGTGATTTGCCAAACGATAGTGGTTTTTCTCTCTCTTTTTCTCCGCCAAAACCATGTTCGGTTTTGCATGTCATGTCATCTTTCTTTACGTCGTCCGATAAAACTTGCTGATTTCCATCTTGTTTCCTTTCACTTTTTTGTAGAGCACGTAACTTAGTAGACTTTCACTATTTATCTTGCCACTGGTACTACTTTCTGAGCTTGTTAAGAAGACGTACATACTAACAATCGGGTGTAATTTGGAAACCCTTCTGTGACAAGAAAAACCACCTTACCAGCAGAACTCTTGTTCTTCAGCAAGAAGTTGGACTTTTCTTCAGATAATAAACATAGTCTGCAAATTAATCGCAAAAGGAGAAAGTTAAAGTGGAGCACAAACATACAAAGTCGTACCATTTTTCTCTGGATATTACAATACTTTTGAAATGCATACTTTTTTATTTTTTCAGGTCAGTTCAGTTCACTAGAGATAGCTTACCCTGATAATGATGAGGGTGCTTTGCTTTCTCCGTTTCAGGTAATTATACACCACATAGGAAAAGAAAGTTGTAAAAAAAATGTTAACCAATAACACATATTTTTTCTTACTTTTTTCATAGTCGTTTTGTTTTGCGACAGACAAAAAAAGAGGAAGTACAGAGAGAAAGAGCGTGCATTAAATGTAAGGCACAAAATGAGATTGCCGAAAAGTAAAAGAATCTCGGTGAAAGTTATTTTAAAGCCAGTATAGTACATAAATATTCCGCGTGTAAGAACAACTGTTTGTAACGGTTTTTAGGTAGATTTGCATGCTAGCCTGCTTGATGCAGAGGAGGAGAATGACGACAAGGATGATGATGATGGTGTCATATTTTTAAGCAGCGGAACACAGATTCACCACCACCACCGTTACCTGATATGCCTCACGACCTCAAAATTTGTGTGGTGTGTGCTCAAGTGGAGGCCGTACCGTTCGTCTTTCAGAGAGAAAGTCGTCCTCCAGTTATTCCTGCTTGATATACATTTTCTGTACCATCATCGCTGCTGCAATCTGCATGACAGGATGTAAGAGAAAGTAAAAGAAGGATACATAAAACATACATAAAATAAATAATGCATACATAAAATGGTATTATCATTATCATACTTTCTATTTTTCCGATGTAACTTTTTTCTTTGTAAAATGGGAAGAAATTGCATTGTAATGTGTTCGTATGAGAGTTATAAAGAGTAAAAAACATGAATGACATATGAAAGCAGAATAATAATCGTACTTTTTGAGTAAGAACATTGTGTGGAGTGCATTTCACTTTCACCGTGTTTCTTTCCCACATCAAAACCCAGTGCTTTGATATGTGTTGGGGCAACGCACACAGTAGACAAGAATGAAAGCAGAAGAAAAAAATAACATGAGTTTCGTTTTGCCAGTAATGTGTAGTACCCACCACACCAAATGCACCTTTTTGTACTTGTACCTACACGGCCAAAGCCGCCAACAAGCAACATGCCATGTCATTTTCATCTTTGTGTCTTTTTTTCCTTTTCTGTAGCAAGTAAAGTAAGATATATTGCTGCCTAAGTCAAAATGTATTTAACTCCATGCGGTCTCTCTTTGTACCTCTGTGTACGTAGATATAAGTGAATAAGTGTAGTAAAAAAGTCGACCTTCCCTTTCCATCTTTTCTCATATTTTCCTGTCGTATGGGAGAATGTTTGGTAGTGAGCTAAGTTGTTTATGTATGGGCCCCTGTACTATTACAGTACTATTATCATGTAAAGCTGGAACAAGTAGGAACATGAATAAGGGGAAAGCATGGTCAGTGATCTACACGGGATTTTAAATACAAAAGCGAGAAATAGAAAGCAAAATATTGGGAAGCCATAAGAATATGGCCAGGCCGAGGATGATCATCATCATGATCACGTTATGATGATCATGAGAGCGATAAAAAAGACCAACAAAAGGGAACGTGGATGATGTAATCCTCATAAAATGACTTGAACTAACCACTACACCACACACACAGTCTATATCTCTGAGTGTATGTGTGTGCTTGCTTTCTCTCTCTCTCTCTGCACTATACATACTACGATTCTGAGAATAGTAATCATCCCAAACTGATTATTTATCTTTATTATTTATTTATTTATTATATCCAAGGCCCGGGAGGTCCCGAGGTCGATTCCTAATTATGTCCATTTGCCAATGATTTATTGAAGATGATTTCTCGAGAAAATGGCTTTGGAATGAGTAGTGAGGTAAGATGTGTACCTATCTGAAGCGTGCAGTGTGCAAGGTACCTAAAAAGCCAGAGAGAAAAAATTTGTATCCCAATTCACCTATCTAATAACTTGCAGAGGAAAAATAGAAGAAAGCAGTGAGCATTTGGTACGTATGTGTGTTTATTTTTCCTGTTCACAAATGCATAGCCAACCATCACAATAATCATGTGCTTGCAGCCGTTCACGTTCTTTCAAGGAGCGTCACAACCTTATCATCATTTGCAAAAAAAAACAAAGAAGAAAAGTTGTTTGGAAATCCGGTGTGTCCTACACTCTTCTTATAGATGCTTTGGTGTTTATACTAGTCTAGTCGTCAGTTTTATGCTGCCTCCAAACTGGAAATTCCCATGTACATAAGTGCTCAGCAGACACTTTCTCCAATCCTATCTTGAATGCTACTGCCTTTCTTAACAAATTCTATTTTATTCCTTTGAACACCGCTTCAGCACAGGAGAAAGAAGCGACCGAGTGTGTGAACAAGCTCGAAATTGCATAGACCCAGGGCCACCACATCACCATTCGTGCCTATAAATAAGTTTTTGAAGAAGAGAGAAAGAGGAAATAGAATGTAGAGATGGATGACATGGATGAATTTTGGTGTTGGTTCTTGTTTTTGGCCGTGCAAAAAAAGAACATTTCCTCTACACATGAATAAAAGTAACTGAGAGAGAGAGAAAGCATACGAATGTCCTTGAGAAATTGACTCATCAGGATGAAGAAATCATAGGTCTCAACAGCCTCCCTGGCAGACTTGTTGTCTGCCAACCAGCAGAGCCGACAACACCGCAGGAATCCCTACTAATAAAACCCAGCATACTACAAACAAAAAAAACACACTCAAACTTTCTCTCACATTTTTCCTTCATTTTCATCTATACTCGTAGTAGCACCTAAACATACATCATTCATTTAACTTCCATAAGCATGAATATCCACTATCTATAAAATATGTCCATATAATAGGCCCGAAGTGTGTGATATAAAAACAGGAAACCACTCCATCATTTCCCCCAGTTTTTTCTCTTCTTCCTTCTGTTTCTACTTTCTTTGGATTTCTTTTCTGGTGCTGTCAGCCAGCTGCCATGTTGATGGGTATGCAAATCTGAAGAAGCACCAGCAGCTTCATAGCTGGGCTTGCACCACCACAAAAAAAAAACAGACAGCCAAAAGTGCACGCATACAACCTCACTCCACTTTTCCCACTGACGCTCTTGGCGACAAATAAAAAATAATAATAGAAACATCCATTTCCTCCTTTTTCATGGTTTCTGGTCATCGCCTCTGGTTTGTTGAAAGCAGAAAAGGAAGAAGGGTAAGTAGGAAAGTGTATGAAAATGTATAAGTTCAAGTGGTCACTTTGGTCTCTCTTTTCGAGAAACGATGGGGGTTGAAGAAAATTGTGGTACAGTGCAGGGAAAAGAGAGAGAGAGAGAAAGCTAAATTGTGTTGGATGCTGGATACAGTATCGAATTTCCTTTTTCTATTGTCCTACTATCTATTTATTTTCCGTTATAAGGGCTTTCTTTTTATGCTTTCACTTGTTTTTTGGATAACAATACATTGTACAATGAATGTCGACACTGGTGACAACAACAAGAAACATGTGGGATTCGGCAACCCCTAGAATCTCTGCTTTTACTATCCTCTTGTCTTGATGTTGTTCTAGTTGCCGTGTTTATATGTACATCAATCTATATAGATTTTTTTAAGGAAAAGCAAAGAATAAGAAGGGAAAAGACATAATCTATTTTGGTTTTGGCTTACCATTGACCATAGCCAAGCCACGGCCACAATCACAGTTATCATCAACACAAATAATAACATCAGATTTTTTTTCTCTTTTCTCTGTAAATTCTACGCACAAATCTTTCTTTTTCGCTGATTTCCCTTTGTATCTTTCGTCTTTTTGTTGTTGTTTGAAGAGAAAACAGAACAGGAAGAAAACTTGTTACGTAAGAAAGGTGGGGAAAAACAATGGAGTTAAGCGGACAGAGCGCATACTGACCTCCATATCACTTTCCAGGGAATATAAACGCGATACAAAGAGATATAGAATGACGACCATGAACACTACTACGTGAGAAAATAAATGTGCTGACCTTGGAAACTAGATACAAGTTCCCCTTTGGTGATTTTGTCAGGAAATCAGGGAGAAAGTTGGCAGGTAAAGTGTGTTCCGAAGGAATGTTGATTGTTGGGCCTGGTGAAAGTTTAATCCACGAAAAAGTGGTTTGAAAGATACAATTCATAAAAAACGAAATAATTATTTGTTCTTGGTCTTACAATGGTGGACGTGGCCAGGCCATGGAAGATCCCCAGAATTTTGTAAGTTACATAATGTGCAATTATGTATGAAGATTGCAGAGCAGAAAAGCATTAAACACGAAAGAATACCAAGCTTGTTAGCTTTTGATGAAAGGATTATTTTGTAGGTTATGCAAGCAAATGATACTACGAAATCAAAAGTGAACGGGGAGCGTAACCTGAAACGAACGGCGCAGCGTAGTTTGGTAGACTTTAAAAAGTTAGCTTTTAGATTCATTTCATTTATCTCTTGAGATTTTATTGAGTTAATTGGTGGTTGTCGGTTCAGTTAGTAATCGCTGTCAATAGAAAATTGCTGTTGACTCTACTTTCGTTGCATAATTGCTACATGTAATTAGTAAAAGCATCAGAGTCACATTTTTTCACGTAGTACCCAGCTTGACAATTATCACCACCATCTCTATCTTTGTTTCATCTTGCAAAAATTAAAAAATATCATAATATGCAGCTGTTACTTTCTCACAGTCTGTCTTAATTTTTTATTAAGTATCGGCCAGGATACTTGATAATATTGTGGTCCGGCCTTCCGTCCGTCCGCCCGTATGCAATTTACTCAGCAACGGCTGAACGATTACAACCAAACTTGGCATACAGATACTATAGCACCTCAGCCACAATCTTGTTGAATTTCAGGTCAATAGATCAACTCTAGATCAGACGTCACAGCGATTTCACAACTTTTTATAATAAAACCTATAGCATGCGACACATAATTTTAGGTCAGTTTTTGACCAGCATTAAATCAGGTTGTTAAAATTCGGATTTCACAGCCTGGACTTAACTAGTCTCTCTTAAAGCTTTCATTAATCAAAGGATCCTTCCATTTAATTACTCCACTATAGTAAAAAAACGCCAAGATGACACATACTTTTCTCCGTCCGAATTCTATTTTACTCTCAAACACCAAAGGACTTCTTATTAAAAGGGACAACATTGGCACTGGCACACATAACACACCATTTTAATAAAGGACATTAAGAGTAGAACAGCTCAGGTTAGTTTGCGCATTTTTAGATAACCTTTTGTATCCATTCTCATTGCTCTCGGTGTCATTACCCCAATCTATCTTTTTTCTCGAGTGTGTGGGAAACTGGAGGTGAATTGATGACATGTTTGTACATCTGTCCACACGGTACAACATGCTGCTTTCACCCTCTCACTTTCTCTTCACCAATAAACTGTTTTAATTTCCTCGTGCGTGCAAACTAGTGTGCATAATATTGCAAAATTTTCTGCGCTGGAGAGATAGTAAACGGAAGCTAACTAATGTATAGGCTTTTACAGAATAATAAATTAGTGTTCTCCGGTATCAGTGTCATTTTTATGTCAGTTTATTGTCAATTTGGGACATTACTAGCGGGAAAGTATCAATCAAATGAACTGTTGCACGACGTATGCTGTTGTGCATTGCGTTTTTTTTGCAAAACAGAAAGCAGTAGCACATCAATTGTTTTCATGATGGGTTGTTTCAAAGTCAAGCATTTTCTGAAGTTAGAATAAGTAGATATAAAATGCCAATTTTGAATAATATTTTTCAATTTTGCCCTGAAGTTTCATGGGAAAGTGGACACGCTGTAATAAATAGGGCGGCATTATTTTTCATACATGGTACATTAGCTTTCTGCTCTGATTAAAAAAATCATTTTTGCTTAGCTTGCTTAATTGATCCAACGACCATCCTACGTTAAAGTACACAACAGATTTTTTGTTGTCTGTTATACATTTTTTCAATTTTTGACTTGTCTTGCTTTCGACGTGTTTTTTCGGTGTGATGTAATGTAAATTGAGTTTCTTATAAAGCTGGTATAATAATCAAGTAGGTTTAGCTGTGTTGTTGCATCGAGTGTGTAAAGTTTTTATTTTTTACATAGCTTTCCTGTGTGTTTTTTGTTGTTCTCTGTGCCTGTTTTAATAACGTCAATTAATGTTTAAACAAAGTTTAGTATAGGATTACGTATACACGTTACATTGATGAGCTTGTTCCAGATTGGCTACGGTAATTTGAGCAATCGACAGTAACTGTAAATTAGAAAGTTTCTTGGCGAAAACCACCACAAAAAATCAGACTTTGTATGATTCGCTTTGCCGTCGATTGCGAGTCATCACATTTCACCCTTGTTTTTACGGAGAAAGGGAAAGCATGAGATGGTACATGAACATACAGAGAAAGTTGCTGCTGCTTTCTCTCACATCTCTATTGTTGATGTTGTTTCCGAGAAAACGGGAAAGTGCAACTAGATGATCATTTGTAATTCGTATCATTTCGTAAAATGGTGGGGTAGGAAGGACGTACTACATACTAACTACACGCCCCTAAAATTCTTCCTCTTCAACAATTTTTATAAGTAGTTTTGTATGCTTATGTTAAGGATAAAAGTTTTAAATGATAGTTTAAAAATCTGAATAGTTAGGCTAATTTTCTGGTCCTGTAGTGTGGTGAATGTCGCGTTTGAGCAAGATGGGGTATCGTTCTGGGCTTTGAAAATACACTGAATTTCAGTGAGACTGCTCGACTTTAGCTTTCGACCATGAAGGTAAGTTAAATGTCACACTTATTTACCTATTACACTTCTGTAAATATTACACTTGTTTTATAATAATTATTACTAAGGTTTATGATGGAATAGTTTCATAAGACGCTTTTTTGTTTAATATAGGCCAATGATATAAGATCGTATTTCAAAAAGTCAGTGGTGGAGCGGGTTCGTCAAGAGTTGCACCACAAAGAGTGGAGGTGGACCAAGACAACGTTGCGGGGCTATCTTCTCATCGCATGGAGAAGAAGAGTACGGAATCTATGAAGCTTGTTGAAAAACGGGACAAATGCGCTGATAGGTTAGGAGATGATAAAAGGGACAAGAAAGAAGGTGGAGATAAGAAGAGGAAGGCGTCGGTTTTGTCTGAACCGGTAAACGACGATTGATCAAAACAATGCTATAAGGAAAGCAGTGATAGTGATAGTACTGGTAATATGAAGCCTGCAGCAAAAGCACAAAGGATGGAAAAGCTTGTGGATAACAAAAAAGATGTCTTGGAGCCGGTGAATCCAGCAAAGTAATTCGGAATTCCGAATAAAGGTGAATATTTTATTTAAGTTTTTATAGTTAGCTAAATCATATATTATAAATGTAATAATCTGGTTAATTTTAGTTGTTTTTTTTTAATTTCCAGAACAAGCTGAGCAAAACGTGGACACCTCACAATCTGTTAGTTTCCAAGGAAAAACTGAAACTTCAAATTCACAAGCCAAGCCAAGCCAAGCCAATCTTTGTCGAAAGACAGTAAGAAAATTGAGTTCCAGAGAAGTAAGTACGTGATCCAGGATTCTCTTCACAAATCAACCCCTTGTCTATCAGAGCCCAAAAAGAAAAAATGAAAATGGAATCACGTAATTTTGAAGAATCGACCGTCCAATTTATAACTCCCAATTCTAACCTTCTTCCAAATGCTGCCACCTCGAGTTCTATGACTGGTACCGAAGAATATGGAAAAAAGCTGCAATTCCTGAGCCATATTTTTCAGATGAAAGTTACTTCCGGTTGATTGAAACATTGAAACCTAAACATCATGGTTCAAAAATAGTACCTAAAGGGGCGCCTAATTGTCTACATGGTTTAACGTTTGCCATATCCGGGGTGCTGGACTCCTTGAACAGAGTGGAGTGTATTGAACTGATCGAAAAATACGGTGGTCGTTTCGCAAAATATGTTAGTAGGGAAACTAGCTTTTTAATTGTTGGTGATGAGCAAGGTGAAGACAAAACGGAAGAAGCAAAAAAACTCAATTTACCTCAGATTTCTGAAAACAATCTGTTAGAAATGATAAGAAAGTCAAACCCTGTAATAAATGCAGCTATGTTGATCAAGATTTCAAATTTGTTGGGAAAAAGAGTGGAAAATGAAGATGCAAAAAACCCAAGCCAGATGCAGTTCCATATACAAAAACTTGTGATGTTGGTCTTATGTGGTTGCACAAATACAACCCAAAAACATCTAATCGTGTGGCTTGGCAAACAAGTGTCAACAGCAGTGCAAAAAAAGCTTGTGAGGTGATTACAGAACTGGTTCAAGTATAATGGTTCAGTCGATGTGGGTACCAATCAAATATAATTTCATGAGTATCCAAAAATTGTCATCATAACCTTATCTTTAATTTATTTACATTAAATAATTAGGAAAAGGCAAAAGTACCATTGAAAGCTCCTAAGGGCCAAGACGGAAGGAAATTCAAGGCAGGGTTACTTTCGGGACCACCAGGAATTGGGAAGACAACTTGCGCACATTTAGCTGTGATACGATTACTTTGAGTTGAATGCGTCTGATACGAAAAACAAGGGTGGACTACGTGAGAATTTGGCCGATGCGTTGTCTTCGAAAAGCTTGGTTTTCGGGGAACGTAAAGAAGCATTGTCCCGGAAACACGTGGTTATCATAGATGAGGTTGATGGGATGTCTGGAAACGAAGACCGTGGTGGCGTTCAAGAACTTAGTGCATTGATTAAAGGATCACGAGTTCCAATCATATGCATTTGTAATGATCAAAATCATCCTAAAATTCGATCTCTTGCTAACTACTGCTATGACTTGAGGTGTTTGAAATACAACATGCGATTACCAAGAAATGAGTATTAATCATGATGAAAACCTAAGGAACCTATATATTTATTTGCTTCTATAGATTCAGTAAACCTAAATTTGATGAGATGACGTGCTTTGTTTGGAACATCTGCTTGAACGAAAAAATGAAAATCCCAAAGGAAAGGATCGCTCAGCTAATTATTAGCACAGATTATGACGTACGGCAGGTTCTCCATCAGTTAGAAAATTTGGAAGAGGTATACAATACAATACACACTTGGTATGCAATAACTGCACAATGCTAGTCTTCTTAACTCAAAAGCTTACTTTCTCCTTCTTTCTCTTGTTTCCTCTTGCACTGTTTGTTCTTGAATGAATGTTCAAGAATGCCAAAGACAACTTTTGAAATAAAAAGGTACTTCATTCTGAACGCAGATTTAATTGCAACTGCTGAAGTTTTGCTTTCAATGCAATAAATCCAATTAGCCTTACTGGTATGAAACTCAGAATGAACTCGCTGGTGTTGCTGAATGATAAGTATTTATAGAAAGCTTGCAGATGAACTTCGTAGACTGATAAGGTAGCACTTATCTTATCAAGTATATTTTGTACTCACAATGCGTCTTTAAGACTAGCCATGCTGGATTTATTTACAGATTTTAGTACTGGAAGAGTAGCGACAGCGACCCACGATGCATTTCATCACAATTTGATCTCACTCTGGCTACCAAGCAACATGAAATCTAACTGTCTTTGATTTAACGTTCTCTTCAGATGTGCATACAAAATGTTCCATTTCATTTAAAAACTTATTTTCAGCTTTACATAAATTCCAGCATAATGACAGGAAATCTTTTCTCTTTGCTTTGCCTTTTCCTCTGCGTTGGGGTAAGCTGCGTCAGAGGTTTACGGATGATTGGTACAGTTTTGATAGAATGCAACGAATATCAAGATAAACATCACGTATAATTTATGCCCATCAGTGTCATAATGTCAAATTAATAGGAGAAACTATTGAAATAATATATTATGTATGATTTCCAAACTATATGTGATAAATGTGAAGTTTGACATGCATATATTTTCTTTCTCAATAACAAAGCTTCCCGAAAGTTTATTCGTTATTTCGGCACATAAAAAGCATATAACACCCACAGGTGCAAATGGAATGATCGAAAAACAACAACAAGAAGTCGAGGGCACAACACACGGCATCATATTATACAGGATGAGAGGACAGAAATTGCATTTTTTCCTGACAATTCTTTCGACTAATAGAGAAAGTGAAAAATCTCGCTCAATTTAAGAGTGCGGAAATCTTTCACATTATTTTTTGTTCTTTAACATCAGTTCACATGACCGTTTCCAGTTTTATATATAGCAGCCAGTCCCGTCCTTCTCATCTTCTCACATAAACATTATAGATTATGGTGTTGCGGTGGCTGGTCGCGGCTTTGTAAGTTTTAAAGAACAGTACTAATTTTATATGGCTATTTCATATATAAACTATTACGCATGGTTATTTCATCCATACGTACTTTATGTCTTTTTCCTAAACATTCAAAATACCATAAGTGGTAGGTAGCTTTTCATATCGGACTACCTATATGAAATGGTATAGTGTCGCGGATTTCCAAAGAAAAAGTGAAAAAGGAAGAGTGAAAAATGAATAGATGGACATTTGGTTAATAGAAGAAAGCGATGAAGGGACATGAAGCACCTTAGCAGGTGCGTCTGCATTTATATAGATTCCAGTGAGTTGCAGGTTGAGTTGAGAATTGAGGTGAAAGCGAAATTGCTCCAGGTGCTTGTGCGTACACAGCTTCAGGGCTTTCTCTGAGCACCAGGCGTTGTTCAATCTACTTTCTACGTATCACAGTGAACTCAGTGAAAAGAAGTGCTACGGTGACGGGAAGTGGGACTGGAAGAAATTTGGGTTGTGATTTCAACTTTAACTGAACATTTTTATTAAATCATTTGTTGTTTTTTTCTATTTCAGTTATCTGTTCTCTAACTGCCACGTTTTGCCAGTATGGACTTGACGAATGAACATGATATGGAAGACCAAGATGGACCACCTAGGAAGCGGAGCAGACCAGATGACATCACATGGGATGACGTCAGAGATGGACTTGACAATTCTGACATTCAATTCTTCAACTGTGCTCCACATTGCGATCTTATCACTGAAAACAAATTGATCGTTATAAAGGATAAAAAGGGGACTCTAAGATGGGACAGGGAACATGGAATGTTTTATGTCACTTTTATTGGACACACCGATATTCGGTTCTACTTTTGTCCAGTAAAAGGTTAGCAAGTTACCAGAAAAAGCGGGATGATGAACAGTATTTTAAAACTAACATTTTGTGACCGACGAAGAGATTAACATTGTTTTAAACTTCTAGGGTGCAAGATGATCAAAGGATTAGGGGATAAATGCAATGATCACTGGGATATGGAGTACGGAGAAGCAGAGATTCCACTGGAGCAGATCCATAGTCACAACGGTAAGTTGACCACGGCTACTCACTCATACTTTAAACTAATTTAGTTGTTTTATAAATTATCATTTAATTTGCATTGACAGACAAAAACGTGTACTGTGAACCCGCTCTAAGATTCAAGAAGACGAAAAATTATGATGACATAATTTCCAAACTGAAAAGCGACCGAATGCCAGTAAAGGCAATCAATACTACCGCAACATTCCACATGCCTATTATACAACCAAACGTTAAAAACGTGTTGATGACTCACATGGAGGTCAAAGGTGAAGAGGCTACCATCATTCTGTGTGGCAACTATCCACTTTGCGCAAATAGTGGTACGGATCAGCTTAACGGTCAGTTTTACTGCATAAATTGCAAATGCGAGGAAGAATATGACGGGATGGACAAGGACACAAGCAATAAGAGTGCTGGACACGCAAGTAAGACGAATATCGCCTGACGAATAATATCTGTAATGTATGATTCTATGATAGTCACTAATGTGTTGCTATTGCTATGGTTTGTTATCAGTTCCACGAGAGACCCTACTTACTGCGTTGTTGCTACTTGGAAAGCAGTTTATGAACCACAGCGTTTTCGACATTTCAAATGAACATCAGTGGAATGAGCTCTGGAACGCTATCGGGATGAAAGAGGTGCTGGTCGAACTTCATGGACTGAAAATCTATTTCAAGGTCGCCACCACAAGCAAAGGAGTAAAATCCTACAGAATAAGGACAAACCGAGATAATGATGTTCACGTATGATAAAATTGATAAACTTAGAAATAACAAATTTCATTTTAAACTGTACATTTTAATTTTAACAAAAGATTCGTTATATAATTTCAGTGCAACTACTGCCAGTTTCCATGCTGCCTTACAAGACAAGCTAATGAGAGGTGGAACTGTACTCATTGTCCGCGACACGAAAAAACATTAAAGATGAGAAAGAACAATGGAGAGCGAAGCAAAGACGAACCAGCCGTGGATAGCCAGACCGACAATTCTATGATCGTTTGGGATTCAAAGCCTAAGGGAAAATCAGAGCTTTTAAAACCCCAGGATTTTCAACATGAATTAAATCAGTTTAGGAAGCAGGACATTCGTGGAAGGATCCCAACTCTGCAGAAGGCAGTTACAAATTTTGGGTTTGTTTGCGTCGAACAAGCAAGATCCAGAGTGATAAGAGCCAAGAACCAGCGCTTACATATTCCAGGAACGGATTACTATATGGGCTACTCTGGACCTGAGGACATGTTTACGATCAATGAGGCGGATGGCGAACCAAGGGTTTCGGGGATTTGTCCCGTCATGTGTAAAAATATATATTCTAATATTTATACGATACGTAATCGAATCGTTATACAATCATTCTAAAAAGATAACATTACGCGTATTCCCATTTGCAGATTGTAAAGGATATTGGTCGAGGACGCACAAGTGTCCCGACCACACTACACAAAACTCGTGTGATCACAAGCTTCCAAGGAAACCGTGCATAAATACTGAGTCTGGGACGTTGTTTCGTGACGGGATAATAACGGAAATGGGTATTTATTTTCATACTAGAAAGGCCCATTATGCACGCAGAACGTGCATTGTCTAGAAAGATTGTAATATTGAAAAGCTAAACTTTAACATGTCACTCCAACACTTCTAATGTCATGCCCGTACTCCGTTTTTTTAGTAAAAATTTCATGAATAATTTATAACATTACGTTAATAAATACTTCCTTCACATGATTCCATTTCTGATTTCGAATTTCTGTTATAAAATCTGTCAATTTGTTTAAAAAAATCGATGCTTTAGCTTCAAAGAGAAAAGTTTTTAGCCATAAAATTCCCTTTTGTACCATATGCTTCTATTTTAAAAAAAATTGTAGTAACTCAAAATTTTGGTCACACAAACGGATTGGTAAATTGCAATTTAAACTCTGCCCGAAAGTAAATTCATTTATTTTTATACTCCTTTTTTATTTCCAGGGGAGTTTTTTATTGAATGAAATCCTGGTTAGTAAGTTAGTATGACCAACTGTAAAGGTTCTGATAGTCACACAAAAAATAGATAGAAATTAAAACCCGATCACCATGTGAAAATTTCTTGCTACAGGAATACCAAATTCCAGGATATATGGAAATATAATAGTCCATAGTTAGTAGTTAATTTGGAAAGCCCATTATAAAGAACTCGCTGTTGTACGTAATGAACTTTCTGACTAAAATAAAACCATGGTCACTATGACAAAACCCACTGTTGCTATGGACTTAATAGTTAATTTAGAAAGTACTTGTTACCCTGAACAGTTGCCGGTTACATCAGAAAATTATCAATTTCCATGAACTGTGATTACTGTAATACTGTAATGCCATGAACAACTTTAGAAAATTAATTATGTCAACTGTGGTTATTAAGAATCGAAGATTCTTTCTAATTTCCTATTCCGGCCGTGTGGCCGTCCGGCCGTCCGGCCGTCCGGCCGTCCGGCCGTCCGGCCGTCCGTGTTAGCCAATTTTTCTCCGAAATGGCTGATCCAATTCCAACCAAATTTGGTATACAGACTCAGGTTGACCTCCGACAGAACCCTTATGAATTTCAGGTCAATAGGTCAACTCCAAAGGTCAGAGGTCACCAACGGTCAAACATTTTTACATAGGACATATATCATGCGGCACATGATTTTAGGTCCATTTTTGACCAGGATTTCGAATCCACAGTCCGTTTGTTAAAATTCGGATTGTAAGGTCCTGAAATCAGGGCCTTAATGATCCAATCTGCAAATTTAATGCATCCATGCTGTGCGGCACATGATTATAGGTCCATTTTTGACCAGGATTACGAATCCACGGTTGGTTTGTTAAAATTTAACTATTTAGGCCCTGAAATCAGGGCCTTAATGATCCAATCTGCAAATTTAATGCATCCATGCTGTGCGGCACATGATTATAGGTCCATTTTTGACCAGGATTACGAATCCACGGTTTGTTTGTTAAAATTTAACTATTTAGGCCCTGAAATCAGGGCCTTAATTTTCGAATCCGCTAATTTAATGGATCTATGCTGTGTGACACATGATTATAGGTCCATTTTTGACCAGGATTACGAATCCAAGGTTGGTTTGTTAAAATTTAACTATTTAGGCCCTGAAATCAGGGCCTTAATTTTAGAATCCGGTAATTTAATGGATCTATGCTGTGTGACACATGATTATAGGTCCGTTTTTGACCAGGATTACAAATATGATGTCCATTAGTTAAAATTTAACTATTCAAGGCCCTGATTTGGGGCCTTAATTGTTAAATTTTCCAAATTAATGGATATATCATGTGTGACACATGATTTTAGGTCCGTTTTTGACCAGGATTACAAATATGATGTCCATTTGTTAAAATCCGTTTATTTACGGGCCGAAGGCCCCGCCCCGGGGTTCTAATCTTCGATTCTTAATTACGGCATTTGCTATTGCTTTATTTTAGAAAACTAACTGCTGCCACGCCACAAACCACCACTCGTTACATATAAAATTAATTGTTCATTGACTATCATAGGCCTGGTACATGATAATGCAACTTGCTATGATAAGAAAGATTTCTGCATGGTGACGTGTCATTGTTTGTTATTATTAAGAATCGAAGATTCTTTCTAATTTCCTGTTCCGGACGTCCGGCCGTCCGGCCGTCCGTGTTAGCTCATTTTTCTCCGAAGTGGCTAATCCGATTCCAACCAAATTTGGTATAGAGACTCTAGTGGACCTCCGACAGAACCCTTATGAATTTCAGGTTAATAGGTCAACTCCAAAGGTCAGAGGTCACCAACGGTCAAACATTTTTAAATAGGACCTATATCATGCGGCACATGATTTTAGGTCCATTTTTGACCAGGATTACGAATCCACAGTCCGTTTGTTAAAATTCGGATTGTAAGGTCTTGAAATCAGGGCCTTAATTTTCGAATCCGCTTATTTAATGGATCTATGCTGTGTGACACATAATTATTGGTCCATTTTTGACCAGGATTACGAATCCAAGGTTGGTTTGTTAAAATTTAACTATTTATGCCCTGAAATCAGGGCCTTAATTTTCGAATCCACTTATTTAATGGATCTATGCTGTGTGACACATGATTATTGGTCCATTTTTGACCAGGATTACGAATCCAAGGTTGGTTTGTTAAAATTTAACTATTTAGGCCCTGAAATCAGGGCCTTAATTTTCGAATCCGCTTATTTAATGGATCTATGCTGTGTGACACATGATTATTGGTCCATTTTTGACCAGGATTACGAATTCAAGGTTGGTTTGTTAAAATTTAACTATTTAGGCCCTGAAATCAGGGCCTTAATTTTCGAATCCGCTTATTTAATGGATCTATGCTGTGTGACACATGATTATTGGTCCATTTTTGACCAGGATTACGAATCCAAGGTTGGTTTGTTAAAATTTAACTATTTAGGCCCTGAATCAGGGCCTTAATTTTTGAATCCGCTAATTTAATGGATCTATGCTGTGTGACACATGATTATTGGTCCATTTTTGACCAGGATTACAAATTTGATGTCCATTAGTTAAAATTTAACTATTTAGGTCCTGATTTGGGCCCTTAATTGTTAAATTTTCCAAATTAATGGATATATCATGTGTGAAACATGATTTTAGATCCGTTTTTGACCAGGATTACAAATTTGATGCCCATTAGTTAAAATTTAACTATTTAGGTCCTGATTTGGGGCCTTAATTGTTAAAATTTCCAAATTAATGGATATATCATGTGTGACACATGATTTTAGGTCCGTTTTTGACCAGGATTACAAATTTGATGTCCATTAGTTAAAATCCGTTTATTTACGGGCCGAAGGCCCCGCCCCGGGGTTCTAATCTTCGATTCTTAATTACGGCATTTGCTATTGCTTTATTACAAATTACTATGTGCACCTGATTTTAGTAGCCAGTGCAACATTTAAAAGCACCTGGAAACTAAAAGCTCTCTATAGTAAAAGCACATGGAAACTAAAAGCTCTCTATAGTAAAAGCACATGGAAACTAAAAGCACCCAAGAAGCGACACACTCTTGGCAATTATTATATAGATTAGATTTTTTGCTGCGAATTTGTTGACACGCCTCAATTTACACATCATTCCAATTTCCCAATAGAAATCAAATATCTCCTCAAACGAATAATGATCGAACGAAGATGCGTCAACAAGCAGGAGCTCATTAATACTATTGGTCGACAGGGATACGTTAACGAACGTCTGGGGGTGTCAGTTCTCCTATTTGCGCCAAGATCTTGGTCACTGGTTGTAACATTGCTACGGTTCCACTTTAGTTTTGTTATCTGCGCCAACTTAGGTAAATAAATTTACCACATTTTGTCATTTAATAGTTTATTTCTAAAATTTTAAGAGTTGGTTAGTCATTGAGTAAATTTAATATTTAATATTTAAATTCGCAGATTGTTACAAGGTCGGTTTCAATGAACATGGACCCCAAGTAGTGTGCGACAGGCGAGAGTGCTCAGATGCTTTCAAACAAGAAACTCTAAAGGGTTTGCAGTCTGTTTCAGTAATCAAGGACATGATGGCGACCTATGATAATGTCTTTGGCGAAGAAAAACCGAAGGATGATGACCAGATCATGCTACATACACTAAAAAGGCTGTACAAACTTGGGGAAACGGGCATCTTGTTCAGACACACGAACAAGGCAAAGGAAACGCACACAATGGGATTAAAAATCGATGCCATGAAATGTCTCGTGCTTGATTATGGAAAAGCTCACACCGCATACCAAAAATGTATGGTTTGTACGAAAGGATTCCATACGAAGGGGCAACACGTCGATGGTAACAATGTATGCCAAAAATGCGGAGACCTCAAAGACCAGATTGACAACCTCTTATCATCATTCCCGTACGGGGAACTTGAGACGCGTGCTGTTGTGCGAAACTGAAGTTATGCAATATCAGCTATGTACCACTTAAATCCGGAATACAGATAACAATTAAGTGCTGCTTTTTTGGCAATAGTATTTTTGTGTTGCTGGTGAACTTCTTTACTTAAACGTAATAATTATGTACGAACATTTTCAGAAACGGATTATAATCTCGGGTGTAGCAATGTTCAATAAAATAATAAACTATGACATTCAGAAATAAATACGAATCACAATAACCGTACGTGTCAACTCGTTTCTGCCGTCAATAAATTAGGTGCACTCGCAGTCAAGAGGATTTTACATATTTTCATATAATTGTCAAGAGTGGATCGCTTCATGTGCGCTTTTAGCATATACAATATAGTTTTTTTTAAACGCTACACATCACCATGCTGAAATTTTTCTTATCATAGCAAGTTGCATGCAAAGTTGTACATGACATAAAGTAATTTTCTAAATTATCCCAGGTTGTGAATGACAATAATTAAGTATGTATACTAGAGAATGAAGACAGTAACTTGACTGACTTTTTGACAGAAAGCCAGAATGCTGTGTGTGCAAAATCTTCCGGTTTGCTGGCAGCAATTTTTAGAACACGTGCTGTTTCAGAATCATTACAAATAGAAACGCAATTGTTTAGGGAGTATTTCGGTTTCTAACCTGGAAACTTTTTAACATGGTTAACAAGATTAACCATACTTACCATACGATATGATCATCATCAGAGTTTCTCTTGTGTGGAGAAAGCAGCATCACTACCTGTGTACAGCATCATTTGTCGGCGGGATGGTTAAGATGATAATGATAAAGACTAGAGAAACGGGAAGATGAGGATGCAACTTAAGAGAAAACAACCTAGTTGAACTTTCTCTTTTTTTTACACAGAAAAAGGCCAAAGTAAACCAATAACTTTTTTTGTGGACAATTTTTGCAATGTAAAATACTTTTGAAAAAAGTGATGTGCCATACGGAAGTGCTTCGGTTCTATCTTTAACCCATCATGTTCGATTTTACATATCATGTCAACTTGCTTTACATCGTCCAATAATACTTGCTGATTTCTATCTTGTTTCCTTTCACTTCCTTTTGTAGAGCACGTAACGTAGTAGAATAACACTTTCACTATTTATCTTGCCACTGGTACTACTTACTGAGCTTGTTAAGAAGGCGTGCATACTAACAATCGGGTGTAATTTTGAAACCCTTATGGGACAATAAAACCACCTTACCAGAAGAATCAGAACTCTAGCTATTCAGCAACAAGTTGGACTTCTTTCTTCAGAGAATAAAAATGTCCGCATAATAATTGCAAAAAGGAGAAAGTTAAGTGGAACACACACATACAAAATCGTACCATTTTTCTCTGGATGTTATAATGCTTTTGAAATGCATATTGTCTTTTCTTTTTTCTCCTCTCAGTTCAGTTCTCTAGATATAGCTAACCCTGATAATAATAACCAAATTTTTCAGTCGTTTTGTTTTACGATAGACAAAAAAGGAAGCACACATACAGAGAGAAAGAGCGTGCATTAAATGTAAGGCACAAAATGAGATTACCGAACAGTAAAAGAATCTCCGTGAAAGTTATTTTAAAGCCAGTATATTATATAAGTACTCCACGTGCAAGAACAACTGTTTGTAACGTTTTTAGGTAGATTTGTATGCTAGCCTGTTTGGAGCAAAGGATGAGAATGACGACAAGGATGATGATGATGTCTTATTTTTAAGCAGCGGAACACAGAACCATCACCACCACCGTTACTTGATATCCTCACATGTGTGTGGTCTGTGCTCAAGTGGAGGCCGTACCGATCGTCTTTCAGAGAGAAAGTCGTCTTCCGGTTTTTCCTGCTTGATATACATTTTCTGTACCATCATCGCTGCTGCAATCTGCATGACAGGATGTTAGAGAAATTAGAAGAAGGAAAGGCATACATGCATACATAAAATGGTATTATCATTATCATACTTTCTATTTAAAAAAACATGACTGAAATATGAAAGCATAATAATAATCGTACTTTTTTGGAAAAAATTGTGTGGAGTGCATTTAACTTTCACCGTGTTTCTTTTCTACTTGAAAACCCAGTGCTTTGAAATGTTTTGGGGCAACACACCCAGTAGACAAGAATGAGAGCAGAAGAAAAAAACATGAGTTTCGTTTTGTAAGTAGTGGGTAGTACCTACCACACCACCTTTTTGTAATTGTATCTACACGGCCAAAGCCGCCAACAAGCAACATGGCATGTCATTTTCATCTTTGTGTCTTTATTTCATTTCCTGTAGCAAGTGAAGTAAGATATCGCTGGCTTAGTCAAAATGTAATAAACTTCCTGTGGTCTCTCTCTTTATCTCTGTGTTCGTAGATATAAATGTAGGTAACGTGAAACCAGTAAAGAGCGCAGTAAAAATGACGACCTTCACTTTCCATCTTTTCTCATATTATCCAGGCGTATGTTTGGTAGTGAGCTAAGTTGTTTAGGTATGGGCTGGGCATAAGCTGGAACAAGTAGGAATATTTGACCAAAATGATAAATTATGATAAGCGCCAATCTAGAATACGTTGTGACCTCTCAAATACCAGCTAACATATCTTGAATGACCTTTGACCCCAATTGTTTTAATGTTAAACGCACGCGATACTAATTTTAACCCAACATTTGGATAGAGCGTGCAAATTGGAGTAGAAAATGGTGTCATCCAAAAATATTGAGTGGTCTATTCAAGAATCATTAGTAATTTTATGTGGAGAAATCACGCACTTGCTACGGAGTTCACTCGAGAGTGACAAGCATTACGTAAATACAAAAATTTGTTCACTCGTGACCATATTTGACCAAAATGATAAATTATGATAAGCGGCAATCTATAATACGTTGTGACCTCTCAAATACCAGCTGACGTATCTTGAATGACCTTTGACCCCAATTGTTTTAATGTTAAACGCACGCGATACAAATTTTAACCCAACATTTGGATAGAGCGTGCAAATCGGAGTAGAAAATGGTGTCACCCAAAAATATTGAGTGGCCTATTCAAGAATCATTAGTAATTTTATGTGGAGAAATCACGCACTTGCTACAGAGTTCACTCGCGAGTGACAAGCATTACGTAAATACAAAAATTTGTTCACTCGTGACCATATTTGACCAAAATGATAAATTATGATAAGCGCCAATCTACAAAATGTTGTGACATATCAAATACCAGCTGACGTATCTTGAATGACCTTTGACCCCAATTGTTTTAATGTTAAACGCACGCGATACAAATTTTAACCCAACATTTGGATAGAGCGTGCAAATTGGAGTAGAAAATGGTGTCACCCAAAAATATTGAGTGGCCTATTCAAGAATCATTAGTAATTTTATGTGGAGAAATCATGCACTTGCTACAGAGTTCACTCGCGAGTGACAAGCATTACGTAAATACAAAAATTTGTTCACTCGTGACCAAATTTGATCAAAATGATAAATTATGATAAGCGCCAATCTAGAATACGTTGTGACCTCTCAAATACCAGCTGACGTATCTTGAATGACCTTTGACCCCAATTGTTTTAATGTTAAACGCACGCGATACAAATTTTAACCAAACATTTGGATAGAGCGTGCAAATTGGAGTAGAAAATGGTGTCACCCAAAAATATTGAGTGGCCTATTCAAGAATCATTAGTAATTTTATGTGGAGAAATCACGCACTTGCTACAGAGTTCACTCGCGAGTGACAAGCATTACGTAAATACAAAAATTTGTTCACTCGTGACCAAATTTGATCAAAATGATAAATTATGATAAGCGCCAATCTAGAATACGTTGTGACCTCTCAAATACCAGCTGACGTATCTTGAATGACCTTTGACCCCAATTGTTTTAATGTTAAACGCACGCGATATAAATTTTAACCAAACATTTGGATAGAGCGTGCAAATTGGAGTAGAAAATGGTGTCACCCAAAAATATTGAGTGGTCTATTCAAGAATCATTAGTAATTTTATGTGGAGAAATCACAATCTTGTTACAGAGTTCACTCGCGAGTGACAAGCATTACGTATATACCATAAACTGCTGCATCGTGATTCGTGACCAAATTTGACCAAAATGATAAATTATGATAAGCGCCAATCTACAAAATGTTGTGACCTATCAAATACCAGCTGACGTATCTTGAATGACCTTTGACCCCAATTGTTTTAATGTTAAACGCACGCGATATAAATTTTAACCCAACATTTGGATAGAGCGTGCAAATTGGAGTAGAAAATGGTGTCACCCAAAAATATTGAGTGGTCTATTCAAGAATCATTAGTAATTTTATGTGGAGAAATCACAATCTTGTTACAGAGTTCACTCGCGAGTGACAAGCATTACGTATATACCATAAACTGCTGCATCGTGATTCGTGACCAAATTTGACCAAAATGACCAATAAAAATTTATTTTAATAGTAAATTTAATTTCAAAGTATACGGTAGTAATTTGAAAACGGAAGATTTAATTGTCATTGCAGAGAGCCCAATCATGACAAAACACTGCCAACAACACATTCAAGTACAAACCCCAATATTGTTGCAATATCCAAGGCTAATCTCTGAATCTCCCATGTTTCGCAACTTCATCTCCTTCCTTGTGAATACACGTACTTTTACCGCTGGTGAAAGTTGTGTCGAACCTTGTATAGCAGGACAAGCTTATCTAACTGTGTACAGCTTTGAAATATCCTAGGGCTTGGTCCACTTCTATCACAACTCCTGTCGTTCATGTTCATGAAAACTACTTGTCGTTCAAGTGGTTGTACACATCTTGGTAATGTAGAGCATGATGACCTTGTTGGCAATCTAGATGCACAGGCAAGCACAAAAGAACCCCTACAGACGTACGTTTGAATCGACAGTCATTTCAAAAGCGTTCGTTAAGCCATTGGAACAAGTTGTAAATGTCCTTTGGACGCTGCTGCCAATTCAGTTTGAATGTCAGGGATTTCTTTGAATATTTACCTTGTACGTTGCCTATTTCCCAATGTTCCAAATAATGTGGATTAGAATGAGGAGTAATGCAATGTGAAGCGTTTGAAAAAAGTCATATAGCACAAATCGAAGCTTGTGAAAAATTCATATAGCACAAATCTTAAAGTATGTGTTTTCTTATAGCACAACCTGAAAAGTTGCCATCGATATGCATACATAAAATGATATTATCATTATCATACTTTCTATTTTTTCTGATGTAACTTTTTTCTTGGGTAAACGGGAAGAAATTGCATTGTAATGCGTTCGTGTGAGAGGTATAAAGAGTAAAAAAACATGGCTGAAATATGAGAGCATAATAATAATAATCGTACTTTTTTGGAAGAACATTGTGTGGAGTGCATTTCACTTTCACCGTGTTTCGTTCCCACATCAAAACCCAGTGTTTTGAAATGTGTTGGTGCAACACACCCAGTTGACAAGAGTGAAAGTAGAAGAAAAAAACATGAGTTTCGTTTTGTAAGTAATGTGTAGTACCTACCACACCACCTTTTTTGTAATTGTATCTACACGGCCAAAGCCGTCAACAAGCAACATGGCATGTAATTTTCATGTTGTGTCTTTATTTCCTTTTCTGTAGCAAGTAAAGTAAGATATATAGCTACCTAAGTCAAATGTAATAAACTCTCCCGGTGGTCTCTCTCTGAATCTATGTATCTCTGTGTTCGTAGATATAAGTGTGGTAACGTGAAACCAGTAAAGAGCGGAGTAAAAATGACGACATTCACTTTCCATCTTTTCTCATATTTTCCTGGCGTATGGGAGAAAGTTTGGTAGGAAGCTAAGTTGTTTATGTATTATCATATCATGTAAAGCTGGAACAAGTAAGAATATTCATAAGGGGATTTTAAATACAAAAGCGAGAAAGAGAAAGCAAAACTATAGGAAGCCAAAAGAATATGGGCAGGCCGAGGATGATCATCATCGTGATGATGATCATGAGGCTGATAAAAAACGCCAACAAAATTGCAAAAGGAACGTGGATGATGTAATCATCATAAAATGACTTGAACTAACCATTGTACCACCACCACACACACACATTCCATATCTCTGAGTGTATGCGTGTGCTTGCTTTCTCTCTCTGCACTATAGATACTACTATTCTCATAGTAGTAGTCATTCCAAACAGATTATTATTCTTATCGCCTCTGTGTCAACATTCATTTTCGGATTGATGATTTGATTGATAGCGATATTGATGATGATTTCTCGAGAAAATGGCTTTGGAGTGAGTAATGAGCTTAAATGTGTACCTATCTGCAGGGTGCAGTCTGCAAGGTACCTAAAAAGCCAGAGAGAAACAATTTGTATCTAAATTCACCTATCTAATAACTTGCAGAGGAAAAGTAGAAGAAAGTAGAGAGCATTTGGTACGTACGTGTGTGCATCTTTCCTGTTTACAAATGCATAGCAAGAATCACCATCACAAGAATCATGTGCTGGCAGCCGTTCACGTTCCTTCAAAGAGCGTCACAACGTTATCATCATTTGCAAAAAAAACAAAGAAGAAAAGTTGCTTGGAAATCCGGTGTGTCCTACACTCTTCTTATAGATGCTTTGGTTTTTATACCAGTCTAGTCATAAGTTTCATCCTGTCTCCAAACGGAAAATTCCCATGTACATACAGTGCTCAGCAGACACTTTCTCCATTCCTATCTTTAATGCTACTGCCTTTCTTAACAAGTTCTATTTTATTCCTTTCGAACACCGCTTCAGCCCAGGAGAAAGAAGCAACCGAGTGTGAGAACAAGATAGAAACTGCATAGACCCAGGACCACCACCAACACCATACGTACCTATAAATAAGTTTTTGAAGAATAGAGAAAGAGGAAGCTGGATATAATGTAGAGATGGATGACATGGATGAATTTTGGTGTTGGTTTTTGTTTTTGGCAGTGCAAAAAAAAAGACATTTCCTCTACACAGGAATAAAAGTAACGGAGAGATGGAGAAAGCATACGAATGTCCGTGAGAAATTGACTCATCAAAATGAAGGAATCAGAGGTGTCAACAGCCACCCTCCTCAACAGGCTTGTTGTCTGCCAGCCAGCAGAGCCGACAACATCGCAGGAATCCATAATGAAACCCGGCATACTCCAAACCGATAGAACACACACTCTTTCTTTCACATTTTTCCTTCATTTTCATCTATACCAGAATGTAGTAGCACTAGCTAACATACATCATTCATTTAACTTCCATGAGCATGAATATCCACTATCTATAAAATATGTCCATATATTATGCACACACAGGCCCGAAGTGTGTGATATATAAACTGGAAACCACTCCATCATTTCCCCCTCTTCATTCTGTTTCTACTTTCTCTCGATTTCTCTTCTGGTGCCTTCAGCCAGCTGCCATATTGATGGGTATGCAAAGCTGAAGAAGCACCAGCAACTTCATAGCTGGGATTGCACCACCACCAAAAAACAGACAGCCAAAAGCTGCCCGCACACAACCTCACTCCACTTTTCCCACTGACGCTCGGCGAGAAATAAAAAAATAAAAAATGCATTTCCTCCTTTTTCATTGTCTCTGGTCATCGTCTCTGGTTTGTTGAAAGCAGAAAAAGGAAGAAGGTTAAGTAGGAAAGTGTATGAAAATGTATAAGTTCAAGTGGTCACTTTGGTCTCTCTTTTCGAGAAACGAGGGGGGTTTGAGAAAATTGTGGCACAGTGCAGTGCAAAGAGAGAGAAAGCAAAACTGTGCTGGATGCTGAATACAGTATCGAATTTCCTTTTTCTATTGTCCTACTATCTATTTATTTCCCGTTATACGGGCTTTCTTTTCATGCTTCACTTGTTTCTTTGATAACAATACATTGTGAAATGAATGTCGACACTGGGCGATAAAAAACGCAAACAAAATTGCAAAAGGAACGTGGATGATGTAATCATCATGGTGGTGATCATCAGCATCAACTTCATGCACAATTTCTACTAAAAAGGAGAAAGTTTAAAAAAATAATCTGCGCTATTTTGTTGTCTGTCTGACCGTTAGTGTGTGCTGGTCTGGGGTGTTTCTGGCACAAGAAGAGAAGAATTGAATGAGGAAAAATATGTATGCAAGCTTCAAAATGAAAATGGCCTGCAGGTGAAAGTATGGAAAGTGATCTCCGTTTTGTATTTTAAAGCTTGACTGTTCCTCCCTACCTCTTCTTTCTCTATCTGCGCTGTTATGACTAGATGTGAGAGAAAATGGGCTTTAGACGATAAGAGAAAATCTTACAAGAGAAAGATCTAAAGATCATAAATGATAATGATATGTAACCCGCCGCTTTTTCTTGTTACACACAAGAGCAGGTATGAAAAAAGCAAATGACAAATGCAGTCTTGTGACGGTTGACATTTTTGGAACAACTCAAGAAACAACTCTAGAAAACACATGGAGAGAGAAAGGAAAATTGTGTCATTCCACCAACCATAGCAAAGGGACAAATCATTCAAATTGAAATGACACGCACATAATTGTTTACTTAAAATAATGACTAGATGCCAAGTCTTCTTTTCTCTTTCTCAACGTGTCCCTACCTAATAAAATGGGGATGGATGGATCAGATGAACAAGGTAGAAAAGGAATTTAAGAGTGGGGTCAGTGGGGAACAGGCCAGCATTTTTATGTGGGTTTGTGTGGGTTGTGTGGGCATATTACAACAAAAAATAATAAGTAGAGTTGATGGGAAAATGCATACTTGACAGATAGTAGGTCTTGGTCTCATTATCCTGGATCGGTGGTGCAGTAGCATCAGAGTTTATCCAGTTTAGCTTTACATAATATTCTGCCTTCTTTAACTGTCTTGCACCCAAGACAAAGGAGAATGATTTGGAAGCTGAGAATAATAGTCATCTCAAACTGATGTGAGTAAAAAATGAATGGTTTGTATTAGAGGAAAATGTGTAAGTTACATAATGTGCAATTATATATATATGCAGATCGCAGAGCAGAAAGGCATGAAAGAATACAAAGCTTTTCCACTTTTGATGAATAGGGAGATTTATCCCGGATTATTTTGTAGGTTATGCAAGCAAATGATACTACGAAGTCAAAAAGTGAACGGGGAGCGTGACGTGAGACGAACGGCGCAGCGTAGTTTGGTGGACTATAAGAAGTTAGCTTTTGGAATAATTTCATTTAACACTTGAGATTTTAGGAATCAATTGGTGGTTGTCGGTTCAGTTTGTAGTCAATAGCTGTCAATTGCAAAACTGTTGTTGACTCTTTACTTTCTTTGCATAGTTGCTACTTGTAATTAGTAAAAGCACCAGAATCACATTTTTTCAAGTAGTACCCTTGAAAATTATCACCACCATTTCTATCCTTGTTTCATCTTACAAAAAATAAAAAATATCATAATATGCAGATGTCACTTTCTCAGTTTCTCACAGTATGTCTTATTTTTTTCATTAATCAAAGAATCCTTCAATTTAATTATCCCCATTATCCTCCAATAAACCAAGCTGACACATTCCCTTCTCCGTCCCAATTCTATTTTACTTGGAAAACACAGAATTACTTTCTCTTTTTAAAGGACTACAGTGGCATGGATAACAGAGCATTTTTGTTGATAAAGACACTACTAGTAGTAGAACAGCGCAGTTTAGTTTGCACATTTTTAGATAACCTTTTGTCTCCATCTCATTCCGGTAATTTGATCAATTGACAGTAACTGTAAATTAAAAAGTTTCTGGGCGAAAACCACCACCAAAATCAGACTTCGTATGATTCGCTTTGCCGTCAATTGCGACCTTGTTTCGTATGATTTCGCTCTTGTTTTTACGGAGAAAGGGAAAGCATGAGATGGTACATAAATATACAGAGAAAGTTGTTGCTGCTTTGTCTCTCACATCTTTGTTGTTGATGTAGTTTCAGAGAAAACGTGAAAGTGCAACTAGGTCATCATCTGTAATTTGTATCATTTCGCAAAATAGTAGTGTATGGAGGACGTACTACATACTAAATACACGCCCCTGAAATTCTTCATCTGCAACAATTTTTATAAGTAGCTTTGTATGCTTATGTTAAGGATAAAAGTTTTCTGGTCCTGTAATATGGATATTTTCTTCAAGCATATTGTAAATGCCGACTGGAGGGTGCTGCTATAGCTGTGACTCCAGAGGATACGTTGACCACGTCAACAGAAAAACAGGTATCTAATTGACAACTAAAACCGAAAAGAAAATTGAGAGAAAGCTAACAACACAAAAACAAAATAATAATCTGACATCATAATATGCTCCAGAAAAATATGGCACACGCTTAGAGAATGCAGTAAAATGCAATGAACCATTCTTAGGAAGGATGTCTTCTGGGAGCTTATGGATTTTGGCACAAGCGTAAAAATGCAGATACTATGCAACACACAAAACATCAGGCATCTTTTGTGGCTTATCGAGATCTTACCCAGAGTCAAGGCAGCAATAAATATACATTGCATAAACTTTTGATCATCTTCTGGGAGCTTATGGATTTTGGCACACGCGTAAAAATGCATAGTAATGATGCTACGGATGCAGAGAGATTCTAGACTGATGCATTGAAGTCCTTGACAATGCAACAACAATGAAGTGTGCCACCGGGTTTCTATGAATAACCGAATTCGGCATATTTAAACTTGAAGCAGGGTTATGTATTGAGCGCTCAGCATGTTTTCTGGGTTTGGCGAAAGTTATCCCTGAAGATGGTCCCACGAAGTCCAGCTTGCTCCGATTACGTTGATTTTCTTTTTTGATAACTTGAATGGTGGCATTATCACACGTTATAACATCTTGTCCGTCAACTTGGACTGATTTGGAATGAGACGCATTTTGAAATGATGAATAGCGAATCTCGTCCATTTTGTCTGCTGAGCGACTCACTTGCACAGCAGGAGATTTCTCCGTACTTTTTAAAAACCCTGAGGGAATCGAAAATGCAGGAGAATCAACTAGTTGATTTAAATTCCTCTGACAAGTAGTGGGATTTTCAACTTTGTATTTTTGCATAGAATCCACCACTGTTGCAGTTCTGTCATGTCCAATTTCATGAATATTGTCAGAAACGTCTACGTTATCAATGTCACTAAAACCTTCACGTCGACACTGCTGTGTAGATGCGACTAATATTCCATGTTTTTCATAAGTTTCCATTTGATCATGAGTTTTCTCATTGTTATTACACGTTAGCGTTGACACGTCCTCGCAATTGGTAGCTAAGGAAGAAACGCTTTCCGCCATGTTTTTAGTTTTGATGATGTCTCTGCTTTATTCAGCATTGTTCAATGATCAATATTTTCTTCGTGATACTCTCCTACGGAGGCTCCATGCTGGTTTGGACCGACTGTCACAGAGTTTCCTTCATCTTCAATTTGAATGGAGTCCATTTCATTCTGAATGATCTCGGTTTTGTCATGGTAGCCACATTTTGGAATATTTGGAATATCCAAATTTGCAGAGAGATTTTCCATACAATTTAATGATTCTGCACAAGATTCTACGATAGGATGTACCAATTGTGTTATTGGCGGTGGCAATACAGATTCCTGGGAGTCAGCATGTTTATCAAAAGAGCTCTGGTAATCTGGTAATATCTTTAGCATCATCACTTTCTTCAATACAATTTATCGCTTTTGTATGACTTTCTTCCGCTTTCTCCAAGCTATCACAATTTGACATTGAAGGGTCGTTGTAATTTGTCGTAGGTAACGTTGACACGCCTACCATATGAACTTCGTTTCCATTAATGGGAGTAACGACAGCAGATTGATGATTGACAGAGCTCTGACGATCTTGCATTTCAGAGTTAGCTCCAAGCTTGCTTTGTTGTACGGATTCCGTTTCTGTCTTAATTTCTCTGTGAATATCTTTAGCATCATCACCTTCTCCAGTAGAACTTATTAATTTTGCATGATCTTCCTCTTTATCTAAGCTATCAGAAGTTGACATTGAATGATCGTTGTAACTTGTCGTAGGTAACGCTGACAAGCTTTCCATATGATCTTCCTTTCCATGATTGGGATATTCTTCTGCACAATTCAAGATGCTAGGATTTTCAATATTTTCATCCTGCCCTAGCTGGTTCACTATGGTTGGCATGGATGCAGCAACATCATCAGCGCAGTTACGAATTTCGTCCGATATGTCCACTTCATCACATTGTGGTGTTGATGCGTCGGTAAAAGTAGCCAAATTTGAATCAGACGATTCTACAAGCATTGCAGTTTCCAAATGTTCATTTTCGATTTGTACGGGATCCTATATAACATCCTGCAAAAAACTAGTCCTTTTGATTGGTCCAAATCGTTTTTCAATTCCGGTAGGCGCACCCAAAATAGGATTGCATGTTAGCGTCATCCACAGCATCCATAACAGATTTTTCAAAGACGTGTTTGTGAAGCACTGAAGGGGTCAATTTGCTTGCTTCGTCATTATCCAAATCAAATGAAAATTGCGACTTGTTTTTGGAAATAAAACTGGTGATCGGAAGTAATAAAGACGTAGTGCTAGTGGGTGAGTGGTAATGTGCCACAATCAACATCTACAGTATCCCGTCGTCTCTTGATTATTGTTTCCTGGTTGTTGAAATCTGTCCTCTTGATTTTGCGTTTTCTGTAATTGATTTTGGTGCTTTTGATTGGAAGAGATTTTCGTTGTCGAGAACTGCTACACTGAGCATACTTCAATGTTTCGATTTCCACATCATATCCAACTTTGCCTCATTTCCTCTTGCATATCACCGATGTCATTTAGCGTGAGTTTATGTTGGGCCGGAATCTCCTTTGGCAGTCCGTTTACTCCACAATTGTAAACTAGGCTTGGTAAACAAACCAGCCTGTCGTGATCCAACAGGTGCTTCAGGATTTCGGGTCTGCGCGTTACTGCTATATAAATCGGCTTCTTCATTCTATATTGTCTGGTATTCAATTCATCTTCATTAATTACCAAGCTGGAAGAAATTACAATACGTATTTTTGCATTAATACTTTGTAATTGTAACACATAAACGTTACATTCCACCCATTGACATGACAGCATGTGCCCCAGAGTTTGCAATATAGTTCCGATCCTCAGTTACAAAACGGCATAAGTATCCAGCACATGCCCGTGAATTCTTTTGTAGTACCAGTGGTATGGTTAAAGTATCATAATCCTTTAGAGTTTCTTTGAAATTTGTTTCAGCCCATAAATTCTGAAATGAAATAAAATTGAACTATTGAAGTAAGAAATAAAAAACACGCGCCTACAAAGAAAACAAAAGCATTTTATAATAAATACATTCTTACAAATCAAAGATACAGCATAAAGTAGAAAATTTTCCCACATATTATGCATAAAATTCTATTTAAAATGAGCTATCGGCCATAATCGGAAATAATCTACTTCTTCAAACTTTATTGTTAAAGGAAAATTTAATTTTGTTGCATAATACTTTTTGTGATAATTTCAATAAAATTATCTTTCGATTTAGCTAACAGTCGAAAATTAATAAATAATTTATAGCATTTTAAAATCTCATTCTTAAAGTGCTACCACATAACAGAGTTAGCCTGGCCAGATGATAACATTGTTCATTGTATAGATATCAACATTTGTTAGCCTCAGTAATTTAGTCATAACCCAAAATACAAACTGAAATCAACAGCAGTAGTATGGTTTACTGTGACAATAAACTTGCCCATATTCAAGCCGTTTAAATACGTTGTCATACTTATCATTCCTGTCGACAATCACAATGGCGTCATATGGAATTTTTTAATCACAGCAACATTCGTACAGTCGATACAACGTATTTTCGAAAGCAAGTCACTTAAGACTTTCACCTTTTTCATAGCCTATTTAAAAGGGCACACAAACAATTTGAAATTTTCGAATACTGGTCACGATTTTTGTAAACACGACAATTATTGCACAAACATAAAGAGACATAAATGAAATCATTCCCAATCTTGATGTCAACGTGAACTCTATCAGATTTGATCCACCCATCCCACGTGTCTATGTGTTTCTCCATCTTATTTATCCAGAAATAAAATTTTCACAAGTCAAATTGGAACTGGAAACTAACTGTTATGCGTGGCTCTAGTCACAATAAATATTAATAATACCACAAAGATAGAAAGAGAAAATAATAATTCAGCTGGCCATCTGCATCTTTCAGCGCACAAGCCACAAGCTCATAAAGTGTCTTGACTTGATCAAGGTAAAAGTGAAAGTGAAAAATGCGTGCGTGCGTGCAGATAAACAATGCACGCATCAACAGCTGGGTAAAACAGGAGAAAACGACGCGTAGCGTTTTTTAGCTAATTGAGAGGAGTGGGTTTCTGAATCTTCAAATCTTTAAGATTTCAATCATTTTAATTAATTAACAAGTGATTTAGTTGTGTTTCCAAGATAAATTGCTTGTGTTAGTTTAGTTATATCATCTAAATACTTTTCATGAAGTGGGGTAGTTTGTAGTTTCTTACGAAAGGAAAGTGAAAGTGAATTTCGCAGTGAACTATATAAGCTTACTCTAGGAATTAGAAAGTAGGCTGGTTACTAAATTCGTTGCCCACATCTTTCACTACTATTAGTATTTACTGCTACTGTTAACGCTGTCGAATAGGCATATCTTTTTCAAACTAGGGTAATCAGTTTCAAAGTATTACTCACCGAATACGTCATACTTTAAATAAATAACTTTTTGAATTCAGCCACGACGTTCAACGTTCTGTTAACATAGGAACCTAAAGCCAGCAACCGAATCGAGAAAAAGCAGAAGTAAAAATGTTTCAAGACGTATTTGTGTGTGTCACATGCCCGACCAAAGAGAATGGGGCAATGACAGCGTTCAAAACCCATGAAAAGTTGTTTGATCATCTCCAGACAAGTGGCCACCTTTACCATGCCAGCGAGAAAATGAAAAACATTAAAGAATACCCAGACCCTGAAAGGACCTTAGTTATATCTGGATGGCAACCGGCAAGTGCACGTGGGTTCGCTTGGAAGGATCTCGTGAGAAGCTTTAATTCGAAGTTTCGATTATGTGTTACTGGCCTGGCTGTTGACTTTCATCTCAACACTATGTTAATCACGATTGCTAAAGAGTAAGAACTTAACCATGACTTGGATTATTGAATATAAACTAATAAAAATGAGACTGATTACAGTGTTTATATTAATTATCGCAGGCCCAAGGAGTGGATCTTCCAGAAAAACGTAATGTGCAAAAGCCGAAGACCTTACGAGAAAGAGGAGAAACACTCATACGACATACGGGTATTAAGTAAATTGTCAGAAGAAGAACGTAAGGGCAACTAGTACAAAGATTTTAAGTCCCATTTTAACATGTTTATTTACATGTTTAGTACGATAATGATTCTATTTTTGTGTACTGCTTATAGAGGGACATCTACTGAATGGTACGCTGGAGAAGCAACTCCCACGAAAGGGATTCTGGCGTGCAACAAAGATGGAATCTGCAACCGCCGCACCTGGACCAAGTTCTTCCTCTGGTATGTTAATTCAAAGCATGACAGGATGTCAGGTCATGCACACAATAAATCATCTTACGAAAAATATTTCTCACTACAGAAAGCCAACGCAGAGAATGTCCGCGACGACAATCACCTTCCACTTACGGACTGCCTGGGAAACAATTCAGCCAAGAAAAATCCTCGACAAAAGCAGTCCAAACGGAGAACAAGGGAACCGTAGAAATGGCAACTACAGTACATGAATTCGGAGTTAATGGTGCTGCTGAGGATGATACGTCTAACGACGCTGGTGTACTTTCTAGTGAAACTCAAACTGCTTTTGAGTGTAAAACTGAAGACATCGAGACGCAGAAAGAGATTGCTGGGAAAGAGCAGACTACAGAACAACAACGGGAATTGGTTGACCCAGGTAATAATAAGCACTGACAACAATAAATACATAATAGTAATTTTAATTGTCAATATAAGCTCACAAACTTATGTTTTTTACCTACATTCTGTTTCTCAAAGTTGAACAAGACGACGGGTTAAAGCACAGTATAGAACTGTCATTAATTCGCAATGACGCCTCCAACGAAAGTAAGTTTTAGGTAAAAGCTACTGTTTGCATTTTTTACATTTGATTAATTTCTATCTTTTTATAATGCCAACAGGTGAGCAAGGTAGAGACAGAGCAGCAGCACTTACTACTACAAAGGAAAACGGAGCATCTGTCGAACAAAACGACACAAAATGTGAAATTGGCTCCACTAAAGAAGATCTAGAAATAAAATCAACGTACACGGTACAGGAAAACCAGACCACTTTCCCAGGAGAAAAGGGTAAGTTAACTAACAATATTTGTTATAAATACAATTGTCAACTTTCTCTACTTTCACTTTTCAACAATTTGACTCTCACAGAGAGAAGCGAAGAAGAATGAATTATAACTATACAAATTCTTATCTAACACAGGCACTAGCGAAAAATTGGAACTCAACACCCGAACGGATATAGAAATTCTTGTCTATTGCAACGATGAGCTGATTGAGATGCCAATGACAATGATAGGACTACCTGGAATTTTCCCAGGTAAGTACTTGTCTTGTTATGTCAATGTTCAGAAACGAATGTTAATATACCTGCTTAAACATAAGAGATTTTTGTTTTTTAGACAACGCTGTTTTTACTGCAAAGTTAAAGAAGATTAAAAAACGGGATGACCAGAATGAGTAATACAAGACATAATACAAAGGGAGAAATGAAAAGTGATTCCGTAAACTGAAATGTCAACTTCGTTGTTATATTTTAAGTTTTAAGTATGTTTTGAGTTTGATTACTTTAAGCCAACTAACGCTCAGTCCAGACAATACATTTATTGTAAGTTTTAAGATCACTTCTAATGTAAATTTGGAACGATAATACGTTCAACATGGTTACGTAGAATTACATAATTGGGTTATCATTTTGTATTTGATTTAAAAAATGTCAACAGTTGTAGAAAATTTATACACAACTTTCAATTTTTGTTAAAGTTTTTGATTAACATTGAACACAATAAATAATATAGTATTCATCTATCTTGCTGTTTCATGTTTTCTCTTGTATCTTTTTCAGAAGTATTTTATACAAAATCTTACACCATCAAACTTGTCTTCTTTGATTTTATTAACTTAATTAAAAATTATGATTCCTTTGTTTTGAAATTAAAAAAACTACTACCTACTCATCATAAACAACAAAACGCTAAGATACTCTTAGGATAAGTTTCTGTTGCTTCACACAAAAATTACTAATCTACGCGGTTTTGGCATTACGAACCATCCACTACTACACTTAAATTTATTTTTCTTTCCGTGCGGAAGAATCGCGTACGCGTGTTGAAAGCACAGTGCGATGTAAAAAGTTAAAAGTCTGAGGCTTTTATGATTTAATAATTTAGAAAAAATACCGTCACATCAGCATTAAGAAGGAGAACCTAAACAATGGCAAGAGAGATCTGGGCCTACAGTTTGATAGATATAAAATAAGTTTTAAAAATACAATCCCCGTGAATCCATTTATAAGCTCATTGTTTCTCTGTGCTCTGAAAGCACAAGGGTTTAGGCTGATATACTTGAAATTCTACTTGATGTAAATAATACAAACTACTACTAACTGTCAACTATTGCGAGTTGAATCTACGTTATCTAACTAACCTTGAAGCATCTTCTAAGAGACTCAAGTGAAAATATGAACCAGAAATTGACATAACTCAACATAATACACAGAAATTGGAGATGTGTCACATTGCCCCAAACTTTTCAAACTTGACAAAAATTCTAAAATCAAGTTTTCACTAACTAATTATTGATTGATTTCTTTGTATGATAGCTCATTCAAAAGATATTTGCATGTAGTTTTGCACACAATAAAGTTTCAAACTTTTCTGACGTTTTAAACGTAAATCATGATAGGTCAAAACTAAGTGTTCATTAAAAAAGCACGTTAATCTGATTTTTGAAACATTGAATCGCCTTCGATGTTTATGATTCATAACTTATTTGAAAGCGTGTTTTAGGCTGAACATTATGTAAAAAGATTCATTATGCTGCTTTGAGTACTTTAGGAGATATGATGATAAACACTTAGTAAAAAACGAACGAATGAAAACGAAACGACACATACAATTGAAATCTAATATTAAGTACAGAATTTAATGAATGCGATCATAATTACGTTGTAAAATTTCAAAATATAAAAATACATCTTATTAAGTCGACAGTATTCGTGCTTAATTCTGTCAGTACGACAGTATGACAGTATTTATTCTTAATTTTATCAGTTCACAGGTAACACACTCATATATTGCCAACAAAATTACAAATGGGTTGTTCTGTCATATTGGGTACAGGAGATATGAAAAGAAAAGTAGCAGCATGCAGGCAACCATGAGAAACAACGTCACTGGAAAGTGAAAGGCGATGTGGAATCACGACCTTGTCATGTCGGGCTACTTTCTTTCTGTTATGCAAGGAGAAAACAATGCATGAAATCGAAAAAATGCCACCAATACTAACACAGTATACTGTATGTAACTCTGAGAGAGAAAAACTTGTGCATAATAACCTGAATTTCATTTTCATAGTCTGCAAAGTTTATTATTTTTAGGTTATTAATTTCTGGATTTGAATATATGATTTGTGTATGTATATGTACGATGTATTGTACAATAAATTTATGGCATGCAAAGTACATTTTTATTTATGACTTTATCTATTCTTAAGACTAAATCATGATAAATGGGAGAAAGTCTGTTGCCAAATGAAAAAAACGGAATTTTATCTTTAAGTGGTTAAAGTACTAATAAAATTATGTATTTATTTATTATTTATTATTATTACTACTCTACAATCATAATATACTAGAAATTCAGTTCAGTAGTGCACTTTGAAGTGTGCGTTCGTGTCATGAAGAACAATGTACAATAATTTGTGGTTAGATTATTTTCTGCAAATAATTCCATTTTAGAGAAGAAAAAAAGTTGTGAAACATGAGCTTGAACTTGAACACGACCACTGAGAAAATTTACTCATGAAAACTTGTCTAGTAAGTTTGTCTCCAGTTTTTTAATCAAGAAATAATTAAAATAATTACTACTGAACTGAAATATTACAACTACAAAAACCTACAATTTTTCTAATGTCTACACTAATTCAAACGTCTCATCATCGTCATCATCATCTTCATCATCATAACCATCATCATAATCATCATTAACCAACTCTTCGTAATCAAACTGTTCAAAATCAAACTTCTTATCAGCATCGTCTGTGTCCTTTTTCTCAATAGCATCATCGCATGGAATGTCAATCAATGTTCCAATTCGAATAGGGTCAGGAACAAATTGGTTATCCAAAAATTGATCCTTCTCAGTGAAACAAAAATCCACCAACTTTTCCATATCTTTCCTCTGGAAATGGTACGGCATAAACTTCAAATTCCAAAACCGGTTTTGCATGCACGGACCTCCGTTAACGTGGGCTTCTCTTCTGATTATCCCAATCAGCTAAATCAAAAATCAAAATTGCTATAAAAGGAATACATATAAATACATACATCTAAAAGCAATTTCAAACTTACAATTTGAGTCAGCTCAACTTTCTCAGCGTGATTCAAACTTTCGCACTTGTAATTCACAAAGTGAATTAATTGGGATCCTACTTCCTTCATGTTTTTGATTGTGGACGGTTTTCCTTGCTGGAAATGGTACGCAGATAACGTGACTCCCTTCGAGTTTTTTCCAACATAGCTTTCCAGATTCTGCTTTTCCATTCTATTGTACATTTCCAGGTTCCATTTCAACTCTTTTTTCACGTTGAGAACCACATAAACATTAAAGGAATGATTGGCTGGAGCTTCCTGGAGAACGTTGTATATGTGGCTTGGTTGCGGTGAGTAAAGAGAAAGTATTTTCTCTGTACGCGTCGTAGCGTCCATGTCTTTGCGATGCCTTGAAGAAATAATAATTAGTCGGAATAATTGTAACCATTTCCATGCTCCATGTAACAAGTTCAATGTTTTATGTTTAAGGACTGTAAAATTACTTTTCAAATTTGTGAAAACATAAATCCATGTTAGATACCGCTTGAAATTTGCAGTGAGAGCACTTGAATGGTGCCGTGTCATTCGCTGTGACATGTCCTGTGGGGATTTTGATCCATCTTATGAAGTCCACTCTAGTATTTTCCAGCTTGTTCCAGTCTCCTCCACTCTTCACCACGTCCTCATAAATTTCCTGAATTTGTTCTAATGTTACATTGCTGAATGGATTCAGCTCCAATTTCTGAAAAGCTCTGGTTTTCTTGTACAATTTTGAAAACAAGACAATTCTTAGCTAAAAGAAAGACGCAGAAACATAAAGATTAAAACCAATCAAGTCAAATGCACATATCTTACTTGCTACTCAATCAAACTTACTATTTCTTTGGCCTCCATAAATGCAATCGTTTCTGCACCTTTCCCTTCTTCACAGTCAGATCCCAACGGAATATCCGCAATATGAAATGCTTTCATGTTTCTTAGCTTGGTCAAATAGTGTGTGGACAGCTTGCAAAATCCTCTGGTGTGATGTGGACTTACAAATTCAAATCCACCATCTAGAACAAATAAAACAGTGAAATCTTTGTAAAATTCAATAATACATCAGAATAAGCGCTAGCATTTGATTATTAGGTAATACCTAGGGTTTTTTTGCCCCAATAAAAAAAGAATTTATTGCTGGGTTTGGCAAGATAAGCCAACAGGTTCTCTTCTGTCACTTTGTTCGGAACAAACACGAGCAAATACAGCTTTCTGTGTCGATCAGAATCCTTCAAGTACAATTTTGCTAAATCGTAAAGCTTTTGAAACCTTGTGGTCACCTCCTCCTTGGTTCTTCCAATATTAGTAAGCTTATGCCGGACTAAATTTGGCCACCTATCAAGTCAAAGTCAAATTAATTAATTAATTAATGTAAAATATAAGATAATGATGCAATGTATATGAATATAAGTTTTCTATTCAAGGTTTTCTACATACCAGCATATCGGTTTGTGACATAATGCAACATGTATTCGTAGTGCCTTTTCTGTTTTAAATTGCGTCTTGCAACACCTGAGGCCATCTTTTTCCATTCTTATACGCACAAACTCGTCCTCTTCTTTCTCAGAGTACACACAAGTGTGATCCAAATTCAGATTCATGTCTAAAAACAAATTAAATAATAGTGTATATCTTTTCGGTAGAAATAGTATATAGTATATAAAATATAATTTTGAATGTTTAGAATGTTTAAAATGTAGCTACCTTGGCCTTTATGTGCAAAATGCATATGGAAGAGAAGAGAGGGGTGGTTGGCAACTTCCGCCTCACATTCTTCACAAGTCCGACCGTGGCTTGTGTACCCATCATGCTTCCATAATTTGTGAATGGTCAGCTCCCGTTTTGACAGAAAGGCTGTGAGAAATCATACAAAAACATAATTAATACTATATATGAATATAATACAATAAATGAATAAGTAAGATTGATTTTTCGGTAAGATCGTACTCTTGTCACATTGATAACATCTTTCTGGAGCGTCATTCTGATGTTTAGTTTTGTGCATGTCCAAACTTTCCTTGCTGGTAAAAACTAAATAACCAAATAATACATTGCATTAGTAAGAGAAAGCAAATGTTTTCAGAATAATATATATTTTCTTAAAATTATGCACCACAATTATAAATTTTACCTCTACTGCAGTGACACCGAAATATTTTGCCGTTATAATGAACGGTGAGTTTATGATGGCGATGGCCCGACTTACTCTTGAATTCTATGTATTTGAAGTAAATTATTTATATTATTTTTAATGATACTATACATATTGTTATATGTATTGTTTTTATGTACTTATTATCAAATCTAATACTATACACTTACTCATTGGACATTTTGAACATTTCAATCTAAAATTTTCGTGCTGTATCTTTACATGGAGCACTAGATCATCGTTTCTTGTAAACACTAAATTTTTAAAATGAGTTAAAAGAATTAGTTTTAAATAACTGAATGAAATAAATAGATATGAATAATTCCACAGCTTTCACCTGATTCACACTGCTCGCATTTGAATCTAATACCGATGTGGTCTGTATTCACGTGCCGTTGTAGAGTTTCCTTATGCAGGAATTCTAAAGTTCAAAAAAGTATACCATAAGTATATTTGTAAGATGAAAAATTTCAGTTTAATTGTTATTCGAGCATTTCTTACTTTCACCACAGTTTTCATATACACACTCAAACTGAACTCGTTCTGCTTCAGGGTTCTCAGGATGTTTAACTTCGATATGACGATCGCGATTTGACTTTTTTGTAAATTCTAAAGGTTTGATAGAAAAAAGGAAGAAATTTATTATATATATTAGATTTTCGAAAGATTGATTTATCATATTTAATCTGCAAATCATAATAATTTTTGATACATACCCTGACCACATATGGGACATGGGTGCTTGATTTTCCGATGAACCTCATCCACATGCTGAGTTAGGTGAAATTCGTAATCAAATCCTAAAATAAAAATGTAGAAATATATTGTTTAATAAGAAACTAATGATTTAAAGTGTTTTTAAAAATTGGATACTTGTTATTACCTTGTTCGCACTCATCACACTGAAATTTTTTGCCTAAATGTTTGGCTCTATAATGAGTCAATATATTGTCCTTCCGAGTTACTTCTAAAACGTTATATAAATATATCATTTAAAATATGAATGCTACACACATTTTTAAATGTTAATGACATAAAATGCTAAACAAAAATAACTAATAATTATAATTTAAGACTGTAAAATATAAAATACACATAAATATAACTTTTCAGAAAACTGTACTAAATTTTTAAAAAAAAACTTACAATGACTACTACTAAAAATAATGATGTAAAATATATATTGTAACAAAGCAATGTCGGTGGTGTAATATGCAAAAATGTTGTTGCTATCCATTGGACAATAAACTGATTATTATTATTTGTGTTCTTACTTGTAGGACAATTTGGAAATGGACACTGATATTTTCCGTCAGCGCATAATTTTGGGTTAAGCCGTAACTTTTCACTATTCTTTGACGATGAAGCTTTCGCTTTTGCTGATGGCTTCAAAGCTTTCTTCTTGTTATCCACAGGCTTTCCCACCTTTGCCACTTTCGCTGTAGGTTTCTCACTAGGAAATGTTGGTGATTTTTTGCTGTTCTTTGATGAAGCTCTCGATTTTGCTGGCGATTTCTTACTCTCTCTTGATGTAGATACTGCTTCTGATTTCTCCGAAGTTTTCTTACTTTCCTTCTTTCCTGACGAACTATTCGATCTAGATGAGGACGCCTTTTGCTCAGCTTCTAAAAGTCAGAAAAACCATAATTGAAAATTACAGTTAACCACATTGCATTTAAACTAGATGGTAAGCTGACACGAGGGTCATGAGCTTAATATTTATATTATGGTGCAGGGCGCAGTTAGACTTTGGGCGCTGCTGAGATAATTTTTGTTAACTATTAGGCGCTTTTGGAATGTTAACTTTAAACTTGCCCATCGCATCCCCATACATATAAGCATGGGTGGGGATGCTGTAACCAAGAAGGTTTTCAGGTTGAAATAAAGAAAGCGTTGAAGTTGAAATATTACCAGTTTGGAAAATCGGATTCCTTCGCAGTTAAAATGTCGGATATTTCCATCAGTAAATCAGTATGCATCATGAAGTGTCCGTAATAAAGTAGTTCTATTGATTACTGGTTGAAACATGACGTTATTAGGATTTGGATGACAGCTAAATATCATGTGCTTATATAAACCATTCAATGTTTCCAACAAAGATTGTAGTTTTTGTTATTGATGATGCAAACCAACCTAGTGGCATTTGAAAATGCAGTGTTTGCTGGATAAAAAATATTTCGGGCTAACAGCCTTTATTCCTAGTCCTCGATTAAGCAGGGTGAATAAAAGGGTAGGGTAACTTGAGATGAATTTTTGCTAACGCAAAGCGAAAAAACAAAATTCATTGCTAAAAAATAGCATATCATACGCATAAGAACGATGTATAACTTACAGGCATTAACATTCCAAAGTGCAAACGTGAAACAGCCGAGTGAAAGTATTGAAGATCACATAAGTGTATGTAAGTCAGAAAAATGCTGAATAAATAATTATAGCAAATTCAACCGTATTTTCTGTCACTCGTTTTCGTATCGCGAATCTGAAAATATAGCTCACATATCAACGCTATGCACGACTGGGTATTCAATGAATCAGTTGGGGAAATTTAATTCTTTTCATGGGAATATCAATTGATTTTCGTAGTAAATTCCGTCGATAGATGGATCTTTCCAAGTATTCATATTTCGAAAAACGAATAAAGTATATATTTACGCAAAGCATTCTCAATCATTTTGTAATTCAAGAGCGTTTCCCTTCTTGACATGCGTGCAAAATACCTGTTCCATTTCGTTTACTCACGAACTGACAAAAAAATAAATAAATTTAAAACTCAAGCTTATTAAAATACTAGAGATACGTGTAGCATACTCATGTTAACTCAACTATGTGTGATAAAATACATTTAAGTAATGTCATCAAATGTTAAACGAAACGAAAATGTCTCCATAAACAGGCAAGGACAAAACCCATAGTATTTCCAGTTTGTTTCGGTGATAAAATGCTCATTTTTCAGCCAAACGCTTTCATGGTATGGTTCAGAAGCTCAAAATCTGCTTTCTAAGCAAACGGCATTGCATATGCATATAATTGCTTATAAAAATAGTTTAATGCCAAGTTAGTTAGATAGTTCAGTACAATATGCAAAAAGAATTTTTCAAAAAAGTTGGAAAATGCGTCTTCCAGATCATCTAGAGACAGACAGACAGAAAGAAGGACAAGACAAAACTAATAACTTGCTTCAAGGTCGCAAGTTAATAAATTACCAACCTTTCTTTGGACCATTTCTCGCTTCCCGTTTAACTGGCGTTTTGGTGACTAACTTTTCAAAGAAGTATGCTTGAATTACTGGCTCCAAATCCTTCTTCTTGGAATCCACTTTCTTTTCCACCTTTGCCACTTTCACTGCCGGTTTCTCAGTAGCACTTCTGCCACTTTTCTTCTGAGCAGGCTTAAAATCTTCATCGTCATCCTCATCTGAAAGCACTCTGACCTTTCTCTTCTTATCCTCTTTCTTCCCGCTGGTAAGCTTGGGTTTTGAATCCCAATCATGCTCCGAACTTTCATGGTTCAAATTCTGTTGTTTTTCAACTTTCTTGGACATCTTGCTCTTTTCAGGATTAGGTGTTTCCATTTTCAATTTCCTGGGTTCTATTAAGGAAGTAGGGGGTTTATGAGGGGAATCCACCATCTCATGCTTGCCATTTTGAGGCTTGCTTTTCCTACTGTCCTTTGATGGTAAAGCTTTTGGTTTAACAGGCGCACTTTCAAAGTCTGCTGGAATTACTGGCTTCAAATTCTTCTTGGAAACCACTTTCTTTTCCACCCTTGCCACTTTTACTGCCGGTTTCTCACTAGTACTTCTAATACTTTTCTTTGGAGGCTTAAAATCCTCATCGTCATCCGAAAGCACTTTCACTTTTCTCTTCTTATGCTGTTTCTTCCCGCTGTTAAACTCGGGCTCCGAATCCCCATCATCCTCCGAACTTTCAAAGCACAAATTCAGTTGTTTGTCAACTTTCTTCGTCATTTTGCTCTTTCCCTTCTTCAGCCTAGAAGTCATCTCCACAACTTGCTCTTCACCTTCTTTCACCGTCTTCATCTTCTTCTGATCTGATTCTAAACTGTATTTAAAACAATACTTCTTGCACGTGTGACAATTTTCTCGAAATCCAATTTCATTTTATTGTGCAACAACTTAGCAGGATCATTCTTGCCAAGTTTTATGACAAAAAGAAAAAATGGCAAAGTTATCGAAGTCGAGCTTCCAAAAAATGTTTCCATGAAAACACACGATAAAAAATATATATTGAAGCGTTTATATTGAAGCATTGTATTGGGTAACCTGATGGGGGAAGGTGGGAACGGGGTATAAGAATACAATGTATGATAAATAATATTTATGCAAATTAGATGCTTGTCTTATCTCTAACCCTTTCGCATGCGCATACATTCAAAGAGAAACGCGCATGCATGCATGCATGCACAATGAATCATGTAAGCCTTCCGTGCGTAGTACGTAGCAGGGCACATGCTAATTTGCATAATACGCAATTTTTATCTCACACGCAGTTTGTCTCATCTTTCCCCCCTCGTTCCACTTGATACATCTATACCAGATTTTCATTTTCAAGAGGTGATGATAACAATATTATAATAGTGTAGACACCATCGATGGTACGTACTGTTGTGCTGCTTTGAATCGATTCTTTCATGTCATCCATAACTGCTGTAGATACCGGTAATAAAATTGATCTGACAGAGTTGCAACTGAATTAACCTAGCTAGTTTAGAGATAAAATATCTAAAACAATTTGCAATGTCAATACTAGTCGGATGTTACAATGTTTGTATGCATGAAAAATTGCTCAAATGTAAACATCTTTTGGCTCTTTCGTAGCTAAATGTTAATTCTCCGTTTGCATTTATGCTCTACTATGGTAAAACGATGATGATAAGTAGCACGAGCAAGTCGAGCGAGAAACAAAATTAAAAAGTTGAAGATGATTTAATCCTTTTAGATCATAGAGTGAAATTGAGCTTTATTTTTCAATATATACAATAATACGTCAGATTTTTGTTTTCATAAAATATCGAATAGGAAATAACAGAAACGATATTTTGGCAAAATGACTACCAACTATTTATAGCTTCCAAATAATATATCATACACTGTTACATTGTGACTTATGATGCGATTGTCATTTCCAGATATTTCAGCACGCACAGTAGGTCCGGTGACACCCAAAATTTCATGGAGATTTGTAAGTTTCAAACTGATTTTGACAATGCGTTTGAAGGAGTCCTGTGAAAATGAATTCATAAATGGTTTAAGCCTAAGCATATACTGTAGATATTAATTGTTCTCATAATTAAGACGGAGAAAGTAATTCCTGCCGAATTCCTTCCGGTGATCTTCAAGTAGATCTTTCACTCCAGTTATCCATCCGGTGTTTGAGGATGTCCTGTGAAAATGCGAATTTATAAATGGTTTAAGCCTAAGCATATAGTTAGGATACAAATTGAACATGAAAAGGACATTGTAATCATTCTGCAACCAATACACATACCAAAGCGACTCCATTTACATTTTCGTTGTCACATTTTTCCAGATAAACACGTACAGTGGCGTCAATCGAACCTGTTCCACTGAGTCGCCATACCTATCGTCCTACTCCATTTTCCAACACAAACCGGAAACCTTTGGCAACAGAACCGTCTAAAGAGTCAGTGTACTCAAAATTATCAGTGAAAGCAATTTATATTTTCTCCGCTTCCTTTGGCATAATTAGCTATCTCTGCGCTGAGAGTCTCAAAATTTGTTGTTTTCCAGATTGACTATCATTTGATTGGCCTTGCCACCATCAATGCTCTCGTAATTAAGACGGAGAAAGTAATTCCTGCCGAATTTCTTCCGGTGACCTTCAAGTAGATCTTTCACTCCAGTCTTCCTACTTTCTAGTTGCAAAAACCGACACAAACGCAAGCGATGCCCAGATGTTTTCCTTTTCTCTAACGTGGTCATAAACCAGGTAGAGCCAGTGCTGTTCATAAACCAGTCATAATGTAATAATGTCATGTAAATACTACATTCGGGTGATTCAGAGTAATATCAAAGCATTTCATGTACCCAAAACTTTCTTTGCCACAATGAGAAAGCTTCCCAGCATCCATTAAGTTGCCGAAATATTTCTGCCCATTTGGAAAATCTGGAAATGGCTCGATATTCAGGAACGTTGACTTTGGATTGCCACTGCACAAATCTTCTTGAAAGATACGCCGCACGTAAAGCCCGGTTACTGAAACACCAAAATACCTTGGTATTATTTAAGGCTTCAATATCATATTTTGCAATAGTTCATTTGATACCAATTATCCACCTCCGCTCATAGCATTTAACATGAAACACAACCCTGGAAATCGGTCAAGAACTACTTAAGCAGTCTAAGGTCACATAATCTTTCACTGAGTCTATTATTTCAACTTTCACTTTTTCCATTTCCTCCACTACCTTTATCAAAACAATAAAAATAAATCTTTCCAATTGTATTGGTGTAAGTACTAATGAATATTTTAAAATTCTTATTATACATGAAACATCGAGATGCTCGGTATTCGGTGAGCCCTTTGCTTATGGAGAAAATATTGTTTGTAACAGCATCCGGAGCTGGACCACCGTTGAAATATTAAACTTGACACCAAAATCTCCATCGGGACCACCAGATTTGTGACGCCATTATTGGCCACAGCAATTTTGTTATCGTGTCAATATGATTCCGTAATATCGGCCATTTCCACCAACTTTTTCTCTCGTCGCAATAGGCTGAAATTGGATGAAATTGTGTAGTTCTCCTTCTCCAGAATCTTTGGTCGGCTTACGTAGCCCCGAATAAGCTGTGGTTCTATCCGTAAAAGTAAAACAGACAACGAGAACGTATTTCAAGAAATCAAAACATGATGGAAAGGACGATTTTATTTTCGATGACAAATTATCAGGTTAATGATGGATCAAAGTGAAAATATTTCAACCAATACGTCATTCTTTTATTCGCTCTTTCAATTATATTATGCCGAAGCCTTTTTGGAGTACAGAGTATCCGAATTACTAATTGTAATTGTAATTAATTACATTTTCAATTACAATTACAGTAATTGAGTAATTGTAATTGAATTACTTTTTTCGAAACGATGTAATTGAGTAATTGTAATTGAACTACAATTATCGAAATGCATTTGTATAATATGGACATTATAATTTTGAATAAGAAATATATTGTGATTTTTTAGACAAGCATGCAACGTGACGATAAAGCAGGGGATGCTGTTTCTTGACTTAATCTTGCCAGATGCAGTTTTTGTGCTAGCCATTCATATTACGAAAGTACATTGTTTGTAAATTGATATTGATTGCTAATTAATGGTGTTTGATCAACTGAAGTTAGAGCTCTACAGTGTCTAAATAACTCGGGTTCCCATGATATAATGTTCCTGCGAAATCATCTAGCTGTGCGAAAGATGTTTGTTAAAGAGAACTTTAAAATTCCTTATCTTCTCCTTCAGAACGTTCTCTAACTTAGAGTTCTTGAAGATCAAGGCTGGCAGATGATCTTTTCGAATGCTTATCTAATCTTAAGTTAAATAAGAATCACTATAAAATTTAATTTAAAGGGCTCAAAAGGATTTCAACGCTAGTAATTGAAAAGTAATTGAGTGATTGTAATTGAATTACTTTTTTCAAAACGATGTAATTGGTAATTTGTAATTCAATTACTTTTCCAGAAAACAAAGTAATTGTAATTTGTAATTGAATTACTTTCTTATTTTAAATGTAATTTGTAATTTGTATTTCAATTACAAATTGAAAGTAATTCGGATACTCTGTTGGAGTAAACGCGAACAGAGTACAAGCCGGGTGACAGAAGCAAGTTTCGATATCCCAGAGTTGCCGTAGTTGAAAATGATGACGGAAAAAATGGTAGCAATTGTATTGATTCAGAATTGAATAAATCAGGCGTTTCTTCTTGGGAACAGCCACTTCGTCCGACAAATTTGCAAGAGAGGCTTTACGAGACCAGGTTGACATTGGAGTGGCAACCAATGCTTTCAATGCTACCGTGTCAGCACTTGACTTTACTGTTTTAGTTTTAGCTCCTCCCTCAGACACTTTGTTCTGATCTTCCTGTAAAGTTGCCGTTTTAAGGAGAACTTGAACTAAAGTAAACAAAATTATAAAAATGTTGATTGCTACCTAACGTGACTGACGGTTAGCCATGTAGTAACTAGCATGCAATTTACGAAGCTTGAGGTCATACCAGACCAGTAGCTCATGCTTCATTTTTTACACTTTATTACAAAAAACCTCAATTTTTACACAAAAATCAAGCCAACTTTATATCCTACAAATTATAAATGCCATTTTAAATATCCTGACTATTTGGTAACGTTGTCTTCCTGTTTATACCCACCATTTTGTTCACTTTTCTCTTCATCCATCTTCTCAGTCTCTTTCACTTTCACCTGATCCACCATCTCCACTTCCTGATTCTCGTCCTCCTCCACTTACGCACTTAGCAGCCCCCTCAACAAATTATCAAGTACTCAAAAGCAGCGTGATCAAATCCTGAGTTAAATAGTTTCTCTGTAACTCCACATCCGGTCACATGACAGGCTTGCTTTCCCCAGATAGTCCAGTACTAGGTCCATCCCCTCCAACATCCGCTTCTTCTTCTCCGGTCCTTGTTCCTAGTCCTCCTTCCTCTCTATTCTGCAACACTTCCTCCAAATAGCCCTGAAACTTTCTCAGCGTTTTCTGAAGATGCGGCACCGAAGGAGCTGGAGAAAGCCCCTTCTGCCGTGGGAACGTAGAATAACGTCGGGGCTTTCAAATTTACGAGAATCCCGATTGCGATTCAATGAATGATCCAGAGTCTCCATGTCCAACACGATGGTCAGCAGAACCTTGCACATTTGGTCGCTGGTGCCCACTTGCTCGAACATCTTTGGTAGAAAAGTGGCCAAAAAGTTGAAGATCATGATGTTGGTCAAGCAAACCCGTTCCTTCAGCATGACCAGTTCCACATAGTCCGTGAAATAGTTGGTGTTGACTTGCATCTTGATGTACTTCCGGCTAAGCTCGGCGTCTTGGTTACGTCCAGCCAGAGCTTGGGAAAGTGGACAGTAGAAGAAAACGGACGTAGGTTTGGAATCACCCTAGCCTTCTTAAAATCCGTAATGTCCACCTCCACCTTGGCAACTTGTCGTTGAGGTTCCTGAGGTTCCACCTTTACAACCATCTCTGGTTCATCACCTGTAGTCCTCTGAGACGTTGATGATGATCCAGACGACTCTCGATTCCTTCCAGATGACCTTCGGATTGACACTGGCACCAAAAATGAAAATCCCTCAAATAATTTGGAGTCCGTTGAGGGGATCGCATCTCAACACATCGCTTGTTCCAAACCAGGTCCTCTCCTCCAACGTCATGAATCTCACCCACCGAAAAAATCAGGTTATCACCTTCACCGGTGCTGCTACTGCTCCACTGGTTCCATATTTTTGGAAACTGATTAACTATTTATACTTGTAGCTGTAATGATGCAAACAGATTTTTTGGACAGTGGCAGGGGACATGAACAACTTTTTTGTTCAAATTTCTTCTTTTTTACGCATTGTTTAGAACTAACTGAATGAACAAACATCACATCATGCATTGCATTTTCATAAAACCCTTTATTTCATGACAAATTAAAGCTGTCATAAAACAATTTTACTCTGAAATTAAATCGCTATCATTCCGTCTTTCTCCGATATTCACAGTTTTCTAGCATATCTTTACCCCAATCCAAATTTGCACTAGCAAGTTGCACAATGCCCCAAATATACTTTCACTTCCTTTGTTTAAATTCACTAAAGTCTTCTTTACTGCTTCTTTACACCGTTTCTTCTTCTGACAAACGCAAAACTCGTGCGTCTCTCCTTTGAGCTTTTGGAAAAAGTCAAACGGGTCTGTGCACACATTCCCCAGTTTATTCTAACTAATTGTAACTTGTATGTTAATTGCAATTTGTTCTACAGTTAATAATAGTAACATGAACAGTAATAGTTTAGTTACCGCAAAAAGTACATTTACCAAGCCCCAGACACAGAAAAAAAATTAACCGTTTTCCTTCGTTACACGATAAAATGAAGATAAACTGGCGTGGGCACCGACATCCACTTCGAATATCGGAAACTGGGAAATACTGCGAAAAAAAATTCTTAATTCTTATCCCACAATCAGTGCCCTTCAATATAAACTCAACTTAACGATACTTCAAACTGCTGACCATTAAAAATTCAAAAAAAATCCTCTGTTACAATAAGTGTAAAAATTGACACAATCAAATGTTCACAGTAATCTGTTCTTTTGTACCGAACGCACGTCTGCAAGCAGGCACTCGCTATTGCTCCGTCCTTTTTGCACTAAAGCTTGAGTCTCCTGCAGACGCATAGACAGCAAAGCGTCTCAATTCAAACGCAAGGAAAACGAAACGCAAAGAAAATTGCAAAAAAAATTTCATACTGCAGCGAAGCGAAGTTTTCACGTATCATAGGATTAGAACTGCACTGCGTTTTGAATAGCTCACGGTGTTACCAATCATATGTTGTTTATTTGCAACTTTCAAAGTATCTCTCATCTCAGTGACAATAATAACATCTTGGTATACCAGGTGACACTCAGCTGCTTTCACACATTCAATTCAAACTGACAAGTAATTGACAATTGACGTGGCTAGGAAGTAGAAAGTAGGAAGAAGAAAGCAAGCTGGTTTTCTGCGTCCAGTTTTTTATCAGTTTCTCTTTTTTTGCCATTAGCTGAAAAAACAACAATGCAATTTTAAATCATCCAATAAAAAGGAATCTGCACTGGCATCTTGTTAGTAGATTAGAAATTTCGGTGGTGAAAGTGAGAAAGTAAGTTAGTTTCAATCATCTTCTGTTTTTCATTCTAAACTTTAAAAAAGTATCACATAAACTGTTTATTGTTAGTTCACTGTAATCCGAAAGCGGAGTAGGAAGTGTTTGTAAGCATAGGTTCAGGTATGTGCGGATGATTGGTGGATTGTTAGACAACTATTAGATAATTGCGAGTGTTATCAGCATAGTTTTTACGATTGCTTTGAATAATCGAAACGCTCACAAGTCGGTTTATTAATTGGATTAACTATCATAGAGGTTAACCAAGTCACAGTAGTGTCACGTTTTAAACTTCGCAGCGTTACTAAAAGGAAAAATGACGACAAAAGGAGCCCAGTGTCCGTTGTGTTTAAAGCCCGAAGGTCGTGGCGACATGTCTGTTTACGTTTCGCTTAAAAATCTTGTTGACCACATGTTAGAAAAACATCATCACGAAGTACTTGAAAAAATCAGGCTATCGATTAACAAGCGTGAAAATTATCCGGATGAAGGGGTTGTATTTTTTGAACTAAACGACGATTTTCCGGTGGGTGATCTACTTGTAAAAATTGCTACTGAAAGGCAGCTAGTGCTTACGGCAGTTGCTCACAGCAAAGAGCACAAATGGGCGTTTTTGGCATTTAAAAAGGATGACAATATGTGGTGAGTGATATACTATCTTACTAATTATGTGTTTCAAAATAATATTGAAGTACTCAGCAGATCGATTTTAACATGCTATTCTTTGTCGTTTCTTTCAGGGATGATGACAAAAAGTACATCCTTAACACAAAGTCGGTGGAATGTGTCAATGGCAGATCATTCAACGTAAAGTCACGTTTCATAAATGACACTCCCAGGAAATCCAGTAAGTCCAACCATATTATTAAAGTTAGCATAAGTCTTGTCCAAGCATTTATTATTTGTAATCAATTGACATAACTTTATTACGATTGTCCATTTTTTAGCAAAATTGTTACTTCGCAATGGAATCTCTTGTGGGATTGAGTCGCAGAATCCAAATGCTGTGAGTGTGTTGCATTTGGACCTACACTGCAAACCAGCAGAAAACCAAGAAGCTCCATTAACGCCTTTACAGCAACGCTGCGGACAAGCCCAAGATGCTAAAACTGGTGAGGTCTTAATTTTAGAAAGTAAAGCTAAAAGACATGACTATGGAAAACAAAAACGTAATTCGTGGCAAAAATCGGTTAAAACTGTAATATTTGTATCAAAAATGCTTGGTTGATAAATTTAAAAAGCGACAGGATGGGCTTTACTTTTCATCCCTTCTTTCTAGTGTATATATTCGCAGTTTGAAATATAAATAGTGGACAAATATTGGAAAAACTAGTCTATAATGGAAATATTGCCAATTTTTCCAATCCATACCTGACAGGGAATATACATTGCCATGTTGGCTACCACGTTCCTTATTAGACATATTTGTAACATTTTCGGGTTTGTTAACATTGTGACAATACCGTGCAAGTTCCATTTTTGCTATCAATAAATGATAACAATAATAATATTATTTAATTACTAATCTTTAACTGTTTTAGGTTGGGTGGCACCTGACTCTGCTGCTAAGCAGTCACTTGGGGCAATTCCCCGCACGAGCGGATACGGGACCCAGATATTTCACAATTCAAAGTTCATCGGAACGAACTCTTCTTCCTTGCCTGGGAAAAGCAGCAAATCACCGATTTCATCACAGAAACAACTGAAATGTGCGTATCGAAATATAATGTCTCAAATAATAACAAAAGTTTAAATTATAATTTATTCATAATAATTTTTTGTAGCACTTGACAATTCTGTCACAAATTGGAACCGATCCTCCGCACCACTCAGGCAGATAAACTGCAACCCAACCATGCGTATCTTATCTAAAGCAATATCCGATATAATGCCAAAAAGTGGACCAAAAAAAGGTAAAACATGAACATAAAACATCTTCAGCCGTCTTAAGTCTTGTTTGAAAATTCCATAATTCTATTTGTATTGGTGTAGCCACTGCCGAAGCCGGAAATGGCAATAATGGAAAACAGGCCCAGACAAGTTATGAAGAAACAAAAATTCATCTTCCTCCTACAGGTATAGAAACCTTTCGTAAGCGCGCCATGTACTATTTTGTTAAAACCTGAACTAAAAAGGCTTTAACTTTCACTGCTAACTTTCACTGTTATAGACGCAAAATCATCTACTGTACCCTCTTCAATGGAATTGCAGTCTGTCGTGTCAGCACCAGCAGATAAATCTCCACCACCAAACGACCGTAAGCCAGCAGACATGGGACACGAAACTCATGCAATGCCAGTTGATGCTTCAAACTCAGGTATCCAAGTGAAACGGGATAATATTGCAGTTAAACCCAAAATATAATCTAACCAACTAATAGCAACCTTTTAAAAAATTATAGAGAAAGCTAATGAAAACGAAGCTCCTTTAACTGTTCAAAAGACACAAACTGAAAATTTTCAACGAAAAGAAGAGCCAGATGAAACTGCAACCTGCTTTGGTGATAAAAATGAAAATCTGCTAAACAGCTTCGCAATCGAAGTTGCAACACAACCGATCGATGAAGGTAAATCATCCTACTAGGTATGCATGATTACAATTTGCGTATGCTAGAAAGCTTATTTAAACATTTACGGTAACTTTTGAATCTAGACGCATTGCGTGAAGTCCCGGTGTCTCGTGACGAAATTACATCTCCGATGTTTGTGGAAATGCCAATACAATTCGGTATGCTCAAATATATGTTACATTGCACACTAAATACACTCGTGTACTCTCTAACGCTCGTATATCTTTATTATTTTGTATTGAAATTTAGAAGGTGGTACTGCTATGCTGGAGTTGACTATCACAGCAAAAATCAGGAAACAATGACTCACTTCTACTTTTCATGACCATCAAAACTTAAATATGAAATAATTGTTGGTAAAGCGTACAAAGTACTTAGTATAAGAAAAAACTAAAAGCAAATTGTTGAAAACGTGTTAAAGATTTTGAAAATCTCTCAACATGCAGATTTTGATGAAACCTTCGTCATCCAGATGTCTAGTATCTAGTAATAGCTTAAGTCGTTACTGTTTTTGTAAGTTCATCTTTAACCTTACTATACTTATACCTACTTACATAATTGTAATATTTACTTTATACAGTGTCTTAAAAATATAGTTGTATATTCTATATAGAAAGTTTTACAAGAGTTTTTACTTAATACTACTCTTATTACTATCGACACATCAAATAATAATGGGATTTTATTCCTTAAACCATTTCCTTTACACCATCCATAATTTCGCCACTAGTAGTTCTACGGTAGTATAGTATTAACTGGCGACTTCTCATTGATAATAGTACATTTTGTGCGTTTCATTACTTGTCAATATTTCAACGAAAAGTCAAATAAACTTAGGTGTTTTGATTGGACATGAAAACATGCTAAACAACTTTACTATAAATTAATAAAATTGCATAACCAAAATAGTATAATCAGTAATACACTGCGTAAAATATATCCATGTATTTTGCTATCCAGTAGAAACTATTCTCTCATATTCACTCAGAACTGAAACAAGCATATTTTTAATTAATTGTCAAGACATAGAAGAACAATAGAAAACGAACACCACTATTCAATGTGTTAACGTACTGTACAATCTTTCGTCGATTTCCCCTGGAACTTCCATCAACAGGATATTGTAAAACGATTGGACTGAATGTATGAGTTTCCCTTCCTCCTTACAATGCTGATAACCAAGCCCTATGAACAGAATGCATGTCAAGTATCATGAAACAACTTAGCAGTGGTATGGAATATTTGAGTTGTTACTTGTTTTGGTATAATCACCTTCCTCGATTGATAAGATTATTATACTGCTTCACAGCGTTCGCGTGCTTTACGTGGCAGATAATAACGAGGTCCACAAACTTGATAAGCATTGCATGACCAATTACAAACGTAATCAGTATTAGCGGTGTTTCTAGTAGACCATTTACAAGTTCTTCCAACTTTATCGTTTGCCAATGTTCGCATTGGTCCTCATGTAACGTTACAGCGTTTAGCTCCATGCCACGCAAAGCGTCCGCCATGTGCTCCGAACTCTCTGCATCTTTTACCATCAGAACGGCCCAACAAAGACGACACATAACGACACAACAGTTTATAGTAGTTTTGCATAGATAATCACTGCTGAATTACCTGGTTGAAATTAAGATCCAATAGGTAGTTGCCGACAACAGCTTCTTTATATTCTGTTGGCTTTAGCGTACGATAGTACTGAAAAAGTTTCCCAATGCTGAGGTTCTCTGGCGAGTCATTACATACACAATCATAAAACTTAATTAAGGTCGTGATTAGTACCACAAAGTAAGACATTTCAGTATATTTACAAATCAAATACTGTTTACTGTTATAAAATATGTATCAATCTTATTTGCAAGTTACATGCCTTACAAACCACAACCAAGAAGGGGACCACCACAACAGGAAAGTTGAGTGCAGATTTGAATTCGTTTTGAAAATCTACGATCTGTCAAATCAACTCCGATTTTATCCAGAATGATTATGTCACGTTTATAAATGTGTATAGTTTTTAGGAAGTTTGAAATTGTATGTTCAAATTATCCTTTCACATTAGCACACTAATTTGCATATTATCATACATACATGTACATTCATGAGCATTGTAGTTTATATTCGTTGATTGTGGATGACAGAGCTAGAGTTCTTGGCTATTTCTATTCCAAGTGTACAATATTTACATCAGATTTCACATTTCCATTTTTTACTGTTCCTTTTCACTAAAACATTGGAATATAAACTTGTAGTATCCCAAGACTGCTGTTGTTTTGTTTTGGCCTGAAATCTAATGTATTCGTCGTCCATTGCTTGTCATACTTTTACGCGTTAAAGGCTACGTAAAAGATAACGCATTTGTAAAGTTCTATATTAACAATGTAGCAGAGCATTAAGCAACGACTTTAAATATTTTAGATTCAAATAAACTTTTTAATGCAGGTTAAAATGACATCATTAGATTTTGCACAGCTTTTTTAGTCCATGCACTGCACGGAGTACCAAATTGGAATAGGTGATGATGAGCATCGAAGGACACAAGTGTGAGGACTGTATACCAATTTTGGCTGTAATAGTATGTACTATACAGCATTTATGCTGTAAACCTGCAGTTAAGGTCCAGAATCAGGGCCTTAAAGTACAAATTTTGACAAACCGGTAGTAAATTCGTAATACTGGTCAAAACTTGACCTATAATCATGTGTCGCATGCTATAGGTCCTATTATAAAACGTTTTGAAATCGCTGTGACATCTGACCTGATTTATTTATCGTTGACGATAAAGCAAGTCAGATGAAGTTATTCGTATCCGACTGTATAGCCCAGAATTTTTTATTGTTAAGGATAAAGCAAGTGGGATGAAGTTATTCGTATACGTCTATAAAGCTTAGAGTATTTTATCGTTGACGATAAAGCAATTCAGATGAAGTTATTCGTATCCGACTGTATAGTCTAGAGTTTTTTATTGGTAACGACAAACCAAGTGAAAGGACGCTAAACCATCATTTTGTTCTTGGTAATCGCCAAGCTTAATATTGACATTTTAACAACTTTGTGTACTACATGTATACTAGCGCCTCAGCTTATCCAATACTTGTACATCTTCAGTTAGCAGCGATCCTGCACCATTAACCTGACATATTAGCAAAAAACCCACTTTCACCCTACCAGCATGTTTTCCAAATCCTTTTTTTTGCAAAAAAGAGCAGCATCTTGAAATCCAAAACTAAAATGCTTATTTTCCCTTATATTTGATTATTTATCTCATCAATCAATCAACATTGCCTTTCACAACGGAAGAGCCTCAAAATAGAAAAGGAAGATAGTCGGATGCAACGCTCCCTGCAATTGGGCTCCACGCTATCGCTATAATAAAGTTGAGAATCTCCTCTTCAGTCACCAGAACGTGAATTCATTTTTATATATATTTTTAGTCCAAAAAATATAGCATGTAATATGGTGCTACTAGTGCCTATGGAAAACACTGCATACCTTCCGACAGACTTTCTCCCCTACTTTCTCCACACAAAGCTGTTTTCTACAAGCACGCACGCGTTTCCCTTTTTAAATCCTAATATACCTTCACAAACATCAATGTACGAAATGTCCGGGATGTTGGCAGGCAAGAGAAACCCTTTTTGCCAACAAACCATGTGCTATGATAAATTGTTGAAAAACTATTCGTATTCCCTTTTGCCACATTTTTTGAAGAATGGCTACACATACTACTGAGAAAAGCTGTTTGTACTGTCGCTGGCTGCCACATTGCATTAATATAGCAGTCCTGCACCAGTTACAAACTTCTGATTATGGCGATGCTCCTGGTCTTTTCGAATCATAAAAAAGAGAAGCAACAGTCGTGTCGCTACCACATTCCGAACCATGTAGATAGATATACACGAACTCATCGTCTCTACCTTGAAAATTTTGCATAGACTTCAGCCACATTTTTCCTATTAGCATTTTCCTCTATTAGTATTTTCTCTAGTTTTATTTCACTTGACTGGATCACCTTCTATTACTAAAACCACCACCTTCGTCCCACAGAATAGCAAAATAACTTCAACTTCAACCGTGTGCAGAAAGTACAAAGAGACAGTAAAGTAGTTATCCGTTCAACTCATCATCATATACGGCGGCTATTGTCAATAATTTTGATTGCTACTTTGTGTGTGTGGGCTAAAACCGGAGTTCTTGTTAAAACTTCCCAAACAACTTTCAGAGGAAATCAGTGCAAACAATAAAACAGGTAACTATACAAACGTACAAAGCATAATCCTGACAAACAGTAAACATGTCTTGGTCTTGTTCCCTCACTTTTTTGGCTATTTGACAGGATTCACAGAGATTGAAATACATTTCCAACAACTTTAACGTGTGTAATACCATTTCCATGCTAACAGGATTCCCAAGTTATACAATTTTGTATTCTTTGCAAGAAAAAGTAGCTTTTGTAGCATTCAAGTAAACACTAACTACAAGCAATAAACTTTCTCTGTCAAAACGTTAGTCAAGCTAAGAGATAAATAGACACATGTATAATGGCATAGCAGTGATTTTAGCAATAATGACTTCCCGATGCAAAGTGCTTTATTATTACTGTGTAAAATATTATATTTGCAATGAGAACGCTCAGTGGCAGAGTATTCAAGTTCCTTTTACTCTATATGTTATGCATCACTTTATAAACATGGAAGGACGGAAGAGCACAGGTGAAAGTTGTCTTCTCAAGCGTTCGAAATTTGAAGGGCGGTAATATAAAATATACGTTTTGTCTGCTTTATACTCTACAGATTAGAGAGTTTTCCTTACGGAGGTAGAGGGGGAAGCTGTCCATAACAAGAATCCTTTTTTTGTAACTCAGTATCCTGTACAGACATTGACAAGTTGATTAGCGTGTGCAGGAGTGAAGCGGAGCACAAGTGAGGAAACAATGAGTGCTTATTGAAAGAGAACACTTCATCATATATTCCAACCAAAGTTTGCAAAAGCCTAAAAGGAAACAACCACCAGAAAAGGAGCAGCATAAAAATAAGAAGAAAAATCGAATATGTAAAAGCTGCTTAAAGAATACACTAGCTTTATTAAGGTTCACGTTAGTGAATATTTACCCCTATCAGCTTGATGTGTCTGGCCGTAGATCCGTCCGTCCCTCCCTCCGTAAACACGATAACTCCTCAACCGTTTGACCTATTCCAATTCGGTTTTCAGTTATCTATAACTACAGCTCTTGCGACAATCCCTATTGATTTTCAAGTCAATCCAATTACCAAAAGGTACCTAAAAAGTACTTTTTCTAAAGTACTCTTTTTTGAAACATTTAAACGCCATAGAGCCACAACATTTTCACCACCGAAATGGAAATAGTGCAACGACTACAGATAGTGGTCGTAAAGGGTGTCCAATAGCAGATAGCGGTCCTTTAAGGGACCAAATTCCAGATAGTGGTCCTCATCATGCCACATTGATGTGACAATGGTTCTCATCAAGTAATCATGGATAATCTTTGGTTATCAAGCATAATCAACTATAATATTTGGTCAGTCAGTCATCAAGGGCAGTCAAAGTTACCGAGTAGAGTACACGTGAACCTTCCTTCAACCTTACATAGGGTTTTTAAGGTTCACGTTAGTGTACCTTCACTCCTATCATCGTGATGTGTCTGCACGTTCCTCTGTCCGTCCATCCGTAAGCACGATAACCTCTCAACTGCATGAGATATTCCAATTCCGTTTATCGATAACTACACCTCTTGGGAAGATGCCTATTGATTTTCAGGTCAATCCGATAATCGGAAGGTACCTAAAAAGTACTTTTTCTGAAGTAGTCTTTTTATGCTGTATTTAAAGGCCATAGAGCTATATTTTAGAGTACCTCTAAGAAGACAGTGTTATTTTAGAGTACTTCTTAGGAGACAGTGTTATTTTAGAGTACTTCTTAGGAGACAGTGTTATTTTGAGGTACCTCTTAGGAGACAGTGTTATTTTGAGGTACCTCTTAGGTAACAGTGTTATTTTGAGGTACCTCTTAGGTTACAGTGTTATTTTGAGGTACCTCTTAGGTAGCAGTGTTATTTTAGAGTACTTCTTAGGAGACAGTGTTATTTTGAGGTACCTCTTAGGTAACAGTGTTATTTTGAGGTACCTCTTAGGTAACAGTGTTATTTTGAGGTACCTCTTAGGAGACAGTGTTATTTTGAGGTACCTCTTAGGTAACAGTGTTATTTTGAGGTACCTCTTAGGTAACAGTGTTATTTTGAGGTACCTCTTAGGTAACAGTGTTATTTTGAGGTACCTCTTAGGTAGCAGTGTTATTTTAGAGTACTTCTTAGGAGACAGTGTTATTTTAGAGTACTTCTTAGGAGACAGTGTTATTTTAGAGTACTTCTTAGGAGACAGTGTTATTTTGAGGTACCTCTTAGGTAACAGTGTTATTTTGAGGTACCTCTTAGGTAGCAGTGTTATTTTGAGGTACCTCTTAGGTAACAGTGTTATTTTGAGGTACCTCTTAGGTAACAGTGTTATTTTGAGGTACCTCTTAGGTAACAGTGTTATTTTGAGGTACCTCTTAGGTAGCAGTGTTATTTTGAGGTACCTCTTAGGTAACAGTGTTATTTTGAGGTACCTCTTAGGTAACAGTGTTATTTTGAGGTACCTCTTAGGTAACAGTGTTATTTTGAGGTACCTCTTAGGTAACAGTGTTATTTTGAGGTACCTCTTAGGTAACAGTGTTATTTTGAGGTACCTCTTAGGTAACAGTGTTATTTTGAGGTACCTCTTAGGTAACAGTGTTATTTTTGCATATGGGACCGTGCGGAGCGAAGCGGAGCACCAGGATTCTTATCGCGTGCGAAGCACGCGATTTGGGCAACGGAAATATTCGTTGCCATAATCCTTCACATATGCTTCCATTCAGTAGCACCAAAAAAACTTTAAACATAATTGGAGAACGACACACTGGATCGATTTCGATGAAATAAAAAATTCTGACATTCTGAAGAGATGGAGTAGGGGCATTGATTCGAAAATTTTGAAAAAATCGCATTCTTGGTATCATTTTTGTCAAAAAATTGGATTACACCATGGCTAAATGGCATCAAAAAAATTTAAACTTAACTGGAAAACGACCCACTTGGTCGATTTCGATGAAATAAAAAATTCTGACATTCTGAAGAGATGGAGTAGTGGCATAGATTCGAAAAATTTTAAAAAATTGCATTCTTGGTATCATTTTTTGTCAAACAATTGGATCACTACATGGCTAAATGACATCAAAAAAATTTAAACTTAACTGGAGAACGACCCACTTGGTCGATTTCGATGAAAAAAAAATCTGACATTCCGAAGAGATGGATTAGGTGCATTGATTCAAAAAAAATTTAAAAATTGCATTCTTGGTATCATTTTTTGTCAAACAATTGGATCACTACATGGCTAAATGACATCAAAAAAATTTAAACTTAACTGGAGAACGACCCACTTGGTCGATTTCGATGAAAAAAAAATCTGACATTCCGAAGAGATGGATTAGGTGCATTGATTCAAAAAAAATTTAAAAATTGCATTCTTGGTATCATTTTTTGTCAAACAATTGGATCACTACATTACTAAATGACTAAACCAGGGTAAATGGGCTCTAAACCAAGACAAATGGGCTCTAAACCAGGATTAATGGGCTTTAAACCAGGGTAAATGGGCTCTAAAGCAGGGTAAACGGGCTCTAAACCACGGTAAATGGGCTCTAAACCACGGTAAATGGGCTCTAAACCAGGGTAAATGAGCTCTAAACCACCGTAAATGGGCTCTAAACCAGGGTAAATGAGCTCTAAACCACGGTAAATGGGCTCTAAACCAGGGTAAACGGGCTCTAAACCACGGTAAATGGGCTCTAAACCACGGTAAATGGGCTCTAAACCAGGGTAAATGAGCTCTAAACCACCGTAAATGGGCTCTAAACCAGTGTAAATGGGCTCTAAACCAGGGTAAATGGGCTCCAAACCAGGGTAAATGGGCTCTAAACCAGGGTAAATGGGCTCTAAACCAGGGTAAATGGGATTTAAACCAGGGTAAATGGGCTCTAAACCAGGATGAATGGGCTTTAAACCAGGGTAAATGAGGTTTAATGTCCCAATTAATTAATCAAAAAAATGTTCGTCTGAAGAGTAATATTTGTAATAAAAAGTTAGAAATAAAACCAAAGGGAAAAATCCCAAAAACCTGCATATGGGACATATGATGTGCACGAACAAGGTAAAAATAATTTTTTGATTGCACGGTCACATGCGCTAATTTTTTAGATTATGATTAGATTAGAATTGATTAGATTAGCGCATGTGACCGTGCAATCAAAAAATTATTTTTACCTTGTTCGTGCAGATCATATGTCCCATATGCAGGTTTTTGGGATTTTTCCCTTTGGTTTTATGAGGTACCTCTTAGGTAACAGTGTTATTTTGAGGTACCTCTTAGGTAGCAGTGTTATTTTGAGGTACCTCTTAGGTAACAGTGTTATTTTGAGGTACCTCTTAGGTAACAGTGTTATTTTGAGGTACCTCTTAGGTAACAGTGTTATTTTGAGGTACCTCTTAGGTAACAGTGTTATTTTGAGGTACCTCTTAGGTAACAGTGTTATTTTGAGGTACCTCTTAGGTAACAGTGTTATTTTGAGGTACCTCTTAGGTAACAGTGTTATTTTGAGGTACCTCTTAGGTAACAGTGTTATTTTGAGGTACCTCTTAGGTAACAGTGTTATTTTGAGGTACCTCTTAGGTAACAGTGTTATTTTGAGGTACCTCTTAGGTAACAGTGTTATTTTGAGGTACCTCTTAGGTAACAGTGTTATTTTGAGGTACCTCTTAGGTAACAGTGTTATTTTGAGGTACCTCTTAGGTAACAGTGTTATTTTGAGGTACCTCTTAGGTAACAGTGTTATTTTGAGGTACCTCTTAGGTAACAGTGTTATTTTGAGGTACCTCTTAGGTAACAGTGTTATTTTGAGGTACCTCTTAGGTAACAGTGTTATTTTGAGGTACCTCTTAGGTAACAGTGTTATTTTTGCATATGGGACCGTGCGGAGCGAAGCGGAGCACCAGGATTCTTATCGCGTGCGAAGCACGCGATTTGGGCAACGGAAATATTCGTTGCCATAATCCTTCACATATGCTTCCATTCAGTAGCACCAAAAAAACTTTAAACATAATTGGAGAAAGACCCATTGGATCGATTTCGATGAAATAAAAATTCTGACATTCTGAAGAGATGGAGTAGGGGCATTGATTCGAAAATTTTGAAAAAATCGCATTCTTGGTATCATTTTTGTCAAAAAATTGGATTACACCATGGCTAAATGGCATCAAAAAAATTTAAACTTAACTGGAAAACGACCCACTTGGTCGATTTCGATGAAATAAAAAATTCTGACATTCTGAAGAGATGGAGTAGTGGCATAGATTCGAAAAATTTTAAAAAATTGCATTCTTGGTATCATTTTTTGTCAAACAATTGGATCACTACATGGCTAAATGACATCAAAAAAATTTAAACTTAACTGGAGAACGACCCACTTGGTCGATTTCGATGAAAAAAAAATCTGACATTCCGAAGAGATGGATTAGGTGCATTGATTCAAAAAAAATTTAAAAATTGCATTCTTGGTATCATTTTTTGTCAAACAATTGGATCACTACATGGCTAAATGACATCAAAAAAATTTAAACTTAACTGGAGAACGACCCACTTGGTCGATTTCGATGAAAAAAAAATCTGACATTCCGAAGAGATGGATTAGGTGCATTGATTCAAAAAAAATTTAAAAATTGCATTCTTGGTATCATTTTTTGTCAAACAATTGGATCACTACATTACTAAATGACTAAACCAGGGTAAATGGGCTCTAAACCAAGACAAATGGGCTCTAAACCAGGATTAATGGGCTTTAAACCAGGGTAAATGGGCTCTAAAGCAGGGTAAACGGGCTCTAAACCACGGTAAATGGGCTCTAAACCACGGTAAATGGGCTCTAAACCAGGGTAAATGAGCTCTAAACCACCGTAAATGGGCTCTAAACCAGGGTAAATGAGCTCTAAACCACGGTAAATGGGCTCTAAACCAGGGTAAACGGGCTCTAAACCACGGTAAATGGGCTCTAAACCACGGTAAATGGGCTCTAAACCAGGGTAAATGAGCTCTAAACCACCGTAAATGGGCTCTAAACCAGTGTAAATGGGCTCTAAACCAGGGTAAATGGGCTCCAAACCAGGGTAAATGGGCTCTAAACCAGGGTAAATGGGCTCTAAACCAGGGTAAATGGGATTTAAACCAGGGTAAATGGGCTCTAAACCAGGATGAATGGGCTTTAAACCAGGGTAAATGAGGTTTAATGTCCCAATTAATTAATCAAAAAAATGTTCGTCTGAAGAGTAATATTTGTAATAAAAAGTTAGAAATAAAACCAAAGGGAAAAATCCCCAAAACCTGCATATGGGACATATGATGTGCACGAACAAGGTAAAAATAATTTTTTGATTGCACGGTCACATGCGCTAATTTTTTAGATTATGATTAGATTAGAATTGATTAGATTAGCGCATGTGACCGTGCAATCAAAAAATTATTTTTACCTTGTTCGTGCACATCATATGTCCCATATGCAGGTTTTTGGGATTTTTCCCTTTGGTTTTATGAGGTACCTCTTAGGTAACAGTGTTATTTTGAGGTACCTCTTAGGTAGCAGTGTTATTTTGAGGTACCTCTTAGGTAACAGTGTTATTTTGAGGTACCTCTTAGGTAACAGTGTTATTTTGAGGTACCTCTTAGGTAACAGTGTTATTTTGAGGTACCTCTTAGGTAACAGTGTTATTTTGAGGTACCTCTTAGGTAACAGTGTTATTTTGAGGTACCTCTTAGGTAACAGTGTTATTTTGAGGTACCTCTTAGGTAACAGTGTTATTTTGAGGTACCTCTTAGGTAACAGTGTTATTTTGAGGTACCTCTTAGGTAACAGTGTTATTTTGAGGTACCTCTTAGGTAACAGTGTTATTTTGAGGTACCTCTTAGGTAACAGTGTTATTTTGAGGTACCTCTTAGGTAACAGTGTTATTTTGAGGTACCTCAAAATACGTAGCTGAGCCGATTGGATATATTTCCCATGGCCTGGTAACTCATTATACTAAATTTAGTGTGATTCTGACTGTATAGTGTATTGAGGGAAGTTGTCTTGAGTTCTAAATTTTAATATGATCTTTGTATTTGAAAAGTATTTGTATTTATATGTATTTTGAGTATTTATATTTCAGAGATAGGCGGTACTCCGGAGTAGGAGTCCCGGAGTCCCCTTTGAAGTCGGAGTCCCGGAGTCCCCTCTCAAGTCGGAGTCCCGGAGTCCCCTTTGAAGTCGGAGTCCCGGAGTCCCCTCTCAAGTCGGAGTCCCGGAGTACTGGAGTCCCAGAGTCCCCTTTGAAGTCGGAGTCCCCTCTCAAGTCGGAGTCCCCTCTCAAGTCGGAGTCCCCTCTCAAGTCGGAGTCCCCTCTCAAGTCGGAGTCCCGGAGTCCCCTCTCAAGTCGGAGTCCCCTCTCAAGTCGGAGTCCCGGAGTCCCCTCTCAAGTCGGAGTCCCGGAGTCCCCTCTCAAGTCGGAGTCCCGGAGTCCCCTCTCAAGTCGGAGTCCCGGAGTCCCCTCTCAAGTCGGAGTCCCGGAGTCCCCTCTCAAGTCGGAGTCCCGGAGTCCCCTCTCAAGTCGGAGTCCCCTCTCAAGTCGGAGTCCCGGAGTCCCCTCTCAAGTCGGAGTCCCCTCTCAAGTCGGAGTCCCCTCTCAAGTCGGAGTCCCCTCTCAAGTCGGAGTCCCGGAGTCCCCTCTCAAGTCGGAGTCCCCTCTCAAGTCGGAGTCCCCTCTCAAGTCGGAGTCCCGGAGTCCCGCCCATCTCTGTTGTATTTGCCTCGAGTATTTTGTATTTGAAATATTAACAAATTTCAAAGTACGTATTTAGCATTTCAAATACAATTTCAAAGTGTTTCGGAACCCCTGCTACACGGAGAAAGTGCGTAGTAGTTATGGTTTCAGAATTTTTACATCAATTAATGTTCTATTAACTAATGTTCACTGTTTTAACGTTTTATAATAAAAATTCATATACAACAAGTTCGTATTTTTAATTTACATAATTTCGTACTTTGGAAATACCGACAATTACTTAGTTAGTAAATAAATAAACTAGCAACAAAATCGCATTTAAAATACATGCGGATATTTCTTAAAAGTCAGTGGTTAACATAATTTGTCTCTTTGGCAAATGTTTGCAAATATGTTATCAAAACTTTACACTTTCTATCCAGCCTACTTTGGCAATTGACATTATTGACAATATTGACAATGGCAATTTTGCATAGAAGAAATGGTAATTGCAATTGTCAAAGGGTTAGTTTAGTAAAGATTCAGTTCAGAAGGTGCACTGATTTTTGCTGTTGGTTGCTGTGCTTTGCCGTTGTTGGAAAGAATGCTGGGAACTGCATTAACTGCTACAAATCCAAGCGTAGTTGAAACCGGGTTATTCTGCGTAACATTTTCAAAATTAAGTTGTCGATAATGCTTTCAAAATTTGAGTTTCTTTCTGGCTTTTGGGCTGCTGATGCATGTCACCTGCTTGCATAGTGTTTTGTATGAGGTTTTAGGTAGGCATACGGAACACGTGTATGCCATAATATTGCCAACTACCAATGCCAAATTGCAGCAGGATCAAAGATTAGGTACCTACTAGCTCCCAAAGGAAATACTGGCTTTACATTGCCTGAGACAAATAACCTTTATGAAACAGAATCAAGTATCGATTTAAAAGTTTTTATCAGGGCTTTAAAATCCTAACTTTAACAAACTGACTGTAAAACTGTAATCCTGGTCAAAAACTGACCTAAAATCATATGTCACCTGCTATAGTCACATCTATAACAAATTTCGAAATCGCTGTGAGCTCTGATCTTGAATTCAATATGGTTCTGTATCTGTATGCCAAGTCTTGCTGTAATCAATCGGTGAAGCCATAGTAAAAAATTTTCTGTGAAAACAGAATTTCAAAAATCATTTTTGGGATTGAGTTAGTGTCCACAAGATTTAAAATTTGAATAACGGTTAGACGATTTCGAATTTTTGAAATCAGAGTTCATATTCGATAGTTTGGTCAAAAAGATGTTTGGTCATGAATAGAATAATTGCAATAAACACGTCCACACTTGAACCGAAATGACGGAACAATAGGTAGAATACTGATATAACACGCAATGTTCAATAGTTCAATACAATCAGTTAAAGAATACTAGAAAACTCTTTGGAAAATCTTTACACAATTTGCAAAGATGAGAGATGAGGTCATCATCATATATATAAAATTGGTACCCCAAGTATGGAGAGGTTAGGCTACTAATGTATTTTAAAGGGAGGTTTAACAGGTTCCTGAAGGTACAATTTCTGAAGTTGTTACAGGGCTTTAAACCTTGAAAAATGTCGCAGTCCATCGTCAATCGCCTACTTAACTCCGCAACAGAGCCCTTTTTTCGATTTTTTGCCTCTGAACTGTTTATTTTAACGGTTTTTCCAGAGGAGCATTTCGAGGGGGTGGAGTTAAAATACACATGACTGTATTGAGATTCTGATGCACATTCTTCAGAACATGATGCAGTAAGCACGTATGCGAATTGCAAAATATGCTCTGGAAATGTTGCAATTTTACAAAATGTGATTGTAAATGTATCTTTATGTCGCATACATAAAGTAGATATGCAATTTCTTGGACTTACTTTTTAGATTTGCAGTTAGATAATGGGGTATTCAGTGAGTTAACTGGCATTACATCCAGTTCAAGTCTTCAGTAATTTAATTGGTGTCACAATCATGGAGTAAAGATTTTAGTGGAGCTGCAGATATTGGGGTTTGCAGTGGGTTACTTAGTATTTGAGTCAGGAAATGGGGTTTTCATTGAGTTATTTGGAGTTATTTGGAGTTTTGGACAGGGAGTGAGGTTCTTAAAGGAGGGTTAACTAGCGGGGCTGATATTTAAGATTCCAGTGATAAGCTTATGGAACAAGCAAATGACCTAAGATAACAGAAAACTGCGAGCAAGGGAATTCGAGTAAATTACGTAAAATTCTAATAGTTTATGAAAGTCTATTAAAATCCAACGGGCGTGTTGCTAGTTCTTCTTTATAGTCCAACTGCGCGTGTCTCTTCAACGTTTCACTTTTTCGTACGTATTTAACATCACATTTTACTGCATCAATATTGTTATTGCTGCTTGTTGTAAGATTACCACCTAGGCATAGTAGTACAAGAAGAAGGACAGGTATTGACTTTCATTTCATTGATGATGACGAGACTGTGCTATAGCATAAAATAGACCCTTTAAATACCTGTTTGGCTGGATATGGAATCGGGAATCATTGAAAGCGCTAACTGACAAATAATATTACAACTTTTATGATGATCACGGTAAAAGAAGAAGCAGAGTAATAATAGTAATCGAAGATCGGACCCTCTTATGCCATGCCCTAGTACCAGTCACGATCCAGTTGGTTGTAAATATAAACATGCGTTCATTCTTGAGTGTTTTTTATATTCCTGGCTAAGTCGATGAGAAACAATTAGGTATTATTAATGATTGGGGATTTTGCAGCAATAATGCATTTAAAATAATGTCCGTGACATGCTGACATGAAGATGATGCGATGAGACAGAAAGAATTAGGGAAAAGATTTAATTGAATTTGTCACTAAACAGGTTGAATTTTCTGCTATGTATGTATGTCAGGCAATCGTGTACTACAATATATTTCTTAGATTTGTAATTTGCAGCTATGAAAGGCTAGTATAAAAACATTAGGTAAATATGGATGAGTTTTAGAAGAAAGTAAGATTCGGGGCAATATAAGACAACAAGCTTTTGGTTTGCGTTCGTTAGTAGTACAATTATATAGCCAGGCCTATATGGGTAGAGTGGAATTCATTGTATATGTTCCTAAGTTCTACAATAGAAAGTGTTAAACTGCTTATTAAACTGGACCGTTCATTTGTGAATTTAGAATGTAGAAAGACGCAATCCGATGAGCTTCTTGAAAGAGCCCGGACTTTGTTCACCGATCATTTCACCACTGCCGTCAATTTTGTGCCTTCAAGCCTGCTAATCGTAACTTTGTTACTTTGATGTTGTATGATGTTAGTTACTTTGACAGAAAAAGCGACAAAGTAAGTTCAGTAATTACAATCTCTTTTTTACATTCAAATTCATTCAAATTTTTTAACTCCGGAACATGTAATAATTAAAGCACGAATTCTGGAATGAGTGTAAAATTTGCAGCTCTTACATCTTTTTCATTTTTCCCCAATCCTCTAACCTCTAGATGTAGTAAAAATCATGCTTTCATTTTAATGACACTTTTAATTACAAAAGTGTTGTCAAAAGTTTGTTTTTCTTTAACAAGACCGGCTTTTCGTGCCTCGTTTTTTCTACATAAAATTTAAGTAATCCAATTTCCTTGCGTACAATTTTTTTCCTTTTCACATTTCATATACTACTTTTGACTTATTTCTACTCCATCATCCTCTTCAAAATCAAACTCTCTGAGAAGAAACTACCAAACCATTCATTCCCGATTTTTTGGGAATATGGGAAGATGTGTACATGTCTTGTTTTTTTGTCGGTTATTTCGGAGTCGTGCTTTGAAGAACGGGACAGCAACAACAACCAACGAAATGCATCTGCATCTGTCTCATCACCGTCTGCTAAATGCTCACTTGTAAGTCATTTTTTCACGGAAGTGCATCTTTCTTCTTCTTCCGCTGGTTGGTAGAGAGAGACGTTGATGATGATGAAAACGATGAGAGTTTTATGGAAAGCATGCATATTTTACGCTTGCATGTATGCATGGCTTAATACCTATTCTGGTGAAATGAGTAATTTGCAAAGACATATTTATATTTACTGCAGCATAACTTAATTTGTTCCGCTTGTAAGACTTTTCCCCGCTTGTTTTGGAATGGGAATGCATGCCACTTGCGAAAGAGAGTGGAACAATGAAGAACTGTTATTGTTTTAAAATGTTGGCAAATCAAACCAATGTTTTAAATTGCAAACAATTGCACTTTAAATCTGATTTGTTTGCGTACTCGGAAAATATTATTACCCCGCTTTGTAAAGCCTTTCATCTGGGAAAACACTTTCTGCGAAAAGTTGATCATCTCATATCATTACCAAGTAGCATAAAAGATTTGCCTTCTCTGAAACCCTTGATGACTTGTGCTGCTCGCTGACCTGGATTACTAAATGAAAGATAAATGTTTTGCCTCTTTGCTGGATAGCATGTAAACTGTTAACGTGGAACAGATGTAGAAATTATTTTTTATGAATGGTTGCATTTAATGAGTGTGTTCTAGTTCTAGATTTATTAGCTAGTGTTTAGCCATTTGTTGTGGTCAACGAAACGAAGAAAATGAATCGTTTCACGTTTCATAACAGAAAATTCATTGCTTTCACATTTGTCATGAGTCATGATTTTTTGTTTTCATTCACGTTTTATTTAGACTAAACATATCAGCTTGTGATAGCGTCGGACGGTGGTGAGTCATATATTGCCATGATCTATGAGAAAATAGAGTGGATCCAAGGCACTGGAAAGAACCCAAACATGCCGGATGCCAAAGCGCAAGCCGGCATGATCTCTGGAAATGGACCGCATTTCTCACTAAAGGGATCTGGAACAGATCAGAACAGTTTCAAGCTTAAACAAGTGCGTTTAATGTCAATGCATGAAAGCAAGCTATTGTGTGTGCACATAGTCATACATTCATCAAGATCATAAACGTTTTCTCGTTTGAAATACAAACTGCTAATGATGAATTGTATTTCTAGACGATCCAACATCAACGAAGATGGTGTCTGGGTCTTCCGCGTTGGAAGAATTGGAGATCAAGTGGAACAACCAGACCTAAACACCAACTTAGGTATACATATTAACTTATACTAATTCAATAGAGTGTGTTTGTATGTTTGTGTGCACTTTTTGCCAGGATTGAACATGGTGCGCTGGCTGCTTACGTTCCGCTTACGTTCATGCGGCCTCTCTCTCTTTTTGTAGAATGCTTGCTCGAGCATCACATTGCTTGATACAGCACATCACAACAAAACGAATGCATACCACCGCGCCACCTACTATCTCTCTCTTTCACTTACCCCATGCTCCTGGCGCAAACTTTAACTGCATGATGTGTGCTGTTCAGCAGATGTTGTTTGTGTACAATACTTTTGAGATAATTGTTGCTGACGCAAAACATTAATTGGATGTAGTTTGTGTTGGATTTAGAAGATAATTACGAGCAGTCTAGGCCCGTGACATGTGTCACGGGAAAATCAGCTAGTTATAACATAATATACTAAATGAAGCATAAGCGATGAAAAGGAAAGAATGCGGAATAGTAAAAGTTTAAAAAATTCATACATGTGGAACGCGTGATTTTTCACAATGATTTTTTCTTACATCCACACGTCCTTTCATTTTACAGCGGAATCGTCTTCTGAGACAAGTTCTTCATGTGCAGCTGGTGGAAGCACGTCATGTCATAGTTCTGCAAATTGTGTGGATTATGAACCCGGGTACTGCTGCCAGTGTGGAAGAGGCTTTTATGGGAACGGTCGCGTGTGCTTACAAAACGGTAAGAGATGAGTGAAGCCCACCAGAGAACCTTTTCCCACATGCAAATGTGCGTACCCATATCATAGGAATCCGGAAGCAACTTGTTAGTAAAAAGGGTAAAAGCCGACAAGTCATAAAAAATTAACTGCTGCAGGAAAAAAATAGGGTTGAACTAAAATTTACCCTACGCAATTTATAAAACTTTTAAGGTTTCCTGTTTTTCGATAATAAAAAATTGCAAAGCGAACCACAACCAGATAATATTATGACACCCATCTAATTAAACAACGGTAAAACAAAGATAATATTAATAAGGTACAATAAAAAATGTTACCAGAAAACAAGGAATGCACACAAAGTCAATGACATAGATACACAAACACCAGAACAGAGTGAAAGCAGAGTGAAAGGAGGATGAGCTTCAAAGTCTGTCTTATTGGAAGAATCAATATGCTTACATGTAGCAGTTGTTGGGTAATGCAAAGAAGAAGAGGCAGACAGATAAAAGTAAGTATTAACCTGTTTAAAATTACCACATTTTACAAAAGTCAAATAGGCTTTCTTAGTTTGTATTTTCCAATGCAAATATTGCTTTGAGTGACATTCAATTGGAAATTAAAATTGGCAAAGCCAGAAACGAAATGGATTTGAAAACTTTATACAAGACTATAAAACAGGAGAGGTGTACGTAGATGTAAGTGCGCAGATTTCAATTTTAAATGAGAGCCAAAATTGTTTTTTTTGCAAAACAGGATCATAACAGGAAATGAGTACAATCAAGCTAGCAAGAACAGACAGATTACCCTTAGTGAATTAAATTAGTTTAGGTGGCTTTGTCACACGTCAAAAATGCAGAAAAAACGAACTGCAACGTGTTTTAGGTTTGTTCGTGGGTTTAGGTGGTTTTTTTGTCATACTTAAAAAATGCAATAAAACGAAATGCAACGTGCTTTAGGTTTGTTCGTGGGTTTAGTTGGCTTTGTCACACTTAAAAATGCAGAAAAAACACACTGCAACGTGTTTTAGGTTTGTTCGTGGGTTTAGGTGGCTTTGTCATACGTCAAAAATGCAGAAAAAACACACTGCAAACTGCAACGTGTTTTAGGTTTGTTCGTGAATTTAGGTGGTTTTGTCATACTTTAAAAAATGCAGTAAAAACGAACTGCAACGTGTTTTAGGTTTGTTCGTGGGTTTAGGTGGTTTTGTCATACTTAAAAAATGCAGTAAAAATGAACTCCAACTTGTTTTAGGTTTGTTCGTGGGTTTAGGTGGCTTTGTCACACGTCAAAAAATGCAGTAAAAACCAACTTTACCTGAACTGGGTTTCTTAATTGTTTTGTAGCAAGGTGAAAGCAGTATGCACGGCAAAAAGTCTGCATGGGACGATGCCTAGTTTCGTATCGATATGTACATCTATGCATTTTCAAAAAAGTGGGCCACACACGTCACATCACATGCCTACAGGCAATGCTGTTGATTAGTCTTTTGTTCCCAAAAAGGCTGAGGGTTTCACCAACAGCAGGAAAATAGTCATTTTCGTCTACTATTACTTTTAAACATAGTTGCTTATCTTTCTAGAATGTTAAAAAAAGGAATATGTATAGCTGTCATGATGATGATTTCACTTGACAATATTTTGTTTACTTGTAAACTTTTGATTTATCGGTTTATGTAATGACAGTAGTCCGGTGACACCCAGAACTTCATGGAGATTTGTAAGTTTTAAACTGATTTCGACAAAATCTTTGAGAGAGTCCTGTGAAAATAGATTAATACCAAAGTGACTGCATTAACATTTTCGTTGTCACATTTTCCAAGATAGACAAGTACACTGGCGCCACTCGAACTCATTCCACTGAGTCGCCATACCAATCGTCCTCCATTTTCCAACACAAGTCGGAGACACTGACCTTTGGCAACAGAACCGTCTACGGAGTCAGTGTACTCAAAATTATCAGTGAACGCAATTTTATGTTACTCTGGAGCCTCCGTAACTCCACTTCCTTCCTTTGGCATAATTAGCAATCTCTTCACTGAGAGTCCCAAGACTTGTTGTTTTCAGTTTGTTTTCCAGATCGACTATCATTTGGTTGGCCTTGTCAGCATCAACGTTCTCGTAATCAAGACGGAGAAAGTAATTCCTGCCGAATTCCTTCCAGTAACCTTTTCAGAAGTGAAAGTTTGGATTGGGCTAAAGATATGCTAGAAAACTGAAAGACGGAAGCCACCATCATACCACCGTCTCCTTTCGTCATCATCACTAGTAGTGGCGTACCATCACTAGAGAAAAGCGTACCAAATTGTATATGGCTGTTACATTTTATTTTACAGCAACTTTCCCTATTAAACTGTTTGTATTTTTAGTGGGTGTGTGAGCATTGTTTTTCCCATACTGCACATCACGTAAGAAGTAAATTCAAACGTACGTGTTTTTGCTGTTCTACTCCAATTTCTATACTTTTTTATTTGTGTAATTGGAATGTATGTATGTAGTGTATGCTATTAAGTAATAGCATACAAAGAGCGCATGTGAAAGTGATACATATTATACAATAATACTTCTTGTTCAAATTAAGGTTTTGAATTGGTATGAGATGAGGTAATCACCACATACAGGTTTTCAAGGCAAAGTTAAGTACCTTTTTGTACAGCTATATCTATCTCAAAGGTCAATTCTCATTTTCAGACTGTTTTATTATCTATCTATCGTTTATCATATCGCCACATTGTGCGTAGAATCAAGTACAAAAGCAGACAAATGCACCATGACTTAAAGAAATTTACTACCAGTACCAAGCCCCATTGCACATATTTCAATGCAACCAGTTCATAATTCATAAAATCTTTTAATTTATTTTTGGAACTGATTAACTAACCATTTAGACTTGTAGCTGCAAAAATGCAAACAACTTTTGTGCAAATTTCTTCTTTTTATGCATTGTTTAGAACCAATTAATTATGAATGAGCAATATGAAATGAAATTGAATGATTGAATGAATGCTTTCTATTTTTTTGGAAATTCTCATTCTCAGGCTGAGAATCTCTAGGTTTGTTGGGGCCATGGACAATGGCAGGGGACATAATTTCATGCTTATTGAAGTGCTCCGATGACTGGACTATGGGACGGTTTTTGTTGGGGCCATGGACAATGGCAGCGGACAACATTTCATAATTTCATGCTGATTGGACAACTTTTGTGCAAATTTCTTCTTTTTTACGCATTTTTTTAGAACCAATTAATTATGAATGACCAATGGAGCAATATGAATAAGAAGTGAAGAATATATCTCACATCCTGCGTGACATTTTCATACAAAACCATTTATTTGAGACAAAGTAAAGTTGCCCTAAAACAATTGCACTCTTGAATTGAATAACTATTGGTTATCTTATCATCTTTGTTTTTTCTCCGATATCAAATTTGCATTAGCAAGTTGTAAAATGCCCCAAATATCCTTCTACTTCTGAAGGTCACCCCTTTAATACGCTATTTAAGGCTTGGACTGTTTACATCGTTTCTTCTTGCGGCAAGCCTAAGCAGAATCTTTCATATTACCAGCCGAATCACTTTCTTTTTGTTTCGGCTGGCCCCATTTTCTCCGTCACCCGAGTCGACTCAATATTTTGGAAATGAATCTACGTCAAATGTGTTGGTTCATTTAAAACCAATTTTGGAAAAGTTTTCTGAAGACGAAGGAGGCTTTAAGACATTCCGTCAATATATGAATCCGGGTCTAAATAGCGCTCTAAAATTTATTGGTGATAGACAATTAGCTGATGAAAGTGGAATCAATGTTAAGTTTAGGGCCCGGCTTTTAGAAAGACTAAGCGAGTGTATGGATTACGCAATGGACATGATGACCAGGTGGATGAACGAGCCAGAAATTAATCCGTATGATAACATGATTGATTATCTAATTTGTTAAGATGACGTAACACTAAACTGCATAATAAATTATGTAGATTCATTGTAGATTTGCAATCTTTAATATATATCTCATATCTCAATTGAATAGCGTGACATGGAACTTCCTGCTTTCTAAAACCGAGCAAATATTGACAAAAGTGGCAGAAAATCCACTAGGGCGAGAAGCTTTTGAGTTTGCAAAGCAGACTTTACTCTCGTGGAAAATAATTAATGCAACTATGCTTGAACCACTGCTAGCTTCACTGGAAACATTCAAGTAACATTATCACAAATGTTAATTGGTGGAATACATCTGGAAGGAAGATTTCTTGATGGCTTCGAGAAAACTGAAAATAAATTCTTTTATCCATACTGCTCATGAGGATTTTAGAAATGAACATATTTTTCTTGGAAATTTCTCATTCATTTTTTGTTTCTGTGTGATGTTCATTGAGTTGTTATGCTCATTGAAATAATAGGGAAATTGCGTGAACTTGCTTCAGAACGCTAGAAAGGGAATATTATGTACATATACCATCGGAAAAGCTTCCGGCTACAGGTGCGTAACACTTGATGTCCAATGAGTCCCTCTCATGCGAGTTTATCGTTCTTTTAAAAGCCCCAGCAGCACAAGTGCCCGATCCCCCGACGCCTGCTAGTTCCTTCGGTGTAGGACAAGGACAAGGCTCTGGGATAGCTGCCAATCGTTGCTCCGATGTACTATCCAGCATGCCAGGTTGACCAAGAATAACCGTGGAAACTGGGATTGACGAAAGACCTTGTCAAGATCCATATGGCACCGAGGATGGAATCATACCTTGTTGTGGACCATATTGAGCAGATTGTGGAAGGGATGAAAATGCACCTTGAATCGTATTGAATCTGTGCTGCTGCAAAGTTGCCTTGTGGTGAAAAGCCGTTTCCAGGAGATTGAAATCCTCCATATCTTGAACACACAGTCCCAATTGTTGGTGGCGGAGCAGGAACGAATCGCCTTGCTCCGTTAACCAGTTTCCAGTATGTGATTATGAAATTCATAATATGAATTCAGCTATTTTTTTTATAAAATGCGTAATATAGCTTGTTAGTAACAAACTGATGGGACAGCCGGAACAATTTAAAGGAATATAATATGCGATTTTCCATATATTGTGAGGATGCTGGAACTTGTGGTCCCGGCATTGTTAGCATGTTATTACGACTTCTGTACAAGATAGCTCGCGCCACCTCTATTCCAATTGCATATTAGTAAAAGAAATACGAATTCACGCACGGTTCTGTATGTTTGTTACTTAGGTATTTATAATGAATCTAAATGATTCAAAGCTTCTCAAAAATTACATTCAGGATAGCTCATCACAACGACAATCTATGTAGATAGACCGCGCTAGTACGTACGAATACTGTGTCAGAAGGGTATATTATTGTTATAAGTTACCAAATTAAAAAAAAGTCAGCAATTTTGCACCAAATTTAGTACTATACTTCCACAGCTCAAGAACCAATACAAAATCCTTTTGTTACATTCAAATACATTGCAAATAATGACACTAAATTTTATTACATGATCGATAGTAATAATCAAAACGAACACACGCACAATTAAAACGAACAAATAAAATAAAAACATTACAAACAACTAAAAACTTCAAAAGATCAACAGTATCATATCAAAACAGCTTTCAATAAGACTTTCATGTTTGACTCTTCGTTTGCCTTGTTGCCTGCAAACCCGATACGATGCGTTTTAAAGTACAAATCTAGATCGTAGAATAGCTCATTGTATGTGACTTGGTCAGTTTCTTATTTTCTTTGACAAAATTATATGGTTCCACAAAGAAGACACGCATTTCGAGGCATAAGTGGTAACCGATAACAATAAGATCGGTTTGTCAACAATCAAAAAAATATTTACTCGTGGAACAGTGCTCAAAAAATTTTGAACTGGCTTGAGTATCTATAATCCTTGGCTCATCATGAAATTATCTAATAATCCAGCACTTTCAATGTGGGAAACAATTTGTAGCAGTTGCTCTAGGCTGAATCCGACTAATGAACCCTTAATGGTGTTTTAAAGCACCCGATTTATTATATGGCCATGAGGGTGTGTATTCATATGCATAGAGTAATTATTCTTAAATTCTTACCATTGTTTTGTCGCGAACATGCCGAGTACATTTTGATGCTCTGGCCCAGAGCCTCTGGTAAATATTAAGGAATGTAACTTATGACTTTATGGAAGACCTATCTTGAGGAATTTTATGATTTTTTGTAACTTGGAATTTTGAAACAAGGCATTCTTGCATAAAACTAATGAAATTTTACTATTTATTACTTTGCATTTGTAAAAATCCAAATTATAACGGAATGTTTTGTGAAATGAACATTAACTTTAATCAACTGGAAGTCGAATTGATGAAATGATATCAACAGAATGGAGATGGAGTAGTGCCGCTGAGAGACCGTTGTTTTCGTTCCAAAAAGTAGGAAGACCATTGGTTCGCAGTTTGTTAATATGTACGTAAGATTATGATTTTATCATGATAGTAATTCAGAATGATTTTTGAATTCGAAAGATGCACGCATAATAGCTATAATAGTTTCTTCATGTATAACTTTTATATTGATCTCTGTTGTAGTTTCCACTTTTCCTTTTCTCATTTTATCATGTTCTACATTGCTCACGAGAAGTTGAAACAATGACTTTCTAGAGTACAAACTACGCCAGCTTGAAACCAGTCCCATTAAATATTTTAACATATTCTCCTCAGATTCACTCTGGGATTTTCCACATTGATTGCGACTAGAACATGCCACTACATTCATGACCCATGCTTTTAGTCTATTGCTGTCAAAAGTCCTATTGCATCCTGCTGGTCTACCGAACTCCGTGAAAACTGTAGCGGATGGTATGGGTCGAAGAAACATTGGTTGTGACAATAATGAGTTTAGAGTCATTTTCGCGATTGTGTTATCACCACTTCCATCTACAGCATTAATCTGGCCGCTGAATCTTAGTGTCGTGGGACCAGAAGCAGAAAGAGAAAATACTTCTCCAAAAGGTTTTATTAAATTTAGTGCTAGGACCATCGGCGGCAAAGAAATTGCTGGCCCAGGTTCACACTGATCCCTTTTGATCCTGTAAGAGTTTAACATTGGGGCTATGTTCGTATTGATGACAACTTGTATACATGACATGCATATTACTTAACAAACCTTTCATGTCAGGAGTGGCACTTGAATCGATTTAACTGTCTGATTTCCAGAAGATGACACAACCTTAAAACATATCACGTGTTTTGCACAACATGTATCAGATCAGAAGATTGGCTTTTAGCGACAACATAGAACTAATCGGACGTGCTTAAATTCTCTGGGTCCCCTACCCGATTAAAATTGGTCGGGTATAATCCATTTAGCCACTCTGCAACCTTATTGCCAGACGGACTCGAATTAAGAGGAATACCAGGAACGGGAGGCACTTCGTTATTAGACTGCTCGTTAGGCATAGTTTGTTCGAACTTTACTTTTTGTTTTGAAACGGTAGCTGGAGGTGCATTACATGCGGCCTGAGTCTGAGTAACAGGTAACAACAGTACAAGGAGGTGGCTCAGGAATGGCGTTTAGTTGTTCTTCCAACGCAAGACTCATTAAAACAGAACTGTCGGTCACAGTAGGAAGTATGTTCGTAGTGAATGGTTGTAGGAAGCACCTTAAGCTGCTGGTAGTCGCATGGTTTAGTACATGATAATAACGGTGGAGATGATGGAACTTGGTTAGGTACCTCTGGGAGTCTTTCTCGAGGAAAACTGTTGGAACAGGGGTATGTTGCGTGTACGGTACAAGTACTTGTCTTTTCTGAGAAACGACATACGGACCTGAAAATGATGACATTGGTGACGAAGATGGAATTCAACCGCACTGCTGGGGTACATTTTGCATTGATTGAGATGTTGCATTAATAAGTCTCTTCTGTCGGACATCTTTCAAACATTCCACAACGGTCTGCTGCAACGCAGCGAGACATTCATCATCACAAGATATTAAATTAGGGTCGGTCCGGTTTGGACATGGTGGTGGTTCAGGTGACGCAGAAGAATTAACGTCTATTAATCCACCGACGCTGTTATTCCAACACCCAGTTGACATTTTTTCTAGATCTAACTGGCACATCTGTATACCTAATGTATCTAAAATCTAAATATTATGTGTAAAATTAAAGGATGCATTACCAGGAAAACTACTTCATACAATTAGACCATAGTTCATTCTTGTATGCATTCATAATTAAAATAGGTATATTACGCTGAGGATAATATCTTATGAAGTCTTCTGTCAATCCGGCACTTTCAAGTTGTGAAATACAGCTAAATAGTTGATCAAGACTATCACCAGTTTGGGTTATGGCTGGAAAATAAGAAAAATTTTCATTTGTGATCAGTTTGTTTTGTCATATAATTCATGATGATAACAACGCAATGAATAAGTTACAAGTTTGAGCATTTTATAAAAAACTTGGGGATATGGCCATTTTTTCAGAAGATTCAGAAGCCTGGTTTGCTTGCTTTTAGAGGTAGAATTACTACTCTATAGCTCTACTGAGAATTTTGATGAAAAGTTTTCACTGGTTTGCGTTTTTATAGTTTTAAGCAGTTTTGCTGAAAAGAAGGAAGTGAAACCAGTGATTTACATGTATGTTCTGTGTATACTATCGGGTGTTTTTTAAACTTCAGAACGTTTCTAAGTGATTTTCAATCTATAGGGAATCGGACAGGAAAGTTATTCCCGAAACTTGAAATTGTGGGTCCGGGTCATTCTCGGTAAAGTTCGTCTACTTGAAATACAATTGTTCCCAGCGAATACACCTACTATTTTGTACAAAGGAGTCATACCGGAGCACTTACATTTGTCTACAGTTGATATTACCGATATAGTAGGCGGAGATAAGTGTACTTGCATAATAATTGTGTTATGAAATCTTTGAACCGAAAAATAAAAGTTTAGATATCAGTTTGGTAAATGACTTCTGTTTTCTCTTTACGTGTTACAAAGGGCATTTTGGAGTCGAAGTAGTTAAGCAGGTATATTTATAAATGTGACAAGAAATTTATGAAACGGCTCAGTATGCCCCAGCGTCCAAACTATCGCACCGCATCTTGCATGTAATAATCAGTGGGCGATTTAGAGCTCTTTGAAAAGCATTTCGTATTGACTTGCATCAATAACTGCTTTACGATGGTAAATCCAAGATTTTGTAGTAACATATTATTGTCTGCTAAGTAGCGTTGCTGCCCACCACTGTACTCTCAGAGACAGTTTTCAGATCATTGACAGAAAAACCAAAACGTAAAATGTTGCCCCGAAGCCTCATGGTTATCGTCAAAAGAAATCAACAAAGTGAAAAGCATAACATTCTTAAAATTTACCTAAATGTGAAGCTAGTATTGAAATGCAATAACATAAAAACTAGCACGTTTTTATTCAATTTTGGATAAGTACAGCCAAAGTTCAAGTGCAAATATCTTGGTTGCAATCTACCCTTTCAGGGATCAAAATATCTTGCTTGTAACCTTTAAATATCGATTTCATGCTTATTAATCTAGTTGTAATTTCACGGGTTCTAGTACTTTATCATATTGCATAATGCATAGTACAAGAGCTTTGTACAACACGGCTGTGATGCCTTACTTGCCACAGAAGAAATTCTGCATACATAAGATTTTTTCAAGAATACTTAAAATGTTTGTTGCAATGTTTTAAGACAGAACTGGCATCTCATTCTGTACCGATCCAAACGTTTCCGTCGCAATATCAGGGCAGCCATAAAGCTGCAGGTATACTAGAATAGGAAGCATTTTGCACCTACATTATCCAGCTAGAACCATGTCCTCCGCTGATATTTAGACATTTATGTATTATTTTGCTTTGCGGTCTGCGGGAATGCACCATTGGCACCATACCTCAAACGCACCTTACTCAAAGCTGCAGGTACCTATATATAATAGGAAGCCTTTTGCATCTACAATATCCAGTTAGAACTTGTGTCCTCCGCTCACATTTAGAATTATTTTGCTCTGCGGTCTGCGAAAATGCACATGATGACTCAAATACACTTACTCTACTCCCTCACGCGTAATAAATATTGCTTTATTCGTTTACTCAGACAAAGTTTGTAGCCGATCCAGTGAGTACAAAAAATACACACCTTAGCATTTCTACATAGGTAATAAACTACCTAAGCGCTACTTACATTTTGATGACACTCGCATTGTCAGTTGTAGAAATAACATTACAAAGATAAATAAATTATAAATATTTATGATTAAAGTCCAGAATCACGTGCGATTTGTAAGTGCATAACCCATGTTAGATGATTGGCTATTAATTCAAAAGATGTATCACAATGCCCCACTAAAGATGGCTTAAGGAATCAAAGTTCATGACTGATTAGATAAAGAGCTCTTTTCTGCAGCAATGTTTTAAACTAGACAATGCAATGATAAGGTGTAAACCTTGACTAAATATTATGCTATGCTTTCCATTTCCATTTCATGCTACTCATCATTGATTGGGTAGATAGACTGTTAGGGTAAATACAGTGCAGTTGTAAATAGATGGTTTAGTAAGAAAGGATAGGTAGGTGGGTCAGGATCAAGCTAAGGGCTCCACAAAATCAAAGACCCCTTTTGCCCTTTATACTTATGAACGCTGATAGTTGAGCAGCTGCTCAAGTCGAAAATTGAGTTACAAAAATGCGTGTTCGATTCGAATAGTCAAAAAATGACCTATAAATGCCACGACCCATGGCACTGTACACAAACGGCTCGTTGACGTCACTCGCCGATGTTAACCCTGTACACACTTCATTAACAAACCTAACCTAAAAATAACCTTACCTGGGGAGTGTTCCACCATAGATTTTCGCATTATCATTATCATAAAATAATGCGAATCTTCATTATTAGTAAGCTTGTCTTAATACTAATTTTGCCTGAGTCGATTTTTGTAAACGCCATATCTCTAACACCAAATTGAATTTCCAATTTCTGTTTTCGCACAAAGGTTTCTGGTCACTTGAACCTGTGCACCACGAAGCCCGATTTTTGAAATTCGACCTCTAAGGTCAAAGGTCACGACGGATTTTTAAGTTGCTTGAGTGACCTATGGCATGTGACGCATGCTTATAGGTTAGTTTTTGACCAATTTAACGAATCTTTTGTCAGTTTGCCAAAATTCGAAATCGCCTGACCGTTATTCGCATGTCAAGTTTTGTGGAGAGCATATCACTATTCCAGTGATTTTTAATTATGGTATATTTGAAATGAATTTGAAACTTCAGCAAGCTTACTCTCTACTACATGATTACCATGTTTTATTATTTTAATGAGTTTGGTTTCACCATCTACAAAATGATAATGAATAATGCGAAATGAAAAACGAGAAATGAGACAGGGAAAAAAAGATTTTCTCATTTTTTTACGGTTTGTGTTTCACCATGGACGCTATCTCATTTTGATTTTGGCGTTTCTCATTTAAAAATGCTGACACTTAGGTCGGTTCTCATTACACATTGCCGATAGTAGTCAGTCATTCTATCAACCGGAAATTCCAGTAAATCTCTTTAGGATAACATGTATTCATTGACAAAATGAATTCAATAAGTTCCAGTGATGAAAGAAGGAGTAACAAATCATTCAAAAAAGAGAAACGAATAAACGAAGGTTCTTCGACCCTGAATCAATAACTTCTCTTTGAAGCCTAATGACCAAAAAGTACCATATTTTGCTACCCAATTGCTTGCAAAACTGACACCTTTTAAAAAATATTATCCACTTTCAGTCGCCAATCATTTTGTTACACGAATAATGGTAACTATACTTAGTTTGGTCAGAAAAATGGAAAAATCGCGTCGTTTTAACCAAAAATCAAACTGAATTGGGTGATTGCCTGGCACTGTTTCGTATTTTGGCAGTGTTTGTGTTGCCTCATTTCTCATTTTAAAATGAAGACAAAGGAAAAAATGAGAAATGATAATGCGAAAATGTGGTGTCCATGGTGAAACCATCTGCATTAGCATTTCGCATTATCATTAGTTTTATGAGATAATGATAATGAGAAATTTACGGTGGAACAGTCCCCTGCTCGCTTCGCTCGCTATATTCGCGAATGGGAATCTTTGTGAAAATGGAATTTAATGGAGCCCTCAACTTGATGCTCACCGGTAGGTGTATTATGTTAAGAGCATGTAACAAAAGTATAATAACAATTGAGTGCGAAGATCATGATGTTGGTGTAAAGCAAGATTCTCGGGCTCCTGAAATGTATAAAGTCGTAATGAGAAAATTCATTCAGGTAAAGTGAAAGTAGATTTTATGAAATCATCAATCATGCTCATTTTTAAATTGATAAAAAACAAAAATTGAATGCCAACGTATGTTTTACTAGTGTATGGCAAACGGAAAACCAGAATGGCAGAAACGAAAGGAGGTCCTTTCAAGGCAACAAAAGTTCATTTTACGATTAGTTGACGTTGTAAAGACAGTGGCAAAGGAAAATGCCAACAGACAAAAGAAAATTGAAAAATTCTAGGCTCTTTTGTCTGACGACACCAATAAAAACAATTTTGCAAAATTTGACACATGACACTGACCACGGCTCGTTTGACGTGCACGCGTCACTCGCCAACGTTTACCATGTACACACTTCATTAGCATAACCTAACCTGCTCAAAGTTTTGTGCATTTCCATCAAATGAATTTTAAGATAGCATTATGCTGTTCTGTCTGCCTGTCTGTCTGTTCAGTATGTTATGATGTTGCATAATATTTGTAATTTGAGTAATGCTAGTTGACACGTAAAGAAAATACCTTTGTACGCTGCGCCGGCTGCGCTGACAAAGACCGATTGTCAAAGCAATTTTGTAGACTTTTCGCACAACGGCAATTTTACAAAGAATTTGGGTGTGACCACGATTCATGCCCCATCGGCTACAAGTGATATATACTCCTAATATACTCCAAGCGCCCAAATGGCGTCTGGAATATGACCAGAGGACAGTTGGACAGGAATATCCCCAAAAGCAGTGGCGGTGATGGTGATAACATGATTTTTTCGGTGAATGAGATTCTTGACATTGGAAGAGTGGATCTGTTTTTAAACTAAATATTGGTTTCAATGCTGTCCCGAAAACGGAATCTAAATTCATGGAATGAAGTGTGACATCCTTTGAGCATCAGGACGCTGACAAGTTTGGAAACTATTTACAGGAAAGTTGTGCTTTGTGTTCCTTTGTGATTTGACAGCGTGGTCAGGCAGCGTCTAAAGGATTCGGGGAAACTAGCAGGATTCCAAAATTTGACGGTGACCATTGAAAACACTGCATTGGTGCTAATGCATCTCTCATCATGCAATCTTAAACTAGGAACCAGAAAGCATTCTTTCGCGTTTTTCGTTTCGTGAGAAAACTCGGGAAACGTTGATGCTCTTTTTTACCTAAGCGTGGTTGGACATTCTTTGGAAATGGTTGTGTGTCCAGGAAACGTGTATATTGACTGGGGACATCCATCAAAAGAAGCTGGCTCGGGAAACCGTGATTCAAACTCTTTTGGAAGAACTGGCTGAAAAATTACCGAAAAACGTTTCCATTGAATCCGCAAAGTTCCTGCTTTTTTGTGAAAATCGAGAGTGGACGGACCTGCTGGAAACAGCTAAATTCTACATTTGATCTTGTACGAGCACTTTGAAGCGCCTCCTATAAATTATAAAGGTAACTGAATTACCCTTACAGTTATGTGTATTTTGAACCGACATAATTTACACCAACTTCCAAGTCAGATTCCCTGAAAGTGACCTAGTGACCAGTGATAACATGGTTATCAAGGCACAAGTATATTATCCCACATCAAGAACCAGCTTGTTCCAGCAAACTGCGTTTTAAAAAACCGCTAACAATTGGAACCATAACGTTTAGCCGGGTCTTGCTCTATATTATTCCAAACTGGAGTTTCAGTTCTCCATGAACAAGGAAGGCATCCTTAATCGGAACCCAATTTCGGTTATAGCATTCAACTCGAAAGGTATGCCAGTGAAAACGCTAACTGCTCCCGAGAACTTTACCTGGGAACACAAAAATCTGACCAGTAATCAAATGGAAGAAATGCTAAAGGAATTCGGGGAAATAAGGAGGTCTAGTCTGGAGTTTCAAAACGGAGATTGTCGAAACGAAGGAAAAGCTGTTGGGTTTGTGCCTGGAAATGTGCGACGTAATGGGCACAAAAACATTCAAAAACAACACCCGCAGCAGCAAAAGGAGAGACAATTTAAAGACAATAATTCAAAAGATTAAATGAGCTTTGGTAGCAGCAACGAGGCCTTTAGTGGATTGGATTTAAACCGCGTGAAACTTACAAAGTGGTCTAACGAGTTGGATGGGTTTTTGAAAACCAGACTGGAGATTACTAATTTTACCAACGACGATGGTGACTACAATGACTGATATACTGAATGATAATGAATTTCAATTAATGTTTACATTTGGATAAATATTATAGCTTTATTTAGTCATTAGTTCATTAGCTAATTAGAGTAGTTTTTAGTCGGAAGTTCAGATGAAATGTACACTTATAAGCTTATTTTATAAGACAATAAGACTGACTGATTTAATGTTTAAAAAAATTGTACATTAAAGTTGCAGTATTTCAAATAAAATGGAAAAGTTAATAAACTAAAATACAATATAATGTGAAATCACTTATATTCATTTAACATAATTACTACAGAAAAACCAATTTCACGAATAAGCGACATTGTTCTGTTCTGTTGTCACTATATGCCCCAATACTCTCAATATTATCAACCTCTTGATTGCAAAGAATGTCGAAGGAAATGGGGCAAGGCGATGCAAAAAGGAAATGATTTGGGTGATAAGCTTGTAATTGGCAACAGTTTGGAGAAGGATAAGAGTGGTTACTCTATGCATGTTACAATTCATTTTAATGGTAAATTGCTTAACCTTCCTTAAAAGAGAGTATTTATCACTGCTGTCGAGGGTGCGCTGGAGAATCATTCCCGGAGGAAGTTGTGCATAATGGAGGTACTCTGGAGGGTACATTGGATTTGGAGTGGCTCGCTCACTGCCTTGTTGGGCTGGAGATGCCGCAGCTGCATGCTGCCACTGAGCTGGCATCGCTGCCCCTCCTTTGTTAGAGAGAAAGTCCGGCAGAGTGATGGTACATGAGCTGTGGTGCAGAACCGGGTGATATGCTCGGGTGGCCAGGCATAGCGTACCAGAACATTGTGAGGAATTTGAGGGTGAGTCAAATGGCCATTGCATTGATTGAATTTGATTGAATGAGACCCTAACCGATATATCCGGGAGGAAAGTAATAACCGGGAGCGGCTGCCTGGTATGCCGTAGCGTGATTAGGGTATCCTGCGGATGCTCCCGGAGGAGCTGCTGCAAATACAGCAGGTGCTCGAATCGTGGCATAAGGGGACGGTGCAACATACCAGAATAATGTGCTTCAAAGTGACCCAAAGCTATCTCTAGCTATATTTCTCATCTTTGCAAAAATGTCAAGTGCTCATTCGCAGTCAACTTGTCAAAGAGTTGGTTGTACTGTGGGCATAGGCCCTGATTCTCCCTGACCTTATCCAACTGCTTGCCAATGTCATAACCGTTTATTTGCGCTGTTCCCAATGTCGGAGCACAAATACCCGATAGCATGGAAATAATTGTAGTTTTCCCAACCCCATTGTGTCCATAAGCCATAAACATAAACAATAGAAACAAAGTTATCGCTTTGTAAATCGCTTTCCTAGGTTTGCTTGGTAATCTTGCTTGCTTGTTGTTCAACAGAACTCTGACCAGCTCCGAGCTTCTTGTCAGCCAAACCAGCAGAGAAGGATTTCAATGAGATTTGGGGCGATCTTGGATCGTAGGGTGATCTCGTATCCTGGGGCGATTTGGGATCGTAGGGCAATCTGTTCTACGTGCTACTGTGCTACACAAGCTACTCGAGTGAACCACCTTGTTCAACCACTTGCGAGTAAATGCTACCGGTCCACCATCTCTCTCACACTTTGGGAAACTACAACTTGTATATATATCACACACGGTTATTATAAGTTCTTATGTGATCTTGTATAATGCAGATTGCCGATTGCCTATTTGATAGGTAAGGTATTGGGTGGGCATAAAATCAAATGCTCTCAAGATTCTGCAGATAGTAAAGCCTGTTACATACTTGCGTTTCTCGTCTCTTTCCTCCCTGTTTCACTCGCATCAAGTATAAAACGTTTGCTTTTCACTTCTCTTTCCTCCCTGTTTCACTGCAGTAAGTATAAAAGGTTTGCGTTTCGCGTCTCTTTCGCGTCACTTTTTCATGCGTTTTACGTCAGCTGTGCAAGTAGAACACTGCTCTACTTTGAGGAGAGAAATGAAAAGCAAAATGTTTTTTCGCGCGGGAAGCAAGTTCAAAAGAGGAAAGAGAAGAGAAAAGGAAACAGAGAAGTTGTATATAACAGGCTTAAGGCTGCGGTTGCAAAGAAAGCGGGTAACTTGGATGGCGTGGGTGGCAGAAAGGTAAAAAGGTAGTCGACCAGGAATAAAGAAAAATCCATGCATCAAAGATTTATGTCCATCCGGCAGCCCGGATTCCTATCCGACATTCTTAAACATCAGTTTAATGTAGTTAAACTTGTAGTTCAATAAAACCATATAAGTCGGAGATCTTTGCTTTATGTACATTGACACATATTTTTCTGTTTGATGTTTTGCATAATGATTTCAAATTACGTATTTTATCATGTCTTACATTATAATCATCTTCATAATAAATTCCGTTGACGGGAATGGAAAGCAGTGTTAAACATGTTTGTGCGTATTCAAAGCGTGGGGCATAATTATAAGAGAAACGAAACGAGAAGCGTGCAATTATCATGCCAAGCCTGTATGATATGAAAAACGGGTTGTGCAATGTGACTGTGCAAAAAGCCATTTCAAAACCGTTTCAATTTGACCAATAATTTATTCAACTCTGTATATACTGATACACACAACAAATTGCAATAAAAAGATATACATTCAACCAATCAACATTGCATTCAACATTCATTTGCTGTATGATAATAAAAATACAAAATAAATTATTCGTCATTCCATCATCATGACGAGAAAGAAACCTTCCAAGTTTTAATAAATTTGAACACATTTTAATCAAAGCTTTACAATGAGTGCTTTACTTACAATTCTACCATCTAAAATAGAATATATGTAGCTATACATTCATCCTCTAATCTACCTAAATTAGAGCATTTTTGCCTTTATTTCTAGTAGTCACAAAACTTAGAAAACATAAGTTACGCAAAGATAACCACAAAAATACAATTTCTAACTTGTACCTAAATAAACTGGCTTTAAAGCAAATAAATAACCTGTATACAATTTAGCACAGCAAATTCAGCACTAATCTATCATGTTTCAATCTACTTTTGGGGTATTGTAAGACAGTACGTATACCTCTCTAGTCTTAATTCTACGTTTGTTTACTACCATTTTATCGTCTCGTATACAAAGTGTATTCAATATCCCATTAAATCAGTACCCTTAACCAAAACCCCACAAATTTCATAAACTTACTGAATTTCCATCAATCCCTTAAAAATTTACCGGTTGAACCACACAAAAATAAACTACAAAATCGCTTATCGTTTAAAAATTACATTTTTCGATAAGTCTACATTTAAATCTATAAAGTAATCTTTCTCGTTTTGATAATCTCCTCTGCAAACTTTTTCTTATCCCCCTCCTCGTCCTCACTACTTGAATCCGTTTCTTGCAAGAACTCCTCCTCCAAATCTTCTTCATAATCCTCCGGTAATCCAAAAGCGTCCGGAGTATCCTCCTCCATTTCCACCCACCATCTTTTCTTCAATCCACAGTCCAAATAATGTGGGGTTTCTCCGTATGACTTTCGGAATTCTTCAAAATGTCGTTAAAAATCGGATTTCCGTTAACTCTCACTTTACCCTACCCTGACGAAAATTTTGATAAATTGAAGATTGAACACAAGATCTAGTTAAATCCTCTGGTGATCTAGTATCCTCTACAAATCTGAGGTAACCTCAGTGAGGTTACTTTGGTAATAATTTAGAACTATTTCAGGAAACCGTTGACGAAAGTGTTTGCTTTCAATTATGACACAGTTAGAATCTGTCAAGTTGTCATAGGGATCCTCAGACGGACTTTCGGATGCAGTTTATTTTAGTGCTGATAAAGACTTCGCATTTTTCGGGCTTTAAATTTCTTTGTAAACTTTGGTCTTCTATCTGTCGGTGTTCAGCGTTCGTGGTGAGAGGTTGTTAAATCATCACTTAACAATTTAACGTACCGCACAAAAAATTGAATCGTCTCAAAAGTCTCAAGCCAAGCTTTCAAGGTAAACCTGAAAATGATTGTGATGTTTGATAATTTAATTCGATAATGTGTCATATTCTTTTCCTGATTGCGTTTATTGTCGTATTTTTGAATGTTTTTGGACTAACTAAGTACGAAGGAAAGTCGTGTGAACTAATTTATTTAATTTTGGCTTCAATTTTTTAGGTAAAGAATAAAAAGGAAAGATGGATCCAGGGGAGGTAAACCGGTGAACCTAGTCGTGGTCGAGCTAGTGGCTGGGCTAGGGCTAGCCCTCCACCGGAAGATGTCCAGCGAGGAGAAGGCCACGACCAAGCTCAGCGAAGGTATGCGGACAGTGTCCGCCGGACACGTTAGGCGGTCGTCTGACTAAAGCAATGGAACAGGAGGAAATTGTAACGGTAATGGTTCAAATGGGAATGGAAGCGATAGTCGAGGGGGGAATCCCACTGGGTCGTATGACCGCAGCCACCATGGCGTGCCACAATCTTCTGAAGAAGAAGCGCCCGCACATCTTCGAGATATGCATCTGCTGGAGGACTACTTTGTAACTTTACCCCAAGGTTTTGTGAAAAGGGGACCATCCAAAATCGGGATCCTAAGCTCCAAACTGCTTTGGGTTCAGAACGCAACCAGAGTTTCAGATGAACCAGCTACGAATGATTTACGTGCAGTACGTCGCCTTATTTCCAACAATCGAGAAAATTTACCCTCTTATCTATGCATCTATGCTCCGGGTTGTTTGATTGAAGAAAATGGAATACCACCCTGCGAAATCAAGCCTATATCACCTATAGGATTACCTTGGAATATGTCCGGAATATAGAAAACACTGAATCCACCATATTCCAGTTTTACAATATCGTTGTACGTCAACTCCAATAAATGACGAGTTTCCAATTGCTTGGAAGGCATTTCTTCAATCCTGAAGGAAAGGTGAAGTTTCCAAACTGGAAGCTCGAGCTTTGGCCGGGATTCCAGAAACTCCATCCAGCAAGAAGGTACTCGAAGTTCTCTCCACGGATGTACTGAATATTATGAGCCGCCTCCGCTTAGCGGAGTCCGCTAGGGGAATCAGCACTAACAACAGGTTCCCCAGAGAGCTATAAACGATGGTATAACGAAGTCCGGGAGGACAGGCCTACAAGATTCATCGAGTGGACTTCAACAAGACTCCAGGTTCCACCTTTGAGTATAAAGGCAATCAGATTACGTATATCGAATACCACAGGAAGAAGTATGGCGAAGCTGGTACTATTCGGTTGAGGTCGGAGCTTCAACCCATGTTGGTGAGGGTTCCATAACTTCGTGATCAGTGATCAACGCAGAGGGCAGGTAGGGGACATCTATGTAGTTCCTAAGCTCTGCTTTCCCGTGCCGCCTGAACGAAGAGCTTCGAAGCATCTCTGATTTTAATCAGAATGCGGAACTTTTGGAAACAATGAGACAGTGGGGCATTCGCGTGAATGCAAACCCAGTTGAATTTCCTGGTCGCTTCTTAAACCCTGAGAATATTATAATGGGAAATGATCAGAGAAACGGCGCAACCCGATGACAAAGCTGATTGGACCAACAGTTTCAGAAGCCAGCGAATGTTGCGTTCAGTAAGATTGTCAAACTGGGCAATTATAGCAACCAACCGTGACAGTCAATGTGTGGGGAGCCTGATCGTTGGAAGTATGCAAGGGTTGCCGGTCGGCTTGGTTATCAGATTCCGCAACCTCAGGCTTTCCGTGCTAACGATCCCAGAGGGCTGGCTAGAACCATTGATGAAGCCATGGATCAGAATGGAGGAAACTTGGACGTGGTATTTGTGATACTCCCAAATAACAATGCTGATATTTACGCATTGATAAAGAAATGCTGTGGTGTCGATTATGGAGAACCTTCACAACGCTTTCTGTCGAAGGATTTACAAAATAAAGGAGTCATGTCCATCTGCACCATCAGACATATGGTCATCCAAATGAACGCAAGGTGGGGAACCGTGGGGCGTGGGGTCAATCCCTTTCAGAGCACCATGGTTCTTGGCTATGATGTGCATCACGCAGGACCTGGGGCCCCCAGGCTGGGGGTGGCCAAAGTTTCGGTACAAATGTGTGCCGCCATTAGCCAATCTCTCGGAAGATACTTCTCTTGTGTTAGCAGAATTCCGGCCGAAAGAGCAGAGGTTGCTACTTGCGTAGCTAACATGTTGAGAGTAAGTAACTTTTATTTTTATGTCAAATTCTTCATTTTCACTGTTTCACAAGAACTCGTAAGCAATTCCTTGTCAAATTGTCAATCCCAATTTTAACAATGCTTGAAAGCGTACAAACAGAAAAATGGCAGCCTACCCGCGTGGATTTTCATGTACAGAATACAGAGTAAATAAGCGGGGTTGGTGAAGGCCAGCTCTGCCAGGTCAGGTTTATGAAATGGAGACACAAGCCTTCAAGGACAGGATTAAGTCTGAGTACCAAGGGCTGGAACATCCCAAATTGACTTTCATTGTTGTTAACAAGCGAATCAATATTCGATTTTTCCTCCTACTGCCCAATGGACAATACCAAAATCCCATCCCTGGATTAGTTGTGGATGAACAAGTCACTAGGCCGGAAAGGTACGTCATTTAGTCATTTCAACTAATGCCTATTTCAATATACAGTTTACTCAGTTTCGTGTGTTCAAATATTAATGGGCTATATTGTTTCTGATTTTACAGATATGACTTCCTTCTGATTTCCCATATTGCACGCCAAGGATGCGTTGGACCTACTTACTACAACGTACTGTTAGAAGAAAACCTTCCACCCGATCGACTGCAAATGCGGACTTTCAATATTATGTGTCATTTGCACTACAACTGGAGTAGTGGGACGGTTGCTGTGCGAGGACCCTGTCAGAATGACCTTAAGTTAGCTCATGAAACGCCCAGCGCATCCGAATCTAAACTTCTTACTGCACTTTTTGTAGTTTGCTTCAACTGTTCAAGTGACAGGTTTACTTGCATGTCACAAGCTTCGTTGTATAAGTCATGTACTTTATATTCTCATAAGCTAAAAAAGTAGGATAAGTGAATGAAAATGAAATGAGAGTGAAAGTATTACTGTTGACATAGGTCCTCTCTTGTATTAATTTAAGAAGTAGATTTAAAACTGTTGAGCTCAGAGTTGTGCTTGACACACACTAATTGTAAGAGTGAGATAAATGAAGTGTTTTACCGGTGACCTACAGTCAAATGTTTATGTGTAGTTAAGCACTTCGTATAAACTATGAGTGTAGTGAGAAGTAAGTACTCTTCTCCAAACCGTTGCCAATTACCACCCAAATCATTTTCTTATTGTATCGCCTTGCCCCATTTTCTCGGTCATTCTTACCAATCAAGTGGTTGATAATATTAAGAGTATTGGGCTTATCGGTTTTTCTGTACTAATTACGATCAGTAAACTAAAATGAGCTAATCTAGCTTCCAATGTATTTTAGTTTATTAATTCTTCCACTTTATTTGAAATACTGTGACTTTAAAGTACAATTTATTAAACATGATAAATCAGTCATCAGTAATTCTTATTGTCTTATAAAACAAGTTTATAATTGTGCATTTCATCTAATCTTCCGGACGAAGTAAAACTAAAATCTACTCTAAATAGCTAAGATAGTTATTATTACTGCATAAAGCTAATATATTTACCCAAATGTAAACATTAATTAAAATTCATTACATCACGGTTACACATCACATTACATTCAACACATTCAGTTCATCACTTTGAAATCGGTTTTCCAGAACCTATCCAACTCGTTAGACCATCTTGGTAGTTTCTCGCGGTTTAAATCCACTAAAAGCCTCGTTGTTGCTACCAAAGCTCCTTTAATCTTTTTAATTCTTTTCCTTAAGTGGTCTCTTCTTTGCTGCTGCGGGTGTTGTTTTTGAATGCTTTTGTGCCCATTAAGTCGCACATTTCCCCGCACAAACCCAACAGCTTTTCCTTGGTTTCGACAATCTCCGTTTGTAACTTCATACTGGTCCTCGTTATTTCCTCGAATTCCTTTAGCATTTGTTCCATTTGATTACTGGTCAGATTTTTGGGTTCCAAGGTAAAGTTCTCGGGAGCAGTTAGCGTTTTCACTGGCATACCTTTCGAGTTGAATGCTATAACCGAAATTGGGTTCGGATTCAGGATGCTCTCCTTGTTCATGGAAAACTTTCAACGCAGTCTGCTGGAACAAGCTGGTTCTTGATGTGGGATAATATACTTGTGTCTTGATAACCGTGTTATCACTTGCCACTTGGCTACTTTCAGTCAATGTGACTTGGAAATTGGTGTAAATTATTTCGGTTCGAAGTAGACCGAACGGTAAGAGTTCCTTCGCCATATTTCCTGCTAGGTTTTTGGAAGTCACAGAAGGAGGGGTCCATCCAGGAGGCACTATACTACCTTTATAACTTACGGGAAGCGCTCCAAAGTGCTCGTACATGATCAAAGGTTGACTTTAAGCCGTTTCCAGAAGGTCCTTCCACTCTCGATTTTCACAAAAAAGCAGGAACTCTGCCGATTCAATGGAAACGTTTTTCGGTAATTTTTCAGCCAGTTCCTCCAAAACGATTTGAATCACGGTTTCATGAGTCCGCTTCTTTTGGTGGATGTCCCAGTTGGCAGACTTACTTACTTCATACTCCTTTTTCATTGAATCGCGAACTTTTTTGGAAGATGTATACATATTTTCTGCACACGCAACCGTTTTTTCCAAAGAAAGTCCAACCATCACTTTCCTGTAAATAGTTTCCAAACTTGTTTCGGCATCATACGTTATTAAATATTCAAAGAATAGTCCGAACAGCACTTTTTCGTTTAGATTGTAGTACGTTTCGTTCAGCACAATCCTCTGGTTTAATTTTTCTCCTTAAAGGTATTTTTCCAAGTTCCACAAATTACAATCCCAAAATTCCGGCACATTTCTCCCATTTTCATGTATTTCCGCACATCATTTCCAAACGCAAGGAACCTCTGTTTAATGGATGGAGCCAAAGGAGCACCGCTGCGTCCTGCGGAAGGCGTCTCACATGTCCGACTTCATTCCATGAACTGACACGGGCTTGATAGTAGTCAGGTGTATCAACAGGCACGGATCATGGAACACTTTCACAAGAACTTGTCCTTGTCCTGTTGTCAGTTTCGGGATGACTTGAGTCAAGTCACTTGACTGTTGACAAGACGGAACATTATGCGGAGTGCGATGCATAATGTTCTCCTTCTCCAATTCGGGAACACTCAATGTTCACTTAGTGGACTCCTCACCGCAAGCTTTCCCATCTTCCTATGCTCTTCCCTGAGTTTTGAACGTTTCCAACAATCCGCACACTAAAAAGTTACACATGAAAATATAACAACAACAATCGTTAAAATAAAAACCGTTACAAAGTCTTTCGTTGCATTTCATCTTCGTTGCACGCTTCTGGGAGATCTCCGTAGTATTTTTAGCGGTCTTTGCAGTCGACTGCAGTCTGCGCTGCATGAAAATGCCACCATCACTACGCAAAACGCTTCCCATTCATTCAGCTTCTCAGTTTAGAGAGTGAAAATCGGGGGGCAGTTTGGATGAATTTTTGTTCCATAAGCTAACACGCTGGGGGCAGCCAATCGACGCGGGGAATGTACTACCGCAAAAGCTTCCTTTCCTTTCATCACTTCATTCATCTTACCGCAGCAGCCCAACAGCAGAATTCAGTCTGCGTTCTCTGGACACTTTCCTTTTTATTAAGTATCGGCCAAGATACTTGATAATATTGTGCTCCGTCCGTCCGTCCGGCCGTCCGGCCGTCCGCCCGTATGCAATTTACTCAGTAACGGCTGAACCGATTACAACCAAACTTGGCATACAGATACAATAGCACCTCCGCAACTACCCTATTGAATTTCAGGTCAATAGGTCAACTGTAAAGGTCAGAGGTCACCAACGGTACAATATTTTTACATAGGACCTATATCAAGCGACACATGATTTTAGGTCAGTTTTTTACCAGGACTCCGATGGTGCAGTTTGTTTTTCAAAATTCAGGCTTTAAGAACCTGATTCAGGCACTTTTTGTTGTCAGTTAAAGCATTTATGCAATTTACTCAGTAACGGCTTAACCGATTACAACCAAACTTGGTGTACAGACACAATAGCACCTCAGTAACAACCCTATTGAACTTCAGGTCAATAGGTCAACTCTAGGTCAGAGGTCACAGCGATGTCACAACTTTTCATAATAGGACCTATAGCACGCGACACACGATTTTAGGTCAGTTTTTGACAAGCATAACAGATTAACAACCGGTTTGTTAAAATTTGTGCATTAAGGGCCCGTTTCATGACCTTAATTGCAAGATATAGCAGTTTTACAGCGCACTGTGGAAAAAGAGGGTACTGTTTACTGACATAAATCGTTCTCGCACATTTAGCCATAACATGTATATATATTTGGAATCCTGGGGCACTAGGGAATCCGAATTTGAAACCCATTTTGACCTCTGACCTTTCTGAGGTCAAAGGTCAATAACCCCCATTAAAGTGTTTTAAATAGCAAATTTTTTGATGCCATTTGATAGAGGGGATCAAATTACATAGGTACGCCAATTTTCAGCAAGTTTGAGTGACCTATATCAAAATGGCGGGCAATTAAACTTTTAAAATCGTCGATTTCAAATTTTAATTACTCCGAAATGTGCAACTATGTGCAAGATTTTTCTTAATGTATATATTCTTGAGTTAATGGGCAACAGAATAGAGAAAACCCCGTAGCGGAAATCGACGGAAATCACGAGATACAGCGATTTCAAATTTTACGTTATTATCGGTTTTTTAAAGGAAAAATAGAGGTGAGCGTAGATCAGCTGACCGCACCCAAAATTGAGTTTGACAGAAATTTTTGAATTAAACGCTCAAAATCAGTACCAGGGAGGTTTTTAACATGGAAAACTCATATATAATAAAAATTTGACCTTTTGACCCCAACAGACCCCAAAACTAGGGTCAAAATTCTAAAGTCATTCAAAAAATCTAAAACTCGGTATACCAAACCTTGTGAGGATTATAAATAGGAATACAACAATATTGTGACCATTTCATCTAATATGACCCCTGAAATGGGGTCAAACCCCAAAGTGAGTTCAAACTTCAAATTTGGTGTTTTGACCCCATTTGAGGGCCAAATGCTGCCAAAATGTCAGGATATTATTATATACTGGTTTACAATGCTCAGAAGATTCGATAACCCGAATTTTAGATGTTCTGAATGATATTGGAGTTTGACCCTATATTTAATGTTTGACCCCATTTCAGGGGTCATATTAGATGAAATGGTCACAATATTGTTGTATTCCTATTTATAATCCTCACAAGGTTTGGTATACCGAGTTTTAGATTTTTTGAATGACTTTAGAATTTTGACCCTAGTTTTGGGGTCTGTTGGGGTCAAAAGGTCAAATTTTTATTATATATGAGTTTTCCATGTTAAAAACCTCCCTGGTACTGATTTTGAGCGTTTAATTCAAAAATTTCTGTCAAACTCAATTTTGGGTGCGGTCAGCTGATCTACGCTCACCTCTATTTTTCCTTTAAAAAACCGATAATAACGTAAAATTTGAAATCGCTGTATCTCGTGATTTCCGTCGATTTCCGCTACGGGGTTTTCTCTATTCTGTTGCCCATTAACTCAAGAATATATACATTAAGAAAAATCTTGCACATAGTTGCAAATTTCGGAGTAATTAAAATTTGAAATCGACGATTTTAAAAGTTTAATTGCCCGCCATTTTGATATAGGTCACTCAAACTTGCTGAAAATTGGCGTACCTATGTAATTTGATCCCCTCTATCAAATGGCATCAAAAAATTTGCTATTTAAAACACTTTAATGGGGGTTATTGACCTTTGACCTCAGAAAGGTCAGAGGTCAAAATGGGTTTCAAATTCGGATTCCCTAGTGCCCCAGGATTCCAAATATATATACATGTTATGGCTAAATGTGCGAGAACGATTTATGTCAGTAAACAGTACCCTCTTTTTCCACAGTGCAGCGTACATGCTGTGCGACAGGTAATTTTACAGCCAAACTTGGTGTACAGACACAATAGCACCTCAGCCACAACCCTATTGACATTTAGGTCAATAGGTCAACTCTAGGTCAGAGGTCACAGCAATTTCACAACTTTTCATAATAGAACCTATAGCATGAGACACATGATTTTAGGTCAGTTTTTGACAAGCATAACAGATTAACAACCAGTTTGTTAAAATTTGTGCATTCAGGGCCCGTTTCAGGACCTTAATTGCAAGATATAGCAGTTTTACAGCGTACATCCTGTGCGACACGTAATTTTAGGTCAGTTTTTGACCAGCATTAAACCTGGTTGCTAAAATTCGGATTTTACGGCCAGGACGATACTTAACTATTCTCTCTCTTAGAGCTTTATTCTTAAAGTAAATTAGTTCACACTACTTTCCTGTGTTTCTCTCATGGATTAGTTTTGTATGCGAAAGTGCGTAGAACAAAGAACATAAAAGTATTTCCTGTAATTAGCTAATTTTTAAAGAAAATCTAGATTTTAAGGTAAAATGATATCTAGAATAGTTTTTATTTTTTTAACTAAATGAATGTAATTTATACAAACTTGGAAAGGTGCATTTAAGATTTATATGGTATTAATTATAATTGGAAATTGTGATATTTGATGATTCTTTAAATTATTATCTTGTTGTGAATTGACATATTTTTATGATATTCTACACGCGCAGGTATAAAACAGTGTATTAAAACTGCACTTATACGATGACTTTCTCATAAAATTTCAAAAAGTGCATACTGCTGCTTATTAACTTTTTTGCAGGGAAAAGTATATAGATAAATTATAATGTTAACTTGAAAGAAATCACAAAAACCTGCCAAAGCATACAAGCCTTGAAAAACAACGAACAATTGATTATCTAAAAACACAAAGACACAACAAGATTGTCTGAAAAAAATTACGGGTGAAATAAAAGCATTTTGGGGCATTGTGAATCAATGATTGGATTTTTACTGAAAGCTGTTGCTGAAAGTCTTAATTATTTTTCAGAGTTGCTGTTAAAATCTTCGAATCATGATGGAAGGATTGAAATCTAGATTTGAACTTCTAAGGACATTTATCAAGCGGTTAGGATTGGAACGGTTTGTACCAAGCTTCGAACTGTGTGGAAAGGTCCACTAAATCGGAGGGGGATTCATCAAGTCGCATCAAGGACCGTTTGAATAGTGTATTCATGTGACAAGTTGACTTCTATTTTTTGGCAAATCAGTCGAATGGAATAGAAGAAAACGTGTTTGCAAACCCTACTTCGTTTCAACGTGATGGTAAGTGCAACAAATCTTGAAACCATCAAAAATTAATCTCATTGAGAAAAAATATTAAAATCTTGATCTTTCTTTCTGTTCAAAAACAGCCACGTACCGACAAGGCTGACAAAATTCTGGGGTATGTTTTACTTTCCCCTTAAAAAGCAAGTCCTGTCTTTTTTCTTTTTTTCTCTCATATTTAATAACTATGTTGCTTCTGTCTTTGGATTTGCTTCATTCTCTGTAAAATTTTATTGATTGGCTGTAAAAAATAGTTCACGGTTTTCTTTTCCTAACGGTCTTTCCAGTTTGTTTTGGTTGGTAAGTGGTAACAAATTCATTGTTATTTATCCTTACCCATTTTTGCTCATTTGTGGATTCTAGAAATTGTTTATCTTTCTTCAATGCTACGTCTCTCTGGCGAGGGAGGTGTGCTACGTGTTAACTTGCTGTAAATTGACAGATATGTCTAATTTAGAGACTCTGAATAACTTACATATTTTGGGACTTGTGAATCACAAGTTGTGATCGTAACCATAGCATAGCCACATGAATAACAGATGCCCTTGCTGAAAACTGAAACCATAAGGCTTGCAGAAAATAACTAATAATAAGCCATAATAATTAATAATATGTACATTATTGTCACTCTTTTCCTCAAAACTTTGTAATCTGAAGTTGGGATATCCACATCAATATTCTATGATAACCGTTCTCATTTGGAGAGCTTGTCTTGACTTTGACTGTCTGTGTCCGAGTATGTACATTGCAGCCAAACTTCAACAAATGAAAGCGCAGATTTCAGAGATTCAGAAAAAAAATGTTTGCAAGCGATGCAATGTAAAGAGCTTTTTATGAATAACTTTTTCTAAATGCATGAAACACGCTTTATCTAAAACTATTTTAAAACGTTTTATCTAAGAAGTTTGCATATTTTTTGCAAGTTGTTTTCCACGCATGAGCATTAGTTTTTTTTTTGTAACTGCAAGATTTTGATTTTATTTTAAAACGTATTCCTAGTGGTCAGCCGTTGGATAACCGTTGCAAAATCAGAAAATACTGAGCCTACCCACGCAGCCAGTACTGGTGCAAACGCCACAGCCAATATCAGTAATTCCACCTCATCAGGTTTCTGTTGTCACTCCAACAAACAGTATTGTCCCTGCGTCTTCAGTGGCACCCGTGGTAGTAGTCCCAACTTTGTGGCGTCTGTCGGTCTTACTACACCTTCATGCAGAAGAGCTGCCATATCTAGGCACAATGAATGCCGACCATTTGATTTGCTCAATATCAATTCAAGCTCAATGGGCATGGGGATGGAATTTGACTTGACACAAGGCGAGTTGACGGGGATTGACCTGAACATGGACATTCTGAACGAGCTGGATCTGGGAAAGACTTTTGATGAAAGTTTAATCAGTGGACCACTACTTAAACAACAGCCGCAGCAGCACTAGCTTGTGGAAAACCCCAGCAACAAACAGCCACCCCAATTTCGGTGATTCAACATGCCTCTACCTCAGCACCGATAATGCAACAACAGCAGTCACAGTACCTGCAACAAAATATAATTCCACAACAACCACAGCATCAAATTATTTTGGAGCAACAAGCTATTCATCAGCATCAGCAACAAGTTCACCCTCAACAACAGCATATTAATATTAATCATAATATTCAGCAAAGAGGGTTCATTCAGTGGTAGAAGAGGTGACACGAGCCACGTTTCCTTTCTGAATGAACCCTCTTTGATATTCAGCATCAATCGATGCAAATACTTGCACCACAAACCACCATTTTAACTGCTATTCCTCCAAGTAGTGATCACCAGCTTAGCTCAGCAGCAACAGCAACATCCCCAACAGATTCAAATTATTCAGCAAGCACCGCCACCTCAACAAATGCAACAACATCAGATTGACCAGAGCAACAGCAGCAGTGCAGTGTGCAATGTACAAGCATACATTTTCGGCTGAATGAAACTCTAAACGAGTTTGTTTACGAAACGCGAGGTCATTCAACCTCTCCAGAGTTTCGTAAACAAACAAAAACACAGAATCTCTCTGTAGAAGTCCAAGCTAAAAGCTACTAACGAATGTTCAGTTCAGCTTCGTATGTAACCCGACTTGTTTAGGGCAGCCAAATCAATGCTGCTCTCACACTCACTCTGCTGCTGCTGCTACGAGAGAGAACAGAAGACTCTGAAGGTGAACCGTGAGCCCGAACTCACTTAAATTTGGATTCTGAATTTGAAATGTGCGTGTTAACTCAATTGTTGCAGGAACCTACCCTGTACATTGTGAAGGGGATGGTTATCATGGACAATGACGGTAACCGGATCCTGGCCAAGTACTTTGATAACCATACCTTCCCAAGGTCAAGGAGCAGACGGTCTTTGAAAAGAATCTGTTTGGCAACGAATTTGTTGTCGGGTAATCTGTGCAAAATTGTGACATGCTTTCCGGCTGTTAACCACTCGTTTTATGATGTAGAAATGAAGATAAATCTCATTGCTATCCTGTCATTAAGTGTTTTCTCGTGCTGCATATTGCATATTATTCATTATATTAGTTTTTTCATTCGCAATAGTACATTGTGCATAATAATAGCTTGGGTTTTATAATAAAACTTTTATTGTATGCTAATCGTACTCTTACCTAGCTCGCATTTACGCACACCATTATACAATAACTACTTGATTGTAATCCAGAAGGTTTCCCTTCTGCCAAAAGTGTAGCATTCGCAAAACGAAAATTGTTACGTAAGCTATGCATGTAATGCCTGTTTAGACGGATGATGTCAAATATGACTAATGCCAATTGTAAGCCACGATAACTGGGATCCTATTAAATAGTAAAATGGAGTACATATTTCGATTTCTGGAAGTTGCAAAGTACTGGAGCACCCGAGCACATATTAGGCTTGAGAGAAGCAACCAACAGTTGTATTTATTCACTAGTATCCTGCGAGCATCCGTAATTCGAACTTTTCATTTCAAATGACTATACATTTCAGAGAAACATGTCCAAGAGGAAAGATTCCCGGGTTGGAGACGTAGACTTGCTCCATCTTATATCGTCACGCAGGGTCAAAACTGTCAACCCCAGAATTAACCATACTTTAAAAAACTGGGTTATCTGGTAGCGAAGCGGAGACAAAATAGTACTAAAGCCAAGTTCAATGATAGTAAAGCCAAAAATGGAATTTGAAGTGATTTATTCTGCCAAAAATTTAGTTCAGAGTTTGTAATACTCTGGTACTGACGCAGTAAATACTATGCAATTGATGACATGCTTTTCCTGAATAAAGGTAAGGGTGATTGTGCCGTATTCCCTATACCTTTGCTCCAGGATACTGTAAGCTGATACGAAAGCTTTTAAACTTTAAAATCTCACAGTGCCCGAAAAGTTAACTATTACTACTAATTACAATTCAAGTGGAAGACGGAATGCGTAACGTATGCTATACCACGAAGTACATCCAGCAGTACATTTGTGTTCGCTTTTTCCCCCGTACGGAATCTGATGACAACTACTTGTCCATCCGAAACGTGGAAGGCAAATGTCAAAGCTTTGTTGGTAACGTGCGCCGTGGTGCCCACCCGGTAGCTCTGGATCCGGACTCCCTGCGCTGTGCCCAACTTTCTAGGTCACGTGCTTCACGAGCTAATTCATGCCCTTAGCTTTTTTCACGAGCACACCAGGGACTACAGAGAAAATTACATTGAAATAGTGTACGATAACCTCAGTGAAGACGATGACATTCTTAGGAACTTTTACAAAAACTCGGACAGGCAGGTGACAAGCAGGTGGACTACTATGGCGTGCCCTACAACTATGGAAGCCTCCGGGAAATATAAATGGAGATGCGACCATTATTCGAAAAAACCGTTACCTCAAGGCATTCCAAAACCGTTGGATGGGGAAATGGGGCAACGTGAGAGACTGACTGAGGGTATCAGAAACATGTATAAAGACATTTGTCCAGGTAAAATGAATTTTTTATGCTTTTGTATGATTTTTCGACATCATTTCTTTTAAAAACTACTACTTTTACTTTAAAATTTAGCTGAATTAGCATAACAATTAAGATGAGATCCACGCTTGCTAGCTTCTCTAGTCGACCAGCCCTTCCCCCAGGATTCTTCCCTTTGGAATGTTTTTCCCATTGCTCCACCGCATTCCGATGAACTCCGTCATGCCCCAAGAACAAGTGGTTTCTAGTCTGATTGTAAATGGGCACACGAAACTCTTCCACTCTCGAATTTTCCGTATCCGGTCCCGACAAATCCACCTCATGAACATGTGGCGTTGTGAAGTGGATATCTTCCTCTCGATTGAAAGAGGTTGATACCCGGGTCAGTGTTTGAATTTGACGTTTAGACACTGTAATCAGCGTCTTAAAAACATTCATATTCTGTGCTCGAAAGCAAGGAGGCAAGGGAGAACTGCCTGATTAGTAGTAGTAGCCTTCATCATGTGGAATTAACCACCTAATCTGAAACGCCTGATCCACATTGCATTGATTTAACTGATTTTGATGGGTTTCAACTGTTCATATACTTTTCAATCTCCTCCTAGACAATTTCCATTCCGCCATGCTCCACATTACTCCGCTTTATCTTCTGGGTGGGTAGCTCCCTATTGACAACATCTTTGCACACCTTGGACCGAAAATGCTTCAGGTCATGCCGCTAGCTTCAATGCTTCAAGTACTGGATAACAGCTTGCATATCTGCAGTATTGGTGTTGTCCAGTCGGGAAGCGACGTCGGCAATAGCAGTTCTTGTGGACACCAACTGGTTTGTTGGCCCGTTCCTGATCTCCTGCTCGTTGATAAAGTCCTGAATCAGGTCGTACTTGTCAGCTATGGACAAGTAGGACAAGTGAAGCATTTCCGAGCCCTTCTTGTTGGTATAGAAAGACTTTGTGAACAAATCCTTGAAATGATTGCAAATTGTGACGCATAAATTGACATAACTGGTCAAGTGGTCGCCAGTTGGCAATTTACATTGCGGAACTTCTAGAAGAAGAAGAAGAAATTCAATATAAATTTTTTCTTGTACGATCATCACTTGAACAAACTCCTCGCAAGATAGGTCCCGCTCTGAAATTTTGTCATTTTGTCTATGTACTTCTCTTCCTCCAGAATATATCCTCGGAACACGCCCACAAAAATGAACAAGTGGAACTCAGTAAAGTCGGCTGGAAACAAGGAATGTCCTCGCCGGTTGAGGTAATTCGTACATGAACTTTGCGTTCCGTTGAAACTCCTGCAGTCCAAGCTCCAGATCATCCAGCAAGAAAAACAACTCCGCTTCTAGAGCCTGCATTATTTCAAAAGGCTCAAGATCACGGCCTCGTGAACCACTGAAGGGTCGGAGCTCTCATGTAGAATGTCGTGCTTCTTTCGGGACGCTCTATTGTTCAAGTTGGTAACGTTGTAATAGGTGAAAGCGTCATACGACTGAAGCCACGTTGACGATAGGCCTGATTTGAGTATTGTCGTTATCCGACACCTCGGCAAGGGTTACTAAAATGGTGGACAGGCTGACCGAAAGGACGGTTTCGTCCAGGAAAAACATGTAGATTTCCAGGGGATAGGTTTTTCCGTCGATTTGATGGGATGAGCGTTCGGGATCATCGTTGAGTCCACCGAGGAACACGGCTTCGTAAAACTTTCTCTCGAACTGGGAACCTCCATTCAAAATAGTGACAAAGTGCTCAGGTTTCTCGATTAGAAAACGGTCTTTGAGGTAGTTGAGACTTAGGTAATCTCCAAACGCTCCGCGTTAAGTACCAAAGCCCGAATGCTGCCAAGTTCGGGATACACCATGCATTCTGAATCCTGTCCGTGCAAACAACAACCCTGATTTGGCTGGAAGCCGTAAGCAGAGCTGTATCTACCGACCGCGAGTTCCTGTGTATCAAAAACGCAGCATTGATGAAGTAATCCTTTCTAACGTCTATTATAGCTTAACTGGAAGTCATCAAAACGTTTATCCGGGTTGCTGTAAATGTGAAGGGTGACATTTTTGGGTGCTCGAATGGCATCCTTTGTCGAGAATCGGATTGGGCTGTGAATCACAAGTCGCCCCTGAAGTCTATTCCGTTGGTTGAATTCTCGAGGCTAGCGAAACAGGTCAATATTACAGTTGTATGTATATATCTGTACGTTGAAGCCAATTCTTGGGAACCTTCAAAGCTGCAAAAACTGTACCAATCATCTCGTAAACCTCTGACGCAGCTTGCCGCAACGCAGAGGAAAAGGGAAAGCAAAGAGAAAGATTTCGATTTCCTGCCATAATGCTGGAATTAATGTAAAGCTGAAATAAGTTTTTACATGAAATGGAACAATTGTCTGAAGCATTTCTGAAGGATACTTCCTGGGAAGAATACCCAAACATTAATTTAAAGGCCGTTTGATTTCATGTTGCTTGTTAGCCAGAGTGAGATCAAATTGTGATGAAATGTGATGCATCGTGGGTCGCTACTCTTTCAGTACTAAAATCTGTAAGCGTGGCTAGCTAAAATATACTTGATAAGATAAGTGCTACCTTATCAGTATACGAAGTTCATCTGCAAGCTTTTTATGAATATTTAGCAGTCAGCAACACCAGCGAGTTCATTCTGAGTTTCGCACCAGTGAGGCTAGTTGGATTTAGTGCTTTGAAAACAATACTTCAGTTGCAATTAACTCTGCGTTCAGAATGAAGTTGTATTTGACATTCTTGAACTTTGTCAGCACATTCTTAATGCGATTTTTCCACGATTTTGCCAGCTACAGTCATCGCATGGCCACATGCGCTTTGGCTTGTGGTTTCCTCCAAGTTACCGGAGAGAATTAAGCAAGTGTTTTTCCCAGCTATTGAAGCATTTCCAGACTTGAAATCCATGTGGAAGTGGAATGGTGATATTCCGAAAGATATTCCAAAGAATTTGTTGCTGTCCAAATGGTTCCCTCAAATTGATGTGCTGGGTAAAAGAAAGTATATTATATAGCAGGTAGTTTTCATGAAACCTTTTTATTTTGATAAAAGATGGAAATGTCATTGACTTTTATTTGCAGTTGCATGCAAAAATTCGTGCTTTTATTATTCAAAATGGTAGACCAAGTTGTTTGAAAGGCACATCTTAATGAGGTTCACATGATCAGCTTTCCAATTCTAGTAAGCACTCAAGGAATAAAACCCGATAATAAATGCACATGTTTTAATTTAAATGGATATGAACATGATAAATTCAACTTGTTAGGGTGATCAAGATTTTTACCCAAACCGATTGGAATAACAGGAGGTACAATTAGTACAATAAAACTTGAGATTGATATACAATCAGGAAACTGTTTATGATCCCGAGTAAACCTAAAATTTCTCATGAAAGTAATTATTCATCATTTTTCATTTCCTGTTTAAAGTAAAAATCATCGTCATTTTTTGGTTGTTTGACTACCTATAAAAACGTTGAGGATAACCGACTAGATTAGTTTCGGGATAGACCCATGAAACCTGCGGACACTGCATTTGGTCAATTTGATGGACGGACTACGTGCTAAGCTCTGATGAATTGGCATTTACATTGTGCTGGCTACGACCAGAATTGGGTTACCGTATACAAATTGATGTTTGTGGATTTTTGTCAATTAGCATATTTCTTTGTGTTTGTAGCAACATCATAGCTTTAAGTAAAATTTTTGGAACGAAATGAGACTTTTTGGAAATAAGCCTGGTCCAAAGTTAAAAACTAGGTAGCTTTAGTAGGCAGTTTATTTTGTCACAGAGAAACTATACATACCTACATACATTTTTGGATATATTTGCTTACTAAAAATGGATTAGTGCAATAAGTGAAATGAAATAAAATAACATTTTTGCATGATTTGTGATTCACAAATTGTGAATGAGTCCGAATTCCATCTCTAAAAGTATAACGGGAAGTTTAAATTTAGTTAAACTTGTCATTTGTATTTTCCGTATGCCATCTGTCATTTCCATTTTTGCAGCTATTACGCAACAGAGCACAACTCTGATCCCATTTCATTCGTTGTTGCATTTCTTGCTGGCACAGGCACACTTCGTGCACTTTCGTTTCGGTTGGCTGCGTGGAAATTGGAGTTGAGGAGAAGCCAAGAAAGACAAAGAAACGCTCTCCTACTATCTGACCCGCCGACCTACTCAACTTTCAACTCGGCGAGTTTCAACTTCCTACCTACTTTCAAGCGGCAAGTAAATTTTGGTATTTAAAGTGCAATCCATGAAAAAATTGCACCAAGCTTGGCTATAGCATAAGCCAAGCTAAAAGTCCCAAAAGAATAAAGAATCATATAATATGTAACTGCAAAGTTTACACTTATGTTTCCATCCAATGTTTGCTTTAATTTCCTGTAATTGTTAGGGTTTACTAGATTAGTGCTAAACACGACGCAAAATGCGCACCGTCAAGGAATGACCCTTGTGAATGTAACCACCACCACCACAAAAACTTGAAGCAAAGGCAGCACCTTCATTTATTTTGAAAAGGAAGTAGCAGTCATTACACCATCTCACTGGTTAATCAGCAACAACAGCAGCAGGGTCCGCCACAAAGAAGTAGAGATAGGGATTATCGACTTGGTGGGGGAAGCAGTAGCAGCGATAGAGACTACATGATAGCAACATAGCAGAAATAGGGATTATGGAAGAAAGGATGGAGCTAGTGGCAACAGTGGAAGTAGTGGTGGAAGAAATAGTAAGTTTTAAAAACAAAAACTTTTAATTTACTTGGAAAAAGGAGAACTAAAGCTTTTCTTCTGTTTTTTTGTGCGCAGTTCGGAAGGAAATTCCTTGCAGATTTTTTAAAAGGGCTTTTGCTCTAATGTCAGTCGTTGTGAGTTTCTGCACGAAGGAGCCGGTCTTGGTGAAAGCAGCAGCATCAGTCGCAGAAGAAGTCAATCTTCATCGGAAAGAGATACATAGTAGAAATCATCACAGTAGCAGCAACGATGACGAAGATTGGGAATCCACTAATCATAAAACTAATAATCTTTCCGACTCGGCACAAAGCCCACCTCAGGAGGAGCAAAAGGTTGGTCCCAATCCCAATCATCAGCCAAGACTCACCAGTAGATGCTCCTATGAGTCCCACAGACGATAGTCCAATGAGTCCTGCGGGTAACTTTGTGACAAGTTGGTACTAAAAACTAATGGTATTGTATTGGTATTGTGATACAATGAACATAAAAATTGTTTTTTTTGCTATTTTTTAAACTACAAATATCGTTGTCAAATAAGTAATCAATGTTTAAATAGGAATAAGATATGTTAGCTATGCAATACCTAAGTTTACAACTCCTGCTGCTGCTCAATAATATATATGTAAAATGTTTGTTTGTTAAACTGTCTAAAGTTGCCTTAAGAACACGGAAGAGAAAGTAATTTAGTGCTTTATAATTTTTCTTTATACATAATAGGCAATTGTCCTTTCCTAGTGAACTATTATTGTGAACACAGAGTAAAAGCTGATAATACAGTTTTATTGATATTTAAACACAAATTGTAATACTTTATAATGTAAAGTAGATTGTTAATTTCTAAGTTAAGCATGAGCAATAAAGCTAAGTCAATGGTTGAGTGTAGTGTTTACTGTTTACTTTACGTAGTACTCCTGGTGCTAATTAAAACAGGTAATAATGTTTTCCTTTAAACTTAATACGGATTTAATTTCATTTATTAGTAAGCTTGTCTTACTACTAATATTGCCTGAGTCGTTTTTTGTGACCGCCATATCTCTAACACCAGATTGAATTTTCAATTTCCGTTTTCGCACAAAGGTTTCTGGTCACTGGAACCTGTGCAGGACGGAGCCCGATTTTTGAAATTCGACCTCTAAGGTCAAAGGTCACGGCGGATTTTTAAGTTCCTTGAGTGACCTAAGGCATGCGACACATGATTATAAGTTAGTTTTTGACCAAATTAAAGAATCTTTTGTCAGTTTTCCAAAATTCGAAATCGTCTGACCGTTATTCAAAGCTCAAGTTTTGTGACCGACATATCGGTAGTCCAGTAATAAATTTTTGGAATTCTGTTAACGCACAAAGGTTTCTGGTTACTGGAACCTGTGCAGGACGGAGCCCGATTTTTGAAATTCGACCTCTAAGGTCAAAGGTCACGGCGGATTTTTAAGTTTCCTGAGTGACCTATGGCATGCGACACATGATTATAGGTCAGTTTTTGACCAAATTAACGAATCTTTTGTCAGTTTTCCAAAATTCGAAATCGTCTGACCGTTATTCAAAGGTCAAGTTTTGTGACCGCCATATCGGTAGTCCAGTAATAAATTTTTGGAATTCTGTTAACGCACAAAGGTTTCTGGTTACTGGAACCTGTGCAGGACGGAGCCCGATTTTTGAATTTCGACCTCTAAGGTCAAAGGTCACGGCGGATTTTTAAGTTCCTTGAGTGACCTATGGCATGCGACACATGATTATAGGTCAGTTTTTGACCAAATTAACGAATATGTTGTCAATTTGCCAAATTTCGGCAAGCTTACTCTCTACTACATGATTACCATGTTTTATTATAATTTTAATTTAAAGTAATTAAACTTGAATTTACCTGTGCTTGTGTCATTTGATTTGTTTGTGTGCGGTATAGTTTTTTTGGGTATATATAAGTAAAACATGTAAAATGAATGTTAAAGTTAAGTTAAAGAAATTTTGTGCATGATAAAAACATACTTTAAATAGTACATACTATTAACCAGCATAATAATTATCACACAGACTTTTTTACACCGACAAAGTTTAAACTATGTAACTGGATTGCTATAAAACGTGTATAAGGTTTGATATTATGTAAAAGCTTACAATTTTTGTATGTAGAATTGTAATTTGCGTGTGTGTGCGTACAAAAAAACGAAATGGTGATGACATGGGAAATGACCCACACACGTTATAACGGAAAGCTTAAGACAAATATTTAACTGACTTCGTAAAAAATACGTATGAAGAATAATAAAAGTGGTAATGATAACAAAAACGCAAGTCCAAACATTGAATGGGATGTTGTAAGTGTTTTAATTGATTGTAGCATACCTGGGGGTATAATGTTTTGTAAAAAGTATCATAATAGTCATGCGTAGTATGTCACGTAAATGTTCATTCATTTTTATGCATAAATATTGTAACTGTATCAATCATAAATCATTGGGTTCACCAGCGCGGCTCATTTAGTACAGATCGTAAATATGTTGATATCGTAAATATGTTGATAATGAGGCAATGAAAGTTTTTGGTGAACCAGGCTCCAGAGTCATAAAAATAATTCATGGTCAATTAATGCAATAGCACGAATAAGTGTTGAAAGCTTTTTCATGTAATTGTATGTTTTAATCTTGCTTTAGTCTTCATAAGTTCATAAGAGGAAGGTCTTGTGTACACTTTATAAATTTCATAGAAGTAGACTTGAAACTGTAAATAAATGTGTTTTTAAGAAATTACAAACTTTAAATCAAAGGTGACTAGAAGTAATTTTTGTTATAGAAAAGAAATAATGCGTCTAAAATCTCGGTCCTGACCAATCTCTGTGTTGTAAAGTGCAAGGTCATACAATTAATATAAAACTGCGATTTTATTTTACAAATGCGTGCGATAACAAAGCCTGAGTCTCTAAAATAATCATAATCATAAATCACATATTCTTTCAACTGGCACATCTCTGCTGTAGGAATGTTCCCCTTGCTCCCAAGTTCTCATTTGCGGAAGGATGCACAATACTGCTTTCCATTTAAAGCTGCGCATTACCCACTGCCGGTCTACTGGTCATTCTCTCCTTGATCTCATTAGCCAGTCCGACTTCAATTGAGAGTACAGCCATTCGTCTAAAAAACAACTCCCACTTTTGGAGGAAATTGGCCAATATTCTGCTTCTAACATGTTGGCCATGCACAAGCCTAGTTGGTGGATTTTATCACGATGCCCATCAGGCTTTATAAAAAACCAACACAGTAATAAATTTACTTTTACAAACTTTCACTACCGGTGAAAGCACTAATTAAAGAACTTACCACCGAATCCATTTTCGTTTATCCCCCTCTGACAAGTTAAAAGAATTTCTAGATTGCTAGCATCAAACAAGGTGACAACCACTGCCCAAAAATTACAAACCAAATCAAACCTTTTGCTTTATTCTTCAACCGGAAGTAGTCTTTCCTTTAATTGCTCACTATTCCTTCCCCTTTAATAACTAGCCGCTATATAATTAAACCTCTCCTGCCCACAGTATCCAAAATTTGCAGATTAAATGGCACATTCAAAATCCAAAACCGTTCCATTTCAAAGTCCACTCCTATCGTGGTATTGTACTCATTTTCAAACATGTCCATACAAAACCTTTTACGCACTAATCGTTTGACTGATGTATCAGTGGAAGTTATCAATATTTGAGAACATATACTTATTCATATTTAATATTTTGTATCAAACTCTCATGTCCTTTGCTAAACACAATTTAATAAACTTTTTATAGTGTTTACCAAACTGTAAACAGTCAAACATAAGCAAATCTTAACACAGCCACATGAGCCAACCAGCGTGAGCAAGCCGGCGTGTGCAAGTCGACGTGAGCAAACCACCACCGTGAGCAAGCCGGCGTGTGCAAGTCGACGTGAGCAAAACACCACCGTGAACAAGCCGACGTGAGCAAGCCGGCTTGTGCAAGTCGACGTGAGCAAACCACCACCGTGAGCAAACCCTAACAAACTCGTCTTGGTGTGCAAGCTACTATTATGAGTTACTGTAAGTTTGCTTATTTCTAGTAACATGAAAAAATAAAAGAAGTAAAAGAATTGTAATTAAAATTTATAATTTGCTTTATCGATGTAATTACTAAAATATTGCATGCAATTACGAAAATTGTAACCAGTTTGCACTAATGCAATGTCTTCAATATTTTGCATAATAGAAACTCCGAAACTCTAATATTTTGCATTATGTTACATTTCAGATAGAATACATCATTTCGTTTGTTTCATGGGCTTGTTTGTCTTGATCTCACTTCGTTTCATTCGCTTAAAAACTTACAGCAGTCTATTATTGTGATTTTAATCGACATAATAAACTCAAGTTATTTTAATTATTTTTATTAGTTAAGTGGTGGCTGTGGTGTGTGTCATTTTAAGATGGCTAATAAGACAATTTATCGGAAACCGAACAAGCCTAGGCGTCATACACGTTTAGACTTTAGTCCGTTAACGCTGACAGCTGAAGAGCTGGATGTATCCGAAGCAGTTTATGAATTCAAGGAAGGGGATGACATAAATGAGGTTGTGAATTGTCAGGAGGTAACAGACAAGTTGAACAGATTTGGTTTCGTCCATATTATATTCAAGGACTGGCCAATTGACAAGACAGATAAAAACCCAACGATAAAGCATGTCATGACTATCAATCACCCATCGGCTGAATTTAACAAGTTGGCGACAAATGAAGAAACAGACAATGAAAGTGACAGGAACGATCCACCAAAGAAACGCCAAAAGCAAGGTGACCACGCTGTTTCGTTGTATGTATACAGACGTATCGACAAGTACATCTATGAAAAGACGTATGTGAAATGTCTGGAGCGAAATAAACTTTCCACGATTATGAGAATGAAAAAATTCGTGATGTAAGTAGTCTTTATAGTCTGTAACAATATAAATTATATGAGTCCATAATTGTCAAGATAATGTTATAAAATCTCATAAATTTCGTATAAATTGTTTAATTTTATTAGGCCTTCGGATCAAGGGCTATCTCCGGTGGAATACTTCCAGACATTTTTTGATAAACTGGAAAAAGATGTAAAATGCCCTTACGCACCGTATTTGGTACTAACCCGAAGTCTGCCAGTAGAAGACGAAAAGAACCTCCCAGTGCAAATCGACAACCTTCGCACCAAACTCCAAACAGACGGCCCAATAAAAATTAGACGAGCTCCTGGAATTTTTCAAGCTTACACTTATATTTCTTCAGCTAACTCCGTATTTGAATTACACGTGGAGGTTAGTTATCGTATTTTATTGTCACAAATTACCATAAAAACGATCCTAATGCTAACATTTTTACTACAGGATATGAGTGTCAACAGTTTGAGTATCAACTACGCTGGGTCGTCCAAAATGTGGCTGGTGGTACACAGAGACTATAGCGATTTGATCAGGAAACAACTGAGTCAGGACCTACTAGTTGTCACAAAAAACGAAGTTCCGCGCTGTGTCACCCAACACCGGAAGTACTTTGTCCATCCGGCCTACTTCAGAGAAATGGGTGTTCCTTTTAAAGTAATTAATCATGTTCCAGCTAGCGCTATCCTTACAGGTACACAAAAATTAGTTATATTCACAGTCTTCCAAGAAATCAATTACTGAATACTGACATGATACTTTTTACAATCACAGGAATTGATTCGTTTCATCAGGGCTTGAATCTCGGTTAGTACTCTTAGAAAACCTTTAAAGTGTATTGATTTTTAAAAGAAATGTTTCTGTGCTCTAATATTTAACAATAACTTTTTGTAGGTATTTCGTTAGCAAAAGCAATTAATTTCACTTGTGAAAACTACATTCAGAACTTTGATGTGAACATGACAATATGTCGATGTAGTGATGTCAACGTAATTAGTGTACCAGCTGAAGACATACTAGAATTCGGGAGGTCCCAGGGTACTCATTTAAACAAAGGGATTCGAGACAAACAAAGTATGTATATCATATACTCATAAAAATTATAAACTTATGACTTCATTTGTGTTTTATGGACTTTATTCTATCTTTTAGAACGACGACAAATTGAATTACGCATGGGCAAGAAGACTAGCATTGGACTAACTAAAGATCAATCAAATATCCCATTCGGTACGTGCCTGGTAGCTTCAAATGTAAAATAATTTATGTTAAAACTAAGTCCAAACAATGATCTTTTATATTTAATGATATAATGAAAAATTTAGCAACACCCTCAGATTTGCAAGGCACAACCCCACCTCACCAGTGTCCTGAAGGTAGTAAATTAAATACCTAATACCTAGGGTCTATTTCACCGAAATTTTTCATTGGTTCATTATCATAATCTCATTAAATTTTGTATTTACGATACATGCAAGGATAATGATAATGAGCAATGAGCCGCGCTGGTGAACCAGACCCTACTACGCATTCATTGTTAATAAACTTCTCTTCCCTGTGTACACATTTTGGTTTAGAAAGTACAAGCCAAGATTCTGAAATGAATAACCATGTCAAGTTTTTTAAACTTGGGGTTAGCGTTGGGACTGGTCATTCTAGGGAGCCTGTTAATTACGAGCAGGTTGCTGATGAACAGGAGGAGGTGGAGGTTGGTGGTGATTGGAAACCTGTTAGGAGACCGCGTAAGGGAATTTTTATTGTTTTTAGGGAATTTGTTTTAGTAAATTTGATGCCAGAAAATTTTGAGAAGTTTCAAATTTTCTGGACAAATTTATCAAATTTTATCGTATGAAATTATATTTTAGGAAAATTTGCATAAGAAATTAAGAAATTTTTTGGAGATATTTGTTTAGGAAATTTGCAAACTCCTCAAAACTTTGATTGGCAAACGTTTTCATGGCTATTTATTTTTTCATCAAATTTGATTTCTTAAAAAAAAATCTCATGAAAAAATTATGAAAAACAAACTGAAAACAACATGCTTTCATGCTTCCTTCCTTCTGATCAATTTTCAATTCAAGAAATTTGCTCTTGGAACGTATTCTCATGAAAGTTCCCAAGCCAAGAAATTTCAATATTAAATATTTGCTTTCTCAAAAATTTTCTAAAGAAATTTGTGTGTGTGTACCAAATTCCAAATTTTCACTAAATCTCCTTCTACTATCCCAAAACAGTAATCTCCTTCTCCGCCGGAATCTCGTTAAAGAAGCCGTTGTCAAAGAAACCCCACCACATCGAGTACGACGACAACCTAACACACTACAGCTCCAGCTCTAAACCATACATCCCAACGAACTACAAAAAACTAACTAGTTACTATGACGACTACTCATCATCCTCACATGTTACCCCAGTAGCACTAAAACCGACCCCAAACTCGTGCACAGAAGACGAATTAACAGGCCCATCCTCACCCCCACAAACGCTAGACTACGAAGAAGAGGAACCCCAAGGTTACGGGTCAGCTACATCAACCTCTTACGCATCACCATCGCAACAGTACTACGCAGTCAAGGACAAAGACACACAAGCAGAGCTTAGTTTTAATTATCACAACACTTTAAAACCCCAAAAACCTCCTTCAACTAGAATTCAATCCCAAGAAGACATGCAAGTAGGCTCGTCGTCATGGTCACCATCACTATCTAACCCCAACGAATACGAACTAGTACCTAGCTGCGTGTATCTCAACGGGCAACACGATCCTAGAGACATTGCAGCTGTAGTTAAACCTTCTGGAGTTAGCGATGACGCTGTTAGGAGCGTGCTACCTGCTGGGTTGCGTGGTGTTAAGATACTGGATTACCCTGGTTACAGTGATTTGAATAGTATTAGTCAGGTGCTGGGGAATGGAGATAACAGTTTTAAGCAGGCTATGAAGAAGTTGAGGGAGAATTCCGTTGAGAAGGAACGTGCTTATCTGCCTGTTGAGTATGAAGGGGAGGAGAGTAGGGTTAGGGGGGTTCCTACTGGGGGGTATGTTCAGTATTCGCCTCAGGTGAGGGGGTTGAGTGGGCTAAGTAGTCTAGGTGCTAGTTACTATAGTCCCGTAACAGACTCGAGCGGGTTAATTAGCGCTCTGAGTGGTTTAGAACGAGGTAACGTGTTCACGACCGCAGATAGGATTAATAATTTAGGAAGGAATACTGGGGTTGTTGGGGGTTTAGGTGGGGTTTACGCTCAGCAGGAGAGGGTTCAGGTGCAGCAAGGTGAGTTGACATTTGTTACTGTTTTTTTGTTTGAAATTGTAATAAAATTTATAACTTTCCCCATAGACGACCTCGGTTTCTCAACAAACTACAATCTCCCTAGCAACATCGACCCAGACATAGCAGCCCTACTAAAATCCGAACAAGACAAAGACGACGTACCCGAAGACGTGAGGCAAGAGTTTATGGAGGCTAAAGAGCAGGAGAGGAAGGAGCAGGCTCAAAAGCATGAACAAGAACAAGATTCAGGAACTGGAAACTGGATTCAGGAACTGAACGATATTGAAATTGAGACAGAGAAAGAAGGGTACTCCGGAACCCTTGAAAATAGTAACAGTGCGTCACCACTACTTGAGCTGTATGTCGAGACAGAGGAAAATGAAGGATTAAACGTGGACAGTGCTGTTGATGGTAACTGTGAATGTTCATATTTGAGTATTCTTTACAGACAGCAATTTATAGAACGTTTAATAGTCTTTGCTTAATTTTCCTATACAAAGGTCAGCCAAAAAAGTGTATTCCCCTGGAGAGTTCGTATTATACACGCTCAAACAATCACGTAATTATTGAGGACTGCTATGATGATGACGATGTCATAGGTCCCTGTACCGATCAAGGTTAATGAGAAGAGAATGAAACAAAATTATGAAACCTTTCTTTTATAACATAATAATTATTCTTGTCATTTTTAGTATCTCAATCAACACGAAATGTGAGAAATGAAGAAGTAGCAAATGACATAAACTTTCTCCAAGCTCACAAATCAACCGGAAATGGTAACCATTTATAATACATGTTAAATTATTGTGTAGGATTGTTTAACAAAACATTCATGATCCTTATATTTGTAGAAAGGCGTGATGATAGAGGCGGCGATATTTTCGAGGAGATTTTTGGTGCAAATGAAAGTACCAATGAAGAAGGTATTTTACGTGTCAATTTATAATCGTAGTGGTTGTAATTTGTAATTTAGTGCTTTCATAATATATTTAACCGTGAATTATTTTGAATACGTTTTTGTAGTCAATTTAGGACAAGAAACTGCAAGTGAATACACAGAAACGCGAACATTTTCGATGAATGGCACATTTCTGGATGTGAGGACTACAACAAGATCAGTCACCACCAGCGTCGGTGCTGAGACAAAAACTGAAAAGGTCAAGCGTCAATTTACCGGCGAATTTGTTACTACAAGAGCTCATAGGTCAACTCAAAAAACTACAACCAAGTCCAGTACTTTCGGAAGTAAAACGAAAAATACGGAAAGAATTGACGGAAGACGAGAGGATTTTTCATCCGAAATTGAAGAATCCAAGAAAAATCTAAAATGCTGGTATTGTGGAAGAAGCTTTACCAATAAGAAAAATGTGGGAACGCACATAAGACTGCACTTTGGGGAGGCTCCCAAACATAAATGTGAATTTCCGGGGTGTGATCTTGTTTTCACCAAAAAGTCAAACAAAGACCATCATTTTGAAAGGGACCATCTTCAAAAGCGATACACGTGTAATGTATGCTATAAAAATTTCACTGCGCCATGGCATTTGAAAACCCACACTAGTAAGTCCATTTTAAAATAAAAGATACAAGAATGTCATTCATGTTGACAGCCAACACTTGATATTATAATTATTAATTTTTCTCAGAGACCCTCCATCCCAACAGTGTTTCGAACATCACAGACGGTAATCCACAGTGATGATCCAGAATTTAAGGTGAAATTTATACTCTTCAGATTATATTATACTGTATTAAAGCTAAAACAATGCAAAGTATATTTTATATGGTAGCACTCAATCACAATCCATAATATTTTTGTCCTACTTCTTCGAAATAAAAATGTTAGATGTGAAACTAAAGTGTTACTATTTATTTCAGGTGGTCAAGATTATTCAGATATTCGTCCTTTGGAAACTGCTGGAAGATACATATCCTATCGATTAGTTTGGTAAAATGCGTCGTAATCTAGCCTTTCAGTATACTTAAAATCGATCTTTACTATCTACCGACAATTAAAAATACGCGTACTACAAAAATGGAGTTCTATGGCTCATTATTCATTTCAAAAACAACTAGGAAGATTTGGGATGTTAACTAAAATTGCACATAATATTTAATGATCTAATTTGTAAGTGTGAAACTCAATTTATTCACCTATTATGTTGTCTGAACATTTTAATTTCTCAATATACCTAAGCAAGTTTATGAAAAGAAGTTTATTATTTTTACAAACAAATATTGTCGGCACTGGACTATCAAACTACCTGTTATAAAATACAATAGAAGTTTTAAAGAAAATTATATCTTTGTATTTGAAATCAATAAGCTTTCACTTTGGTTTCCACTTGATATCCATCAACTCATGAATTCTGAAACTGTCGTTTTAATTGTTGTCCGTCCGCCCACTTCGAGTTTAAATGCGTGTCATCATCCTCTTCCAGTTTCTTGTGCCTTTATTGCTTCCTATATGCATACATCGTCAACGTTCTGCTCTTCTTCAGTCATCAACGGTTCCCTTGCTGGAAGACCACAGCCACAGTTTTTCTTCCAATGAAGTCCGCCAGCAATTGTCCGTTCCCCGTAAATATTTGTTTTCCACAAAACCACAACTCAGCCTTCCCCCTAGCAATTATCTGGTGCGAGTCATGCGTTCCACCCAAATCCACCCGAAACTCCATCCGGATGGGCTCATGCGGAGGTAGACCCTTGGGATAGACAATCATAGAAGCGCCCCTCAGCAGATCCAGTTGTTTCATAACAACCTTCTTGGTCAGCGGCTTTCCCTCTGCTACAAGCTTTTTTGAAAAAGCTTCGTATACTTCCTTTACCATCTTCTCCAGCACAGCACACATATTTTCCTGGGTTGCTTTCCATTCCGTTTACCCATCAGATCCTTATTCTCTCGCCAACCCCCGCAGGAATACACTTTCACCCCACTCGTCCACTCGAGATGAGATGCTCAATTTGCTCCTCGCCAACCATGTTGGGAGGGAGGTGGCATCCGTGCTTGGAAAACTCTTCCATTTCATAGCAAACTCGCGAAATTTTAAGCCTAGAGGAGGTTCAGTAGCAATTCGTCAGTGGGAACACTGACAGTTGTGTCATATAGGAATTGGTTTTCGTCCCCTTTTTCACATGAAGTCGCACCAATTTATAGCTGTGACAGAGTATTTTTGAGGCGTTCTACAAATACTACGTTCTTCAAAATTGAGTTCTGTCTCAATACTCGAAACCTAGCCAAGTTTGATCAATAAACCATAGGTCGCATCATTCAAGAACAGCAGCACGGGAAGGGAAAGGGGAGGTGTCAATGGAATTTCATAAAAACTCTACCGTGTAAAGTGTGGGTGAGACAAAGCAATTGATGGAACAAAGCCACAGACAGAGACTCAGATAGATGTCGGTAGCACATAAAGTAACCGTTGCCACTGAGATGGCAAATTATAAGCTCTTTTGAAACAATACTTTCTTGAAAAATAGGATGACGAAACATGTTTGAGTTTCTCAAAAGTTGCATAATGTTGACTATCTGGCAGTTCCAGCTTTTGAGAATCTGCACTGACGCTTTAAACATTATCCGTGGGCCATTTTGTTGTTTGTAGTACAAAAAATCGTTGGTTAACCTGCTTCAAAATGACTAGCTCGTCCAAAATCGCCGAAATACCCACGACAACACACTAAAACTTCAAATTCGTTGGTTAATTTCAAATAGTAGTATATATGCCATTCTCTTTGGGTTAATTTGCCCAATACTACCTCACCTTATCGTCATAAGTGCAGTGGTCAGAAATTGTATGTTCCATTTGGTTTGGAAGCCGCAGTACTGTACAGTGACCGAGTTTCTTATGGCTAATCCTTTTCCTTTACGTGCACCATTGCCGCATTTCTTTTTGCTTTGTTTGCCTTGTTTGAGAAATTGCTTTCACATTTCTAATAAAACCACTAAGAACTTTGTATTTAGCTAGTATTGTTTTGTTTAGCAGAAATGTTTGCAATTATCAACTGTATCGTTGTGTGGATAGTAACTGTCCTAATTGGAGTGTACTTCTTCGTGACACACTCTGACACTTCACTGGGAGCCGGGAGCAGTGTTTCTCTTTTCACTTATTCCCACCCAACGTTGCACTAGCCTTTCTTTTCAAGAACATTTATTTTCTGAAAACGGAGGGTGAGAAAAGAATTTTAAAATGGATTTTTCTTTTAAATAATGTCAGAGCAACTGGAAACTTTTCTAATTAACAGTGATTGATGAGTCTGAACGAGCTCGAGAACAAGGTGCTAGATGGTGCACATTACTGGAACCAGTGGCCTATCACTGGTCGCATGATGATGTGAGTAACGTAGCAACACTTTACGTTTTGCTGATGCTTATGGTTTTACATGCTGATGACAATGTACTTGGATCTTGTACTACGCTCCGAGCATGGTGTCAAGCGACATTGGTATCTTTCCAGAAATGATCAGCATGTTCAGGTAGCACCTGCGCCACCAGCAACGCCAGAGCCGTTAATACAAATACCTGAGATACAACTGTGGCCACAGCAGTATCACAAGTGGCAGGACAGGGCAAACATAGTGCAAATTATTAGCCGTTCCACAATAGCGTTGGAGCAAGAAGGAGCCCCCACCGTCCCCAGTTCCACAACAGCATTGCTTTCAGAGCCGAGTCCAGGTACGCTGAATCCCCAGGTTTCCACCAGATTTGAACCAGATCCGCCAAATGCCGTTGTTGGGGTAGCGATTCTAGACATGTGAAAGCGGTTTGACTTGGGCAAAATGGTGGTGGATAGGGTGAACTTGAAGGCTGCTTTCTTTGGCGACATTTTCGTCTAGCTTGGGCATGCTGGGGCGGGCAAATCCACGATAAATTCAATGCTGTCGGGACGCTTTCCTCCAACTTTGGGAACAGTCAAGATTGATGGTATCGATATAAAGGAGAACTGAATAAGGTCAGGGATCCTATTGGATACTTCTCCCAGAAAAGTATTTGCTTTGAAGAACTCACTGCTCAAGAACAGCTCTGGATTTTTGGAGTGCTCCGGGTACAACCTAGTTCGGTGGCCAAAGCTGAAACAAACAGTTATTTGGCGCAGATGAATCAGCCATCAGATATAGAAAAGCCAGGAACGTTATCTTGTGAGTTGGATGGATGACACCAAGCAACGAAAATTGTCTCTGGCACTGGCTTTGGTTGGAGGGACGAAAGTGGTTGTGATAGATAGTCCTACGGCGAATGAAGCTAGTGTTCAGTCTCGAAAAGGGATCTGGGGCATTATACGTCAGCTTCGAGGTCAACGTACCACGATAGTGGGTACAGACTTTGTGGAAGAAGCAGAAGCACTCGGAGACAGTATAAGCATTATAAAACATGGAATAATTGAGTGCAGCGGATCATTTACCTTTCTAAAGAACTACTATGAAATTGGATCGACGCTCCAGGTTACGTTTCTGGAAGATGATGACAATGATTCGAGATCGAGAGGAAGATTGGGCGTCCCACCACCTTCTCTTCCATTAGCTCCAGTGGCACTAGAGTTTAAGCCCACCCCAGCCGCGGAAGTTATTTTGTCGTTGGTACGAAGGCACGTCCCAAACGCCAGCTTTAAAACAAACCAGCCACACTTTAATCCAAACGAGATGCTTATCAGTTTACCCAGTGCGAGGAAAACAACTACTGCCGTTCTGGCTCAAATGTTTGCGGACTTGGAGCCACGTCAAAGCAACCTGGGCATAAAGGCAATTGGACTGCATGAGACGTCCTTGGAAGATGTCTTTTACCGGGTTGGGGAGGTCCAGGATGAGGAAATTGTAGGGCGCCCTCTTCGTAGCTCAATTAGGGAAGGGGATACTTTTCTCCACCCTGCAAAAACCCAACATATCTATGTGACACAGTTCAAGGCACTAGTAGACAAGAAAGCCATTTACTTCGGTCGCAGTTGGGTGCTCCTCATATTCCAGATACTGATACCTTTGCTGTCACTGGCTGTTGGTCTCCAAAAAACAAAGGAGCTGGTGGATCCTCAACTTCAACTGTTACAGTTGGAGCTGGACACGAAAGCTGACTTGGGATATAGTTCGGGTAGGGATCTAATAATAGAGCCTGCATCAGATCCTTTGGAGATTAGCCTAAATGCTTATAAAGACCCAATTACCTTCTATCATAATGAGAACGTAGGAGCACTAATAATAACTGACAGCTTGTCTGATGAATTTTCGGAGTTGACATAATTTGTATAATATTGTTTTTGTAGAACAATTTGGCACAGTTGACATCCGTCATTGGCTCCTCTGCCAAACATTCCTCGAATCCCTCTAAATATTTGCTGGACATTGGGGAAAACAACCTGGTTTCCTACAAAAACCAGCACAACGTTGCTGCCGTTGTAACACCCTCAGAATTCAAGGCAACGTCAAATCTTAATCCGTATCACGTTGCCCCGTTAGCCATAAACTTGGCTTTCAAGTTGGAAGTTCCAACTGCATGCTGCAAGACTTGGACTCTCAACAAAAGAACCAACTCATTCTAATAAATCATCCATTTTCACGCAGAGACAACGGTTCACATTTACGGTGATGAAGATCGAAATGGAGACCCCGTTTACGTGAAATATTATGTTAGCACCTTATTCCCTTGGCTCTACAATTAGTAGTCTCCCTTTTCGTAACTCAACCGCTTCATGAACGACTCTGCAAACTGGAAACCTGAGCAAGGCGAAACAATAAATTTGAAAGAATTTTGCGAAAAGTACAAAATTCTGCCCAGCTTGTGCACATTGATACACTTTTACTTTTGCATGTTCCAAGAAGAGCAATGAATCTTAGAGTAGAGGTGAAGGCAGATAACCAAAATGGAAAGATTATTGGGCAGGTTGTCAGTGTCACAGCTTGGTAAAAATTTACCAATATTTGGGTAGCATGCTGGCTCAAATTCTAACAGGCAAAAAGTCTATTTTACCCATACTCTTTCCTGAAGAGGGTCAACAGGGGCAACATGACATTTCCGCAGAAATGTATTACCACCGACATCATCCAGGTCGAGTGGAGAGTCTGGAAAAAGGTGTCCATTTGTCGTCATTTAAGCAGCTTGAATGATTGCACAGCTACGGACAAGAAGAAAGTTTATAGGGTACTGGAGGTGGGTGCGGGTACAGGATCCATGAGTATGACCACTGTGGCTTTGCTTGAGGGCATTTGGGGCACAATTTGAATAGTACGGATGTTTGATGTTTGGAACATTCAAGTTTCAAACTTTTAACATTGAGGAACCACCATTGGAACAGGGTATTCCCTTAAACAATATTGACATGGTACTGGCGTCTGATGTACTTCACGAAACTAAAAATCTTAAGGATTGCTTGTGGAATTTACGACAAACGATGAAACCACAAGGGCATTTGTTTTTTACGTATACATTCTCAGAAGATCGGGGAATCACGTTTGTGTTTGGTCTGTTGGATGGCTACTGGCGTTTTGAAGATTTTGAAACAAGACCGCATCACACTTGCGTTAATGGCGAAACTTGGAGAAAGCTGGGGTTACAGACAGGATTTGACTTTGCTTATGTTACAGAAGTTTACTTCTGTAATGGGCAATGGGCAGTGTAACTGCTGGAGCGTTAAACATTTCTGGTTATGATATTGTTGCTGATGCAAAAAGATTCACTTCCGGTGATGCCAAGCAATGGATTGTGTTTTCCCCGGGAGGAGATTCAGACCTCAAAAAGGTAGTCAGTGTTCTAAAGACAAGTGGTTGCCAAGTGAAAATGATTCTACCTTCACCGGAAGTGGATGAGTAATCGGAAGAGGAAATTTCAATGGGAGTAAATTCTGCACTGGCCGGGGCAATAGACACAAAGGTCATGGATCAAAGGAGAATGCAATGCCATTTATGCTCAATGCAAAACACGTGCTGGAAATGAAAAAGCCTCCAAAAATTTACGTGCTAACGAGAGATGTACATTCCATTCTGGAAACCCATGTCGAATTTAATCCATCCGGAGCAACGCTATTTGGAATGACTAAAAGCTTGAAAAATGAGTACGCAGAGTTGTTTGCTCGTAATGTGGATTTGGATGGGGAACGGGAGGGTATGACAGAAATGGTGAACCAGATTTTGTATGAGTTGGCAGTGAACAAGGAGACAAAGGAAAGAAGACGAGTTCAGGTAGCGTACAGAGAAGGACTTAGATACGAACCCAGATTTAACAAGGCGGGATTACCAAAGAATCCGGCCAGAGATGATTTGCAACTACCACCCAGCACGGAAAAATACCAATTGGTACTGCCAGAAAGCAGGACGATTAACGACCTCACATTTGACGTTTCAGCCCCATGGGTGATGATGATGTGGAGGTGCAAACAAAAACGTATGCGCTTAATTTCAGAGATTTATTTTCAATTTTGAAACCCACACCGGAGTTCGAAAACGAAAAGGGGGTTGGGTTTGACTTTGCTTGGGTGGTTGTACGAGTGGGTAGTAATGTGAACCCAGAGCAATTAAAAAAAGGCGGCCGGGTATCTGGCCTAAAGATGAAGATGAAGCAAATTCGTTTGCCAAGCCATGTAGTAATGCCTGCTGAAAATCTGGAAAAACTTCCAGAAAATATGACTTTTGCTGAAGCCGTAGCCCTACCAGCCGTGTTTGCAACTAGTTATCATTGCCTGATAACCGTGGCTAAAATGAAAGCTGTTGACACAGTGTTGATTCATAACGGAAGTGGAGGTGTGGGCCTGAGTACCATTCAATTAGCCAAACATGTTGGTGCAAATATTGTAACAACTGCAGGTAGTCCAAGAAAACAAGCTTATTTGAAATCACTTGGCATTGAGCACATATTCCATTCAAGAAATACCAGACTTCATGAAGACACCATGAGCGTGACGAATGGCAGAGGAGTCGACATTGTCCTGAACTCCCTCACTGGTCCAGGATTCATGAGGCTGAGGCTACACTAGAAGCTTGTGCCGAAAACGCACTGTTTGGTTTGTGGAAATGAGCAAGCTATCGGTTTGGACAGAGGACGAAGTGCGTGGGCGCAGACTGGATGTGGAATACTCAATTGTTGATTTGACTAAAATGGAGCAATCTGTATGGATTGATCTACTAAACTCCATGAGAACCTTCCTTAAAGATGGTCATGTTGCTCCCATACCTTATGTGCAGTTTGAAGTTTGAAGCATTGAGACTCGGACAAGCTCTTGAAGCTCTGCAGTACTTCCAAAAAGCAAATCATATTGGTAAGATAGTAAGATTGTGGTGAAAATGCCGGAAATAAAAACTGTGGATGGCCTATGGACAGTACAAGTTCCACTGTCTAAAGCAGGCAGTATGTCATTACTGGTGGACTGGGTGGTATTGGGTTTGAGGTTTGCAAGTGGATGGTTACAAAAGGCGCCACTGACATTGTGCTCATTGGAAGAAATCCTCCAAAACCCAAGGTAGCTCAGGTTATTTATCGTCTGAACAGTAGCAAGAAAGGATTCAACATTATGAACCATAATTTATGGTCAAGCTGGCAGATTCAGGAGATCCAGTACAATGCAAACAAGTTTTGGAGGAAATTAAGACAACTTGTACAAAGCAGATAAGAGGGATTCAGCATTGTGCTGGAGGACTCCGTGACAACGTTTATGCCAATCAAACTTGGGAAACTCTTATGTCCGCATACAATCAAAAGATTAACGGAGCATGGAATCTGGATAATGCTGACAAAACACTTGCGACTGGAACAGTTTATCTTGTACTCTTCCATACAGCCATGATGGTAACACCTTCATAGCCTAACCACTCATCAGCAAATTGTTTCACAGATGCGTTTGCTCACTACCGATATTCTTTGGGGCTTCCAGCAACAACCGTAAACTGGGGTCAGTGGTCGCAGGCGGGTTGTGCTAAGGAGGTTACCGTTACCGGAGTACTTTCGGTTAGCGTCAAGAGTGTTAAATGGCCTGGAGGAAGTACTGCGCAGTCAACGCTTGCAAGTGGCTTTTGGCGAGTTTGAAAGCCTTGGAGCATGGAACTTGGTTTGTCCTTCATTCAAGTACATACTACCTGGATGAAAGATTACAACGGAGTATGAAGGAGGGTCAAGGTCAAACTGCTCAGGTACCACTAAAAACTGATCAGTTCTGCCTTGAAATGGATGAGGCTGCGGGTATACAGGAGAAAATGGAAGTTGTTTACATGATGGCTATTCTAAGAGCTGCCCTCCGAATGGATGCTGACGAACCGATAAATGACGATGCCAACATGAAAGACCTGGGCGTTGACTCGTTGATGCTAATCGAACTTAAGAATACTATTCAGAGCTTGTTGGGATCAAGACTCAGACTCAACGTTTCTGCGAATATATGCTAAAAGACTGCAATACGATAAGAGACTTATAAACTACTGCATTGTTCATTCATAGACAGTATGACGACTCTCTGACAAGGATCCACAATCCGATACATCACTTGCACCTGAAGAATTACTAGAGTTGCTGAAAAATGATTGAATTCTTAATGAAAACATTCAGCCACCAAGTCCACCTATCTATAGGCAATTTTAGTGGAATCAAACGAGTATTGGTAACGGGATGTACTGGTCAATTAGGACCCTACGTGATATCCTGGTTGTGCGTGTCAAAATACAAATTGGCTAGATAAGATAGTTTGCCTTATTCAAACCAAGGACGGACAACGTCCACGCAAAAAGTTGAAAAATATTTTGGAGAACATGAACTTGTCTAAAAGTGTGGATATGCATAAAGTGGAGTGTGTTAGGGGCGACTTGATACTACCCAATTTCGGACTAGACACCAAATTGTATTCGGACCTAAGCAGCTCTTAGATGAAAGTGATTTACTAATTAGCAAAGTATTCATACACATTGTTGCTTTTACTAATTACATCATGGTCAAAATGAAAATGAACAATGACCGATTTTCACAGACATTGGATCTCCAGAAGGACTCAGTGTGGATTCCGTCTCACAGAATATCTACTGGACCGATTCGCATAAAGACACAATTGAAGTCGCCAGCTTAAAAACGAAATTGCGAAAGACCGTTATCTCAACTGGGCTAGTTAACCCAAGAGGCATTGCCGTATATCCCCAGCGGGGGTAAGCCTATAAATTATAGCCATTTTAAAGAATAGGTTAGGTATGTAACTGCGTATGAATAGTTTCTCTTCTCATTCATATGCAATGAACTTAATTTTCTTGCAGTCGGCTATTCTGGAGCGACTGGAACCGGGAATACCCTAAAATCGAATCTGCTGGGCTGGACGGTCAAGAAAGGAAAATTCTTGTAGGTGAAGGCTTGGCACTGCCAAACTCCCTTGCGGTGGACACCACCACAGCGCACAGAAGAGCTCTGCTGGGCAGACGCTGGAACCCATAAAATCGATAGGACACCCTATAACTGCCAACCCTCCTACAAATCTCAGTTATCAGTTGGCCCCACTAACTTTGTTTGATGGATATCAAAAAGGGTAATGATAAAATTAGTAAACTCTACTATTTTTCGTGTTTATAGAATGTGTGGGCATTGATGGAAGAAATCGAAGAAACTATGTGTCCCCAAAATCTATGTGCCCCCCAAATCAAATACCCTTTCGGGCTAGCCGTAGGACCGGATACATTCTACTGGAGTGATAGGGAAACGTAACAAACGATTTTTTAGCTTGCTGAAAAGAGCTGCTAGTCAAACTGGCGTACTTGCATCTGGCTTTGATGTTCCTTTGGGTGGAACTGGAAAATTATACGGAGTTGCTTATGTTCCCACAATATGCCCACATGGTACAAAGAAACAAAAACAAAATAATTGAAAAATGTATTTTAAATTACACTTCATATTAATAATTACACTACAAATGTTCCTTTCACGGTATTTTAGTATACAGCCCGTGTGAGTATAATTCATGTGGCGATGAACGGCTATGCCTACCAAGTGCCAGAGGTGGAAGATCTTGTGTTTGCCCGGAAGTAGACTGCCAAAATCTCTTGTAGTTTTGCAATCATTAAACTGAATATACGTTGAAGCACTTTCATAAATACTAGTATTGTATTACCATGTGTAAAATTTGCACTGTAAATGTAAAGCAATAATTAATATCGATCGTTTGATCAGCTTTCAGGAAATCATAATTAATATATCAAGTAACATAAAATGATACGTTTAATTTTTATGCATTTAACAATAGGTTACAACAATATGTATATTATGTATTTATATATACAAGACGAGACGATCTAAGACGCTATACTCTTAAGTACACAAGTTTACTAGTATTTTTGGCTGATAAAGTTATTTCTAAAACTTATCATGCAAGTATGTAATTGTTAGCTTAACACATCAAGGCAATTTATTTGTGTTTAATTATTTGACCATCAGCTTGAAATAAAAAAATGTGTTCATAGAAAGTATTACGAGTTACCGGTATTTAACTAGAAGTATGTAGTGCGGTCTGAATCCGGTCAAATCGTTAAACACAACAGCTAGTCGATTCAGTTTCACACTGTGTAAATCTATCCAGTAATAAAAAATTTATAAAAATACTAATTCTGAATATTACAAACTATAAAATGTCATTACTGGGGTTCAGTATTGTTAACTTTGTAATAAATGTAATACTCTTACATTCTTTCCCGAAAATTTGTATACTATTTGACAATGTGTGAAAATGTAAAAACCTGAAAATTGCTCTCTAGTAAAATAACATGTAAAAATACATAAAAATTTAAAGTTGAAATAAAAATTGCAAAGATGGCTTTTTATGAAAATTTACAAACTGATTGTTACCGTTTAAATACTTACATTACTGAACATGCATTTTTTGGCAATGTTTGTAAATATACGAAACTTTTTACTAAATTTTTTATACTTTGTACGCACATTATCACACTGGTAGATCAGTACGTACACACAGAAGGACGCTTACTGAGGTTCGAGTTTGTACGCGATCGTTACACATTGTACATCAAGTATAGATCATTCACAGTGAAACTAAAATTAAAGCTATCTATATTTCTATAAATATAAAAGTCCCTATTTTTACTAAATCTAAAGCAAAACCGATATAGTTGTCGGAAAATATTAAGTCATCTCGAGCATGCAATATAATTATATATATAACAATTAGTTTTTAAAATACTAGATCGGGATACTGCTACTACTATTCTACTTATGCACTTGTTCGTTATTAGCGTTGTCATTAGATAGTTGGCTGTGTGGCACTGGATTACGAAATTGAACTTGGAGTCGTTGGAGTGTTTTCTTATCCACTTGCAAACTAATTTTCAGACTTTCCCTAAAAAAATAGCACGAAAGATAATGTTTCCCAAATCATCCTTACAACAATTTGGTTTCTGCATGAAATTAAATGGCAATAGAAAATAGAACATACAATTTCTCTTTGTATTCTGCTTTCATCTTCTTTAACTCATATGGCATTATGGCATCCACTCTTTATTGAAATTGTGATTAACAGTCGTCTTTCCTTGAGCTTCTAATTCTCGAGCACGTTTATGATAAAATTTATCAAACATAGCGCAATTCCTATGAGTTGTCGAGTCCTTAACGAAACGCTGCTTTTCTTTCTGATATTCACGACGGATCCTAAACCAAAAAGTAGATTATATTTTTTATTTAGAAAAGGAAACAAAAGATAATAAAGTGAATGTGAGGAAGGTACTGACTGACATTTTCTCTTTATGTTCCCATTCTGACCAACTAATTTGTAAGTCATTGTTCCATCTACCATTAGACCGCAGGTCATTTACAAGATTAGTTAGGATGCATCCGGAAAAATTTCGTAAGAAGGATCATTTCCAAAATCTGGTGACGGTGATAATTGCGGTACACGACGTGTCCAGACACGAAATGGAGTTATTTTTTGATTGGGATACTTGACTCTATAATATTTACAAATAACGAATCAATAATTACATTTTTATTTAAATACTTTATCAATAGGTAATAAATGTAAATCTAAATCTAGCCTATCCTACTACCTATTTACGTAAACACCAATCATTAGCTAGCTGAGTGGGAGTTATAAACGGTAGGCTGTTGGCTGTCCCTAGTTTAGCAGCAAATTGCTTGCGTGGATGCGGTTTGTATATAACCATTCAGCGTAATTAGCCATTTGTAAACCTAAATTTAAAAACAAGGCATTATTAATTCCTAAATCCATGTAGGTATTCACAAAAGGTAAGCACTATTTCAAAGTTTAATAGATGCTTACCATAATTTCTGAAATTGTTTTGATGATTTTCGCTGTAAATATGAGCTTCTAGTGCTAATATTTGTTCACCCATTATTTCCTCGTTGCAGATGTTGCACTTTGCCTAAAACGTCAAATTTTAAAATATTAATATGTAAGTAAGTGCGTATATATATGCAGCAAAACAACGAGCAAATTTATTAACCTTAAATTCAGGTTCAGAGTAGCATGCACTGGCAATGGCTACTTTCTTCTTCTTCAGTTTTTCTTCCATTGTGAAATAATCGAAGAAAATCTTAATTTTTTTCTGCAATTCCTTCTTTGTATTCCACGAAGAAGGATCTGGGTCTACCTTAAAAGTTTTCCGGACTTTAGCACTCAAGATGGATTCTTCCTAACAAGTGCAGTCAAACTAGTATTTTATGAACAGAATTAACTTATAATAAGTTACTTATTAAGAATCGAAGATCGATTCTTTATAATTTCCTGATCCGGCCGTCCGGACGTCCGTCCGTCCGGACGTCCGTCCGTCCGTCCGTCCGTCCGGACGTCCGTCCGTCCGTCCGTCCGTCCTAATGCGATTTCCTCAGAGATGGCTGGTCCGATTTCCACCAAACTTGGTATACAGACTCTAGTGGAGGTCGGACAGAACTCTATTGAATTTCAGGTCAATAGGTCAACTCCAAAGGTCAGAGGTTACCAACGGTCAAACATTTTTACATAGGACCTATATCATGCGGCACATGATTTTAGATCCATTTTTGACCAGGATTACGAATCCACAGTTCGTTTGTTAAAAGTTAACTATTTAGGCCCTGAAATCAGGGCTTTAATTTTCGAATCCGCTAATTTAATGGATCTATGCTGTGTGACACATGATTATAGGTCCATTTTTTACCAGGATTACAAATCCACGGTTTGTTTGTTAAAATTTAACTATTAAGGTCCTGAAATCAGGGCCTTAATTTTCAAATCTGCAAATTTAATGGATCCATGCTGTGCGGCACATGATTTTAAGTCCATTTTTTACCAGGATTGCGAATTTACAGTCCGTTTGTTAAAATTTAACTATTTAGGCCCTGATTTGGGGCCTTAAATATTAAATATTCCAAGTTAATGGACATATGCTGTGTGACACATGATTTTAGTTCCATTTTTGACCAAGATTACGAATATGATGTCCATTTGTTAAATTTAACCTTGCGTTTGGACCAATCTTCGATTCTTAATTATGTCCATTTGCCAATGGTTTATTATACGTAGAAATGAAGTAGTAGGAAAATTTCAACTTACTTTGTCCCGTTTTGGATCCTTGTTTTCCATCTCTGGACTTCTGTGACCGGCAGAAGCTGCAGCAAGTCCTTCTGGATCATCACCATCAGGCCAGTCAAAATCGTCAGAGTGGCAACGCTGCAGAATCTGCCCGATGTTCTGCAAGCTTTAACATGGGCAGGATAGGGGAAGGCGTTTTGACGCCAATTTTAATACATTACGTGTATAGGGAAATCCTTAATGTTCTGCGAGCCAGGCACGCCGGCTCGGGCAGATTCTGCAGCGTTGCAGAGTGGGCTTCTTCTTCATCATAGTCATGCCATTCAGGATGATAGACGCCTTCCATTGCTGGCTCATGTTCATGTATATCGTATATCTATCTGTCTGTCTGATTCTCTGACATCTGATGACAAATCAGGCTCAAAATCAAAAGGATGATTTTTCATGACTCAATGAATCACTGTACCAAATTTGGTGCCATTCCGACAAGTATTATGGTCCGAGGGGTTATCTCCCCCTATTACCCCAAGGGGATGACCAATCAGGCTCAAAATCAATAGGGCAGTTTCTCATGACCCAATGAATCACTGTACCAAATTTGGTACGATTCTGACAAAGCATATGGTCAGGAGGGTTATCTCCCCCTATTACCCCAAGGGGATGACCAATCAGGCTCAAAATCAATAGGGCAGTTTCTCATGACCCAATGAATCACTGTACCAAATTTGGTACGATTCTGACAAAGCATATGGTCAGGAGGGTTATCTCCCCCTATTACCCCAAGGGGATGACCAATCAGGCTCAAAATCAATAGGGCAGTTTTCCATGACCCAATGAATAACTGTACCAAATTTGGTACGATTCTGACAAAGCATATGGTCAGGAGGGTTATCTCCCCCTATTACCCCAGGGGGATGACCGATCAGGTTCAAAATCAATAAGGTTCCTCCTTATGACCCCATGAATCACTGTACCAAGTTTGGTGTGATTCTGACAAACCGTCTGGCCTGCATCGTGATGACACACACACACACACAAACATGACAATCTCAATACTAGCTCAACTACGTAATAATCCTCAACCAAAAAAGTCACAATTTGGCCAAAATTCAGAGACTGAATCTCGGCTGCTACTGGGCTGCGGTAAGATGAAGTGTTGAGAAGAAAGGAAGATTTTGTGGTAGTACATTCCCCGCGTCATATGGCAGCCCCCAGTGTGTTAGCTTTATGGAGCAAAATTCAAGCAAACAGCCCCCCGATTTTCACGCTGAGAAGCTAAATGGAAGCGTTTTGCGTAGTATTTTTTTTAGTATGGTGGTATATTCTAGTCAAGTTTCTCGTGGGAAAACGTTTCCATGATTTGATAATTTATACGATTACAATTTAGATAAAATTCAAGTTGTTATTCATTTGTGCAAAGCAAATATCATTGTGAGTGGTCATGGTTTACCAAATGAAGTGAGAAATATCATGGATTCGACAACATTTGCATTTACATGCGTTATTTATTGTCATTGATAAATTATTAGTAATGTAACAATGTAAGATAAACTCGTTAATTTATAATTTTCAATACCAGAAATTATAATGCATATAATTTTGTATTGCCAGAAAAAAAATACTTATAGAATCTACATAAAACCATATGTTGTATAAAACCAAATAATTATTTGCAAGTATCGTACTGAAGTCCAGTAAAGAATGCCTTTTTAAAGCCCAATGATTCCGCGTGATCACGGATTAGCTTGATAGTCTCCGTTGGAAGCGTTTTGGTTGGGCTGGAAACGGCCCAGGTCATTTCGTTGTCATCCCAACAAGATGCCGTGAAAAAGAAGGTGGAATTATCTGTCAGGGTAACGTATGTTGAAGCGCCTCTTCCTATTCCGCAAACATAATTTAGATAAAATGCATACATGCAACAATTTTCTTGTAATTTGAAACGGAAGTATGCAAATTAAGGTAATTATCCAAACCTGAATGGCCAGAAGTGAAATGGTCACATTGTATTTCTGAATCGTTTGTGGTGTTGCAGGGTCCAAAAGAGTAAGTGGCTCGTTTATCGGCAAATCCTATTACCTCGAACTCGTTTGGACGATCAAATTTGATGCAACCTTCATAGTACACAACATTTTCCTGCAAACTGTCTGCATCCTGGTCAGCAACTTCAAGAGCAGTGTAGTACAGGTCAAGGCGACTCATCGCCGGGTAATACCATACACTGGATTTGTTGAACTGTCCATTTTATTAAAAATATCAATAAAATAGATGCATATTTAAGGTTTCAAAACTTTTGTATTCTGTACCCAGTTTCCATCTATAGGTTCCGTCTTCTTAATTTCAAAACAAGGTGACTCCTTGGCTCCTTCCAAGTCCAACGCTTTTACTGCTCCTCCATAAAGGATGAGCAATGTAATGCTTGGAATTATGAATCGTTTCATTTTGAGAATCTTTACTATTAAAACTGGAAATGAAAAAGCTGGATAAGAAAGCAGGCGCGTTGTCGTCCGCATGCACACATACGAAATGATTGATAATGGTGAAACACCGGTCGACCAAAAGCATAGAAACAAAACATCATGCAAAGCATATCATTTAATCATTTACTTAACCTTCACATGAAAATTATCTAAAAAATGCCGCAGGCCAGGTATCAGAGTCCAAATGTTTATTCACTCTTCTGGTCCATAACATGAAATCTCAATCTGCATTTTGCTTGTCATGATCGCAAACATATTTACTTTGCAAGAAAAATAACTTTTTGCAAGCGTTTACCTTGAAGTTAGAATTCCCACGGTGTCTTCAAAAGTACATTCTTTGGTGTGCAAAATGCGTATATGGTACAGAACCAATGTGAATTTTGATTCTAAATTGCGTGATTTTCTTGTGCAGAAGAGCATAACTTCTGGATAAAAGCTTTTAAAAATTTTCCATGGGTTGTCTGTAAGACTTTTCATATGTTTCGGGTTACCGGAGTCATCCGGGTTACCTATTCTGGATAAACAGTGACTTTGACTTTCAATTTTTTAAATGCATACCATGTTTTATTTTGATTTAACTATTGCAAAAAATGAACCTTGCAATTATCAAAGCACAAAGTAGTCTTCACTTGAAACTTGAAAGCAGTTTCAAAATTATTAAACGTCAAGGTCTCGTGCATAATTCATGAAAATATTAATGCTCGGTACTCGATCAGGTTATTGAGTAGAATTCCGCCAAAGAAATAAAAAATGCATGAAAGAAAATACAAACACGAAAAGGGCAGAAACTTTCCAACACCCGAAAAAACCAGACAGGTATCTTACATTCCTTCAATCCCAACCTGGTCTGCTGGGTGCTGGTTGCAGACATTTTCTTTAAAAACATCAACCTTACCGTTACCACCGTTGTAAAGTAGGTATCAAACATGTCGTTACAGTTCCAATGCATTGCGATATGGAACACTAAACTCTGGACAAGGTTCAGTTGAAAAGCAACTCTTCGAGGAGAGCATTCAATATAGAAAACCGTTCCCCCCAAACCTGAATGTATGGGTGCCATGGCAAAAGTGTTGTAAGCACTCCACACATTTCGTTTCTCTATAAATACCCGTCGTCTTTCTCCTCGAAATCATACAATCCCAATATATTGCATTGGAAAGGGTTTTCCATCCACTTTCTCCATATTTCTGGCTTGCTCTGGTTTTCCGCTCCCACCACCAACATCTCTATATAATGCATTAAACTACATGATGATGACATGACACAGGCCATATACTATACCAAAGTTTACACACATTTATATTCCTTTTTTTACGTAACCCTTTTTTCTCTGTGCACACACAATATCTGACACCATTGCATTTTCCCTGCATATGATACGCCTTTTATATATCTACTAGGCATAAACCAGACTACCTACATATTTCTCCCCTGCCACCACTTCCACCAGCGCAAAACCCCCACACGACACAATTTACCACCTAGAGGACACAAATTTTTTACCACACCTACAGGACACAATCTATTTTTCAACACCTACAGGACACAATCTTTTTTACACACCTACAGGACGCAATCTTTTTTCCACACCTACAGGACACAATTTCAGGACGCAATTTAATAATTAGCCTATTCATGGACAAATAATGATACTTTCACTCAACTAACGTTACCACTGAGCAATTAAGTCTACCCATGAAAAATTAAGGTTATTCATGAAAAATTAAGGTTATTCATGAACAATTAAGGTTATTCATGAACAATTAAGGTTATTCATGAAAAATTAAGGTTATTCATGAACAATTAAGGTTATTCATGAACAATTAAGGTTATTCATGAAAAATTAAGGTTATTCATGAACAATTAAGGTTATTCATGAAAAATTAAGGTTATTCATGAACAATTAAGGTTATTCATGAACAATTAAGGTTATTCATGAAAAATTAAGGTTATTCATGAAAAATTAAGGTTATTCATGAACAATTAAGGTTATTCATGAACAATTAAGGTTATTCATGAAAAATTAAGGTTATTCATGAACAATTAAGGTTATTCATGAAAAATTAAGGTTATTCATGAACAATTAAGGTTATTCATGAACAATTAAGGTTATTCATGAACAATTAAGGTTATTCATGAACAATTAAGGTTATTCATGAACAATTAAGGTTATTCATGAACAATTAAGGTTATTCATGAACAATTAAGGTTATTCATGAACAATTAAGGTTATTCATGAACAATTAAGGTTATTCATGAACAATTAAGGTTATTCATGAACAATTAAGGTTATTCATGAACAATTAAGGTTATTCATGAACAATTAAGGTTATTCATGAACAATTAAGGTTATTCATGAACAATTAAGGTTATTCATGAACAATTAAGGTTATTCATGAACAATTAAGGTTATTCATGAACAATTAAGGTTATTCATGAACAATTAAGGTTATTCATGAACAATTAAGGTTATTCATGAACAATTAAGGTTATTCATGAACAATTAAGGTTATTCATGAACAATTAAGGTTATTCATGAACAATTAAGGTTATTCATGAACAATTAAGGTTATTCATGAACAATTAAGGTTATTCATGAACAATTAAGGTTATTCATGAACAATTAAGGTTATTCATGAACAATTAAGGTTATTCATGAACAATTAAGGTTATTCATGAACAATTAAGGTTATTCATGAACAATTAAGGTTATTCATGAACAATTAAGGTTATTCATGAACAATTAAGGTTATTCATGAACAATTAAGGTTATTCATGAACAATTAAGGTTATTCATGAACAATTAAGGTTATTCATGAACAATTAAGGTTATTCATGAACAATTAAGGTTATTCATGAACAATTAAGGTTATTCATGAACAATTAAGGTTATTCATGAACAATTAAGGCTACCCGTTAGCAATTAACGTTACTCATGAGCAATTACCGTTACTTATATGTAATTGATGTTACTTTTTATTTAGGTAAGGTAAGGTTAGGTTAGGTTGCAACATAATTTAAGAGTTACGGAATTGTTTTGATTTTCTGGAGTTTGGACTGCTGTTGGAAATTATTTGATTTTCTTGAGTTTGGACTTGGTGTTGGAAATTCTTTGATTTTGACTTGAGTTATTGATGTTTTTGGGATTTTGACTTGGGTTATGAATTTTTTTGGGATTTTAACTTGGGTTATGGATGTTTTTGGGATTTTGACTTGATTGATGTTTTTTCGGATTTTGACTTGGGTTATGGATGTGTTTTGGCATTTTGATTTGGGTTATGGATGCTTTTTGGGATTTTGACTTGATGGATGTTTTTTCGGATTTTGACTTGCGTTATGGATGTTTTTTGGCATTTTGACTTGGGTTATGGATGTTTTTTGGGATTTTGACTTTGGTTATGGATGTCTTTTAGGATTTTGACTTGGGTTATGGATGTTTTTTGGGATTTTGACTTTGGTTATGGATGTTTTTTGGGATTTTGACTTGAGTTATGGATGTTTTTGGGATTTTGACTTGTGTTATGGATGTTTTTTGGGATTTTGAGTTGGGTTATTGTTTTTTGTTGAGGATTTTCACATGGGTTATGGACTCTTTTGGAATTTTGACTTGAGTTATGTATATTTTTGAGATTTTGACTTGGGTTATGGATGTTTTTGGGATTTGTCTAGGGTTACGAACAGTTTTTGGGATTTGACTTGGGTTATAGACGGTTTTTGGGATTTTGAGTTGGGGGTTGGGCATAGTTTTGGGACTTAAGCTTGAGTTGGGCTATGATATTTAGGTATTTTTGAGACCCTTAATAGGTTGGTATATTTGACCATTTTTGAGGATTTTGACTTTGACTTTTTAGTTTGACTGGCATTATTCGACCTGGGTTGGGATATTTATAAGAATTTTGGGTTGCTTAGACCTACCTCAAATATGATTTGGTATCCTCAATTGGGTAACTCTAACTGCGAATGCGTAACCTTAATTGCTCATGAGTAACCTTATTTGCTCATGAGTAACCTTAATTGCTTATGGGTAACCTTAATTGCTCATGGGTAACCTTAATTGCTCATGAGTAACCTTAATTGTACATGAGTAACCTTAATTGCTCATGGGTAACCTTAATTGCTCATGGATAACCTAAAATGCTCATGGGTAACCTTAATTGCTCTTGGGTAACCTTAATTGCTCTTGGGTAACCTTAATTGCTCTTGGGTAACCTTAATTGCTCTTGGGTAACCTTAATTGCTCATTGGTAACCTTAATTGTACATGAGTAACCTTAATTGCTCATGGGTAACCTTAATTGCTCATGGATAACCTAAAATGCTCATGGGTAACCTTAATTGCTCTTGGGTAACCTTAATTGCTCTTGGGTAACCTTAATTGCTCTTGGGTAACCTTAATTGCTCTTGGGTAACCTTAATTGCTCATTGGTAACCTTATTTGCTCATGAGTAACCTTAATTCCTCATGAGGAACCTTAATTCCTCATGAGTAACCTTAATTCCTCATGAGTAACCTTAATTCCTCATGAGTAACCTTAATTCCTCATGAGTAACTTTAATTGCTCATGGGTAACCTTATTTGCTCATGAGTAACTTTAATTTCTCATGGGTAACGTTAATTGCTCATGAGTAACGTTAATTGTTCATGGGTAACGTTAATTGGGTGAGCGTAGCGTTATTTGTCAATGAATAGCTATATTATTAAATTGCGTCCTGAAATTGTGTCCTGTAGGTGTGTAAAAAAGAATGTGTCCTCTAGGTGTTAAATTGTGTCCTGTAGGTGTGGAAAAAAGATTGCGTCCTGTAGGTGTGTAAAAAAGATTGTGTCCTGTAGGTGTTGAAAAATAGATTGTGTCCTGTAGGTGTGGTAAAAAATTTGTGTCCTCTAGGTGGTAAATTGTGTCCTCTGGGACCAGAGGCTTCCACCAGCCGAGCCACCAGCAGTAGTAGCATCAGAGCAGCCAACAACCTAAACAAAAACTTTTCGTGAAAATGTCGATGTACGTATAATGTGCCTGCTGTATTTCTAATACACGGGCAATATCTAAAAAAAGTTTTTTCCCTTTAGAAAATGCCTACAACAACAACTCCATCCATGTTCCTGCTGGTGTGCGTATTCCTACTATTCCCATAATAGTCACCTCCTTTTATAATATACTTTCCTTCAAATGCTACCCTCCATATATTTATCATTCCAACTCTACTCCAACCAGACAGCCCAGGCCAGGCACCCGATTTTCCTCCACCAACAAGGAGCATTATACTTATTAACTGCTACCGCCATCCATTCTATTCCATTTTTTCCAGCGAAAGTAGATCTCCTCCAGCAGCAGCACCAGCAAAACAGTTTTAGTTAGTTCTTTCCCTATAAAACTTTATTCCAACAAAAACATCCAGTCTGACAATGCATCCCAAATAGCACCTTCTTCTCTCTCTACCAGCCCTTTACTTTTACACACATCAAGTGTTATTGTGTACAAAAAAAGTACCATTTGCAAAAGAGAAAGAAGGAAGTTGGAACTTCTTCCAGTTTAGTCCAGTATGTAGTCCACACTCACACACGGGGAGAGTGAGAGAGGGAGAAAATACAATAGAGAAAGAAAAATATACACACACACACATTTTTAGTCTCAGATCCTCAGAAAATAAAACTACTTTCTCTCGCCAGAAGAAAAAGAAGGCATTATTAAAATAAAAATGTGCCTCTCTTTCTCTTGCCTTTATAACATGTATGTATAGTACTACTTGGCCCACTATTACTGGATTGGGAGAAAACTTTTTATAAAAACATTATTATTTCCATTATAGCATAAACAGAAAGAGTTTACCTAGTTTCTATTCTTTGGTTTTTTTTCTCTCTAGGTGAGGGTTTGCTAATGTAATGTGTGAAGTGAAAACCCAAAACAAGAAAGGGAAAAACCTCAACAAAAAAGATACTTTCACCACAAAAGAGAGAACAGTGGACTTTTTTTTCTAGTTTTTTAAAAAGTGAAAGTGCATCATCAGTCCATATTTCTCTGATTCATCGCATTTCGCAGTGTGTTGCACTTGAAGGCATTTAAAAACCCGAAAACTCTGTCTCTCTCAGCAGCAGCAGTAGTAGCAAAATATCCTTCCAGCAAAAATTTGTCCGGAAAAACCCATCCCTTTACACAAACCACGTATATAGATGTTCGTTAATTTTTCATGGAATTAAAGAGGACAGGAGGAAAATATCAGATGAGAATAAAATAAATATGTGGAATACTTGGAAGCTTGCGGAGAAAGTTTGAAATATTCCAGGGCAAAAGAGTTTTTTAAAACTTTCCTTCCCTTACTTCCCTTTCCGTTTCCCTGCTATTTTTCCACCACATTTTTCCCCAGTTTTTGTAGTGTGTGCGGTTGTGCGAGAAAATGGAAATTTGCATAGGATGCTGCTGAGAGAATATAAAAAAATGCTTTCCTGGAATAATGTGGGATACTATTTATTATTCATTCGTAAAATGCTTCCATCCGAGAAAGTCATCGGTAGCTTCCATGAGACATTTTTATGTTGCCTTCTTCGTATGTAAAATGGGAGAGATGAGAGATGAAGTTAGTGAGGAATGTGGAAATTAATGGAGATTTGAGGCATCATCATCATGTTTGTGAGTGAGTAGTGATGAGGTGTTGTGCAGGTGGCACAAATGGCCTTATCCTTATCTTTTGTTTGGTGGCGAGCTCAATGTACGCAGGCAAGGTCATTTCAATTTTTGTCTGGAAAATAATGTGCTACTGCAACTACACATCCTGTGTTGCAGTTGTACATGTGAAAGTGCAAATGGAAATCTGGTGACAGTAAAATGAACAGGAAATGTGGGAATACGCCAAAATTGGAATGAGGAAAAGTGCAAGTGTGCAAGGTTTTGTGAGTTTGTGCAAAGCAGTGAAAGTTGGAACAAAAGCCTGAAGCACCTTTTCGTGAGAGGAGGCGCAAGTTTCCTTGAAAAAGGTTGAAAATATATTTCTCATATTCAATAGCCCAATGACCACCTATTTTTTGCATAAAAAATAGAAAAATTTGGTTGGTATTGGAATTGGATATGCTACATGCATGATGATAATTATGGAAGAGCGTCTAGGTCAAAGTGACCACCGTTCGGGAGGTGGAGGTGGTGCGGTCTCCTTGGGTCCATCTTCTGCTGCTGTTGCAGGAGCGTCGGGAGGACGAAGCAACGGCGTTTCAAAGGGCGGAGGAGGTCCGACTGTAAATCCCTCACCTCAAAGACTTAGCCTGATGGGCGCCGTTGGAGGGAGTGATCCACATTCCCCAGGAGATGGGGAAGATGGAGGCTTCCAGGAAAGGCTCATTCCGCCGAGGAAAACTTCTGTTGAGACGCAGACAATGACTGATGATTCCTATTATCAAAGGAAAATTACTCCACGTGTTCCTAAACGTGAGTGTTACTGACCAAAACTGCTTCATTGTTTTGTTTTCCAGGATTACAAGAGTTTTTCATGGTTTTCGTGTGATTATGTAGGCTGTAAAATCGCCGTGTATCTGGCGACGGGAACGGCAGTAATTTTGGAACCCGAAAGTGGTAGTTCGTGCACTGCCAAGGAACTACTTCAATCAATCGTGGAGAGTGAAGAACTTGCCCTTCCGCCTTATGCTGGAGAAGTCTTCTCATTGTGGATGGCTTCTTCGTTTCTTGGTAAGATAATCTTTATGATAACTCATGAATGATGATAAAGCATGTTCGCTGACTGGATTATATTTGCAAACTTTTGCAGAGGTCCAATTAAAGCCAAATCAACAGCCACTAGGAGTTCGAAAGAACTGGAAACGGCTGTTGCACAATTACAGCTCAGCAACTCACATAGAGGCAGAGTCTGATGATCCTAGAATTTGTCTGCGGCGATCAGCGTTTTTGACAAAGCAGGAGGAGATGCGTATCACGGATAGTAAAATTTTGGAACTGTTTTATGCAGAAGCGCGTCATAACATCCTAAGTGGCCGTTACCCGTGCGAGGCTGATGATTACTCCATGCTAGGTGCCCTTCAAGCAGGAATTGAAATGGGGACCTACAATGTTGAGATTCATACGTTTGAATTCTTCCGGTATATAAAAATGCATTTCTAACTGATACGTTTCTTCTGGAAGACTGAAACTAATTAATATTGTGTTTTATGAATTTTGTTGCAGACAAAACCAGCGTCAGTTTCTACCTGAACATGTTTGTGAAGCAACATGGATTCCATCGTTTTTATCAAAAAGCAGAAAGAACTCTCCAGCATATCTCCTGTTGGAAAACTTTCGGCGGATTCCGCCCACAACGCCGTCCAGGAAGTTGGTCCGCAAGTATCTCGAGCTATGCTGGTCACTACCATTTTACGGGTAAGAATTTCTTACTAAGAAATACATTTTGCATGGTTTTAGGAGAATTACGGACTGAACTATGAATTGTCTCATTATGACTTTTAGGAGTGCGATGTTCCATGGTCAGGTGGAAAGTCCAGCAAAAGGCCTTTGGTCATTCCTTGACCACCCAGACAGCTTCGTTTTGGTGGCTATCAACAGCCACAGCCTTCATGTTATAGACTATTATAGAAATGTACGTTAATTCTAAAATGAGCATGTTAAATAAAAAATTTGGATGATGATAATGTTTCATATTAATGTTCTGCAGAGGATACTGGTTGGTGCAAGGTTTGAATCCTTGAAGGTCGAACTCGGATGGCCTTCCAACGAAACAAACCCCAATTGCCTCCCCTGCCTTTTTCTCCAGTTCTCTGAACTTGAAAGCAGACAGAGTAAAATGCTACAAATCTTTTCGAAACAAGCGCCGATGATGGATGCCCTAATCAGTAGGTTCCATAGGGCACGTAGCAGGTCACATCATGGCCTGGAATCCTGTGATGAAGTAGATGGACGTGGAGGGATGGAGAATGCGGAAATTGATGGTGGTAAGATTCATTCATATGCTAAGAAATTTACACATAACTTCCGGCTTTTGAAGAATAACTATGGCTTAACCTTTCATTTCAGATTTCTTTGTATCGCTGAAAACAGTGACTCAGTGTGGGGAGGAGAACTCCTGTCTATCAAATAAATTGAGTGAGCTAGCCCTCGCAGCGTTTGACGAGGAAGGAATCTGTGTTTCCAAAGCGGGATCGTGGGCTTTCGCTCAATAGCATTTAATGATGCACAATCGTTCTTTTTAAACTTTTATACGAAATGTTTAGCAAAGCAAGACATGCATATTTTATTAAAATATGTATGCCGAAAAAATATAGGAAAAAAATATTCTATCTAGTGTTTTCTGGGTGTGTTTTATATCTTTGTAAAGAAGAGAAGCTCACAAGAAAGCGTTTGCACGTTTTTTGCATTTATATAGTCAGCTAACATGTAATTCCCTTTACAAAAATGTTAACTTGTAACTAGTTATCCATGTATGACTATAACCATTCAACTTTGCGAGAATAACGAAATGCGTTAAAATACATATACAGCTAAACATACTCGTACGTAATGTTTGATAAAAGAGTGCATGCAAAAATGTTTTAATTTTTGTCAGTTATTGCGGGCGATACTTTAGGTACTTACTACGGAAAACGCAGAAAAAATTAATTATCGAAAACGAGAAAATTTGGTAATGAGTCTTCTCTTAACCAGTAAAATCTAACATAAAATCGATTAAGGTTAAGCACCACAATATTGTAAGTGAAATTATATGAATTGAACAAGTTCTTCTCAGTGATTTTTTAAGGAATGAAAATGTTATCATAAGTTGATTGGATTTTTATGTTACTTATTGTGAAAGAGAAGGATTTCGATAGCGTAAACGTTTTGGCTAGTTTTGTATTCTGTTGTTGAATTCAGTTACAAGCATAATTAACTCCTCTAGTCAGAATCGAGTTGACCATGAATGGGCAAGAGTCAAGAGAGCAAGAATGAACCAATACTGACGTTTTTTTTTCATTACTGAAAGATACACACGTGTAAAAGTATACATAAATCGCAAAAGTAATAATTTGAACCAAGTAAAGTAACATAATATTTAGGATAAAGATGTAATATTACACATTATATAAGAATTCCTAACAGTGAGGATGTAAATCCGCAAAAGGCAAAGTAGCGCAAAGTTCTTATCTTAAAAAACTGAGTAATTGTTTTTTAAAGTTTGAACTTACTATTAACGTTTTAGTTAATTTTCAGTCATTGCTACATAATTTTCGTTACCTTTTTACACTAATTTATATCTAAGTACTTTCCGAAACCAATAATGCTCATAATACCCACATTTTGTGTTCGTTTCTTCCGATCTCAAACTTAAAGATAAAGTACTTAATTTACCTTTGATCTTCCTCCTTGTTTCTAGTTTACAATCAGTATTATAAAAATGCATGTACGTACTTCTTCCATAATCCCAATGTTTTTCCTTTAAATAGTGAATAAACTTGATACAGCGTGTCGATTGTCGATGGCGAGTGAATGAATATAGTCGTTTCTCTCGTTAATAAGCTTTAAAGAGTTGAATAAGAAATCATTGGTACTACAAAAAAATACAAAATTAGATAAGTGTCCGAAATCTTTTAGAAACTAACATTAGAATAACTTGAGATATTCATTAAAGCCACAAATTGCAGTTATAAGTATATTCAAAGAAAAGAATTTAACTGATCGTGAGTGAGATAATGTAATGATGCCCGTTTTGAAAGTTCAATTGAAAAAAAGTTCCCTACAAGATCATCATCATTATGATTATTTAAAAGCAAAGAGTAAAGAATACTGTTGGGAAGTAAACATCTTTATAGGTTTTGTGTGTGAGTGATCAAGTGCGATAAGTTACATCCACAATCCATGACATACTTAAATAGTTAAGTAACTGTACTTTTAATACTTGGATAACATTAAATACAAAGTTAATACTTTTAAGAATAAGTTAAGAATGATCATGTTATACGTACTATAATAAATTAGCATTTTAAGAAAAATAGTTACAACTACAATGTCGCAACGTTGTAAAATACCGATCGCATCTTCATGTAACTCTTGAACAAGATCCCGTATATAAACTAGATTGCTAAAAGTGTAATCAGTTCTTAAATTTCAATTGATGATTATATACATACACAACACAATGTAAGTTTCGTCTACATGCTAAGGTACTTAAGTCACAAAAAACATTTAACTCTACAAACGTACTTGAATGTCGATGTCGTGTATATGTCACAACCGTTTGTTTTTGCATTGAACTCCTTTGAAACGCAATGGTATTTGATAACAAGAAAACGAATTATTATCGAATAAAATATCACCTGAAAAACTAACATTTTTGCTGTTCTCAATACTACTGTGGGTCACTTCAATACTTTCATGCTCAGTGATGAAGGGTCCGTTGTACTGGATTTTGAATTTAAAGTATTTGTTGGCCTTCTTTCTTGACGCAGTGAAAGCGTGCCTTGACGAAAATGTTGACTCTGGAGACTCGCTTTCAATGTTTCCAAAGTTAGAGATCATTTGAAGTAATACGGGCGGAATAGATGGTAGCCGGATAACATCCTGATAGTGGCTATTGCCATGAATGACAGAGTTTAAATCGCCTAAAGTAACTAGACAAATATGGGCATATGTCTTGGCCAATGGTTTGCTTGTAAAATCCATAAGATCCGAATCAGTGATTATTTTTCTGCAAAGAAAATGTAAATATTATTTAGAACTTGTACCCTACTTTGAACTTAAAAATATTATGTACTATGTACTTGTAAAATTGACGTAGAACACGACTTTCGAACTGTTCCGCAGCAGCTTTCGAAATAAAGTTACTTTCGTCCGGCACATAGGGAAAAGGTACATCAAAGCAGTAAACTTCCTTAGGGCAGTATAATGAAGGACCAAGAACCAAAGTTGTTGACACAATCTTTTTCGGATGACCACAACTGGTCATTCCAAGGTTTTTACGTGAAACATCAACCAGTAACCGCTTCAATACCTGTAAGAAAACAATTAACAGGCTCAAATCACATTGTAATTTCTAGGTATGGTGCACAGACACCAGTTAAACCACAAACTGACCTCAAACGCCGACTGGATTGAATTATATGCCTTAGATTCCAGTGCCATAGCCCGACTCCTCTGTCTCTCCAGTTTACCCAAAAGCAGACGCTTTTTCCGTTCTGAAATCTTAAGTAAAATCATATCAACATTTAGGTAGCTGTAGCTATTAGTCATTTAGTCTAAAAGCTTGTGTAGTGTAGAATTCTAATTACCATTGCAGAAATCCTATCCCGTGGATTCACGACTTCCGGATTCTTATTCTTAGTTCCTTGCTCGGAGGAATCCATACTTTGTACTGGAATTTGACCACGGAAACTTGCATTGTTTAAAAAAACAGCAGTAGCGTCTTCCAATTTCTTCTGTTGTAACGCTGAAACCTGTAACTGTTGATAAGGCATGGGAATTTGCCCACGCTGGTACAAAATGTAGGTTACTCCAGCCTCCAGGATGGAAGCCATTTGGGAGCTGGACAAAGGACTATCCACATGAAATAGCAGCTCCATTTCAATTTTAACTTCAGTTTTGACGGTGAAAGTAATTTAATTTAATCATTAAATGGTTAGAAGATATGTGTTCAGTTGTTTGCAATCAGTCAGCTTTGTTATGACTTGGTATGTGACCAAAAACATCAGCTTGTTTTCATGCATGTGCACTTGCAGCAGAGCAGATCATAACAATCAGGGGAAAACATCAACGGTCAAAACAAAGCTTACACACGCGCACGCTCGTCTTTGTCTACTTGGCTAGCGTCCTTTGTAAACTTATGAAAACGGCTTGCCAGAAATTTATTGCCCGATTGCAATTTGATAAGGCATATTTAAGCAATTAGTGACTCGTGAAAAAAATGCATTACAGCCAGATAAATTCCATATAATTTCCATCTTGCGTACAAGCATGTACGTTTTAATGGAGCAAATTAGACCTTGAAGGGTCACGCGAAATGTCTTTATCTCAGTTTAAGGTGCATGGTGCATGACTGCTTAATTGATCGTGCGCGTGCGTTTTGTTGTTCCTTCCTAAATGACTTCTAAATGTAAAGAAAAGATATTAAATTGATGACAGCTTGATGATAGATTAAAAATCTCATCATCATGATGCATCATGCAAACAAAATTGAAAATGTGCCCGATGCATACAAAAGCAAAATGTCCGAGTTTTATTATAGGTAAGTTATTTTCAATGTACGTATATAGCATGTAACTTTCCATTTCTATCCTTATCAAGATATTTGGTAAAATTACCTTATTTTAATACCTAAAAAGCAAGTTAATTTGCTTTTATGAATAGTTCGCTTTGATTCTAGGTTTTGCAAATAAGCTAATACAAACAAAATATTCTTCTGGTTGAAGTGGTGAAACAAGAGAAAACATGCAAGGTAAGGTAGAGTCTTTCTTGGAATTTGTGCGTTATGCTGAGAGAAGGGAGAACAATGGAAAATCGGTAAACATGTTACTACGAAGAGTTTATTGTATAACGGATAGATTGCATTTTATTTGACGAGAACTTGTGTCATTTGGTGCAAAATAGCCGAACGTGCTCGAATAGGTAATTCAGAAATTAAAAGAGCTGATTGCATATTACATTTACGATGTTTACTTTTGATTGAATCAAAACTGAAAAGATTTTGGAGGTTTAATCGGCTCAAGTCTCAAGTGTGATAGACTGTAGACTCCTTACAACCGAGACCGGCCTCCCTCCAGCAGACAATCCTCCCCACAGACTCCAGCAGACTACCTATAAAGGATGTCTAGTTCACGAATTTTGAGTTAGGTGTGAAGTAGTCGTTCATTGTCACAGTTGGCAACAAGCACCTTATGCAGTGCACATTATACACCAACATTGTATTTAGGTTTCCGAAGATGTGAATGAATATCTCCTTTCATCATCATAATCGTATTTGCAGGAGCGATGTTGTGAACGACAATAATTTTGCATTAAAATTAGTTGATATAGTTAGTTTTTAGCACATCATTCGCATGCAACTTGGCCAATTTGCTGCATATCATAATATACATAATATCCGCAAGCAGTTGTGTATGCAACTTAGCCGATATGCACATGATGATTCTGTTCGATATACCATTAAGGATGAGGCAGTAGTAAATTTTAACTACACCATACCCCACAACATACACATAGGCATCCATCCATACACTTCAATAGCAGGAAAAACCAACACCACACACAGCAAACATGGCAAACTTATATCCGTTTTTATTTCAGATCTCTATCCTCTATAATCCCAACGTTCATTTTCATCCCTTTGCTTGCTGTTGTCGTGTCGCAAGCCTCTCTTCCCACATCAGCAATAAAAAGAACCATAAAAACGTACAAAATCCCCCTTCGTCAGTGCATTCCTATGCATTCAGTTCGTCCATCCGTCGTCCATCGTCTCTATTCTCTACATGTATAAAAGCTACTTAGGTACTCAAAAGACTTTTCTCTCGATTTTGCTCGCGCTGAACAAGAATACCTTGTAGTCTGTCCTGTTCAAAAACTTAATGCAATCTTTATGGCTTATGGTTTTTTCCTTGTTTCCCATTCAACTTCATTTCTTTTCATCTCTCTGGTTCTGTCTTTATTATTGAGACCCCACCAACCAACCACCATACTATGCACTGCCTCTCATTCTTATAACATTCATAAAAATAAAATATACAGCAACACAATCCCATTACAATTTTCCAACGTAAGAGACAAGGTCTTCTTTACTCAGATTAACGTAAATCGTTAGTTGGTGGTGGTAAACGAACGTTAAATCATTTTAACTTTGTTTTTTGGATAAGTCACGTCCATAGAAAAAGTGCGAGATGACTAGTTAGTCATCGGGCAGAAGAGTAGTGGTAGCACTAGCACGACGAATACAAATCATAGTAATCTGTAGACTGTAAAGCTCCACTAAAAAATACGGGATTAATGCAAATGAATAATGTGTTGATTTGTCTACCTGCATATTATTATATTTTTTGTGGGAACTAAAAAAACTAGAGCAGTTTTAAAGCAAGTTGTAGAAAGGTAGACAGTCTCTGGTACAAGTAGTGCAATGGTTTATAAACCTTATTTTTTAATGACCTGTTAATCATTCTCCTGGACAAGTGGGAACAAGATGGACGTTCTTCTTTGCAGGTTATTTTTTAATGGATTATTAAACAGTCTGGAGTGATATCTTGAGAATTGTGGTTTGTAATTGTATGGTGGTTTTGTATTCTCAATGCAGCCGAAAAGCCCTGGCTTTTCACACCGAGTTTTGAACTAGGGGTGGTTCACCCCGCATTGGATGTTTTTAGGAATTTTTAGCACGTAGAAAAAAGGTACGTTGGCAAGAGGGCGGTTTTTAGAGGCTCCACTTGGAATTGCTTGATTTCTAGGCAACGTAGTTAATTGTGTTTTGTTTCCAACCAATTAATTGTCGTTAAGGGAAAAGGGATTGATGTTGATAATAATTTGTAGAATTAAACTCAGCAGCTGGGCTGGAGTGGGTGTTCCAAGTTGGGTTCTTGAATAACAGTAACAGTATATTTTGATTGTATTTGCAGACGCCGTTGTTGACTGCCCAACCTGGTGGCAACATAAACGAAGATTTTAAAGTAGGGGAGTAGACTGATAGCTGGCGAAATTGATCCCAATTTGATAGAGCTTCATCGTCTCCTCGAAAAACTAGCTAAACGGGAAGGAGCCAAAATGCCGTCTCCCGTTACAGCGCAGCTAATCCTTATACAAGGAGATTCAGCCAGTTTTCAGGCAACAATCGATCTTGAAAACCATAACGTAATTGAACAATATTAATATAATGTAAAATAGTATTATTCTTACACGGGATGCTTAATTTTGCTTAATTTTATTTTTGTTTAACAGCGAGTTATTGGAAGGGCTCAAAATTGTGACATTGTTTGGGGCTCGCTCCAAATATCTAGAAAACATGCCACGTTGGAGTATATGTGTCCTAAATGGTATATCCGCGATTCTGTAAGTGTCACATGATTAACTAATTATGCTTTTATTATAGGTTTAGAGTCTTTCTACCAATTTCTAATAAATCTAATTCTCACACAGAGTACAAATGGACTATCAGTCAATGGAATGAAATTAGTGAAAGGAGAGCTCTTTCCATTAAAGGATCAGGATATTATTAGCTTTATTCCAACTGGAACTGTAAGATATAGATTTAGATATATCCCACTTCCTTCAGCAAGAAATGCTCCTGCTGCTCACCCCCAACCCCAACCCAGAGCGATCTCGCCTCAACCGTCAACCTCGGGTGCAGCATTACCATCTACCACTACTACCAATGGTTCAGCTACTTCTGGACGGAATTCTGTGGAACTGATAAGAGACTCAGACGAGGAAAGCAATCATAGTGAATCCCTTCTAAGTTTGGATCCACCGGATGATTACTTTAGTTTTAGTGGGGATGAATTGGGGGGTGCTGGGTCATCAACTGGATCAACTGGGTCTGGGTCATTACCATCCTTGGATGTCGAATCTGATAACGGATCTGTTGGACCAAGTGCATCGAAAAGAAAGCATAATGTAGATTCTTCGTAAGTTGACAATTGACAAGCAATTTAACTGTCTCATGTAATGCGTATTCTTACTTGAGTGTATGTACTTTTTTATTTCATCAGGGATAATGACAGCGATAATAATTCGACGGACCATAAAAAGAAACGTGTTCAATTTAGTCCGTTATTAGATGATGACGAGTCTAATAATAGTAAGCCTGATTCTCTTTGTGACAATAGTAAATTTAAAACTCTTCGCTTAGCTAGCAAAAAGGACTTTATGTCTGAGGAGCAAATCAACCAATGTAACGATGTGGAAGCCCTTAAAGTTCACCTGAGGGAGTGCGTGACGAAATTAAAAAGTACTGAGGTTCAACTAAAAAATGTTGAAATTGCACGAGACATGGACCGAGAAGAGTTTCGACAGAAGGAGCATGATGTCCGCTCGGTTAACGCCGCCTTCAAAGAGGAGACTTACAAAAAAGTTTTAGAATTAATGGATTCTGAACTAAGTTGTTCCGTCTGCAACGAAGTTTTCATTCAAGCAAGTTGAAGTATAAATTAAATTTTACAAACTTTTATTCAGATGTATTAATGGAAATTGTTCTTTGAATTGCAGGCAACGGTAATAGACTGTGGGCATACATTTTGCCAATTCTGTATCAATGAGTGGGCCCGCAAGAAACCGGAATGTCCCATTTGTAGGAAAGCTTTCCGGAACAAGTCTCGTCACATAGAGATGGAAAATTTTATTACAAGAATATTCGAGTCATTTTCAGCAGAGATTTCCACAAAAAGAAAGATAAGCATAAAAGAACGGGAAGATCAAGCCAAAAAGGCTGTGGAGGACGCTCGCGCAGCCGCAGCAGAGAACCAAGCGAGAGGAGGTAACAACTTTCACGCTTTTATTCAATCCACCGCAGAGCGGTATGTGGACTTCTTAGCTGAGCTTCATCAGATTAACGAAATTCTTGGTCCCCGTGCAGGAGGGGGGAGAGGTGGCGCAACCAGTGCAGAACGCAGAAGGAGTAAGTCTATCAATGGAAACCGTCCAATGATCGAAAAACGGAATTTTACAAAACTGTATTTCTCTGTAGGTGCCAGAATCCAAGATCGAGTAATTGATGCAGTTGTGGCAGGAGCTGGAGCTGCCGGACAAGCACCAGTAATGCGACCATCAGGTCGAGTGGGTCGTAGGCATAGACATCCGGTAACTGTCGACTTGAGTAACGCTCAAGGTGGTGGTGGTGCTGCTGCTGCAGTTCCACAGCTAAATATGGTACGTTCTGCTTCTGCTCGGGCCGTTCCTGTTCCAAATCTTAACCCCGCCGCTCCTGTTCCAGTTGTTACGCTAAACGATACTGGGGAAGACCCAAATCCTACCCCTCCAACCGTGAGGTTTCCTCAATTTATGAACTGTAAGTTGCACGATTCTTTTTTACCTCTTTATGTGTTTTATGCAAGTTTTTAGATTTTTGTTTTGTTGTAGTATTATCAACAGCTTTGTTGAATATAATTTCATTTTACCTTAGGGTTCCATTGATCATCGATTTTTCTTGCCACTTTGTCTAGATGTTCGTTATCGTCGGCTGCCCAATATGGTTAATGAATTAAACGTAAACGTCGTGAACGGAGGATCAGCAAATTAAAATACATGTTCTGGTAGAAATAAGAATCAACTTTTAGTTTAGTAATTAATCATACAGTGAGCAAGTGACTCTGTCGTCGTCGTTGTTGTTGTCTCTGTGTCTATTTTCCTAAAAATATACGAATAGGTACAAGTAACCAAACATCACCAAAAAATACCTTTTGTATAATACGTTTTTGGTAAACTGTAAATAGTCATTTTGATATCCAAGTAGGGTATCGAACAAATTATTTTATGTGCTATGATATTATACCGTTCACATTTTCACATCCCATTTCACTTGGCGATACGCTCAGATACATTCGCTTTACTATTAGAATGAGGAGTTTTATGCTTCTTCATGTAAATTATAGTCCTGTAAATGCAGTTTCAAAAATAAATCGTTTTGTTGTGGTACTCATGCTATCTTTTAAAATGCATGTTCCGCGTAAGTTCAGAATCCATGATCTTATTAGGTCTTAACCTGTTTCTTGTAAATATAAAAAAAGTAATTGTCAATTGTCAAGTTGTTCGTATTTTAACCGAATCAAAGTTTTCTGAATTATGAAAGATAATCTTCTCTGACATTATGTATTTATTGCGTAAAAATAGAAAAATTAAGTTTATTTAAGGGATCGATTATTTAACCCAACCATCATCGTTTGGCCAATTTTATAATAATATCATGAAAGCTATTAAAACTAAACTGATAAACTGATTTAATTGTTTTTTGAATAAAGAAAACATGATGACAATGCACACTTTGTGCATTATCACTATTATACTTGTTCCAAAAACGGATGTGTCTCTGTCCAGTTATTAAACACATTTCTTTATTGATATCCAAACTTCCAAACCATGGGAAAATCTCATACAACAGCCATGTTCACAAATTCACAACAACAAAAATATATAATGAATGTGACTAGACGTATTAAATTATTAAATCTTAAATACTCTTCAGCACAGCATAAAAACATGGAATAATTCACAAAAGGAGGTAAAGGTAAAACCTACACATTATCACACTTTAGACAAAGGAAGATATAAAGTTGTTAGCAGTTATACAGTCGCTGCAATTGGGTTTAAAAAGTTGGCTATATATTAATAATTATCAAGAAGAATACATACTTTACCATATTTCTATTTTAACATGCGCAATTCTGAATCACTGAATCTATTTTCTCACTGCAATAATTTACATGTTTTTTGTGATAGCAAATATTTAGTGACTAAATAAGTATAAAGTAATTTTTTAGCTCTATCAACATTTGCCGCTGCTATAATTATAATGCTAATCGAAAAAGGATTATTAACTTTTTATTGGTCCTTCTTTGCTTTATTATTGGAAGATTTACTTTTTGGTGAGGTAGACTTGGTTTTGCTTTTGCTGGTAGAAGTAGTGGGAGAACTACCGTTTGGACTGGCATTGTTACCACTTGTTGTAGCGCCATCACCACCCTTTAACTGTTTAGGAGATCCATTCTGTTGAGATGAGGACTTTTGCTTCTCCTCCAACATTTCCGCCGAAAATCCAAACTCATTCACACGAGTAGGATCGACTCGATAAATGTAGCGTTGATAAAGGTAAATGAAAAAGATTACATCATCACGAAGACATCCGATACGGTACATGGTTGGCATTTTGATGACAAACGCAAAAATGTCGTCGATAAAGGTGTTGAGAAACTTGTAGCTGAGCATTCGCCAGGGCAAATGAGCAACCGACTTTAGTTTGTAGTTGATAAAGAGTTGAGGAGTCATCATGATAAATCCAAAAGTAAGGAGGAATCCGTACAGCATGTTCAAGACCCAAGAGTACCATCCTTTTTGTTCCACGTACATTAGGGAGTAAATGGCGTAGCCAAAGAGAAGTGGAAACAGTAACCAGGATAGATAGCGGAATGCGAGCATGTCATACTGTTTCGTGCTGGATTCCACGTAGGAGCCCTTGTCGGACAGACGGATTCGAGGAATAACGCCCATGATTAGATTTTCTCTGTCCAGCTTGACATCCATAACCTTGTGAATTTTCCAAATCTCAATTAGCAGCCCAGCAAATACGCTAACTTTAATGACAAAGTTGGTCTCATTATCCAGCACGTAAAGTAATACAATCAGGGATTGAAACACGTTGAAAAACACACTCCGCACCGAAAGTCCTTCGAGACTCTTTCTGTCGTTCCAAAACTGAATGTCTGGAAATTAGAGAAGACCAAATAAATTTGGTAAGACAAACAGAAATATTTGAAAACTTGGCATGTTTAGCAATAGAGTTTTCCTTACCATTCTTAAACGCAAGGAATTCGAAAATACTGTGAAGTATCGATACAACAAAAGTCAATCCCAGAAGATACGGGTTAGTTCCAAGGAATGCTTCCTTCAGGGTATCTTGTTCATCATCGTCTTCTTCTTGACCAGTCAAGAAGCTTGCACTTGCAGTCCACTGATGTCGCATCGACTGAGCAGCGTAGAGCTGCCATTTGAATAAGGATAGTGGTTGGAAGGTGAGCGTCAGTGGCAATACTCTAAAGATACAAGAAATATAAAACTTTGCAATTATTTATTTTTCTGAAAATTCAATCAAGCATCTAACAATTAATACTTACGGTGTGGTTTCATTAACGGGATAATACTCCTTTCCCAAGTTCCAATAGTCATTGTAAAACAGGATCGGCTGGTATTTCAACTCGTTTGGAAGGAATTTGATGTACTCATTCAAAGGCACTGGAACTGCACCCATTGTCCACTGAGTCCAGTCAAAGACCAAGTTTACAGTCAAGTTGGGATGCCAATGGGATATTATCTCTGACGACATCACTTTTGCTTTCTATAGGAGTTGAAATGAATAAAATTACTTGTACATGATAAACACGAAAAAGTTCTGGTAGGTTCATTTTTACACACACCTCTTGTTCCTCCACGGTGAGCTTAGTTTCTCCAGTTAAAAGGTTATGGGTTTTCTGATAACGCTTTCGCTTGAACTTGTTAAGCCTCCTGGAGGAATGGAGTGTTGTCGATTTGGAGTATAAATGTCGTTTCGTGGGATCCGGTGAAAACCCTCTTGGAACAATGTAAGTATGTATGTAAATAGAGCCATTGTTTTGAACTTGCTGAAAAATCAAATAAAGACAATTTCAAACAACAGTGACAATTAAAAGAAAACAGAAACATTGGATACTTTATTGAATTCTTAGCATAAATGATAAAATGTTTCTGAGAAAAGACTAGACAAATGTACAAGAAGCAAGAATCAAAAGCTGGACAAAAATAATTTGAGCTTAGAACTAAAGAGCAATAATTATGATATCGTGGTGCGAAACAAAGAAAATTAAAGCTAGAAAGTAGAAGTTTGAAAAGCAGAACTGGCAGCGGGCGAGATGAATCAAGATCTAAATGTAGACATCTGTAAGAAAGGAGTACCTTGGACACTTGGACCTCAGTTGAGTAGACAAAAGTCCCATCCCCGTGAAGACCACCGTACCAGTCACCGTAGACTATTCCTCCCTGCTCCCATATCAAGTTAGCATTAGAAAAATTGGATATTCCTTTACTATCTTCAGAGATATATACATACATGTCCTGAAAAACAAAAAAAAAAGATTAGAATCAAGTCTCATACTCCATACTCCAATTTGGTAAGTTGCAAACTATCTTTAGCCTCATACTAATTCCGTGCCATTGATGAAAATATTGGAGGAAGCCAAGCTAGCAGGGGCTTGCACTCCTCCTCCTCCACCTGCTCCAGCAGCCGGTTGCGTTGCAGGTTTTGAACTACTTCGCCAAAACGTCATTAGGAAATAAATCATTAATGCCCTGAGAATCAAGGACTTGACCATGGCGAAAAACTTTTCCGCGGGAGTGGGCTGATACTGTTCACGCGCTCTATTTACTTGCTCATCAAATGACAACTATATGAAACAGGACATAAATTTAATTTAAAACTTATCCAAGAAGATAAGCACCTACTGCTACAAAGTTTTAGTATTTCATTTACCTCTTCTTGTGGAGCCGCCCCGTCTTCATCCTCCCCTCCTTCATTGTCATTCTCCCGTTCTCGAACACTTACATTGTTATCAAACTGAACCCTCCGTCTTGGACCCTCATCTGTAGTAGGTCCCTGTCCTTCCGGAGTGTCTGTGACATCCTCAACCCGCACCATTGTTGCAACCGTTTATCTAAAAAACAACAACAAAATCTTAGTGATCCTTATCTTTCCTCCAAAATTAAATAAAAATTGAGCGTTAATAAACTGAATACTATAATTATAAATGCTTGTAGCTTTAGAATCACAGCTGGAATTGGAAAATCTTTGTAGAAACGTGTCAACGTGTATCTCTGGCGAATCTACTCTCGTGATGTACCACCCTATAACCTCAAACAAGCCAGCTACCACATGTTCGGAAAGCCGCTCATGTTCGAGAGAGCTCGCAACTATTCTCTACTACTCAGCAACCAATTCCATTCACCTAAAAAACCGTCGTCGCCACATGGCCTAGTGCCAGCTTACTTTAAAAAAACCAAAATGATAACCGGAAATCAAAAGTTAATCAATTTCCTACTGCTACCTTTATAACCACTTAATGTCCAAAATACAAACAAAAGTCATATGATCCTACGTCCATGTGACTGTCTCCAGCAGTCAGTCCACGCCCCAAAACAAAATGCACGTAAAGATACAGATAGCTAATCAATCAGTTTACTACTCACCTCATAAAAATCCCAATTAAATTATCTCTTTTAATCTCCGCTGCTGCACTATTCACTTAACAAATTCCGTGTCTTTAAAAAACACCAAAATAAATCGTCACACTTTGATCCACGTCTCACTCCTCGAGTCTTTGTGCAACTGTGCAAGAATTTAACCCTTTCTTCTTATTCTCTCGCGTCCTGCTGTATCTCTGGTCTACTAACTGCCTAGCCCTTTTTCTTGCATATTTCCTTTTCTTTTTTGGCTTAAAGCTTTCCAGAAAAGATCTAAGATTCTTCTAAGCACTTTGCTGGAAGCGCTTAATGTGTGAAAAATGAGTATTTTTAGTCGGCCTTGCAGTACGCTTTTAGTATAGCCGTGAGTATTCCATTAATTTCTTCCAAAGAAGAGCATCAGTATTCAGCATCAGCACAATTCCACATTCCCAAACAGCAGCAGCAGCAGTAAAAAAGAAGAAATGCCATCTAAAAAGAGTCATCCTTCACATTCTACTGTTAATCGTCGTGTGATAAAGAACTGCAGCATCATTTTTATGAAGAATCTTCTTTGCAAAAATTTGATCATCAAGCTGTGCTGCTCCTGCTGCTGGCTGATGAGAACAAGGTGGTGGTTGAACAGGTGTAATTCATTTGATATCTGAGCTGCTCACAAGAGATCGCGTGCGGTATTCCAGCCAGCTTTGTTCCCAAAAGGAAAAGAGAGGAAACCATTTCATGTGGAGTTTCTGACGGACTGGTAAGTTTGGAAAGTTTTTCATGTTCATTCTTACATTCCAGCTTTGGAAAGTTGGAACGGGAATTCAGGAATGGTAGTATATTAAGTTGCATGACATTGTTTGGTATATACATCACTTGACTTTCTTTCCACTTTTCCCTTCGTGTGTTCATATACATGGCTTGTGCACCTACTTTCTCCTTTTCATTCACATTTTTCCCTTGCCTCTCGTCTCTCGTGCTTTGTCTCATTCAACATTCAGCAGCAGGATATTTTTACAAAGAGGGCAATGGGGTTGTTCGGAATGGAACACGGTAATAACATTTCTCGTGCTACTGATTATGCGTCATATTCCATTGAGGAATATCGAATGCTAAACAAACAAGAGTTGAAAGTAGAAATAGCAGCAAAGCAGAGGGTAAAAACATGAAATGAAAATGTACCTATGCCTATTTTAAAGCATGGTAAATTTATTGGGGTATTGGAGTTTTCTTACATTTTATATTGCACGCATACATGATGGTCTTTTTGCCTTTTTGCATTAATTCATATGCTCTTTTCTTCATTTCATAATGTCATTGGGAATAGAATAAGGAACAACATGAATACAAAATGAAGGTTGCGAAAAAAATCGATGCTTTTCTTTCAATTTGAAAATTGCATTGCTTTCATGTACAAGAACACGGAATGAAAAAGTGTATAGGAAAATAGAGGGTTTTTATATTACAGTATTGAATTAAAGTTTTCATTTGGATTTTGTCCAGCTTTATCATTCATCATTTTTTCGTCATCCTTTATTAAAATGCCGAAGGCAATCAAATACAAAGCCAAGAAGATTCAATTCTTGGTATGTTTTTTAAACTCAAGTTTAAGTAAAAAGCATTCAGACAAAGTGCGAAATGGTATGTGTACTTGTTCATAAGCTGAATATTTACAAGCCATGGAACGGACCGAGTACAATTTCATGCCATATTAATAGGCAGAATAATATAAAACAAAAGTACATTCCAGTAGAGGTAGATGGAAGGATATTGTATTATACGACATGCCTACACGTAAGAAATTATTCTTTGTCATATAACAACATGTCCTGTTTGTGTGTGTGGAAGGAAAAAGCTATAAAGACTACACATATTCCTCTGTGCTAACTTATAAATATTTAAGTTTCAAAGCTGACTGTGTACTGTGTGTGTACATACTGCACAATTTTTCAGGCTGTGTGTACCAACACCAACAAGAATGAATTTTTCCTCTGATCTCTGCATTTTCTCTGAGCTAAAACATACCAAGAGATTTTTCTGAGAGTGAAGCGCAACAAGAGATTTTTTGTTCAGTCTACTACTAAAGCATGATCATCACCCTCTGATAATATGAAACGCTGCATATTAGCTCTTGGTGGAGGGATTGGGAATGGATTCAATGGATAATACACAAGGTAAAAAAAGATTCTTTCATGTGAGGTTTTAGGTTTTTCGGAGATGTGAATGCGATACGCTTAAATACGAGAAGGATGTTATGTTATGATTGTGAACGAAACTAAAAAAGATGATGGTGATGAGGATGACTATATGGCATGGCCATGCATTAAAAAATAGTAAGTATGCACGCCACACTGCTCAACACTGTATTCCATTTTTTCTCTGGTTTTTCATATAGGTAAAAATCCTGAGAGTATTGACTATACCACAGCATGCGATGGCATTCATACTTGCCATTTGCTCACTGGAGAGAGAGATAGCTCAACTCGGCTCTTTACAAGTTTTCTTGTGTTATTATTTTGTGCTCTAGAGATGGTCAAGAATAAAACAACAACAACGCAACATGAGAGTGTAAAAAACAAAAGCAGGATTTTTTATAAATATAGGGACACTTTTTTGCAAGTGTAATTTATTATCGTGTGTGCATTTAAAGTAGGATGAAAGACACGTAGAAGCTTTATAATTAGATGAGTTGGTGTATGTTTGTGCAATGCAAAAATGTAAATCCAGAGAAGACTAATTCGCATTGCGGAATTTGTTTTAAGTAGATAAAAACTTGGGAAACGGCTTTAGCAAGGAAAATGGTACATATTTTGCGCATCATGGAGTAATAATGGAATAGCTTGGAACATTCGGAAAGAGGAAAACACACATACACGAGGGAATAAAGTATGCATCATTTTGTGACGCGGAGGACATTAGCAATTTGCTAAAATTTTAATGAGTGTCATCTACTCTCCGTGCTGCCTGCCACGCACACACAAAAGTGGACAGTGACAAAAGTGTGTAATAATGAATGACAACAAAAAATGACATAAACAAGCGGACTCGTATAATGATGAATATTCATTAGTGTGCTTGAATGATCAACTCTGATGGTGTTTGGGACTGCATTGTCTGTTATAATTAACGACATTTTTGGTGGTGGTCATATACACACATTAGCAAACAAAGGCGCAAACTCGGGGAGAAATATAGGATATTTTGCCATGAATGAGTTCTGAGAGAAACAAGAGAGGGTGAATGGTGGTGGACTTCATTCACGTTTTTTCCTATTCTCTCAAGAGTCAAGAGAGAGAGAATGGCAATGTCAAAGAATGAACCATAAAGGCGAATTGGTGGAATGACGTTTTTTGGCGAATGATGTGATGTGACGTGCTGTGTATTGTAATCAAGATTGACAGTAAATCGCAAGACACACAGCAATAAAAAACATTATCGTTATGAATTATTGACCCTAAAATTAATTACCCCGTTTTTATGTCGCCGAGTACGAATAATTGTGTACGAGTTGCGAACGAGTACTATTCACGGACACTAAAGAATCTGTACCAAGTGTGTTATGTAATTTTTTGAATCTTGAAGTTTATTAGCCAATTACAGAAGGAAAATAAGAGATTTTTATCAGTATATAGTTCAATTATTTTTGTGACTTTTTAAATGACAAATGTCCTGCTGCCTTGCTGCCCAGTGCTCAAAAACAGAAACAAAAAGTTTGAGATTGTCACTTATTTGAAATAGTGTGCCTTTCAATTTCGTTACATAAATACCCATAATACTTTCCAAAACAACACGTTTACAAATTACAAACACGCAACGTGAGTTTGTAAACGCTTTTAAAGATTTAAGACTACTGACTATTTATGTGTTAAATATATACCTAACCAATTCGATGATTTATGCATTAAAAGATTTGAACGATAACCTCACAAACAAAAATTGGATCCAAATAAACAACTTATGAGAACGGTAAGTATCCGGTTCAATTTATCTTTTTTTTGCTTTGAATTTTGACCATTAACCATATAACTTTTGAGCATTTGCATTGTTGCAAAATGCGTTAGCACCACCACGGGCAAAACTAATTGCTACACCCGATTCTCGCAAAATAATTGATTGTTAATGGCGGTGATCATCAGCCTTCTACAAAAATCTATTGCCCTCATTATAAAATCGACAGGCCTGGTTGTAATGAGCTCAATATTATATCATTGATAAGCGCCATGCTGTTATTGCACTTGGTAATAAATGTTCAAGGAAAACGAAAATCAAGTTAATGCACTGCCCTTTATGTAATAAATTGCTTTTTGTGAAGTACAAAAGACAATAGGATGGCAATAAGAAATTAAAGAAGGAGCAACTTTTTTTATTATTATGTTTTGTAGGCACTCTGGAATTTCTAACAATAAAAATGAGCCACACACACTACCTGCCAATAAGTTTTCATGCATTATCGTCATTGTCAAAAGGTGTATTATCCCAGTTCAGTTATGCAAAAGTGCAACTTTTTAACAATCTGACAGAAAATGGTCCATTCGCCAGCACAACAATGCGATTCATTCTGCCAAATTGCTCTAAATATTATTCTAATTCTACGTCATTTAAAGGGGAATAACGTGGTATAAATGATGACGTTACTTGATTTACTTGTTCTGTTTAAGCCATGCATTGTTCTTTGATTCACTACTCGACAATTTGATTTCATTTTGACAATGACAACTACCTACGACCACCTTAATAAAATGTTGTAGGAGAGAAGAGAGAATATTGAGTTGAAATGAAATTACTTCTTGTTTTTCTGATGATGGATGAACACTACTCGTTGACTGCTTTCGTCTGACGTGTCGTTCGTGGCAAATGGGCGAGTAGGTACTTAAAAAATTTGCATATAAATTCCTTTCAGCGTCTTCTTCAGGCCTTGCGTATCTTTGTTGATCATCGTCTTTAACCTTGGCATAGTATTTTCGTTGTGGTTTGATCTCTGATCTAAACTTGCGTTTAAGCACGTAAGGAAATTAACAATTGAGCATGACTATTTACGTGCGATATATAGCCCAACAATCAATTTGATTAGACCTGCTTATCAATTATAAATGATTTTGGAATGTTGGGAAATTTTACAATTTTACGACATACATGATTGATGGAAATCTCGATTACTCAACAGTTTGTTTTAAGGAAGGGGTTAAATAACCACAACCAAAGACGTGTGTACGTGGCACGCAAGAAAACACACTTTTGGTTTGTGTTCTTTCCCCAAAAAACTAAAAAATACTGCATTATTTGTCATTTTCCATTCATTAAATAAAAATTAAGCTAATTATCGCCAAAAGTTCTAAGCCTAATTTTCAACAATCTCCAATGAACCAATGTGACCAGTGGTCAAAAACCCCACACGAATCTAATATGACCATATTACGTTACGTAGTTGGATGCCTGCAATTTGTCATTCATTACACGAGCTGATAACTCTATACAACTATCAACAAGCCAGTACACGAACCTCCTCATTCCATTCTAAATTCCAAACTCATTCCATCCAACCTGAAAACTTGTTTACATATTATACACCCCAAAGTTTTATGCAACTTCCTGTAATAATACTAGTGCTTATATATATATATTCTTCATTTTTGCCATGTCGAGGGAGTACAATATTTCATTACGAGTGAGTACCTACACCATTCACTAGTAAAAGTATTTTTATGTTTGAACCAATTTTGTTTTGGATGGGCATATCATGCAAGCCCAACATTAACAACAACTGACAAATATGTCACTTTTTCCCCTTTTACGAGCTCCACATACTTTGCAATTAGTCGCTGAGCAGTTGGAGAGGCCGTTAAATAAAACGTAAAACCAAGTTATTAGGATAGTGATGATGAATAAGCCATCAGCAGCATTATCGAGTCATTATCGATTATGAGTTTTGTACATATCAGTCAGTTGAAAGGAGAGTGCTCTGCATTCTCGGCAGCATCATGCAAATTGTAAATGTAAATATATGCCTACGCGACATTACGTGTTCCACCCGTTGTTGACCTCTAGAGAAAAAAAACAATATTGTAAAGTCACTATAACTGTCACTTTCATTATCATTTTACTAGTCAATGTCTATAAAGTGCCTGTTGATAGACATTAGAGTGAAATATTTATATACTAAATAGAAAATGTATTACATTATCACCCTGCCCAGCTGGACATCCATTATGATGGCAACTTGTGATGCGGTGAACGATGGCATAATCACGTCGCAAAGTTATCTTTTATTAAGAGAGGAGGACTCTACAAGCATGAATCAAGCCAAGTAAAAAATTGTTGATTTCATTCAGCTCATTTAAATCCATTCAGTAATATGCTTCTAGGTGGTGGTGGTGGTGGTGGTGCAGAAAGTGGAATAAAGTGATCAAGATAAAAAGGTAAAGTTAAATACTGTGAGCATCCACTGTTTTCTGTTTGCCTTGCTGCTCAGAGTTTTATCGTCACTGAAATCTACTTGTATGTATGTTTGCTTTAGTTAAATAATGGTTTATTACCATATTAGCATTAAGCAAACTAGCTACTACTAGTAGCGGAAAGTAGTAAACCATAAACCATGCCTTTGCAGAAAAAAATCTTTAATCTTGATCTCTGTGTGCAAAATTTGCATTGATGTTGTCTGATGAATGATTAAATTTTTGCTCTGGTACAATTCATTCTAAAATTTGGAGTATATAAGCAGTGCAAAAAGTCAAGGAAATGAATTTGAACGAAAAGGACAAGAGGACAACGAAAAAACAAAACAAGTCACAAAGCAGACTACTATATAGAGTATAGTTCATATCTCTTGGATATAAAAATGGAATTGGAATTTATTAAGGGGTGATAGTAGTATGTAGATGGAAGTCCATTTTTCATTTTCATTTCTCCTTCTAACTCTACTGAGGATTTAGCCTTGTCAGAATATTATCGCGGTTGTATTCGTGATACCTCATTATCATTCCGCATAATTCATCCGGTGATTTTGATCTGATGAACTGAATTGACAAACGTATAAAAAACTTTTTTTAATACTTGCGTATGGCAGAAGGAGAAAACAGTGTGGATGATGAAGGCACATGCACAACATCAACATGTCATGTAGGTAGTCAACAGTCAAGTAAAATCTCGATTCATATTTTAACACACATGTAGTTACATACCTGCATTTAAAATTCATAAGGTTTATCATACAAACAACGGATATAGGCCTATGTATTATAATAATATATAGATATTTTTGTGATGAAAAATGATAAGATGATCAATGTTAAAACAAGTAGCAAACCCAATTAAACCCTGTTCGTATGGTGGCTCATGTTTGAACTTGTGCTCAATCTCTGACTGAATCCTTCCTCGTCGACTAATCAACAAGACTTGCTGTTCATGTTTCATGTTCCTCTCTGACAGGATGGTAAATAGTAAACATATTATTATCAGGAGGATGATGAAGTGCGGATAACGACAGTAATGACACCAAAAGATCTAAACTATGTACTTAATGTTACTACTATATTTACAACTCCTACTGACGATTTAGAGTTGCTGATATTAATTATAATTAGAGCATCACTTCATCATATCGCATCCTCTTTTTTAATCAGTAATAGCTGCTACTAAAGGTAGTAAAAATTTGCTGATGCTGTTTGTTGATTCAATGATGACTCATGACGTTTTTGCATTGGAAATTGATTTCAGGGAATTAATGAGGCTTGACAGAAATTGAAAGTAAATTGTATGGTGATAACGAATATTTATGTATACAAGCGGGATTGATTTCAACCTCTTTTTGTGTACACATAATACGTTTTATTCCCCGGATGTTATTAAAAAGGATTGGAGATAAAAAGTTATATTGCATTGTTAATTTTTTACATCGTAAAAAATGATGTTAGCGCGACGAAGCAATCCATTTCTTGGACCAACACACTACTGTTTTCTTGATATGGAATTGAGGGTGTGTCCCTCTTTCGCCAATTCTGTCCAGCAATAGTAGTAGTAGCAGCATGATAATCAAAAACTACTTGGCGTTTCTCAATTTTGACTATGATGATGTTGTTATTATGCTCTGGTTGAATAGAGTTGATAGTTTGCGGTGGTGGTAGTAAAGTGATAAGTATGTAATGACAAGACATTAGAGTGCAACCACAAAAAGCAATTTCTGTTCTATTTTGTATTCATTAAATAAAGTCGAATATAAATAAAGAATGGATATGCGTGTGTGAGCCCCTTAAATTTTTCTTCTTGACTACTTCCCTAAAGCCAATATGGATATTTATGATGTGCTCTTTTCTTTGGAATTACAAAGTTAACCGTACCATAAAGAAACACGCATTGGATTCAACTGTCTTCTGATATTGCTATTTATTGCCAACTGCCATGATGCACGCACACTAAAAAAACTGGTATCATGACATGAGTGACAATTGATAAATACCCTTACATTCTCTTTGGCGATGAAACTAATCTCTTTTACTCTGTGCATGGAGTGCACATTTGCTTTTTCACAGTCGTAAATATTTTTGCTTGATACTAATATTCCCTCTGTCTGCATTTTTATTATCATCTGTCCATGTATCAACATATCTGACACCATCCATATCCATCTGTGTAACAACCAACACCAAAATACAATTGCCATTATTATCACCAGCTTAAATAAAATGGGAAGAAAGGAGAAAAAAGTTTAAGCACTCTTTGAAGAAAATGAACCACTCATCATGATTATTGCACTTTTTTTCCACACACACTACTATTCCACATGTGTCTTCTTTACACACTCGCTTTTTTGTTGTCGGTTCTTCATAGTTCATTTTGTGGTCTGGTTGGGGATTGGGTGTTAGCTGAAAAATGTAAGCAGCCTACTCATCTCATCATGATGACATTTTTTATCGTTTCCTATTTACAAAGAGTTAATCCATTTTCCATTATATTTGCTGGCACATGGTGCTGGTGGTAGTGTACCATGATGTACGAATAATTGTTCTGTGCGTAAAATGGCAGATGCTGTGTAACGAGAGGGATTAAGGAATCAAACCGAACAAAATAGAAAATGTCAAAAGAACAATTCCTTTGGAGGGCTTACATTTCCTGTTTGCATTTTACTAAAGATACATAATATGGAGTACCATAGTCCGTTGCACATTTTGGCTGCGTGAACCACTTTGAGCTCAAATTATGTGCATTGTGCATTGTCACAAAGTATTTAAGATTTCAATACAGAAAAATTCAAACTCTGAGAGCTTGTCATTTTTTGCTTCATTCTTTGAGACTGCTACACTTTTTTAATCATTTATCCCACATCATCGAGTAGTGGAAACATCTGCTAGAGTAGTAATGCTTGATAATGTGCGATACGCTTGTACTTACGTATTAGTAAATGAACTTATAACGACCTCGCCGCATTATTATCACTTCACTTTTTTCAGCATTCACTCAGTTGGAATAAGGCGGAAAGAAGACTCGAGAAGCAGTGTGGAGATATTTTCCATTTTTATCGGAAGTCATAAAGATGCATGCACTTTTGAAACTCTCCTGTGAATTTGTAATGACTGTCTTGCTCGCTTCAGAGATTAAATTATTATTATATGGTTTCTTCTTCAGTCTCCTCTTCTGAACATCTCAACATCTGCATCTGCCGTTTGTATCACAGAAAGAGAATAAAAAACACAAAAAAGAGCTTCAATGGATTGAGAAGGAGTACTAAAAATATTGAAGTTGTTCAAGCTTCTGAATGGGAATGATGATGATGATGGAAATGGTAAACTTTTATGGTTCATGTGCAGTAGTAAAAGGAAAATGAGAAAAAATGGAATCTGTTATAACGATTTTTGTGTAAAAATATAATATACTACGCTATTAATACCAAAAGAAGATATTTGGATTGAACCACATTTTACCATTATCATCACCACCACACTGAGATTTTTTTATCTTGCCAAAATCTCCTACATTGATGTTGTACATTCTCGCTTTTTTCAGTGTAATAACTAGTTTACAACCTCTTAAAGCATATGACAGATTTTTTTCTGCTCTACTCTTCTCATATCAAAATTTTCATCACTCATTGCATTTGGTGCGCAGCGTAAACATAGATTTCCTGGTTTTCATTTTGGTGTCGTTGTCATAAAAAAAGTATGCATGCTCATACTCAACTAGCCGGATAGCACCAATCAACACATCTTTTACACACGTTTACATGCTTCATCCTTTATTCTTTTGGTTGTAAAAGAGCGTACTCAAATGTCTCAAATCAATCATCTTGTTATTGGAGTTAATAAGGTGAACATAATTTTGTCTCTTTGTTCTTTATTTCCCCCTTAAAAGTTAGACCGTTTAAATAGCGGAGCTTTTTTGTTCCTCCAAGCTATGTTGTTGGTTTTGGTTTTACAATACAAAACAAGAAATATACTTCTCAGAAATTATATCATCATGTAACATAACATGACAGGTGCGACGATAAGATTCATGACTTGTGACTAGTAAGGCAAGACCAGTCACCGTTACAGTGACAGTTTCTGCCAATACATAAAATATGCATCAGTGCATAGTAGTTTGGACATTCAGAGTGTGTCCCCGTGATTAAGGCACAAATAAATCCACTCTTGTACAACTTACGAGCACTTGCGTTTGGTTCTTGAATTATTGATTACCTCACTTGAAATACGATATGCGAAGCAATAAACAGATATTTTTGCAAGTGGATAATATATGTGTGCCGGTTTAGCAGTAGCAGTGGCTATGGCGTGTTGAATACTGCCATCAATTTTCAAATGAATTATGAAACACTTGGCATGTCGCAGTACTAAAAACTAAAGCATGTTTCATAACTATCCTCATGAAATTTTTAACTGTACAACGCAACGTTAACTAGTATAGATAAAATATGCTCAAAGATATTCCATTGCTTTAAAACTGTTTCAAAATTGTCACATGTACTTCAGGATCGACAACACCCTTCCAAAAACCTATTAGGTATATTGCAATCGTTTTTTTCTCTCTAATCGAAAACTCAGCTCTAAAATATTTTTATAGGTTTTCAGCGTGTCGAGTTAAAGGTTACTGTTGCAAACGTGCAAGCATGTGCTGTGCGTGGGAGTAAATTGGCGACGGCTTGAACACAGTAAAAATGGCTGTAAATGGGAGTGCAGAGAGTTTATAGAGGTGCCAGTATTCATATAAAATGCTCCATAATTTTTTGCTGTTTACTAAGAAAGCAAAGTGGAGATACTTTTTTTGCTCTTTCATCTTTCCTACCATTATCATATCAGCCCATTTTCACATTTAAAGAAAAACTCTCATATTTATTAAATATACAAAATATGTGAAAAGTACATATACGTGTATTTTTTACTGTTGTGTGTCATCATCAGTCATGATGTTGTGATGGGTGTAGCATGTACTAGTAACATGTAGGACACGAGTGGCTGTTTAAAATGATCATGCCCAAACTATCTCTCAAGTTTAGTCAAACTAGTCAAACTCATTTTTCATTTTGAGAGTCAAGTCAAGTGGAGAAGAACTTTTCTTTGAACATAACACAGGTATCTTCTTATAAAGAATTTTTGGGAGGAATATTGCAAGAATAAGTAGGTAGGCAATTCCACCATCTTTTGTGTTCAATGGGGACAGACGACGACGAAGGAACAGAGGGAATAGAGGGAATAAAGCCATTGAGAATTTTTATGAATGACTCTTTTTATGTAATGTGTTGTCAACACCGATTCTGATTCTGAGAGAGAGTATATTATAGCCCAGCCAAGCCATCATGATGGCAAAAAAGTGCACTTGAGAAAAAAGGAAAGAAAGAGACACAATGATGGTACGGCACAAGCTTTACTACGTCTAATGTCGTCGTCACCACCGCACACCACACCGCTATAATCATAATCATCATCATCAACTACATCGTCGTCAGTCAGTGTCTCTGACGTAAAAACAAGAAAAAAATATTGTTCTCTTTTTATGTTCATTCCTTTTCGGATTTTTTATGCAGTTCTGTTTGTGATGCGTTACATTTCGTCTTTTCCTGAGGCTCCGTTTGACTTTGCTGAAAAATTCAAGCATATATACCGTACCAAGCTTGAAGAAAGAGATTTTTGCCGGTATGCCATACATCGCACTAGGTACGCAAATTATTTATTATGGAGGATGTACACATACGATTCAAGGATGGCGTGTGTGTGTGTGTGCTGTATATAGTTAAATTTGACAAAGATGATGACACAACTCTTGAGTCGAGCCAACTTCATCATTCAGTATTCAGTATTCAGTATTCAGTATTCGGTTTTATTTGAGTGTTAAAAAATTTCAGGTAATACAATCAATGAACATTTATAAAAACACACATTATAACATGCATTACTTGATCTCACAATCTTAACACTTACAGGTTCAAAAAATTGAATTGAACAAGTATTGTATCACCCATCTGGGTCCCTTAGCCATAACCAAGATATAACCATTAGATCTGTATACAAGGCTCGTCTCCCAATATTAAAAAACATTGTGAGAAGAGTCTTAATTGTTACCAATACATTTCCTATTTTTCTCAACAATATCAGACACACATGAATTGATAAATGTAATAAAACATGTATCCGAAGGTGGTTTTAGGGTGTCCACATAACTATTCCAAAGACAAGTTGCATTCCATTTTATGGAATTTTTAAACCTTTCAGATTTGGGTCTCATATTAACTTGTAGCCTAGTTACAACTTGATCTTCATCACTACGTGGCGATCTAACAAACCAATTAAAAATAGGATTTTTTATTTCCTTCGATACAAATTTTAGCAATGAGATCGATCGCCTATCGCTAATTGTTAGTAAATTGATTTCCTCTAAAAGGTTATTAACATCAAGATTTTTCAATTTAGATTTTCTTCTACGCAATTTTCTATCACCAGTAGGATGAAAGTAAGCCAGTACAAATCTATTAATTTTTTGTTGAATCTGATCTAATTTTGCCTGAGTTTGGACAGCCCAAATAGTTATACAATAATCAGCAATGCTAATAATAAAACAGGAAATGAAAGTCTTTATAACATTTAAGCTAAAAAGCCTTCGATGGGCATACATTTTTCCGATTGCTGACCCTATTTTCTGATTCACAGTGTCATAGTGTGGCATAAAAGATAATCCACTGTCAACTTTCACACCCAAATACTTAAAACAATCAACAACTTCAATATCTTCATTATCAAGTCTAATCGTGTTGCCTAGCAACCCTTTTGAAACACTGTTATGGGGTTTGTAAAACAACATAGCTTTAGTCTTACTGGCATTAATTTTTAGCTTGTTTTCTATACACCATTCTTTGAGCTTTATAAAACAAATACGAATTTTTTCTAACCCTTCGTCTAATTTAGTAGCATCCGCCCAAAATGCATTGTCATCAGCATAAAGAGCAAAAGGGAGTGTGAGGGCTTTTTCAATATCATTTATATATAACGAAAAAATTAGTGGCCCTAAGCAACTTCCGGCTGCAGTACCAGCCAAAATAACATACAATTTAGAGATAAAATCCCCATTTTGAATACAAAATTTTCGATCAGTAAAATAATTAACAAGTAATCTTATCATGTATGGTTCTATCTGCATATTATAATTTGACATAGATTTCTTAATGAAAATTTTATGAACTAGACTATCAAAAGCGGTGGCAAAATCAACAAAAATACCAATAGCCTTTCCATTTACTTTATCAATTATATCAAATATAGATTGAGTAAAGTATGCCGCAGCAGTTTCACAAGACCTGTTGGTTCTAAAACCGTGTTGCATGTTACACATCAAGTTTTCTGTCATTTTTATGATTCTATTATACATAATTCTTTCGAATACTTTAGTCATAAAATTTAAACAGTAGATTGCCCTATAAGAAGACGGGTCATCATATTTGCCTCTACCCTTATATAAAGGAGTACAAATAGGTTGCTTAAACATGGTTGGAATTGTACTACTTTCCAAAATCATATTAAATAATTTTGTTAATGGTTTACCTAGCAACTTTGGGAATCGCTTAAAAACTTGTCGTGGAACTATTTTATCACTGTCTTTACTCCGCTTTACATATGCAATGGCATCAACTACCTCATCCAATGATATATTACTGTGTTTGTAACCAGGATTAGCTTCCATAAATTTAAGGCTATATAGTTCTACCTCTTCACTAATTTCATTAACATTACTTTCTGATGAAGTAACTACAAACTGTTGAGCAAGTCTATTACAAATTTCTTCATCTTTTTCTAGAACTTTACCTTGGGAGTCAGACAGCTTTGATAATTTACCAGACTTTTTAAATCTGAAATTTGTGAGTTTGTTCATAACATTCCAGACCTCAGTTGAGGTTTTACATTTTAAAAACTGACTGTTAAAATAAGAACGTTTGGCTTTATAAATCATTGATTTCACTTCGTTTCTTAATTTCCTGTATTGCGACATTACATCTTGAGATTTGGATTTGTTAAATTCAGATTTACACTTATCTCGTTCTTTACACAGATTAGCTATTTTACTATTAAACCAAGGCTGTGAGTCAGCCTTTACAACACGGGTTTTAACAGGAGCGTAAACATGAATTCATGAAACATCATGAATTCAAAGTGGAAGGTTTATTGCATTATTAATCGTGTCTCTTTTTCATGTTGTATCATTAAACATTAATGTGTTTGCACAGTTCATCAGAATAACATGGCAAATACCATAACCATAACCAACCAGACTGCAAGGCTAATACTAATACGACGGATTTAGGCAAATCGCAAAAAAAAAACTTTGCATGGATTCATGATGCATGCACAATAGCAAAACACCACCTTCCTTTATGACAGCGCATAAAACTAAGATATATTTTTCATTCTTCTTCCAAAGAAGATTTTATGCATTTGCTTTTGCGCATACTTTTTTTTATTATGGAATAAAAAAGTCAAAAAGGAAAAATGACTCATCCTGTAAAAATATCACCTTTCTTTAGATTTTCCTTGTAGAATTTTTATTCGCTGAGAAATATAAAATTGAATCTAAAAAATGCATTTTTACCTCTTGTGTCGAGTAGTGTCTATCATCGTCATCATCCGCCTTCTTATTCCCTCATTGTTGTTTTGTTAATGATATTAATGAAGCTTTAATCATGCATGCTAATTTTTGTTCTTATCCAAAACACAACGCTTTCTTTTCTCTTCTTTTATATTTTTCTCTATTCTTGGCATTTTCATTGTTTTCAACAAACAATCTTAATAATAATTTTTATTGTTGGATTTGCACATGAAAGATTATAACTAGCCAAAACAACCCCAAAATTAACAGTTGTTAATTTTTATTCCACATTTTATTGCAACCTTTGTCTTTTATCATTATCCTTTAATATACCATATCAGTAAGAAGATAAATAAAAATAGTTACAACAGGTTGCATATTTTACCCGTTTAAGGGTAAATGTGCAAAAAGGTCGTGTGTGTACATTATCCGTTTATATATTGGGCTAGTCCCTGTGCAAGACCATAAGAAAGGAAAATCAACTCCTCCAAATTTTGTCCGCTTGTGAGTAGCTCAAACTTGTGCATCCACTATCTCTCCCCAGCTGCCACCAAATAGGAACGACGTAGTGTCAGGAAAAATTGAAGCGTAACAAGAAGAAGCATTAAAATTTTGATAAAAGATAAGCACAGAAAAGGTGAAGTAAAATGGTTTAGATAATAATAATAATGTGTAGTGATGGTGGTGGTGGATGGTGGTTAGTGAGCATCTCGATTTTCAAAAGTAAACATAAAATCACGTTGCATAAATTGGTTTGCGCAAAACAAAATACGCAAAAATGAACTATACGCAATGCGCAGAAAGCAAAAACTTTATCCTGATTTTGTAAGGTTGTCTTGTGCTCGTTCGTTCTGGTGATATGCGCCTTGGTCAAAAATATAAAACTTTCCCCTTGACGAGGTTCCACAAAAGCAACTCTTCTCCCAGAAGGATAGTCAGATAAAATATTCAATGGTCATGTGGTGTGTTGTAATAAGATTTAATTTTAAAGGAAACGATGCATGATGCATGGCTATCATTTTGCACCATCACACACTTCTGACAAGCGTATTTACAAGCGAAAAAAATGTCGATCGATAATACATGTACCTATAGGGGTATGGGGTACAGTGTAGTGAGATGTTGATAAAAGTACAGAAACCTATTATAATGATTATTATTTCCAAAGAGTGGAAACAGGATGCTCTCTACACTTTTATGTTAGAAAAGTTAGCACACAAGTAACCAATTGTTTTTGCTGCTGCGTAGTAGTAAAAAGAACCAGAGATACGCATTTACTATTGTACAGCTACTAATTTATGACTTATCTCGCAAGTATTTAGGCTCTAAAGGAAAAAATCATGTATTATTGCTCAGGTTCAGTGAAACCAGCGTGAAACATTGCTTTTTTTCAGAAGAATTGATAATAAAAATTATAAAAAAATGTTTTCCAACAGCAAGTAATAGTAATTTAGCACTTGTGATATGATAGTAGCTTGTAAGTTGCGTAAAAACCAGATACAAAGATAATGTTCAAGTACTTCTGCAGAGTGTACCTTAAAAACATCAAAGTTTGTTTTAAATTTTTTTGGTTTGTCAGTACATGGTCAGTCCATGATTACACGTTTCCAACGAAAATCTCTGGGTAGCAGGCAATCTTACTCACTTCTCTTTACTTTGTGATGGATGGATGAATGTTAGCAAACAAAACTACCAAGTAATTTAGTTTCTACGAACGAACCCAAACCTAAAAGACAATTTGAGTTAACCTCTGTTACAATGTTTTTTTTTCTATTTACCGAAAGAGAGAAAACCAAACGGGAGCAGTTGTATACACCCAGCTACTAGATTTATTACATTATTTTTTTCATCTTGGATCTCTCTCTCGCTGCAAAAACGTATGCAGTTGGAATATAAATAATATGAGTTGTTGAAAAGGTAGTCTTTCGGGCTTTGCACTTCTTGGTCTCCTCCAAAAATGAAATTGAATTGTTTTTATATTCATGGTCTGTCTGCGTACTTACGTCGTACCTTTCCAAAAAGATAAAACAAAATGATATTGTTATTGTGTTGACGAGTCCACTTTGACTAGCTAGAGCTTTTAGCTAGGTTGTAAAAAGTAAAAGCTACATAACACCTTAAAAGAGATGAGAGAGTCATGCGTCTAAAAAGCTAGAAAACAATCTACTACAATCTACAAGACATCTTTTACAACTTAAAGATGATTTTGGTGTGAGTAAACTTGTATTGTTCGTTTGCTGAACCTTTTAAAACGAGCCATATATTTTTTCGGTTGACTGTTTGGACTCCTCCTTCATTTTGGCCTGGCCTAGGTTAGGATTTCCCCACAGAAAAAAAGCCATGCATGCGCAAGTCGACTAAAGAAAAACAAAAGGCGACAACGAAAAAGGAAATCATTTGGAATTGTGTATGGCACGACATTTTTTCCTGTGTGTGGTGGTACTTGTTATCCTGAGTAATGACATGGTATGCCAAAGACGGTTGCTTATTTTTGCATGCAAAAAAATGTTTGATTCCAACCAAACAAACGTCTCCTTCTTTTCTGCTTGTTATTTACTGACAACTGAATGGAATGTTTAATGCATTTTTGTCATGTTTCTTCGGGTTCTTCTTCTGTGCTTGTACACAGGTTTTATGTATTATTTACCTTTTCCAAAATGAATATTTGCGCTTCGTGTAAAAATGTAAGCCGTGCCTTAAAAAAGAAGACATATCCTTTTCTTTTGCATTTTGTAACCGGCAAACGAAAGCCTTCGGCCATGTATTCTGTATAAGAGCGGCTCAAGTTGACTCGCAAAAATTGTTCATGCCATTCTTCTCATTTTCTTGTTCTTTGCCCGAAAAGATGGATAGAAAATGTTTTGCTCATCATTATTAGCATGCATGCATGTAGCACTGAACTGAATATTTTTGTAGCTCAACCCTTTTTTGGGATAGAGTTGTACTTTTGTACTTGTAAGCTCTTTCTGGCTTGCTTTGGCTGTTAACTTTTGCGCTGGCCTGGCTCCATCTTCGTCATCTTTGATTTTCCTTTTTTATTGAGATTTTTTAGTTACCTTTTGCCAAGTTGCTTATTAGCATGCGCACATTATTTGCAATGTAGCATTTTCTGAAGAAAAAAGTTTGTGCGATTTTTTTTGCACAAAAATGTAGAATGTGGGGACGAGGAATATTTTACGCTTGTGTGTACACAAAGCACAATGATTGCATGTGTGACGTACCCCGTAAAAGGCTACAAAGGAGTAAAAAGTGAGTGGCTTCAGTTTCATCTCGTTGCAACTTGTAGTAGTAGTAGCATGCATGTAGTAAAGTAGTAAAAATATAATCACGGTAGTAGTAAAATAGTAATGATAACATACAAGTTTATTGCAATGTACATGTACAACACTCTTACAATATGACCATCATCAAATGGGATGCGGATGATTTGATGTCGGTGCTGGTTTTTGTTTGAAGTTATCCTAGTCGTCATCAAAATAATTTTGATGCGATGCAAATTACACCGGCTTTTTGTGGCTGAAGGTCATTTCTAATGGTAATGATAATGACTTTGACTGACAACCAACGGACTAGACAGAAAAAACTGAAATTAAAAAAATAGTGTTAAAATGTTGAAAACTATTACGTACTACGGGACAATCGGTCATCTTAATAGTTTATTCCAACACAACTATTGAACAAGCTGTGGATCCTGATCTATATTTATCGAAAAACTGCATAATGTCGGTACATTCATCGGATGGCATTCATTTAAGACTCTTGACCTGTGAATGCATCCCCAGCTCACTCCGACTTTACCTATTAATCTGGATTTTGTTTTACAAGCTTTAATTTATTGGTTCGTCCTATGAATTATTGTAAAATTTTTGTTTTATTGAATATTCAAGGGTAAGTAGTGGCGCCCACTGTCTCCATTCTCCACAGGAGGGATTCATTTCGCTGTCAATAACTTCTTGGGTGTAGTAGTACCTACTTACTGTTTAATAGCTTGATACGACTTTGTGCTCCCTCCCAAATCCGATACTTAAGTCCAAAGAGATGATTCGATGATAGCAATATTGATATTAAGAATATGACGCTCGTGGCCATGATTGCTTCTAGAAACAAAACTAAAGTTTCATTGTCATTCATCCTTATTATCAATGTTTAACAATCAAAATAAGAGGAAAAATATCTACGTAGACAATGAAACGGAATAACATTAAACAATTTTACTGCCCCAAGATAGTAGTAGGCTATAAAAAATCGTGGATTACACTTAATCGTTCATTCGTTATGAAAATCACGACAAATCAACAGCCACAAAATATAAAACGTTATAAATGTAAAGTGAAAAGGCTTCTTAAAAACCTTGTACCAACTTTTTTCATTTTCATTGAACCTCTTTTTGAAAAATTTAGGTAGGTAGGTAAGTATTTTCATTTTCATATTATACCTACTAAGATTACGCATGTCTAGTCTGGTCTCAATCTCGGTAGATATGCATCTGGTTTTTTATCAAAAAGACAACTCTTTTAATCTACAAAAAGCATAAATAGGTAGGCAGGTAAACACATTTTTTGCACATATATCTCCTCCTCCACCGCACCAAGCTCTCATTTGCATAATAACGTTCATCATTTCTGCAGAAATTGTATTTCGGACGGGCTCGTCTCTTTCTGCGCCGTCTCCACATTAATTTCTTTTTGCAGACCACATGGACTGTAATAATTGATGGATAAACATGATAAAAGTGAAGTTGCTTTTTTACTTCTTCATTTTTCAGCTGGCCTGGGTGTGCTCCTCTTGTTCATCTTTTCATTTTAGTCCGTTATTGATATATTACACGTCTTTAAGGAAGACATGGAGGGATCACAACCAACTCGGGCCATAACCAGCAAACCATTTTTCTTGTTCATCTTGTTTTCTAGAGCTTAATCCCTTGTTCTGTGGACCGTTGAAAAACTGAAAGAGAAATTAAAACCTACTTGAAAGTTAATGTGGAATGATGATGATGATGATGAGCATGGGGATGACGCTGTGAAAAAGGGTTGATTCATGTTGAGCAAAATAGGATGAGCAAGCAGAGCAGAGCTTGTTTCTCTTTTCATTGTTGTGATTATCATTTTTATCCATTGTCATGCTCCCCCTTGTACAGATTTTTTCAAAGAAAGTGTATAAGCCTGTTATACGCATGTCTACTTACATTATGTATAGTTATAAGCTGAGAGAGTAAGTAAGTCAGAAGTGATTTTTTGGTGAGCTGAAGCCAACCCCGCTCCGAAAAAGGTACTACTCAGGTATATAATATGCATGTAGATGGCTGGATATAGCGTAAAAAATCCAGTATTCCCATCTTCTTGAATCTTCTCTTTGAAAAATAGATATGTAAGCAAGGTGGACGTAAAGTGTAATTCTCCTAAGCACATCCAATTCTATTTTCCCCTCCTTCTTTTCTCGTCATTGTGCTTAATGCGAAGCTGAAGAAGAAGAGGTGAGGTGAAACAGGGAATATATCATTAAAAGATCGGCCGGTGTCTGATGATATACCCATCCATACATTCCATTCCTGCCAAAGTCCAATACATCATTCGTTTTGTTCCCTGTCCCGTCCTCTCTCTCTCATTTTCATCTTGCTTACTCATTATTGGAAATGGACGAATGGATAAATTGGATGGATGAAGAAGACGGGATGAGTGAACGGAGAATCGGTAATAATAATCATCGTTTATTTTTCCACATAGCCGCTTTATACGTTGGTTCTGGTTTCACTACTATTCTCTTCTGTTTATAAAGTGGTTGAAAAATCAGTTAAGTATACACCGCAACAATGAGCAAAGAAGGCGAGAGAGGGGTGCATGGCATCATCATCATGGCATTATAATCATTATCATGGATGGATTGGATAGGGTAGGAGGATATCTCAAGGTGAAGAAATGAAGTAGAGGTTTTAAGTACGTTGTTACCAGAAGAGAGATTCCTCTCTAAACGGACTAACAAGATGTGATGCTAGCAAAGATTCTCGAGAGATGTGTGGATGATGTGTCGTTGGGAAAAGAGTAAATAGTCATGTTATATTGTAGAGAGGTTGTAATAATAGTTGATAGTGTGAGTGTACTAGTGTACGCGTCCATAAGTAAGCTAAAAGTACTGACTGGATGCGCTTTAAACACGTTTTTGACTCTATACTCTACACGCAATGTCCAAAAAAACCTAACAATGGATTAGAGTTACGTATATAAACTCTTTCCAACAATGAAAATACCAAGAAGAAAACGAAGATGACGAGATGATCACATGCCTATAATAATAATAATGCAACACGTTTTTGTAAACGATAATGCTTTTCTCTGTGGTATGGTGTGTGTCGTTTACACCAGCAGAGGGCTTGCTTGAACTTCAACCATGCATAATCAAAATCATCAGTAGAGTTCAAACATGATACTAATGATAAATGTATAGGGATAAACGATTCTTCCTTCATCATGCATAACGTTTTTGAGGTAAAAATTCTGCGTAATAAGTTTGTGTAATTATACGTGATCCGGATCTTTCTTAACAATGACCAATGAGAATGTTGCAAGTTGTGTGTATCAGTTATTTAGGCAGTATACATCTTATTGGTCCACCTAACTTGTAAACTTCTTGTTTGCCTTTATGCAATTTTTGAATGTTATAAAACTGGCCAGACAAGACAAAGAGAGCCTGTGCATTGAAACACATCAAGTGCACATTGCCTACAGACTTGAGAAAAAAAAAATCTTCATCTATGTTCAGGTAACTTTTGCATCGTTTTTGTTGTCAGTAAATGAATATTATGTGACGAGGATGCGGATGATCAGCGAGAAAAAGGAAGGTATAAATTTTTTGTCCGTTTTTTGTTCAAAAGAAGGCATGGTGTGACGGGTGAGAAATAGTAGTGGTCATCATCATGATCATTGTACACAAGATGCATAATGGAACTAGTGATAGGTCCCTTTGGGCTCTTTTTCTTCATTCTCATTTTCATCATGCAAGCAATGATCATCATCAACTCAACAGAAAGAAAATGATCATGGCCTTCAAATCCTTGACTTACCTTTGAGCTATATAGGTATGATGCTTTTTAGTAAGCACAGTGCAATGTCGTTGGCTGTGCGATGAAGTGATAATGAAGATGGCGATTACAGGTACACACATCATTGTCCTATACCAAAGACTTTGGTTCATTGGATACTCTCAGCTTATAACGCTCTCTGTCCTTTTCGTCATGCTGGCATTATCCGCTTTAAGAGGAACGTGTGTGCATGATTCTGGTATTATCTTTTTTGATGCAATGGACCAACATTATAATAATACCGAAACCGCCTATGTGCTCAACTTTTCTTGTTTGTCAGGCTGAAAAAATGAAATGGAAAACGGAGAAGAGCCGTTTGACTCCTATTGGAAAAACATACATGCTTGTGCACACAGGAGGCATCATGCTTCATCAGCAAGATCCTTTCCAAATAGAATCTAAATGTTACAATCATATATATAAAAATTCGTAGTATCTCTGCTTATAAAACGTGTTTGAATGTTATCCATTGTTTGTCCCGTCGTTATCAACATCCTCGTCGTATGGCATTGTAAAACGTATCTTTTAGGCAGGCATTATCGCATCGTCTTAAGAAAGACGCTTTTATCTTGTTGCCAGCAAAAAAAAGTTCCCTTTTTTATTTAAAGAAGCTTGTCGTATAAGGGAAGGAACAATAGCAAGGGAATTTTTCCTTAAGGCACCTTTTTTCTTCCTTAAAGGTCCCTTTTGTTTTCTTCCTGAAAGTATCCTTACACATTCACACTGGATACGTGCATAAGTATACAATTCAAATAGCATTTAGCCTTAAGGCTTATAATATCTGATTTTTTGTATAGAAAATCTGTCCATCATCATCTCCACCCCCTATACTCCCAGGGCTCACACACTCCGTCTCATCCATACAAACAAACTGCGTACGTAAGAACTTTAGTGGATTGCTCGCTGGAATTGAAATCGTTCTTGAAAGACAGAACGGAATGAAAAAGTAAAAATACGGAGGCGTCAAAAGGACCTTTTATACACTCTATAAAAATTCCCTGGGATATGGACTGTGAAAAATACCTCACTTTTTTAAAAGTAGTAAAGAGAACAGCTCTTTGTTCTGTTTCCCCTTAACAGGGCATTTAGCTGTGTCTTCACACTGTGGTCCTTCTATAAAAATAAATGGATAGAGAGATAGGTATTTTCTTTTTTTGTGTAGAGATTCTCCTGCTTAAAATATTACGCTGTTGGTTTCTATGCTCAAGCGTTTTGGCCTTTTCCACATTTTCCACAAGAACATTTTTTTTCGTCCTTTTACTGTTTGTGCACAGATGTTACCAATTTTTCGTTTGACTTGAGAGTAGCTATGTTTGTGGCCAGAGCCACAGACACGAAAAAGAGAAAAACAGAATGGAAAGAGGTAGAGAGTGAAGAATTTACAAGCTGCGAGAGATAGTTTTTGAGTATGAAACGTTTACGTTTTATTTTTAAAGCAAAAGAGATAGAAAAAGAACAAGATCTATAAGACAAGTCAAGTCAATGTTGTTTATGTAGATGAATGTGCATCGATTCAGCAAAATGGTGCGCTTTTTTATGTACTCCTTCCTTCTTCTGTCAGTTCCTTTACCTCTTTCCATCCTTTCTTTTTTTTCGCTGCTGCCTCTGCTGCTGTTGTTATTGCTGGGAAGAAAATGGGAACGAAAAGTCGTGTCTTTTGACTTGAATCTTAAAAAGAGCTTCGCTCCAGCAAGTTTACTTTTATGAGATGAACAGAGAGGCGAGAGTGGCAAGAGAAGCAGAAAAACACACGGTAAAATTATGGTTTTGCGGCGGAACTCTGATGATGATAATGAAGATATGCTGCTCTCTGTGTACATGTACTGTTGTTTTGTTTGACTTGCGTAGGTACTCTCTCCTTCTCAGTTTATAATATACCTAAACTACATATAACACTTTTTTGATGCTGTTGAAAATTAAAGGGAAAATGGGTTTGCGCAAAACCAAAAGAAAGAGGATGAAGCAGAATTGTGATATGACGTTTTGTAAGTTGGTATCTTTCAGCATATTATAGTAGGCATATAAGGATGTAGATTAAGGGAGACATTAAAGTGGTGAAATGTTGAATAAATATTCGGGTGTGCAATATGAAAATTTGCCGAGTTTTTTAGCTCTCTGGACTCAAATATGTACTCTGAAGAAGGAGTCTGAGTGGTGATGATAATGATGATGGCAATTTCAAAACCTAGCGTACTAGCCCATAGTGTCCGTCCGTCCATATTTATGCAAAATAGTGAAGGAGTGCCTACTTTATATGAATTGTTACTTTGTACTTTTAGGAGAGTAAGGAGAAGGATAAGCCACCACAAAAAAACCCTCCACATTATTATTCCATTTTTCCATTGGTCCATTGTTTTCTGCTGCACCTCTCTATAAAGAAATCTTTCAGTGTTGCAAATGGGCTTGAGCTTTCATGAACTTTTTAAAGTGTGTTTTACGGGTACGTCTTTCTTCTCGCGTCCCGTCGTCCATCCCATCATTATCTTTTCCTTTTTTCGTCAATCCTTTTGGCAATATGCATAATATGCGTACATCTACTACCCATATCACAACATATCCATATTCACAAACAGCATCCACCCTGTCTAACTATCATAACCACCACCACCCTCCTTCGTCCACATCCGTTTGACCGATCATTTTTCCATCTTCTTGACTCACATTCTGCTTTTCTGCGGTGGTGGCTTGGCCTGCGTCTTACTTTTTACTTCATTTCTTATTAATAATATATATTTCTAAGCAATTACATTACTACCACCACCACAACATTATCTACGCAGCAGCATTATAAAATGTCTTCTTATGTTGGAGAGTTATTATAAAGTTTTATTTCATTTTCTTCAAGAGACTCATGAAAAGAGGCGACTAAATAGGATTATGAGATGTGCACACGCGTATTGTGCATAGAGTGCCCATGAACCCACGCATTTTCGCCTTCCTTCTTTCTCTCCTCTCATCGTCTTTTGATATTTTTGTCGTGTCATCATCATGCCAGCCTTGTGTAGTGGACTGAGTGGATTATGTGCGAATGGAAGTGAGTTTGCAACATATCATGCTATTCTTCTCCTTTTATTCTTCATCAAAGAAAGAATAAAAGAGACGAAGGGTTCCATCAACAATCTTTTTGTTCATCCTCACAGCATCATGGTCATTTTCCGTCATCAGTTCATATTGCACATTGTTGTTATTGTTATTACACGTTATGGCTTTGCTGCTCATATTTTTGCGTTCAATTACCTATGCATATACGGAAATGATTATTTGTATGATGTACTACTACTATTCATCCATGTGATGCGATGTGATATGATATGACTGGTGTACACAACAGAACACACATATAAAACATAATCTGTTATTATTAAAGCCTTCTCCCAGCAGCTTCTAGAAGAGAGGAAAACCAAGAATCACGACTATTTTACTCTTCTTTTGACTGAGGAGAAGATAATGGTGCTAAAATTGCAATATATTTTTTTTTCGAGAAAATTGCATATAATTTTCATGTCCAACTAAAAACGGAGCTTTACATGTAGCATGTTTTTGTGAGTGTGTGGATTGTGGATGATATGGCGTGCCATATTGTTAGGTTTTGCCACACTTGCCATGTTCATCAGGTGAATGGACAACGGACGAAAGAACAAATTGCCGTTATTGACCATTATGCATATCTCTCTGCTGTTACACATAAAAATGTCATCTAGCTATGTAATATTTAGAATAATGGCCAGTCGTCACCAAAAAAGAAAATTTTTGCTTACAGTTTTAAAATACAGGCAATTTGTAACATCTCCCACTTTAAAAAACAATTGAAAAATGAAAACCATTCATTTTCTAGCCAAAACATGCAATATTTTTCTTTTAGATTTTTGTCTTTGGCAAAACTGCTGCTGTTATTGCTTGGTTGTAAAATTATTAAAAGGAGAATATAATATGAATCATCATAAAAACTAACATTTACCCAAGTCATTATTATTTTGAATACACTAACAACTGAACAGCAACGCATTGTGTTGTGGTGTAAGTTTTAACCAAGAAAAAAAAGAAAAAATGCAGCTAATAAGATGAAAAATGAGTTTCTGAAGCTTGTTAGTAAATTTACGATATTACAAAGCAGTTAAATTCTCTTGCATGTGTACTCTTTTCTGTTATCGTTGTTCACTGCACAAATTACAATTGTTTATTTTCGTAATGTCATTTTTTGTGTATCATTGTTGCGTTTTTTATGCTGATTACTGGGTATAAAAATATATTGAATGTATGAAACAATTCTCTGAGTTGTTTCAGATTTTACATTTTTGCACCTTGATGATTTGATTGTTTTTCTAATTCGATTGTTTTTACACGCACGTGCTTAAACATCAGTGATGCGACGAGATAGAAAATTGAAAAAAAAATGATTCCATAACTTTGTACTCATATTTTTTTTATATAAAAAATAGTTATGTACATTGGAAAATTATCGTTATCATCGCCATTTTCTTAAACGGCTTGCGTCGCCCATTCTGTTATTGCCTATAGCCAACTAATCTCTAATCATCTCGTTAGGCTTTGTGCATTATTATGATGAGTTTTATATCATAATTTTTCGCATTTTTCTCTCATGTTTAAAATCAACATGATTATTACCACCATTACCATTTACTTTTTACAAGTGTCATATTGTCCTCCTCTTTTCTTTATATACGGCTTTTTATCAAGAACGCAACTTTGATTTGCATTGAAGCAAGGCAAAATGGGAGGAACTTGAAACTTGACAGACCAAAGAAATAAAAAAAATGTGCCAACTAAACTTTTAGCAGCAATTTTTTTATCTTTTTTTATGTAACAATTTTGTGCGTGTTTTTTGGCCGCTTTTGCTCTTCTCTGCTAAAATGTTTTGTCGTGTGCGCATCGTCAGTGAACAAGAAAAATGGCAAACTCAGACACTTTAATGTTTACCACTCAGTTTTGATGAGTTGTTGTATGACACGTGAAGTGCTTAAACTTTAGCAAGTTTGTCTTGAACCGTCGGTTTTTAAACCATTGTTTTAGTTTTAATGGGTTTAAAAATAATGGCACTAGGCACTAAAGCCCTTTCTATCACCACCATCATCATCCTTTTTTACAATATGATTACAACTTTGATGATATATAAATACAAAATGTATTGCACATTATAGCATGTTCTACTAAACTATTATAGCAATCGTTCACCTTCCCATTGCAAATTTGCTTATGTAACCATTTTTTCATACCGCACTGCTGCTGCTTTTGCTGCTCATCAGCAGCAAAAACTGTATAAAAATGCAGAGGCAGCCGTTTGTTGCCGTTGCTGCAAATGTGCGAGTAAGCATGTCTGCTTGAGTAACATGAAATTTTCTTCATGCCTACATAAATCGTGAAACTTGGATAATAACTTGGACAGAGTTGATAACAATGATGATAATTGTTGTGCAATGGAGGAGTAATTATGCTACATAAAACTCCTTTGAAAACACAAAATAAATAATGCATTGACTATGCTTTGATGGTGGTTGCTGCTTTTGTGCACAGGGTTGGGTTTGCGACTTTGTTTTACTTTTATGATATGATGATAATATGGTTTGCATCAGTAACTTATGCTGCATTATCATCAGGGACTATTATTCCACTGGTCTTGTGGGAAGTGCAATGTTCTCATCATCTTTCATCGTCAACCCCGACGCTTTATAACAAACACCACCGCAGATTTGTTAGTCTTGTGTGGGGGGCTGCTGTTTTATTTCTGAATGTCTAAACATTTTTTTCAGTTTCCTCCCTTTTATTAGTAGGCATTATGTCAAGGCGCCATGTCTACTTATTTGCTAGTTAGGTGGTAGGTAGGTAGGTAGTGATGGCATTGCGTAAAAAATTAAATGAAACGCGTGTGTGTGTGTCTGTGCAAAAAATATGGTCATGCAATGTGCAGATGATGATACAGTAATGTGATCCTCTGTTTGTGTGTGTGTGCGTTCTTCTCATATTTTTTAATCATTTCATGATGAAGAGGTGGGAAAGGGATCAGTGTACGTACAAAGAGATTTATTGCTGGCAGCTACAAAATAAATTCTTCTGCCAGTATGCGATCAATAGGATGGAATTTAGTATAAAGAGCAAGAAGGCAGATGAAAAGCTGGTGAATGAAAAGTATTATGGCGGTTTTAGATTCTTTTGGTTATAGGCTGTATTTGTGTGATGGATGATTAATTTGATTTCTGTTTTTGGATCAGTTCGTGATTTGACGTAATTTCCTAATGGAAGTTCTATGGCAGTTATGTAGATTTAACGAATTTGAATTAGTAATTTGCCTTTTTGGTCATTGATCCTCCTTCTGTTTTTCGATTCCTTAGAGTATAACAGCGTAACGTCTTATGTATGAACATAGTTTGGGTACGAAAATTAGGGTCTTTGCCTTATTATCCATCCTGTTTTTGCAAACAAATGAACCGCAGCAATCAGCTTCTAATATCGAAGAAAACAAGAGCCAAAAACGAAATCCTGCATTGATTTGATTAGCTTCTCTCTAAGAGAGCAACTTGGTCAGTTTTCCCTCAGGCCGGCGTTGGCTATTTTGGAAATGCTAAAAAGTATAATCTTTTAGTTGATTAGGTGGTGGTGGACTTCAAAAAAGAACCAAAGTACATTTTAAAATATTCTCTCAAAAACATTCTTCTAGCAATTTTTTGTCATTCGTAATTCGTACCCAAAAGATGAAAGATAAGCTTTTTGCTAATTAGCACCAACACTTTGTGGTTACCAACAGTCTCATAATAATATTCATAGCATGGCACTACCGGTGCGGTAGATCCTTTTTTCCTGCCCTAAAACAATTCCAGAAGCAAAAAGATTTACAAACTGCGCTGCGGTTGCAAATAGTAGTGCGGTTTTGTGAACGTTACTAATCATCATAACAAATGATTATTCTCAAAAAAGAAGTACAGCACACAAGAAAGTAGCTAAAATAAAATCCCAAAAACAACGACGTGTGTGGGATGATAAAAAAGCAAAAAAAATGCTATACAAAAGGCACATTTTTTATTCGTGATGACAAAGCATATGTACGAATTACGAATTTTTGCACGACACTCAATACCACACACTATACTGCAATCAAAGTGGGTAAAGTTAGCTAAAAAGAAGGCAGCTTGGTTTCTGCCTATTTTTTTCATCTTTTGATTATGGAATCATTTGTCGTGCACAGTGAGCGAACATTGTTCTTCATGGCGTATATAATTCTGCGCTGCGCGAGTATAAATAAACTTGCATATTATTTAAAGACAAGTTTGCTTCTTATGTTAAAAGTTAAGACGCCAGCCAAACCACGGCTTTTAAACTGAGACTATGAATGAGTTCCTTCATACACATACATAAATGATGATACTTTTTAAGGTAATACCTTGCTACATTTTTCATGATCCACCTTCTTCACTCTGTGTACTACTACACTACTAACTGCTGCCACTATTTACTAATGGCAAACAAAGTAGTATACCTCTTTTGTAAGTATTACTAAACAAGAGAGACCAGAAGCTCCTTTTTGTTACTCTTCAATCCATCCTCCTCATGTAACAAGCTCTGTGCTAGTAATCATCACGGCTATACACCAAGTCATGTTTCATTCTATGTAACACTAAGCTTGACTACTTCACTTCTTCAGAAGCACCACCAGCAGCAGCTCTTTTCAGAGGATTTTACCAAGTTTTACAATGCAAACAACAAGGGAAAAAATAGTTTTACGGTGGAAGCATGCGAGCAAGCATCTGCTGCTGTTGTGGGACGCGGACGAGCTGACAGAAAGAAAATTGTAGAGAAAAAGGCAAAAATCCAATAAACAATTTCGTTGTTCACAAACTCACAACACAATTTTTGTCCTGATAAATGGTCAAAAGAGGATTAAAACTTTATAAAAGAAGGATATTGTATACACTATACACATGCATAAAAAAACTATTAATGTTTGTGTGTGTAAATGTGCATTTTATAATGAATTGAATTAGTTTTTTTGTGTGTGCCATCTCCTGCATACCTATTTTTATATTAGCATTCGGTTTCATTAAACACGAGTATCTATCGCACTTTGTTTCAATCAAAGCATGTGCTTCATGTACAGTACCGTATCACCATCATCGTCCTCATCATCATAATTTTTATGATTGTAAGTGACTTACACACTGGCTTACAGACTCAGATAGTGTTTGTACATGAAGCAGGGAACATGACAGAATAAAACACGAGGAGAAAAAAATCGCATCGTGTTTGGAGCAGAGTGAAGTATTTATAGCTTGGTTTTTAGTGTTTCGTTTTATTCGGTAATATTTCATGCGGTTTTTGGAATATAACACATAATACCCAATCAGTTACACACACCGCAGAGAGAGATAGTGCAGTCCTGTTGTCTACTACTGTTGTGTGTGTGTGTGCTTAGTATTTATTTTTGGATCTTTGATAATACTCACGGATTAATGGTGTGGCCTAACTGTCTCTGTTGTTTGGAGAACAAATTTTCATGGTGAACAAAAAGTATCATCTGCCAGAGTGTCTGCTGACTGCTGTTGGTTTTTTCAATGATGATGAAATTACCTGAATAAAAAAGAGTACAGTGGAGCATGAACAAAGTTTTTTGGTGTTTGTTTTGTGTGTATTGAATATATACTGTCACTGAACTGATTTTGGTGCGATAGGTAAACACACACAAAAGCTGTATTTTTTGTTGAAAACACGCATTTTGCATTATGGAATCGGGATATGAATGGAAAAGATAGATTCTTGATTCAGGTATGGATTTATGAACAATTTTATGTGTACATATTATATGTAGTATGATTCATGGCATGTTTAACAAAATACCAGCAGGAGCAGATTATATGTACCAAAATTGTATGACAGATTTTATAGCACCCACGATATAATATGTAGGTATTATAATACGCTTTTTGTTAAAAAAAGATTGTTGCGTTTTTTGCTCTACTGTTTGATTCATGTAGACTTGCCGACGTGGTTTATGTTTGTTCGTGCGAAACCCAAATACACAGTAATAATGGAGAGAATCAGGATGAGCACTGAGTACTATGGTTGTAAAACAAATAGGGTGATTCATGGGAAAATATTTTATGAATTGGGAAAAGAACTAGATAAAATTAAATGTATTTTAGACATAATGTAGAAAATTGCAGAGAGTGAGGTTGGTCGTTGTAATCAAAGTTTGGAATAAGTGTAGTAAAAAGTTAAACTAGTACTGGATTTCCTGGACTGATAATGTGCGGTGCCAAGTTGTAATAGGGTTTTTATAATCACACAAGTAGACATGAGCGGTGCCAGGAACAGAAAGTTATCAGTATTTTTAGTTCCAGGGAAAAATTAGGTTGTTATCGCTAATCAACCATGTTTGCACTCCTTCTATGGTGCATGTTCTCGCTTTCCTGAGTTCCTGCCCTTGATACAAAGGTAGATTGAAATGGACAGTACTTTAATACAAATAGGTACGTATATTTGTACAAATACTTAGCACAATTAGCTAGGCATCATTCATCTCTCAACTTTATAAACTGAAGTGCTTTAAGGAAAAAATGGAATATATGTGGACAAGTATTTGAGTGTATTTCTCGTGCTTTCTGTAAAATTTGATAAAAAGTATTAAATAAAGTGTTTCATTGATTAAAGCCGGTAGCGTGCGGTGAGCCACTTGCATCAAGCAACCAATACAGATATGTGCTTTATGTAGAAACAAGGAAGAATGGGTCACTTTTATCATTTTTTGACAAGTCATAAAGAATTGTGAGAAATCCTCCCTGTCATTCACTTCTTTTAAATTAAACTTTAACATTTTTGATGCGACCATGCTCATACTTATTGCATGCTCTTTGTATCTGTTGTTGTTTTGGGGTATGAGAGCACTAATTCCTGGAATTTGCTGACTGAAAGCACACAATAAAAGTGTATGTACAACCTAGTACAAAGTATAAAGGAAAGCACTCTTTTAAAAAGTGCGAGTTTTGTCTATTTTGGTTTGGCTCAATTTTTTGTGGCTTGCCTTCCGTCGTCGTTGTACTGACTTACTTTGTAAAACTGCGTGTGTGGTAGCAGAAGCAGTCTGCTTTGATTCCCGTTCATTGATGCTCCTTTTTTCATTCATTCATACATTTTTTTTTCAATTTTCAGCTACTACTCCAATATGTTTCATCAGAAAACCTTTTTTGTTGGTTGTGTGTCGTGAGATTTCCTGTGACGACTTACCACACTCTGTTTTCAGGGTTGATGGCAGTATACTATACTTTATTACTGTTGGCACATTTTTTCATTGAATTCACTTTTTATTTTAAGAGCATATTTTTCACTGTGAGTCGTGTCCCACATAATATTACTTTTTTCAAAAGGTTCCGTCAAAGCCGTGTTGAATGTGTATTTGACCATGGTCTTCCTATATAATATCGCTCATATTTTTTAAATAAAGATAAAATTGAAGGTCTTCCCTTTTGTCGTGTTTCCCCATTTTCCTAATTCTGTCCTTTTTCCGTTGACAATGAAAATGCACTTTCTGGCTTTCAGCAGCCAGTGTATAATACGGACTGTGTGACTGCGCACCTTGCTTCTTTTTGAAATCTTCATTGTGACCATTATCGATGATGCCAGTGATCATGATCATGATGATAATGACAGGGGAAATGAGGCTGACGATGACTACTGCAGAAACTAAGTTAGTAAAATGTTAAATACCACGCTGACTTCATAGTAGACACTACGACAAACGCACTGTATTAGTTGTCATTTTTTGAGTCACTCAAGTTTACACTTTAATAGCGAACATTTTTTGTAAACTTTCTTTTGTGTTGACATTGCTGTTATTTTAATACCCAGAATCACTACTGCCACCAAAGACAACAAAGTACGCAGTTAGTATAAGAGAGACTTTACTGAAGGCAATCATCAATTTTTAAGGTCTGCTAACTGTTCACAAAGAACAAAAGTACACATACAGAGAGTGTACCACTACATCAAAAGTACATGTACAGCTTTAAGCAATTTACGAACATTTTTTCTCTATTTCCCATTGAACAATTGGATAACAACTTTGTAATGTAGTTTTGTATCTTTACGGAAAAAACGAGACAAGATGCAGTAGAAGGAGGATGGACAGTCAATTTGTAGGCAGGGGTAGTCAAGTATGCATGTTGTGTTCTATTGTTAGAGCTTGTTTTTTCTGCTTTTCAACCAGCGACGAACGACCCTTAACAATAAAAGCGTCCTAGACCAAGGACTCGACTTGATAATACAAGCCATGTAGAAAAAAATCCTGCGTAAGTAATCATCATCATCACTTCATCTCTTACACAGACTCCATCCTACAGAAGAACAGTTTTATAGTTTTATTCAAAGTGCAAGAGCACAAGTGCGCAAACAAACCCACAAGGGAAGATTTTGAAGAGGTGAAACATGCAAGTCACTATTTCTTGAGGCTCAGGGACGGATGGTCATCGTACAGTTAGTTTTGAGATAATATGCTATGATGCTATGCTTGCTTCTAAGAAACTTTAGGTTTGATCAAGAGTACATGATACAAGCTTAAAATATAACTGCATTGCTGCCTAGTTCTGGTTTACTTTTAGAAACAAAATGTATATAAAAGGGTGTTTTGGAATGAAAAAGGTCGTCTTAATACCAAGTTTCCCATTGTTATCCTTTTCGTGGGGGCACGCAAGCCTACGTTATAAAAGTGTACACACACGAGCATGTATAATACTTTAAATCTGTTTTAATTGGCAGATTGCAACTGCTACCCTTTTGCCTTAGTCACCTCAATTTCTTAATGAATGAATGGATGCACAAAAGAAGAGAGCGTGTTGGTTTGAAATTGCATTATTTTTATTATTATTTCCCTTTGTGTAAAAGGACTGCTACACGATATTGTTTTGTTTTTGGACGCAATTTTCATTGTTGCTGATTATTACAGAGAGAGAAGGAGGAGAAGGAAGATAAAAGGAACCATGTCGTTACGGTTTTTTCGATAACAGTAATGAAGTACTATGATAAGGCTAATAAGAGTTTTTTGATAAATGTGATTGAGGTTGAAGAGAGAAATATGAATAATCCCACACAGAAAAATATCATCCTGCCTTGATGATGATGAACAAAATGTAGCATAACAATGTAAACGTGAATACTAATTTGGATTTTGATTACCCTGCAGGTAATTTTGTGTCGGTGCAATGCAATAATTCGCTGCAGTAAATTGATAAGAAACGAAAACCAAATGTGCAAAGCAATTCAATTCAGAGACAAGTAATTCAGTTGCATAAAAATGCGCATACGTGTGCGCATAAAAGCAAGTAGTAATTGTGTAATTAAGCATAAATGAACGTGGGTGTTTAAATTGTCACGGACGGAGGCAGACGATAGGAATTTCTACGATTATAGAAATGCGCTGATTGTTGAAAGGTTTTATATTGTGTGTGATGAATTGTGATTACTTTATTACAACTTCCATGTCCAATCTCTCTGCATTTTTTGCACGTGATTCTGCCACAGGAGTAGTGTAGTGACTTTGTCTTCCTGCGTAGCAGCGTATTCATTTCGAGTAATTAAGTTAGTACATGTGCCTGAGTTGATCAGCACAGCGTGAAATGTGACACTCTAACTGTGACATGCTGAATGGATATTCATACTACTGCGTTTTTACAAGAATGATAACTACGAGAAGGAATTACGGATGTACGCATGATTATTTTGATGGGGATAAAAAGACGGAAAAAATCTTAATAAAATTTTAGTATGCATTCTGATTTTTTTTGTTTTTGCAAAAGTTACATATTTCAGATGGATTAGCTCTCATCGTAAAAATAAAAGCAGTATAATGTAATAATGTAGCCATCATTGTTCATTATTATGACAGAAATATTGCATTTTCCATTTGGCGAAGGTTCATTCGTCAATGCCACTTTAGTATGATAGTGTACACAGCAGTGTTCACAACCAGCAAAATGAAACAATGAATCATTCTGAACAGAAAAAAAATTTAGCGAATTTACACAAGTTTTCTATTACCAGAGCAAGCTTGTAAAACAATCAGAGAATGAACACGGGGAAATACATCATCTGAAGCTTTCTTGAAAAAGAAAACGAGTTGAACGAAACTCAAGTCAGATGCAGCATGTTGCAAACGGTCATAGCTTTAATCAACATAATTGTTGTTGAACTGAACAACTGAACGTACGCAAAAATTTCCCAGGGATGGGAGGGTTTTTGGCTTTTAATGTTATAGAGAGCAGTGCAAAAAGGATATCATGTCTTTTCTCTGAATAATACACTTGATTTATAGTTTTGTGGAAGGCATTAAGGGAAAATACGGTCAATTAGAAAATGGAGAGAGAGCAAAGTTAAAAGAAGAGCAAGGAGGAAAATGCTGTTTAAAATTGTAAATGACTTATAGCTCAAATTATGCTAGCAGGACATCGACATTAAAAGTTGTTATTGTCGATATGATGATGATGATATATTGAGCACAGGTATTAATATACAAGAACACAGGGGCAATAATAAAAGTTGTATTGTTGCAGAAAACAGCATCCTCACCAACATCAAAACTGCATTTAATCTTTTTCACTAACTACCTATTTTTAAAAAGTCTGCTGAATATAATACAATAATTTAATTCGTAATGATTATGTTTTATTCTCTGTTTTGCAGGAGGAATTATAATCAGCCAGTGAAATAAATCTGCTGACACACACAGGATATTGTTACGTACAACAAAAATGTGTTGACTAGGATTTGATGTCATTATACGTGAGGAAACAAGAATCCCTGTGCTTCTCTCTTCTTTTATAACAAGAAGATATTATAATACGCGACTATAAACAATCAACTATCAACAACCTCTCTACACAAAACCACCAGAGGACAAGGAACAAAAAACAGGTAATTTGCAGTTAAAATGAATCCATTCTTTGCCATTTTTACTGACAGCTGAAATCAGCATAATATCTAGTAGGTAGTTTAGTGGTAGGCATGTAATACGTAACAATAAATAGTTAGGTATCTGATCTCTGTCGAATAAAAAAATATTCAAAGCAACAACAAGGTTCAGGTTACGGTCGGGCGGAAGGTGATAGGTGAGGGAAATGTGTGCGTAATGCCTACTACTACTACAATAATCATAACAAGTAGAGTTGCAGCAATAATATCGAAAAAACAATTACAAAATGTAAAGTCCGTGTGTGGATTTTGTTTTGTCTGGCATATCATATCTCTCTCGTATCGCATTAGATATATGATTCAGGATGTGGGGCTTTTCGATTCTCGCTAAAAACAATATGCAGAGTGCAAAATATTATTATTATAGTTTCATGAATTAGAGCGTGCCTGTGTTAATGGCGCTGTTGTTGTTGTTTTGCAGCTAAAATGGTTTGAAAATCAAGAAGTTATAATGTAATTCAGGACAAGTGGGTGATGATGATGAACATAATGATAATGTAATGTGTAAAATGTGGTTTTACAAGAGATACCACCAAAAGAGTGACATCAAAGAACAATGAAATAATATAGGATTTGTGTAGATAGTATAAACTAGTATCATTATCTCATACAAGTCAAGTATGATGATGTCGTAGCCAGTCACAACCTTTTGATATCATTTTGAAGTGAGATGGCTCTTTGGCTTTGTTACATAAGTTTGGAGAACCGAGAGGAAATTACCGTTGTAAATGTCAAAGTAAATAACTCTGGTGTCTAATTACGCTCTCTTTTGTGATTTGAAGTAGAGCCAGAGGTTTTTTGGTGGATGGTGGATGGAATGAAAATGATGAGCTTGCTTTTGAATGGGTGCAGATGAAAGAAGAGGCATCATTGGCCATTGGCCACGTTTTTGTGTAAATGACACTAGGCAGATGAGCATTGCTAAAGGCACATTTCTTTTGAAGCATGCAATTTTATGGGGTGTAGAAAGGTCAAAATCAAGTGGAAAAAGTCGTGCCAATTGCCGCATTGATCACGTCTTAATTAGTGATAACTGATGGTGCCGAAAGTCATGATGACGTTGAGTGTCTGTACAATAACACACCAACGAGGGGAGACAGCAAACAAGAGTCATTAGAACAAAGGAATTTATCGCCTGCCCAAAATGATTTGTTTAAAATGCGCATACAAGAGCACACACATACACGCACGATTGAAGATTCTTACGCAAGAGGTATTATATCAATTGGAAGATGATCTGAACTAACACGCACATTTCCGGGATTCATATTTGATCCCAATAATCCTACTAGTCAGCGTAAATTATGCAAAAACATGATATGTTGTACACCAGAGCCAAAGCTGCCAAAGTATGATAATTTGCGTAATTCATAAATTCTAGGAAAATGTGATGACCCGGTGAAGATGTAATTTACCCGTACATTAACTCGACTCTTTGGTCCATTTTCTGTCAAGACTTACGCACTTTTGTGCTGAGACAAGATGTAATTATGGTAAATACCATCTTTGACCTCTCTGCGAGCATTAATGGTTCTGTTGAAATTCACATCTCTTCTTGGGACCACCAAGTCAATGTTTGACTGAAATTTTTTTTACAAACTTTTTGCCTTGTTAAAAGAGATTGCTGAATACATTATCTCTTTTTCGTAAAATCTTTCCAATAGTTTTGTTCTTCCGGGACAAAAGATGCAATATCACATTTCCATTCCCATAGTCGGTAGGTAGACTGCTGTGCAAATTATGCATTTTGAATTTCGACATCATCCTCTTTTTGATAATCAGCATATTACATGACAGCAACTGTCTCATCATCATTCCATACAGCCAGCTCGAGCTAGCTCGTTTCCTTTTTTCTTGTGAACTAGTGAATCTCGTTATTATTCAACCGTGGCACAAGCCGCCACTTCCTTTTCAGATCAGCCTCCATGATACCACACAAAACGGTAATGGTTTATACCAAAACAACCAGGAAAAACATGATCAACAAGACAAAGATTAACATGGAAAAAAGTCAGAGACCTTGTCGAAACTTCATCATTTCAAAGATTTACTTGAAGAAAAAGAAAAAACTCACCTCTCTCATTTTTAACCTTAGCAAAATCATAAAATACAAGTTGAATGATTTTTCTTTGAAAAGTTTCATGGGGATTTGCATTTTGCATGTCAACGTCTGTTCCTTTGCCTTATTGGACACCACCAGGCTCATTGCTCATTCATTCATTTTTTCCGTTAAAACAAGGTGAACATATTGCACTTCTCTCAGACCAGAGAGCCAGAGAGATGAGATGTTCTCTCGGAAAGTTTTTGTGTGTATCTTGGCAAGGGATGCATAAACCGTGTCACATCATCTTCCTCTCTCTCTCAGCTTGAAACCCAAACATCTAGATAACCAATCCAAAATTTTAAAACTCACAGTCCAAAACAGAGAGACACAGCCATCCGTTGAGCCGTGTGATTTATTGTTAGTACGAATTCAATTTTCTGCCTTGTCTTTTTAGTACGAAATGAGATGATGAGGATGAGAACGAAAGCAAGTAAATTAGGAGAAAGGTTTCGAAATTGAAATTTGAACAGGATGATGATATAGCATAATATACAATTTCTTTATGGCTTTGGCACTCATATCATTTCATCATCATGATGTTATGTTACTTATGTACATCCACTTTGTATCATTTTAGTTCACATGAAATTTTTGTATCCGTTTGTCTACTTGTGTGATGTGCAAAAGTGGATGAAAATTGCAATCCTACTCTAATAATAATATTCATTTTCTCATGTACCGTATATCATACTTTACCGAATTGCAGCTGTCATTATCTTGAGATAATCGTAAAAATTGTCGAAAAGAAAAAATATATATGCCATTCTTGCAAACAAGGTAGAAAATATTGAACGCGTGTGTGCGCATTTTTTGTAAACTTGTTATTTTCCATGAATAAAAATATGAAACATAATCTTTAAAGTAGGTAGTATGCAAGGATATTATTGTCAATGTGACTCTTTACAATTTTTTCTGCAATAATCATCTTGTCATTGTTTCGTCTTCTCAATTTCTTTAAACATTATTTATAGCAAAACAGCAGCAAAAAATTATTGCTGATTTGTTCAACTTTCGATTCGTTTTAAGTGACTCTTCTTGTCATTTTGTATCTCTGTTATCGTCATCATGTTTAGGAACCTACTAAGATATATGTTTTGACTTATGATGATGTTATTTCCTTTCGGAAATTAAGCACCAAAGGCAAGACAAGCTTTTTGGTGCTTAGGTAGTACATAGTATTAGTATTAGTTTTGCTTGTTTCTCTAAAATGTCACTTTTGCTTGTTGAGAAAGAATTATCTTTATGAAAGTATTAAATTTTTACTGCTTGTTCGTGTAGCAGGAAGGAAAAGGAAACAAATCTATAAAGCGAAAACTGCCAAAGATAACTTATTACCCTGCAAAATAAATATGCAGTAGCAGCAGAAAAAATAGTGAAAATGTCCGTGCTTTTAGTTTTGAAGCAGATCAACATAAAAATGTATACCTATGCACACATTCATAAACATTCATCATCATTTTTAAGAAAGGGTTCACCAATGAAAGGGTTACGCTTTGGCTTTATGAAAAAAAAAATGTTTATTCGCTTGAAACTGAAACAGACAGAAAAAAACAGCGTCATATCCGGTGCGGCTTTTTCTGGTTGGTGTTGCTTTTGCTACTGCCTGTGTATGATTTTTTTTCTTTTCCTGTTTTTCGTTGCCTCAAGCAGAAATCATCATCATTCATACAATATTCTATTCAAAAAGGCGAATGAAACACCAAACCTCCGCTCTCTGAACCAGGCAGCGTGGATAAAATGTAAAATGGTTTGAATTCATGTTTGGATGGAATATGGAATGGAGGAGAGAACACAAGAAGACAAAAACAGAGGCGAAAAAATGCAGAAGGCTGAAATATGAGCATGTAGTTTAGGTATATGTTTTCATCCATATTTTTGCGTTTTTATACCACACATTCATCAGCGTTCACGAACCGCTGCATTTTGCATTGCAAAGCAGTTTGGATGAGGAAAGTGGTGATGTAAAAACGGAAACATGAAAATGTGAAATACTGGCAGCAAAGGAGGGGGATGTGGAGTTTGAAAGAATGTCTATACCTACCTAAAACCTATCTATTTCATATTTCGTATTTTGAACGAGTGCATCATTTTAAGAGGCATTTTTAGATAATATGATGATTTGATATTTAATTTTTATGACAAATTATAGATGTTAGAGGTGAAACCTTATATAAGCAGGTCATGCTTTAAAAAACAAAACGTTTTATCTTGTAACTTTGCTTCCTTTTATGGACTTTTGCAACTCATACATGAAGCAATTTTAACGTAATAATGGTAATGTTAACGATAGGGATATGTCATTCATGTTTTACTAAAAACTTGATTCACGTCAGATTCTATATTCCATCCAATCTTCCAATCCATAACCCAGAAGCATATACTAGCTTTGTGTTTGTATATACCCGACATGCAGAAAAAGTTGGGGAAGGGCCGGCATAGAGTCGGCAACTTCGGCATAAGGTCGGCTTGACTACATTCCGAATGCGGAATTCAATCGGAAATCCGTCAGAATTCCATATTGCGCCATAAACAGTTGTTGGCAAACCGAACACTAGCCTAAGGCTGGTCGAATTCGGCTTTACGAATGAAACCCGAAAACTTGAGTAGTCAGTTTCCCAACTACGAATGGCATTCGGCCCGAATGTATGAATAGCAAATCTTGCTTAACGTTAATCATTGGGAACACATAGAGTCTATCGGTTTAGCATTGCCCCGGCGCGTAAACACATTCCACCGCTGACCACACTGCACTTCTCACATTTTGCTGATTAACCGAGTGATAGACGTGTGCTGCCAATCAAACAAAAGTGCAGACTGAGCAAAAATTTTGTTAATCAAGTAATCATGTCAACCTACTGTGTCGTGTGGTTTCCAGAGGAGTATACTGTGGAAGTGGTCACTTCTAAGTGGTTGACAAGAAATAATTCACAGTGTTATTGGCCAATCAAAGGTACCAAAGGTGAAAAAATACTAGCCTGGGTAAAGAACCACAACTTTCCTCAGAATGTTCAATGGCAAGTTTACAAATGCAAGGT
>CM056171.1:17991589-18052717 GCA_029691765.1 Entomobrya proxima
CAGAAAAAGTTGGGGAAGGGCCGGCATAGAGTCGGCAACTTCGGCATAAGGTCGGCTTGACTACATTCCGAATGCGGAATTCAATCGGAAATCCGTCAGAATTCCATATTGCGCCATAAACAGTTGTTGGCAAACCGAACACTAGCCTAAGGCTGGTCGAATTCGGCTTTACGAATGAAACCCGAAAACTTGAGTAGTCAGTTTCCCAACTACGAATGGCATTCGGCCCGAATGTATGAATAGCAAATCTTGCTTAACGTTAATCATTGGGAACACATAGAGTCTATCGGTTTAGCATTGCCCCGGCGCGTAAACACATTCCACCGCTGACCACACTGCACTTCTCACATTTTGCTGATTAACCGAGTGATAGACGTGTGCTGCCAATCAAACAAAAGTGCAGACTGAGCAAAAATTTTGTTAATCAAGTAATCATGTCAACCTACTGTGTCGTGTGGTTTCCAGAGGAGTATACTGTGGAAGTGGTCACTTCTAAGTGGTTGACAAGAAATAATTCACAGTGTTATTGGCCAATCAAAGGTACCAAAGGTGAAAAAATACTAGCCTGGGTAAAGAACCACAACTTTCCTCAGAATGTTCAATGGCAAGTTTACAAATGCAAGGTTTTAAAGTCAACAGGTAAGCTACAGTACTTGTAAGATAGATGTAATTTATTACTTACAATTAACAACAATTAACAAAGAAAGCAATAAATCACCGTCATTGAATATAATTTTAGATTCCTATGATAAAGCCAGGAACGCTGCGATTAAAGCAGCTGCATCGGGCTCTGCAAATCTGGATACCACTGAGGACGAAAATCTTGGTAGAGGGAAGCGATTGGTGGCATTGTCTCGGGGTCAAAGGGCTACAAAGAGGAAAAAACTAAACGCGGAAAGTGATATCAGCAGTGTTTCCGGATCTATTGGTAGTGATTGTGGGTATCAAAAGATTCTCCCTCCAACCACCAACTTAATAGGTCAATCAGAAATCATATCAACTCCACTCCAGACCAGTAAGAAAAATAATTGTCATCAAATCTTTAACAGTGTAAATAAAAATTACAAAAACCATTGTACTAATTGACGTAATGTTTTATCTCGATTTTAAGCCTCTTTGCTATCATTCCAAGGGCGGACGCCAGCGGGAACCCCACGTCTCGTGTTACATCAACCTTCACCAGCAAAGTCACAATCAGGTACATTACTATTCATTTGTAATAGTTAAGTGGACTTTTGTGTAAACTATCCAATTATCCATTTAAATTATTTTAAAACAGGCAAATCAGCTGTATCTCTGGTGTCTAATGCTAGCGAAGTTGCGGACCGGATTCGAAAATCCCTAAAGACTCCAGAAAAGAGTATCCCGGAGCTTGGCTGTAAATCTGCTGATCCATTCACCGCACTTTGGAATGCACTGGACGAAATAAAAACTGAACACCGCAGTAAGTAATAACTTTCTGGTTCTAATTAACTGTCCATTTTCTGGTTTCTTATTTAGAAAATTCATTTTTATATAAATTTTAACAGGATATCAGGAGCAAGTGACAAAGTACTTAATTGACATCTTAGAGAACCAGAAGGAGTTGCTTCGAAGAAGTGCTGAATCCCCCGCAGCAGATAAGCCAATAACCATCGAGCTGCCAACTACACTGCCTTTGAATTCGCCCGAGGACTTTGATCTGTTTAATAACTGGCTTGCTTTGGGAAATAATTTAGCATCATATGTAAGGAGTAGTCACACTTTACAATTCATTTCGTTCTAGTTATGAAGTATTATATCTAATCTGGTTTACAGTCGCAATTCATAGCTGTGATTGGTGGCAAAGACGGACGTTGGGTTACTAAGAGGTTACTTGGAACACTTATCGGGAACGACCTAGCTAAGCAGCTGAGCCTCACTGGAAAGGGGAAAAAATCATGTTGTGGATTTCTTGAAGACAAAACGCCTAAACCAATTTTACGTCTTTTGTATGGTAAGAAAGGCATATTGTTGCTTTTTGTTGAACTGATGATCTACCGAGTGATTCAAATATAACAATCACACATAAATTTCTGTTTGACTTTGACTAGAAACCGTGCGAACAACAAAGAAAGGGTCAGCAACGACAAACGAAGAAATCAATCAGTACACCCGCGAGTGGCTGAAAGGAGCTGAAGATCGAGCAGGTGGTCGAGAAGAACGAAGACAACGACAATGTCAGCGAGGCAGTTCAAATATTCTAGGCGGAGTCAACAACGAAGGAGAAGGGAACAGTTGAATGAAGTGCTAGCATCAGTCAGAAGGAAGCAGAGTTCAGATTATATTCAGAATGGTGACCGAATCAATTCCGCGATTGTTCAAACAAATCAATTGTTCCAAACGCAAATTGCTTTACATAGTGGTATTACTATTGAAACAGAAAACACCAATTTCGATAATTTTATTGTAGAATCAAATTTTCAAAATGTAGTCAGTCAATTGGTATCAGATAGCGATAGTGAGGATAATTCTGAGTGCAACGGTATAAAAACTGATTTAAGACGCTGGGTGTCAAAGCATAATATTAAACATGTAGCGTTAAAAGATTTGCTCGCTATTTTGAGAAAACGTTCTCCCGATTTTAGTTTACCAAATGATCCCAGGACACTTATGCAAACCCCTCAAAATATTAACGTAGAGCATGTAAGTTCTGGTTCATATGTTTACTTTGGTTTAAAGTCATCAATAGAAAAACGGTTGAATACCAATATAGTTCAGTCTATGAATTCCATTTCTATAAGTATTGGTGTTGATGGCATTCCTATTGCCAACAGCGGTAACAATCAATTTTGGCCTGTGTTAGGGATAATTGATAATTACGTTAATTGTGTCCCGTTTGTAATAGCACTTTGGTATGGAGATTCCAAACCGTCCGATTGTAACTTTTTAGATAGATTCATACACGACTGTAAGTATCTTACACAAGCAGGTATAACCATTTATGGTAAAACGCTTCCATTTTCATTGTCTAAAGTTTTAGCTGACGCACCTGCAAGAAGCACTCTAAAAGCTGTGAAAGGGCATAATAGTAGATTTGCGTGTGAAAGATGCAATGTAGAAGGAGAATGGATGGGAAGAATGGTATATTCAAGAGAAACAGGTGCCAAACGTACGGATGAGTCCTTTAGACAAAATAGGCACCCTGAGCATCATAAGGAAGTCAGTAAGTTCTTGCAATTAAATGTAGACATGGTTATGGGGTTTCCTTTAGATTATTTACACTTAGTTTGTTTAGGTGTAACAAGAAAGCTTTTTAAAACATGGGTTCAAGGAAAAGTGCCATACAAAATTCAATTTAGAGATACACAGAGAATTTCTAATAATTTAATAAAAATTAAAGAATACTTTCCCTGTGACTTTCAAAGGAAACCTCGGTCACTTCGTGAGCTATCCTATTTTAAGGGCACTGAATTCAGGACGTTATTGCTATACACAGGTTTTCCAGCTTTGTACTCAGTTTTAGGTAAATCTCAGATAAAACATTTTTTACTGTTGCATTCTGCTATGTACATTTTGTTATCAAAGTTTTCCAACGATCCATGGTGGAATGAATTAGCCAGTAGCCTTCTCAATAAATTCGTACAAAGGTGTCCTGAATTATATGGGCATGAGTTTGTTGTTTATAATGTACACAGTTTAGTACACTTGTCAGATGATGCATTATGGCATGGAAGTCTGGAAGATTGCAGTACATTTAAATTTGAAAGTTTTATGCAAGTAATCAAAAGAATGGTTCATAGTAATACCTTTTATGTAGAGCAAGTTGCTAAAAGAATAATGGAATATGATTTAGTTTCGATTGAAAAACCTGAATGCAAAAAAGATCGTATTAAATTAAGTATAAAGCGTGGTGATAATTGTTTCATGCTATCAGATAATCGAATCGTTTCACTTGTTAAAGTAGTTAATAGTGTCAGTAATTTGTATGAGTGTATAGAATTTAAATCTAAGTCTAACGTCGAATTGTACCCATTCGATAGCTCTTTGTTGGGAATTTATTACTTAGATTTACCCGAAATTAGCGTAGTCGCAGTTAACCCTGAAACTGTACTGTGTAAATGCATAATGTTGCCGTTTAAAAACTCGTATATTTGTACTCCATTACTACACACTGTTCTGTAACCTGAATAAACTGTAACACGTAGATTTAACAATTAAAACTTCTTCTTTCTATCATCAATATATGCATATTACGTAAACTCGGATACTTTTCCGAGTACGGGCTGAATATCGTCAATGGTTGGCAGAAGGTCGGATTTTGGAATGTTGGAATGTGGCCCGACTCTGGCTAACCGACTTCTGCCCGCAGGTTTTTCTGACGACACTCCCAACCCTTATGCCGAAGCGGTTTGCCGACTTGTTATGGAAGGTGGCCCAACTACCTTCTGCGAGTCGGGTAGGTATATTAAGCAGTAGTGTGAGTGTGAGCAGTCAAACAGTTCATCAAAGTTGCAATTCTGCATGGTAATTTTGTTGACGTGGATGTTCCCGTGAAGTGTGTGTAATAGTAAAATATGCATAGGTAGCTGTTCTATCAGTAAAATTCCTGCCTTTTCAGAATGTGCAAAGCAGTTAGTTTTAATTACCCTTAGGATATTTAGAGGCAAGCCTAGCTACGGATTATAAAACACTGCTTTTGGTAATACAGCCGTTATTCAATTGGAATGTATTAAAAGCTGTTTTCTGTTGGCTTACCATGTTTAGAATTTGAATATATTTTGAATTTATGAATTTAAAAAAAACTGCTGGGTTTTATTATACAATTTCTGTCATTAACGCGTGTAAATGAAGGAAAGTGTTGATTGTTTCCGGTTTGAAACTCTGAGAGTGTAAGTGTAAGTTATAGTATAAGCGTGTGTATTTCATACCCGTTTAAAATTCAACACACAGTGACAGCAAAATAGCATTAAATTTTAAGTAATCAAGCATTTGCAAATACGCCATCACACTTTGCACACGATGTCGGTGTATACATCTGTCTGTTCTAATCATAAAAGTCAGCGTGAGCTTGATTACTACTGCTGAGAGCAAAGCCAATGTCGTTGTGTGAAATGCGCTATTAAAGTTAACTATAGGCTGGGCTTTAAAATACTTTGTTGGTAAAAGAGAATAAGGATCTTCATTAGCATATTATTTTCATACTCCCAGATTTTTTTTCTAAACCAGAAACCTTTTGGTAGAACGAATTTTTTTTACATTGGTACAAAATCACCAGAAAAAAGACATAAACGCAATCACTCTTCTGATCTCACATCATCCAAAAATTATATGCACGTTAATGATTACACTGTATATACACAAGCTTGTGCAAAAAACATGTATTTTAAATCACGTTTGTTACGCAAACTGAGCTTGCGCACTATTTATTATAGCTAAAACATAATATCTGAGCATCAAACTTTGAGAGATGCGTTTGAAAACGAAATTACAAGCTAGTGCAAGCAGCACAAAAGAAAGCTGATTGATTGATAACATCTTAGCGAATTGCGTATATTATGAAACGCACGTACGCACTTGGCTCCTTAGATGTGGCTATTTTCTTAATTGGATGATTTTGAGCAGACTACCTGTTCAGGTTATTATGTAAATTGAAGTTTTTGCGAGATCATATAAACTTCTACAACAGCTACTACTACCAACTACTGAGCTAATCAATGATATCAAGTTTAACTACAAAACATTCCTGTGTATTATTCATTCGTGCAGAATAGGAAAAAGTAAAAAATTGTGATCACGGATGTCACATTTATTTACAATTTATCAAGTCAAAAATGACTCTATCAAAATCTCCAAATCTTGTCGTTAAACGAACTGTGAATCAAATTAAAAGCATGTGGTGTTTTCCGTGACGTGCCAGTCCACTCATTTCTCCCTGTATACTTCATATAATTCTGCCATAGATAATAATAATTTACTAGACTGTGCAAAAAGCTGAAAAACACTGAACAAAGAGCAATTTTACTGCAATTTATCCCACACAACAAGAGTCTAATCTGGCTTTGCTGCACCCTTATACGATTCAGGTATTTTGTATGCCTGCGTGATATCATTAGTCTCCTTGTCATTCTCCCATGTACCTCTGCTGGTCCAATTTACGTTGGCAGACATTTTTTGTCATTGTCAAAAAATCTTGTTGTTGCTGTTGCTGCTGTTGTGCCATCGTATGAGATTTGCCTGGTTGATATGCGAATGGCGACAACGACAACAATGCAGTGCAACTCATTACTACAGAGAAAAACAACTATGTGAACCGTGGAGGCACACGTGAATTTTAACAAAGTTGAAACAGGACACGGGGCTGCCGTTGCTTGCCTGCCATCATCCTCTTTATCTGGGAATATAAAAGAGTAAATATAGCGAATACTTTTTTGCACCAAAAAATTCACTGATTACTTTTTGGTTTTGTTGGCTGGTGCCTTTTCGCCTGATTAGAATATTACAAAAATGATGTTTTGGGCTTGGCCTTGTTCTTTTTCCATTTTGTTCTCCCAATTTGCATCATGATGGTAATATGACGGCGCTGGTGGTTGAGGCTGAATAATGCACTCTCTTGACTTCATTGTGGTGGCGTCTCCCAAAATAATAATAATCTCATCTAAGCTTACTTAATTTGGTCACAGGGAAAGCACACATATCACCCATATTTATTTATTCAGTTCTGTTTTTAAATAGACTTTTCTTACATTGTATGCTTGTAAAGTTACCAGGCTGTATAATATTTACGCATTTTTACCCCCTCTGAGCGCTGTGCGCACCCGACTCCATTTTATGGTGACGAGGAGATGATGCGCATAAAAATTGCATGTTGCATGGAATTTTGGTTGGAGTCACCTCATCCCGTGTGTGTCTTCTAGTTTTCTTTGTCATGACTTTTTGGCTTGTGTGACAACCTGACCAAATTGTTTACGTGTACGTAGCCTCGTCATTTAGTCTTTTTCTACTCTTCTTTATAAATTTTTGATGTGCCATACATCCGCAATCCACGAAAAGCCATAAAATGCAAGCCAATGAGCAGAAAATAAGACACACAAGAGTCAAGGCAAGTGGCAAAGGTGCATGTAATTCGCATACTTTACACACTCATCATGCCGGCTCGTGTACCTACATAAATTTTTGCCAAAACCTTACCTAAATTGCTTGCGTTGCGAGGGAGTGGATGGATAAGTATAATGAAGGATATAATGGGTACATATGAATGGAGAATTAAATGGCTAAAATTGTTGTGTACTTGAATACTGGTTCTTTTCTGAAAGAAGTACGACGTCTGTTTAGTAATGATCATTGGAATTATAGAGGCGAGGAGGAACCACGCAATAAAAAGCCGCAAATACGGAAAACGGATACCTTTTATAGACACAATTGACAATCGCATTTACACTACAAACGTACAAACCAGCCGTGTAGCTTCTTCTTATTGTGTAGTCAAAGTAGCTGTTCTTCTTGGTCAAGTTTGCTCATTTAATATTTTTGCCCAGTCATTAGCAGCAGAGCCGCGATGTAGCATTACTCATTCAAAACAAGCTTGAGACTCTTTCATTTCAGCAAAGTTAATGCTCATTTAGCTTGTGCATTTTAAAGAGTTATTTGTTCAAACGGTTTCTGCTCATCGTCAATAGTACAATATATAATATGCAAGAATGTAAAACTTTTTTGTTCAAAGGGCTTTTCATTTCTAGGTTGCTGGCATAATAAACTATAATAATAGCTGCTTCTTTTTCGGCGTTTTTGTTCCTTCTTGTGTTGTAATTAGGTATCAAGTTGTGTCTGCAACGTCGTCGTCATCTTCTTCTTCTTCGTCATTTTAATCTGTTTTTCTTTCTGTGGTGAATTGGTGGATAGAGAGAATGGAATGTTGAATGAATGGTTTGCCAGCTAGAGGGTATCATCGCCAAACATTTGACATGACATTCATCTTTGACTTTGACTGTAGAAGTGACGATGATAACAACGATTACACATACTCTATTGCATGATTGCTGTGTAAAATACTCACTACTCACCAATACAGGAATACTTAAAAAGTAACTTGTACAAACTGCAAAAGAGCATCTCTATAGTATAATAGCAGCCTTCATGGTGGTCATTATTATGGCTTTTGACATGAACATGCTTTACACAGCCATATAATATTATTTATCTAGCGTGGTAATCATTATTTTAATATGGCTAACAACGGACGATGTAACATGCTGATAAAACAACGGAATATTATTGTAATATTAGTAGAGAGGCTGTTGTGCCTCCTTAAGATAAATTAAAGATGGCCACGCTGATTTGGCATGCTACACTTTTTTTGTTTACAATGTCATCTCTCTCCAACTTCTACTAGTCTCTGTGATTCATAGTAAGTACAAAGTATGAATGAAAGGAGCATCCTCATCATTTATAATCGCGTATTTCATTGTTTTTGCTTCTTCTTCTTCTTTAATCGCCATCGTCAATCTCTGATGGCGCAGAGAAGAGATGAACAGAAGTACATGACATAAAGTGGAGTGGCGATAAGCAAAAGGCGTTTCATTCTACATGGTCTCGTTAAAAAGATAAAAAATAACGTATTGTTCACAATCCATATTGATTTTTCTTCAGACATCATCCATCTATAAGTAGTGATTATAGACTGGCTGTATGGCTGACGATGATGATTATGATCAGAGTTAAATGATGACAATGAAAGGCGGATAGAGGAGGAAACGAGGCTATGTAACTGTTTGAGTGAAATATGAAATAAGTATCATTTTACGTTTTACGAAGGCGGACCACACAAAATAAATATCAGCTCTGATTTTTTTGTTCTTTCTTTTAAAAAATCGTTATCATTATCTTTTTTACATTTTAATCTCTTGTGTATACATTGTGCTTTTTACGTTTTTGATAAGTTACTACTTTTTTTATTGTAGTTGTCATTAAAATTACAGGCAAGATAAGGATCCGGTTATCAGGAGATGATTATTGATGGTTGGTTGGTGGTGGGATATATTATTAAGACTGCCGAAAGAAGAAGCAAAAAAAGTCGTGCATACCATTACATTAGTTAGTTGAGACAACTAGGCGAATCCTTTTTCGTTTGTCATTATTACGTGAACTTCTTTTGTTATTGTAGTTCTCGCAGGGATTGTCCTCAACTTTCTTCTCAAATTACTCGCATTTTTGCGCTGAGTTATCTTGCGGTTTATGTTTTTTCTTGATAATGTCCATTTCGTCTTTGGGGACCAGAAAAAATGTCCTTCCAAGAAAACAAGCTTTGAGGATGTGGATATATTTTTTTCTGGTTTTGGTATTCCGTTGTTTTTGAATTTAGAGTTCATGCTCATGTACCTTGTACCAAGAAGTATGACATGACTAATTGTAAAAATCAAAATACCAAATTCACCGCAAAAATTGTGCTGCTGTGTTTATTGAGGAATTACTGCAGAGAGACAGGCCATTGTTTGGGAGACTGATGCTTTAAAAATGCCGAAAAATGTGAATGAATACGTAGTACAGCTATACCTATAAGTTGGGACATAATGTACACGTAATAAAATCAACCAGAATATCTGCTGCCAACTGTTAAAATCCCCAATTTTCTTGAATATAATGCTATCATCATCACGTAATGATCGTCATCTTGTCTTGTCATGTCATTTCATCTTGATTCTCAATTCTTCTTCGTACAATATGAATGCGCAATACAAACACTGATCGTGTCTTTTGATGATAGGTTAAAGCTATATGCTGTTTATTGGTCCGGTTTTCAATGATAAAATGGTAAAATCCATAATGACAGCCGTGTGTTTGCGGTTTTTTTAGATGAAGGCAAAGACGAAGAAAATTCGAGTTGATCATAAAATTCACATAAGTCCGCAACTAGTCAGTTACATCATCGGATATTTTGGGGGGATGTTCTTCAATGGAACGATGAAAATGGAAAAGCATTATCTCAGCGATAGTAATATGCTAGTTCATTGAAATGCATGTCAATTTATGCCATCATCCTCCGTTTATACTTGGTACTTAAATGACGATGATGTTGCGGCTTAAAAATAAAAATGTTCGTGTGGTGATATAAGAGGTGCTGTTGAAAAATCATGTTGGTTGAGGAGCACACACAAGGGGGAAATGGATCGACACAGACCAAGAAGCAATATGACTGTTCGAGATTTAAACGCAAAGGAAATACGAGTGAGTGACTAAAGTAAGATTATAATGCATTGAAGACTTGTCTTTTTCCGGTCGCTAATGATGATGGTAACGCTATCACCACACTGCTATCAAAATTCGAGGCTTCCACAATTTTAAAATACAAGTAGTTTTTTGGTTATTCTGGTCACTGGTGTGGAAAATTGGTGTTGTACAGCTTGCATTTTACTTTCTGGTATGTGTTGATTGATGTGTGCATTTAAATATTATGCATAAAAAATGGAATTTCGAATCGCCGTCTGTATTTCAGAGAAATCTGTGTTTGACATTTTATGACAAGGCTACTTTACCACAATCAAATAGGCAGTATGGCAGTATGATATATGATGTTTTTAAAGAAGCACAAGAATAGGATTACGACTTGTGATGAAGATCATGTCGTCGTCGGTGGACCTCTCTGGACGCGACAAAGCTTCAAAATAAAGAATAATATTTTGTCCTGTGTTCCAATGGAAAACTGGCGAATGCAAGACCGGCGTTTGTCATCATGTCCATGTCACAGAAAAAAACGCATAACAACAGGATGTACTCTTGTGTGGTAAAGAAGAAAAAAATGATGCGAGGTTGATCATGATCATGATGGTGGTACGTGTGTAACTGGATAATCCTGAGAAGAGAGGATTAACAACGCACACCACGCCATTGTTATATGGATTAACTAGAATGGTCGCAGTCTTCGAACTATCAGAATCAATGCAGAAGGTTAGAATGCTGCAAAGAAGCTTAAAGAAAGATGTTTCTAGTTCTTCCGCCATACTGATTATTGGTGGTCTCTCTAGAACTTGACGGCTTTTTTCCCTAATTCCTGTCCGGCAGATGTTCATTCTTGCATATAGGAAATCAATATTTACATTCATTCAATGCAATAAAGAGAGGAATTGAAAAAGATTAAGTTTTAATTTTATTGGAGGGAGACACAGACACGTAAGAAAGTGTTCGTTCATTGTTCCCGTTCTCATATCAATTCATTCTGTATAATAGCATGCGCTACAACTTAAATCTGCCAGTACAAAAAAAAACTGGGTTGAGGAAATGGTGGCACCTCGTTTTCTGGTTCGGTTTATAATCCAGTGAGAAAAGAAAATGTACAGCAGCATGTTAATGGCAGAGTTTGAGAAAAAATGCCGTTGAATTGGTTTTTAACACCAGTATACTATAAACACAGACGTTGCCGGTCACTGGTCTTCTTTTGCATCTGTCCACTAACAATGTTTATAATGCAGGCAGACCAGACAAGATTTACATACAAACGTGCGTATTTTTATGTTTATTTACTTGAACAGATCAAGATGTACGAAGGCAAGATATATTATGCCGATGATGATGAGGACGACGATGAGATCACCATGATGGTTTTTATTCCTGCCTGGTTCTCGTTGTTCGTTTGAAATATAAAAAACGTCTTAAAAAGAAACAGTAGTGCAATGCGCCAGATGCAGAATGCAGATTTTACTTTAGAAGCGGGATTCTTTATTTTATTGAATCAAAAGTGAGATTATAAAATGCTGATAACATGTGGGGCTGTTTAAGACTGGCTTCAAGGAACAAGTCAAGTCTCACTCAGACCGACATGATGATGAGCTAATATTGATGATGAAGAAGAAAAAAGTAGTTTTTTTTTCTGCTGTGTTGATTTTGATATTAAAAAGAGGCATCAATGTAAATGGCAAGAAAAAGGGTTTTGAGTTGTGAGATCCGGAATCAAGGGCAGCTGTTGTAACCCTTTTGTGTTCAGTTTCAGCTAAAAAAGCAGGCTTTTCTTGACTTTGTACACACACACTCATCTTCATCTCATTATTGTTGCATCATTCATTCACTTTTCATTGCGACGCAATTTCTTTAAAGATAAAAAATTATAATAAACCTCTGTCTAAAAAGCAAAGAAAGATAGTTTGCTCATCCCTGACGAAAGACATTTGAGAAAGAAGGAAAACGTTTTTCTCAGCACAGTCAACAGTCTTTGTCACACACAGACAAGCAAATAATAAACACATAAAAATTTGTATGTTGTTGTCTGACTATAAAAGTATGAATTCCATTCTTTATCTAAAGTGCTTATTCTATATTATCTGCCTTTTGAATATTCTGTATTATGAATAGTAAAAGTGTTAAGTATGCAAGCAAGTTGAAAGGTAAAGTATAGATCGTATGATTTTTGTTCATGTAAATGAAATAAACGTTCTTGTGCTGGCACTTATTGGTCCAGAGTTCATCATCATGCCATCATTTCTTTCTCTAAAAGCAAGAGACACGACACACCACGAGGGATTCTCCAACTCGAGTCGAGTTGAACATTCTTTTATGCTACTCACACCTTTACGCTGAGCTTCTTCCATAAAGTTCCATAAAATATTATTACATACCTTTGTCATCCTAGTTTACTTACCCCCTTGAGTGAGCATACCCACACACAAAACGTCAGTAGTGTGCTGTGAAGAGTGCTGATGACGGTGGTGTCTTGAAGAATGTAGTGAGAGAGAGATAGTACACGTACAAATAGTTCAACAAACAAGAAATATTATATATTTTTAGGGAAAGCACGTAATAAAAGGGGAAAACGAGCTGTGAAGAAAAAAGGGAACCAAAAATTACCCAAATAAAAGAATAGAGAAGGGAGAGAAAAACAAAAAAGGGACACTAAAAAACCAGTAAAATTCCTACAACATAGCTATGAAAAGCTCGGTGGTGCTTGATGTGAAGTTAAACATAGCTTGGGAATGTTGTAAAAACGAAATTTTTTTATGGTCTGACTAAAAAGATCATTAGAAGAACACAAGAACACAACATCATTGTTAAATATTGAAAGAGGACAAGATAAAGGATTATATAGTGTCATTTTCTCTCATCTTACACGGGATAAAGCAATATTATGGAACATTATTGGAATGGCCGTGCTTACACTTGTTCAAAAGCCCCATAATCATCAAAGCACTTTTCTTCCCGACTTTTTTTGATGACAGTGGAAAGATGATGGAAGTCTTCTTGTTGTAAAAGTAAGCGAAAAAATAGTTATGTAAAAAAGTCAACATTTTTATTGTCATCTTTTCCTCACTCACACAGTGTCTTATGTCATGAAGCATTTTTAAAACATTTTGTTTCAAACAACAAAAACGCTGACTGTTTTTAAATATAGGAGTGGTGGTGGTGGTATACCATTAACTTTTCAGCCAAAAAATAATACTTGGTTGATATCCTATATCCTGCTAACGACAACGCTACTCATCTCTCTTGTCTGCCTTTTCTTTCTTCGTCTCATTTTTCCTGTCACGGTTAGTTGTTTCAGGCATTCATTTTTTTACAATTGCAAGTTAGAACAACAACACGACATCAGAGAGAGAGAGAGCTTTATTTTTGCTAACGCTCTCTTTTTCTTCCATATAGATCAGCTCCATATTTACGCATCTCATGGTACAATATTATTATCCTGACTTTCATGCATGCACGATGACAATAGTCGTGATGTAAAGCTATTAAAAACCGAGTGAATTTTTAAAACATTGTTGTGACTTGGCTTTGGCTCGGCGGTTGTTTCATCATCGTCGTTATTATTGTTGTCGTTACAATGCAATGGGATTTTTCGCTGCACAAAAAACTGTCATGCTTGCTTGAATTCATGCCATTATCGTCATCACAGAAAATTTTGTCAGAGGAGGAGGGCAGTTTTTGTAGGCAGTACAAAACAACACAAGAGAAGAACAAAGTGAATGGCTGGAGTTTTAGGATCGGGACGAAAGATGAAGGATAGTGATAGCACACACAAGTTAAATCTGCATTGTTGCCTTGCTTCGTGCTTTCTTTGAAAATCAAAATGTTGTTACACATCTAATGCTAGTATAGTTTCTGGCTGTATGAAGCAGGTTGATTTAATTGAAAACTGAGATGACTTTGAACCAACATTATCTCTTGTCTTTGTTCTTCTCTGGGGAACAACATCGTCATCACCATAAGAAGACTTTTAAAAAATGACAGTGACAGTGCAGATTACGACAAGATGGACAAGTTCAATGTATGCTGGCATGTATCAGAGTAACAACAAGAGTTGATGATCTTCGTCATCAAGAGATTCTGCTGCTCTTGTTGTTCTCTCTTGATTCCTGATTTTCATGTTGCGCACTGCCTGTTGCGTGTCAGCAAGGGAGCTTCATTAATTTCATTGTAGGTTCATCTCATCAACTTATATGATGATATTGTATCAGCATCAAAGAGCATTGCAATTACAGCAATAACAGGCCTATAGGTCTCATTTGAGATTTTGTGCTGGCTGATGCGGCTTCATGGCAAATCAAGTCAGTGGAGATTTTACTCGGTTTAAAATCTGGCTTTTGATGCTGGCTATGATTGTGTAATAAAAATCAAAATGGGGTTAGTCTCAATAACATAATAAAATGATATTATTATTATTGTGCACTAAGCTAGCATGTAAAGAAGTGTGAGGCGGATGATGAAGCAGCAGCAGCAGAAAAAAGGAGAGCAAAGCGAAAGGGGTAGTTTTGTAAGGTTTTGTCTTATTATTGCTCTCTCAAAGAAGAAGAATGACAACTCGAGATCATTTTCATGCAGTAAAATAGAGAAGAAATGAGGAGGATGCGCCAAAAACGTGTATAGTTGATAGTCGAGGAGATGCCATTATTACTGCGTGATTTGTGATTGTTACAGTAATACGGTTTGAGAGAATGGATGTGATAATATGGATTGTATTTCAGTAATTATTATTGTTGGGCTTCATGTTGCGTTGTACATACCATGTCGTCCTTTTATTTCCTCCTAATTAATCGTTCGTCTTCTCAAGGTCGACTCGACAGGACAAGACAACGGCTGAAATGTTGATGGATGTTGGTGATGATGATCCTGATGATGCTGGTTTGGTTTGAAGTTTTGATATTTAGTATTGGCTATAATGTATCATTGTTGTAATAAGAGTGTTGCGTACAGAGGTGAATGAAAAAAAAATGAAAGAAAACAGGTAGCCATTCAGATCTGAAGAGATGGAACTTTGACTCATTTGCACTCGGCCTGTAACTATTGAGAATTTATTGCTGGGCTTGTAAAGTACAAAGCTGCTGCTGCATAGTTTCACAATCTGTTGGGTTGATCAGCCACCAGAGAAGAAGGAAAAGCGTAGTATAATTCAGTCACAAAATGACTTTTTGACTCATTTCGTTTACTTACGTATGCGTATGATTCTATAAGCACGCATAATAATACTTGGTTCTAGTATTCTATAATGTGTTTCAAAGAATTTTAAAGATGAGAGAGATGAATGGTCGTTAGAGGTTAAATTGAGCAGGAGGAAAATCCATAAGAAAAAAGAATGCCTTTTGTTGGTGCTGGTTCAATGGTCCATTTCAGGATAATCTTGAGAATGAAAATGATGCTAATGCAATGCCAATCCACATATCCACAACCACACGTTGAAAAATGTCGTCAGGTCGTCGTCAGCTTGATAACTTGTCTATTTACCTATCAAACTGAGATGCATGCCAATTGCTGTACACTAAAAATGTAATTTATAACATATAATGAATCAACAACGGAACAAAGACCGTCATCAAAATGAAATAACCAGGTTATTCTTAAGGTACATGTTTGCACATATCATCAATATTCTTCTCAGGCATGCATGCACCCGCTCCTGTGTGAGTCTAAAAAAGCAACCTTGTCGAAGGGAATAGAAAAGAAGTGACATGAAAAGTAAGTGATAACAAAATTATTCTGTAATACACTGGCTTTGTCCCATTAAAAATGTCATTAAAATACCGACTTTTAAAAAAGCAATTACTTTTTGTAGCTTTTTTTCGGAGTTTTAAAACAGAAGAGGACCGAACCTTTTGTGTGGTTTTTCTCGTTTTTCATGTGTCATTTTGTGAACTGGACAAAGAAATAGGATGAAGAAACGCAGTGGGGACACTTTTAGAAGAGGACAGCTTGTCAACAGTGAAATGCAAGTGTCCAGCAGTAAAAAATCCTTTAGTCATTTAGACTTTAGACCACTTGAAAAATTCAAGTCTGCGTTTAAAAAAAACTTAACAGGAATGTGTAAAAAGGTTGGCATGTAGTTACCAACTAAGATGCATGTTCTCTGGCAATTTTTTCTCCCTGCGCACTTTCCACACATGCACGCGAAAAACGTGTGTTTCTAGGCGTGTATCATAAATGTATGATTTATTGAACCATCTAATGTGCGTCACGACAAAAGGGCTACATTTTTTGACCTGTCTGTCGATCAGGAAGAATTAAGGAAAAGGCGAGCATTTTTTTTTGTGTAAAATACATATTTCAATGCAAAAGACATTTCAAGGTGTATGTACCATAAAAAACGGGAAAGATAAAAAAATGTTCAACCCCGTTCGTCTAAGACAGACAGGTGAACCCCCACCAAAAATTGGGTGAAAAACAATAATATTTTCTGTAACTGTGAATCATAAAAGAAGATCAAAGTCGTACACGTGCGGCTCGGATAGTTAAATGCTACAATAATGTAGAGCACTAAAATTAGGCTAGCATTTTGGTTTACAAAAATGTTAGTGCTCCTTTTTATGGACAGCTAAAGATTAGAAGAATGTCACAAGAAAGGAGAAATCGGTGGATTGCTTCTATACATAATATATTATGAATGATCAAATGAGAAACGTAGATTTCTTATTTCTTAAGGGAATATATTGACAAGTACAAGTACTAGTCGTGTTTCGTGCATGGAAAAACATTTCTTGATCTTTTGAGAAACATTGTCTATCATTGAGTGATTCCCTACCAAAGGCAATCTTGTAAAAAAATTTTGTTTCGTGTGTGTGTCTGTTTTGATAACAATCTTCTTTTTTAGCTGATTAAAAGCCTGCGTGATTCATGCCAAGACGTAAAAAATATTTATTGTAGGTTTGGTGGAAAAAATTGGATTGTTATTAGCAGACGCGCGTAACTACCAGCTTCCTCTTCTGCCTTGCGGCTCTAAAATAGGTATATAGACCTGATTGATAAAAAAGATGATCTTTTATAGCTCTTCTAAACTACTACTGCCATTGCCATAAAAGAAATCAAAAACTTTGTGGTTGGTAGTTAAAAAACTATATTATGCGCATAACTATAGACGATAACTTATGACTTCCTATACACAAATGCACAAGTAATGGTTTTCATGTACCTCTTTACCTTTACCACGCGTCTTTGCCATCATCATTATTATTAAAATACTTTAAGCACCGCCAGCAAATCTACCGCCGCTCCTATTTATTCCACCCACCACTACCACCAGTATCTTTATCCTTATCATTATTTTACTATCAGAAAAGCTTTTCAGGCTAACTGAATTCCTTTCGGGGGAGTTCTCCCTTATTCTAAGTTATCTATTAAACTTAAGAAGAAAATCAATGATGATAATTATTGCAATGCAGTTTTTTGTTCCGAGATAACAATGCAGGTAGTTTTAGCATCAAACCTTTTAAGGAGAAAACGTGTGGCAGCAAAGCAAAAACTTTACGTTTTTGTGTAAAAGTTCACTACGAGAACGTTTTGCTAATTTTGACTTTGAAATGGATAATAATAAGGAAAGGATATTATGGTGATGACGAATACACAACAAAATCTTTGGTACCTGAACTTTTATGTAAGTTTGAGAACTTCAGATAAACATAAAATTGGCATTGGGAACTGAAGCGCGTGTGTGTAATAGGTTTCGTTTCTCCGCTTCCTGACCCGAATGACGTGATACATTACAAGGTACAAGAGTGGCAAGTTGTAAACTGGTTGTATAAAAATACTAATCTATGTGAATGAATCGGATATAATTTCATTGAGTAACCAGAGAGGAAAGGTTCAGAAATAGGATGATAATAAGTTGGCAAAGATAAGACTCCACAAAAAGTCCGTACAATTTCGTTTCATACTTCAAGTTGTACATGGTCGAGAAAGGTCGAAAAGTTGTAACTTTGTCAGGTACACTGGCGGATATGCATGTATTTTTGTTTTCCAAAAGTGCTGAGGACTCGTTACGGACTGATTAACCTGAGAATGACAGGTATAATTTTACGTTTTCTGATGAAACCCGAGTTATTCCTTGAATTCTGAGTGAAGTTTGTTGTTTGTATGAAAAAAAAGCTCAGAAGGTTTTGTCAAGCACCTGTGAAAACAGGAATGATATGCTAAGAGCTTTTCAAAGTTGCTTTACTCACGTAGTAAAACTGTCGAACTGACCCTGCCTCTGCAAATCCGTTTATTAGAAGACCTACCAGAATATACGTTTGTGTTACATTTTTTTCTGCTACTGCAGCAGGTACTTAAGCATCATCAGTAAAGTTAATAGTAGCATTTATCACTCGTTTTACTACTATTTGGTATGATTCATGTTTGGTGGTTGGGGTATTAAGATTTTTCACAAGATAAAAATACCCGGTACAAGTGTATCAGTATAAAAACTAATTACGAAAAAATGTTTTAGCGCAAAAAAATGTACCTGGGTTTTGAATACACGTATATGCGTTTCAGGAGGATGTTTGTAAAATAAGGAAAGAAAATGACGTGTTCACCGGAGGTTGGTTGTTAAAATTAAAGACAAACCTGCTAGATAACGATAAACGATGTACAAACTGTTTCATTTTACTACGCGTAACATTTCATTGCCATTGCACGGGGAAAACAGTAATGAAAATTGTATGTCTTATCCTTATCCACTTTTGTCTATCTTTTGCCAAAATGATAGGCTCAATAGCGGTTCGCAAGTGTGTTCATTCTTCTTCATAGATTCACTTACTAACAACGGAACGTCAAGTCAAGCCACCTGCTGCCTTTAGTAGACACATTTACAATGTATTTGTTGTGCGATAAACTCAGGTTTAAAGGAAGAAGCTCATCCACAGAATCATTAGTAATCTATTTATAAGGCTTTGACGTATATTTATGAATGAGCGTAATAAGCTTGCTCCTCTTTGGTTGGTTCACGTTCACTTGTTTTCTTCAAATTTCATGAATGTAGGGTGGGAAACACACAAGTTAAGTAGGTGGTTATAAATTTCATCCTCACTCAGCATTCATGATCATTATTACCAAGATGGCTTTATTATTAATACACAGCCCTGGGCTGTGTATTAATAATAAAGCCATCTTGATTATTACAAGCAGTAGTATTTTCAGACAACAAGTTGTTATTTACTACAGAAAAATAGTTTTCATGCCATTCACTCACCTACAAAATCATTTTCACTTACTATTACGCAGCGTTTTTTCATTTTCATACATTTATACCTGTCTTGCCTACAAATCTGCATAATATTAAGATAGTGCGTAAGTAAAAGCATTATAAATGCGTTTTGTTCGTGAAGCATCAATCAAAATCAAAACCATAATACTTTAAACTACATTCGCATTCCTGTCTTCAGACAGAAGCTACAAAGCAAAATCTTTCAGTGCATCAATCATTCCCTCTTTTAAATTAAACCTTAATTTTCATATTGCTATCGTCTTCTTTTAGGCGATAAAGCTGTGTATAGTATGCAAACTAGATAAACACATAATTCATTTTTTCGCTGAGTAAATCTCGAATAATAAAAATCATGGCTTATATTATACTTGATTTACAAACTCTAGAATACTCACTCACTGCACATAAGTCACGTAATAATAAAATGTTTTCTTGATGAGCTAAAGTAAACAGGCTGCTGAAAATTGCAATATTTAATCTCAAGTGGCTGTTCATCATCATTGTTGCTGCAAATTGCAAACAAATCATCTTCATGAATCATAATTCACATTCATGCTCAAGAAAATTGTAATTTTCTTGAGCAAAAATTGAGATAAGTATGTTTTCCTTTCGCTAGAGCTTCAAGTAAATAATAAGCTAATTATTAAAAAGTAATTACCTACTTATTTTTCTCACCTGTTTGCCCTCTGTTTGTCTGCACGTTTTGATACTTTCTTGAAAAGTAGCTAGCTCATCAAAATCTTTTTAAAAAGAAGAATGAAGAGTTCAAAATAGTTTTTAATAGCTCTCATTCCTCATCAGAAACGATAACATTAGCAATTAAAAATAGATTGCTCTTACGCCCACGCGGCCTTACTGATATTTCTTGGTACTATCACCTAAAGTCAGTAGTAAATCATCACTACTACCATTTTTGCTTACGAATTTGCTCTAAGCATTCCACTTTAAATCAAAATTTGCTACCATATATGAATCCGTCATCATCATCAAAACTAAATTAAAATGTTCGGTTCGGTGATTCAATTTCAAAGTAAACTAGTTTTTTAAAAAGTATAAGCTTGTATTGTAATAACGCATAAAAATCATCGGAACAGAAAAGTTCAGCCCTATTTCAATTTCCTAATTTTATCATTCATCATTTTTCATCATGGCGAGCGTCTCAACAGAAGCCAAAGTCTCAGGCTATTTTTTACTTTCTCATTTCCCATCCCATGTCGAGTAGCATTTAAGAATGGTTCATGGCAAGAAGAGTAATTAATGCCATTCATGAAGAAACGACCAAGGTGAACATTACGATGGTCAGTTATTATCAGCGTTCAGGCACATGCAGGTTTCTACATAAAAATTTTCATTATTACGAATATTCTATTTTACAGCATATCAATTTGCTCCCTGATGGCCATATCATTTAGAAGGAAGGAAAAGTACCTATATCGCATACGTAAAAAAGCCCTGCAGTCTATTCTTTTGTTCTTGAGCAAACGTTGAAATGAAAGTCATTGCTCATCGTCATCATCATAACTTTATGCTATATATTAGTTTTAATCAGCCAACCTACTTGACCAGATAGTTTTTCTAGCTATTAGCCATTATGTAACATTTTAAATCTACATAAACAAGCAACAAGCATGTATTTCAAGTAATCCTCAGAGTGTTTTAAAGGTTCAAGTTAAGTTGTTGGTTTGCTCACTGCGATGATGATTTCATCCTCTGAGGTCTACTGAACTTACAAAGTCAACATGAATGATATATTTATGAACAAAGACGCTTTAACAAATTCAAGCAGTCTGGCTTCTCAAGTTGCTTTACTATACTCCGGGCTCATTCATTGCTCATCCGTCGTCGCGTCATCATCTACATTCATCATCCTCACCATTTACAATTATTTCATGTGTACCATTTAGTAGGCCATTTACCACATAAACAAAGACCCAGCTCTTATGCAAAGTTGTAAAAAAGCTAAAAATAAATATTTGTGTAATAAATCCGCTCAATCAATTCAATCAAACAATCAAGCATTATCACAAACTCCAATGCAGATTGAAGATTGAATGTCTGAAAAAATCAAGTTTCTAGTCAGTTCAGTTTCAGTAGTTAAAATAATAATACCAAAGTGTGTTATTATGTTTATATATGATTGATCAAACAATCAACATCAACATTTTCAACATCATCGCATTTTACATCACCTCATCCTTCTTCGTTCGTACGCAAAAATTCAACTTCTAAAGGTAGTAAAAGTAGCCAGAAAAAAACAAGTTTTCCATATTTTTATCCGTGACTGATTGTGTGATTACTTTGATGCGTTTTGATTGAATGAGTCACTACTATTTTTACATTGAACATGAACACAGAAAGACGCTTTCAATTTTTTGGCCGGTTTCTCCAATGAGTCGGTATTAGCGTCTAGACAAGGTACAGGATTCATAGGTCTGGGCACCTAAAAATTCTATGAAATTTCATATTTTTACGCAGAAATTTGAGCATCAGTTCAGTAAACTTGGAATATTTAGTAAAGTTATCTGATTAAATTTCAATCATGAAATGGTTTCAAGTGTTAGGTGGAGTGGGTCGTAAAGTTGTGACGTGTGCATATAATGTACTTCAGATAAGTGCGTGTGCAAATTTGCATTTTTAAATGGGGTTTATTATAACTTTTTAAGTACACTTTTCCTTTTTAAAAGTTATTTTTAAGCTATAAATCAGTTTAATTGCGATTTATTCATGTTTTTAATGTGCTTTAGTAAACTAATTGATTTTATTTTGATTTTTTATTGCATTGCAGATATCCGTTTGAACGGCCGTGAATGCAGAAAATCCTGTGACGTTGGATATAGTTGGATATACATCATCATCATCATTATAAACTCTTGATAAAGTGTTTTTATTACTACGAGATTACTATACTGAATAGTATACTGATTGATTGGGATTTATTAGTGGAAATTACATATTTTGTGATTACGGTGCATTGTGTGACGCGTGAAACAGTCAATTACCTACTCGTTTCGCGTTTCTGTTTTTTTAGTGAATGAATTGGAGAGTTGATTAAATGTTTACTGCTGTGAACACATCTCATCACAAGGCTGAAAGGCTGATAGAGACGATAACTTTTTGCGTAAATGCCCCAAAAAAGCCAATTCACATTTGACAGTTGAGTCATTCATGTGTCACGATCCCGTACGTGCGGAAAATACTTAAAAGAGCTTCCATTCATTCATTCATAAGTTGGGAGTCTGTTGATGACACGACACTGGCTTTCCACTTTCCACCCACGCATAGTTGCATAGGCGTAAATGTAACGTGGACATTTTTATTGAGTAATGCTCAGTGTGTCAGTTTTACATAGAATCCATCGTCATGCTTTACTGGAGCCGCTTCAGTGAAAAACGGACGTAACTTTTTGATAATTCTCTGGATAACTGGAAATTATGAAGCGAAGAAATTACCACTTGTGAAAATTTTGAGTTATGAAAGAATCGGATCCACTTCCGAGTTCGCATGGCTTTAAACGTTCTAGTAGATTCAGTAATTTATGTACTCCAACCGGAACTGAAATTGTATCATCAGCAGCAGCAGCGGAACTGAGTTGGACGACGAGGGTGTCTCGCTTCGATGAGTACCTCAGGAGGGAGCGACCTAGGAGGGTCGGAAATCGCAGGACAAACGTCAGGAGTGGTGGTTGGAGGTGGAAGGGCGGTGCCGGGGAACAATTCGGCCAACACACCAGTTTCCAGCACTGCTGCTGGAATCATCAACTCAAACTCACCCTACATTCGTCTTTCATCGCTGACTGGTGTACCTGTAGCCCATCATCAGGCCTTACAGCAGCAGCAACTTCATCAACAATCCCAGCACCATTCCATTTACCAGAAGGTAGTTGACCCAGCAGTAGTGCTGAGCAATAAACTGCAACAAAAGTCAGGGCTCCTTAACAATCCAGACGAGTGTTTGTCTGCCAGTAATAAACCCATTATAAAGGACAGCACCACCAATCCATCCTCAAACTACGAGTTTCAGGACAATGAGCCCTATGTAGTGACGGTGAGGAACTCACCGGCAAGAAACTTTGGGAAAAGTGTGAGTGGTTCGTCTATTCCTGGTACGGTAGGAGGACCTGTACTACCGCCGCCGACAGGAGGACTTAAGGTGTTTTCAGGCGCCGCCAAGGCAGGACCCCGTCTGGCTCTGTACAGAAGTAATAGTAGCTTGGACCTTTTGGATAGGGACAATTACCTGAACAATCAAGCCAGAGCCTTTGCTCATTCTCATGCCCATCAGCTTTCCCCGCATCATAGGGTGAGTCTGATGAATAGTACACAGGCACAAAATCATCACAACCAGCTTCACAGTGTTAGTGGAGGTGTTGGAGTGTCAACAGGGTGCTTTACAAGACGGAAAGACTTTGGAAGTCATGGCTCAATCGATGTACTTGCTGCGCAGCAAAATGCGTCTTTTATTAATAGTGCCAGTGTTGTAGGTGGAGGAGAGCAGCAGCGTTCAGTGCGTAGTGGTTCCGTTGGAACGGCAGTGGCTGCAGGGCGACCATTCCTGTCGCTAATGAACACAGTATCCGGTGCACCGGATGGTTCAGTTCACCACGGGAATCCGAACAGTAAGGTGGATCAAGTGGACGGTCTTGGTAGTTGTTTGAGTAGTGACGAAAGTAAAAGTCTTCCCGCATCCGCTACAAAGGTTTCTAATGTGTCTGCCCGAGAAACAGCAAGTCCTCGGCTAAGGCTCAAGTTTCAAAAGTTGTTTGAGCATGGTGGAAGCAACAGCAAGGATAAAAATAGCAGTGCTAGCAACAACGGAAGTAACGAGAAAGGAATGGGAAACACTGTCCCTTTGTCAGTATCTACCACCACAAGCACCAGAGATAGTAGCAAAGCGGAAGCTTCCATCTTCAGAAAGTTTCGGAGCGTTAGCTCCACAAGCCGTCAGCAAGCTAGTAAAAGCCTACCGGAAACGAGTAAATACGATACGTCAATTCATGTGAGTAGTGAGGCAGGTGACGGGTTGGCCACCAAAGTAGTTCTCCGCAATCCTGGGAGCAATCCCATGGAGGAGCGGTATAGAAGAAGGGCTTTGGCCCATTATGACTGCCAAAGCATTACTGCCAACATTTCCTACGCTGCAAGGTTAAGAAATTTGTTAATGAAGAGAAGAAATACGACAACAGGAGCTTCCGCAGCGTCCCTGGGACAGCGTTCTCCACCAGATGCTAATGGTGGAGGTGGTAGTTGTAGTGCAAGTGGAGGTGGTGGTAGCAGCAGTACAATAAATGGTGGTAATAGTGGTGGCGGTATGAGCCCTTCCTCTTCGGGACCCTCGCTTACATTACCACAAACTTCTAGTCATAATTCCGGAGTGGGAGCATCCTCCAGTTGCAGTAGTAGTACCAATAACTTGCTCCAAGTTCCTGGACAGCCAGACACGGATTTGGGAGATGGGAAATCTAATGCTCTTGTTTTAAGGTAATTGATAGTGTGCGTTTTGAATTTCAATTTTTTATGATCCCACGATGATGAGCCTGTGATACGTTTTCCACCTGCTCTAGATTAATAAGTTGGATTTTTAGATTAGTGTAGGTGAATAATGCTTTGTGTGTGTTCATCCTGTCGTTTTCATTCATTCATTTCAACTTTAAATGGTTTTGTTATTATTTTTCCCCTTCATCTATGAAAACACCAACAGTTGTCCCTACTTCCGTAATGAAGTGGGAGGAGAGCAGGAAAGAATCGTATCCCTGACTCGGCTCAATAGAACAACCCCAACAAAGTGTGTAACGGGATACCGGAAAGTAGGCATTTATGGCAAAGCAGCAGAGGATATAGATGTGATCGGGAAAGGCCCATTTGTTGCCCCTTCGGACGAGGCAACACATCGCTCAACATCCTGTAGGAATCTCGCCCTGCTCGAGTACAAGAATGGGAGCACACATTGGCAACACGGGATTTGCCCGTATGCCAACAACCTTACCAACAACAAGCAGAACATGCTGGAGGCTGTGGATGTTGGGGCGACTTACTACAGAGATTATTTTTACAAGCAAGGTAGACTACTGACTATAATCATTATAAATTCATGTCACGAGAGAAAAATCTTTTTTATATTTTATAGAATGAATGACAGGAAATTGAAATGTACACCTTTTATAATGATAATGAGACAATTTAGTGAATGAATGAAATTTTTGTAAAAAAAATTGATTAGATCATGAGAATTGGTTTGGCTTGGACGAAAATCTGGGACCACTTGCTATCAGTATCAAGAAGGAACGCATTGACAATCAGCTTTATAGTAACCTCAGCCATCACGAAGGGAAATCAAGCAGCGCACTTTCAAATTACAAACATTTATATAGATTAATTGTCCGTTCGACCGAGGTATTTTTGAGATGATTTAAATGCAAATCAAAAAATGATTGTTATAATCCTTTTTCCCCACACATTCCTTAATGTATGTAATATTTCATCTTTTCATCCTGTAGCTAAACACAATTCGTGGATCAATGTTGGAGGAGAGCATTCCCGGAATTAAGCCAAATAGTAAAGGTGGAGTGCACGCAAAGGACGTGATAGAATTTATGCTACCTGAAATACAGCTTTCATGGTAAATCCAAAAAATGATTACTGGATGGATACCTGTGATTTTTAAGGGTGGTGCTTTGATAGCGTGCTTGAACTTGTACCTTATACTTTACCAATTTGTTGATTCACAGCTTGAAGCAAGGAATTCAAAACGTTCAAACGGAGGATCAACTTTTAAAGCTTGACGAGCAAGTGCTAACAAATCGACACAAGGTTGGCATAATGTACTGCAAGGCAGGCCAGCAAACGGAGGAGGAAATGTACAATAACGAATCTGCTGGACCAGCATTTAATGAATTTTTAGATCTCATTGGCACGCGTATTCGCCTGAAAGGCTTCGACAAGTACACTGGAGGACTGGATAACAAAGGTAACCTTTTTGGAATTTTTTGGTGTAATTTGATACGGGGAGCAGTTCGAGTGAATTTATTACTACTAATCCATTTATATGTAAATGCAATTCTACTCAAGATGATGAAAATATAATTTTATTCTTCCCTAGACGATTCCACTGGATTACACTCCGTGTACGCACAATACGAAGGCTGTGAAGTGGTTTTTCATGTGTCTACGCTTCTTCCATTTACTCCCAACAATAGACAACAGGTTAGTAGAGTACTCCCTACGTAGTAAGTAGTTAAAAAAGACGTAGTAGTTCAAGTAGTAGTAGTAATCATAACTTGTGTAGGATGTGCTTGTATGTATTCTCAAAGAAAGTAAAGTTTGTTTGCGTTTTTAATTAGAAGCTTTGTCTAGAGGTGACCTGTGTAGGTTGAGAATTATCGTTTTAAATGATACCTTTGTTTACCTCATATTGAAATGGAAAGGGACTGCAATGAAGACAGCTCAATCGAGCCATTCATTTTCCATGTAAATTACAACAAATTATGTTATCCCAGTTCTTGGTTCTTTTCTAGAGCTCAAGCTCCTGTTGTGTAGCTCTATTCTAATCTGTATTCCAAATTAATATTCTACGTATTTGCATGTTAACGAGCAAAAAGCACGTGGGATTTATGTAGATCCTGCTCACATGATAATTTTTACTATTCATTTTCACGCAACGTCTATGCTTATGCTGCAATCGGAGAGTTGTTTGTTTCTCATTTTTGTAGCGTGAGAAGTAGGTCTGTAGTAAAGTGTATGCATCAGGGAATTTATATTTTTGCAGTCAAAATATTGTTACTGTTCACTTCAACAGTATTTTTTGCTATTCTCTTTCTTTGCGTTTTAAGGAAAATAAGAATGAATTACTACACTTAAGTTTTAAGTATAGTATATTACGATGCCATAATGAATGAAATTATATGATATTTTTGCAATTTGTGCACTATCTTTATTGATACGCTTTTGTTTCTCTTTGTACAGCTCATGCGAAAGCGACATATTGGTAACGACATCGTTACAATCGTATTTCAAGAGCCGGGGGCTCTTCCATTCACACCTAAGAATATCCGCTCTCAATTCCAACACGTTTTTATTGTCGTGAGAGCAATTAATCCATGTACTGACTCGACTAGTTACAGGTAATTGAATCGTAAATGAAGAAAATTAACTGCTAGGGAAAATAATCACTTTCAGTTAATTGGATGATGAATGAAGCTTGAAAAATACATAATTATATGCGTTTTTTATCTTATAGCGTTTCTGTAAGTCGTTCTCGAGAAGTTCCTTTGTTTGGGCCCCAAATACCCGCAGGAGCTAAATTTCCAAAGAGCCAGGATTTTGTGGATTTCTTGTTGGCCAAAGTAATAAATGCTGAGAATGCAACGTATCGCTCAGAAAAGTTTACGACGATGGCTACAAGAACGAGGCAAGAGTACTTGAAGGATTTGGTTGCAAACTTTACTACGTCCACTACCATTGATCCACAACGAAAATTTTGTACGTTGGAATGAAGAATTGATTGATGAACATAACTTTGTTTTTATATTCCGAACAAGCTTTCATCTAACTGCATAATTGTTTGTATGTTTAGCGATCAAAGCGTTTGGCGGCAGTAAAAAGAAAGATTTCTCCAAACCGGTGAGATTTATTGGAGACGCAACTTTACAAGGCGCTCTTTCCTGGGCCGTGTATCTAGAAGACAGCTACAAGGGTTGTCGAGTGGATACATTTTTTGGAATATCCTGTGACACTATTGTGATAATTGATGCGATAACAAGGGAGGCAGTGTTTGCCATTTCCTGTTCATCTGTATTAGGATGGAATCGCAGTGTGGCGAATTGGTAAGAACGTTTTCACTTAAAGGTTTTCTTTTCGCCTTTTTCTAAATAAAACTAACATCTTTTAATTCTTTTACTAAATTTCACTCGTTTTAGCCCAAAATACTATTTTCACATTATCTTTCAATCCAATTTGTTACAGTCTAAGGCTTTACTACCATCAAGGCGAATGCGTGACCATCCATGGAAAAGATTCTCTGACACTTGGGGAAAGTGATCTGAATGAAATTGTCGCTCGTCTTGAAGCCGTGACCACTGGTTGTGAAACTCAAGAGTATACGCTGGGCCGAAATGACTCTGGACAGCTTGGATTTCACGTTCAACAAGACGGTGTGGTAACTGAAATCGAGGCTTCCGGTAGTGCTGCCCAAGTGGGTATGAAGCAGGGCTCAAGACTAGTAGAGATTTGCAAAGTAGCCGTTGCAACACAAACGCAAGATCAAATGATTGACTTGCTAAAGAATTCCAACCCAGTGAACATTCTTGTGATTCCGCCCAGTATAAGTAATACTGTAAGAAGGTCAGTTACGTAACTATTACTCTTTCTAGTTAAGTTTTTTAGTAAAAAATGTACATATTTTTAAACTCATTGTTTTCTGTTTGTCTTGATAATTTTTAGGGGCTGTGACGAAAAGCATTGTGTGTTTACTCACGAGCCGGAGAGCGAGTATGAAAACATTCATTTAAAAAACGGGGTACGTGAGGATGGGGAGTCCTCGTACTCAAAATCTCCTCATCCTCACTTCAAGTCCAATGCAATTAGCTCCCACCGCAAAAGGTAAACCCACCTTCATTCAAATCTTATTGTTTGCATTTTGCATTTACATAATAATTAACAGTTTAAAAGTTTTTTACTTAAAATTCCAAGCTGTGTTTGCAAGTTTTGCATGATTATTATGGAATGTTAAATTTTTTAATTGTTCAAGCTAAAAATGTGTCGTGAATGTCTCCTTTAAAACTATAGTCTCCTTAAACTACTGATGTTCGTCCTACAATTAAGTTTCAATTTGTTTTATTTATTTTTTATGTTTTTTTTATGTTTTTTCGTTTAACCGTCATCATCATCAGGTATGAACCACGCAGCTTTTCCCCTCCCCGCTCAAGTAATAGTTCTGGCTATGGTACGGGAAGTTCAAGTAAAAGCTTTTCCAGCGGAAATGGTGACACGCTCCATCATATATCGCCTCATCATGAGGTAAAAATTAATACCATTGTTGTTAACACGTGAAAATTGTATCATTTTATATACAGTCTTTCGTTACAACTGGTTTCAACTTTCAACCACTATATATTGCACCTCTGTTGTAAACTTCTTTCACTGTGTATGTTTATATAAGCACGCATTTTTCATGCCATTTCACGCTTTAATTATCTCTTCACATTGTTCATTTTCTCTTTTTCCTTAAAAGTACGAAAATGTAAAAATGTAGTTTACATTTAAATTATCCGTTTGTTATGTACTGCCTTTTGTAATCGGTCGTTTATCCTGCTTTATTGTCTAGTGTGGCTATAAAAAGTATAATAATGTCTTTTCACGCTTTTGTACATTACCGTAATTATGTTCTCATAGTTGAGCAGAGGAGAAATAATTTGTGCTGCGAAAAATGTCTGTTATCCTGTGTAAAAACCTACTACTGTGTTCGGAAAATCTAAGTTAATTGTGTTATTTTTCACAGAAACCTTAAAGCATAGTTATTATCATGTGCGTAATTGTAAATTGTTAGTCGGTCTCTTCTTGTCAGGAAAAGAGTTGCTGAACCATGCGCTGAATTTTACAGAGCACAACCGTTATATTACTGTGCAAACTCCAATTACTTGTTGTTTTATAAGATGATCATATTAAAATTATTGCGGTTGCTGTTGTGTCTTAATGTACTTGTTTGTCAAAGTCCATTTTAAAATTATACGCATCTTTGTGTATAGTTAATTGCTACCACTTCCTGTGTTGTTTGTGTGTCTACCATGTACTAGCAGCCCATTCTTCTCTTTTCTCTTTTGAATTTTTTGAAATCATTCAAGTCGTGAGTTTTTGTTTGGCTAATTGTTATTACTAAAATATTGTAGTTCAGTAACATCTTGGGAAATTTGGACGGAAAGTTCTCATGGGCGTAACAGCGTAATGCCTTGCTGATAAGCCAGTAAAAGAACTAAAGAACACACAAGTACAAAATTTGGGGACTTTTTTATACTGGCTTCCTGCTGAGGATCTCTTTCTACTCTACTTGATGCTCGCGGGGTCTTGAAAAAAATAAATTGTATACGAACAAAAATCAAGGAATCCTTATGAGCAGCTTAAAACCAACAATGCTACTAAAAAGCGGATGTTGTATGGTTTACTTCCTGCCCCAACACCCCTGCTACTCCTGCCACTACTATAAATGCCTGTGCTAAAAATGAAACCAGACAAAATACCTTGCTGGAAGTTAACCTAGTAGTTTTGTATAGTTCGGGATAACACTTTGCAAAAAAAAATTCTCTTTATCTGTTCTCGGGGAAAGCACACAATTGTATTGCGGACTGAGTCAAATGCTCTTCTTGACTGACTGTCGCTCTGTCGCTGTATAGTAAAAATAGTAGATTTGTAGCCCTCTTCCTTCACACAAAACTTGAAAAATGCACGTACAATGCCTTTAAACTTTTTACATATTTTTCAAATCAATCTATTTCGTTGGGGCCATGCTTTTTGCTATCAAGACTAAAAATGATGTGTTTTGTGTGTAGGGAGATGCACCTTCCAGTAATTCCAGTGGTGGACTATCGAGTGAAGATAAGTGGTACGATTTAAATGATAACTTGAAGGAGAATCGGGCTCATGGGGTGAATAATACAGAAGCAAGGTGTACACCGCCACCCGTGCCAGCACGGGCACCAACCACCCCGGGGAACAACAATTTCCTTTCCTTGCATAATAATAACAATAGTACTAACAAGAACAACAACCTGAATGGGACCCCGCTTCGGGATCATCAACAGTTTATTGATGCATCGGGTTTTCCTGGGTATCGTGGTGACTCGCTGAAGCATTCGGCCAGTATGAATAACGGAGCGTCACCAGCAGTCGCAAGCCTTTTGGACAGGTCTTTTTTAATGAAGCGTGACTACTTCCAGAGAAGTGCACCGCATCATGGGTCCTTCCACACAAAGTTGTCTCCAAGCAGAAGTCATGACATGCTGCATCTGAGGAACTTGTATGGGTTGAATCAACTGCGACCCTTTCCGGGTTCATCGGTTGGACTAGATCAAACTCCCACCGGGAATGGCATTGGAGTAGGCGGAGGAGTGGTGGCTAGTAGATCTACATATTTAACTCCACAAGGAAGACTTGTCAGGGAGAAGAGTGCATTGGGTACACCCATGTCAAATGGATATGGAGTTACTGTTCCAGAGAACACGATTCGGGGTAAAATGACATACTTAACGGACTACCCTTTGACGCACTCTTGCTCTTCCGAACAGATTCAGAGTGTTGGAATGCATAAAGATGTAAGAGGAATACGATTAAGATGATGTACTCAAAACAAAATTTGAGAATAGGAATTTTACCAAAGATTTTCTTGTTCCAGGATTTGAATGCGATAAAAAACGAAAGATTGGCTGCTATCAAACTAGCATACCATGAAAAGCACAAAGAAAGGGACAGGCGGATGAAGAAAGAAGCGTCTCCCCGTCTGAATGGGAATGATAGAAGAGATTATAGAGACAGCTCGTCACCCGATGGTGAGTGGTACATTTTTTGTAAAGTAATTAGAGTTGGCTTTCAAAATACTGAATGCTAAAAGTTTTTTGGTTCTTCTGATCATTTCAGATGACCTCTCTGTGAAACACAGACCAGGCTCGTTGAACGTCTCACGTTTGACTAATGGTACTAGTCCCAAAGTTTCCACAGAAGTAAAACTTCGAAACAGCAACCAATCCAGTAGGAACAGCGCCAATAGAACAAGCACTCTGCAGGAAGACTTGATTCGTCTAATTAGTCCCGAGTATATATCAGGATCCAGTAGTGACAATGGAATTGAAACTACTGAAGAAACATCACCAGATAGTGAACCCACTTCCACTTCTTCGCTTCATGCCCCACCCGAGCTAGGAAGGCCTCCGAGCACAGGCGCAGATGCTCCTTCTTCAGAGTTATACTCCATGCGACTATCCGCCATTGGGTCAAACTCTCCAAAATACATAAATCCCCAAAGACAGTCCTGGTCAACAACGGATAGTGATGATAGAAAGTCCTATCCGCATTCGCAAGGAAGCACAACGATGGAATCGGAGGTGCCCAGTTGTAATGGATTTCGCTCAAAGTCCCCTTTGAAACATTCCTTCTCTGCGACTTTGTACAGTGAGCCTAGAACTCCGGTTGGTGGTGCAACCGTTCCCAATGGTGGATTTAGGGTACCACCTGCGATATCAGTAGGCCACTGGGTCAAGGATGAATTGAAAGCTTTGTCCTCGTAAGTTATACAACTTGTTATATACCTATATATAATCAACAAATTTATTCTAGAGTTGTTTTTAAAACATATTTAATTTTCTTTACAGTGATGACGGTGATCGTGGTTCCGTTTCGCCAATAATTCCTATCGAAAATGTATTCAACTTGGAAGCCCGTGTTAGCCAGTTGGAAGCTGAACTTCGTAAGGAACAGCAAAGCAAACAGGTATTGGCAGCAACAGTGGCAAACCTTCAAGAAGAGAACCGTCGTCTCCAAGAAGAGTCTCATTCCACACAAGACCAATTTATCAAGTTCAAAGAATGGTTAATGCACACGGTCGAAGGACAAGGAGAAAACGGGGAAGAAGACTGCTGAACTTATTAACTTATCTAGAAGTTAGAATCCGGTTAAATGTTACCAAATCTCCTCAATGGTAAGATGTACATAATTTACAAAAAAACTGTATATAAAATAAGAAAATAGATATGAGATGCATTAAACGCAGTATGTGTTCATTCGAGTTGAGTTCACTTGTTGAGTTACTGTCGAATCTCCATAAAACATGTAGGTTTTTACCAGGAAAAGAATTCACTACTATGTTTTCTGTGTAATATGTGTATTAGCTGCATTTCTGTAATTTAAACAAATAGACACTAAGTATACAATTATTTCCACCTTATGTCAAGCTTTAAAAAACCTTTTTACCAGTACTTTTGTTTCATAAAAAACTGAACATTTGTAAAATATATTTTAAGTGTAATTATGTACAGTATCCCGTTAATTTAGTTTAAAACTTTTCAAGTTTTTTTTTTTGTACGTATCTCTGTAAACTTTTTTTTTCACCTAAAACATCAGAGTTCAAATCAAATACAGTATAAGTGAGAAATATATTATTATAAAGTGTTACAAGCTAAGAAAAATATGAATTTATCAAAGAACAAAGTTATGTAAGCAAGTTCAAACAGTATTTTTCAGGGTCACTCCCAAATATAATTTGTTGGTTCAGTAAAAACATATTCTAGAGTTTTTAGAGAGAACTTAAGTTTATAATTATTATGAAAACAGTGCACATTGCTGAAAGGTTTGTAAAAAAATAGAAAAATCTAAGCTCTAGGTTCTATAAGTTGTCTTCCTTTAACTTATATAAATAGCAATATATATATTGATCGTGTAGGCTATTATATTGAATAGTTAAAAGCTTAAAACGTTTTTACTTGTACCACACACTCAACAACAAACAGTAATCAAACCCATGAAATTTTCACTTTGGTCGACTATCGAAAAAATACTACTACTAATTTATAAAAACCCATACAATCTTTCAATCTTTTATAACTAAAAATTTAAAAACTATTAACTTTGAAATAATATACAACTCAACATTTATTGAAACTCAACCTCAACTTTATATAATCAGTAATCAGCAATAAGAAAATCATGTAAACCAAGCCATATCGTATTTGAAAAAAGCTACAACTCTATATATACTAATTGTTCAATTCTTTAACTTTATGATGAACCCTGTATGAATTTATTCTAGATTTTAAGACAGATTCGCACGCAGATTCTCCGTCCTCTTTCAAACGAATGACGAGTTTTATAAAAATAAATCAACAATTATTCTTGAATTTAGAGTACCTTTTTGCGATAAATCATTCTCAACCACTTGGACTAAAAGAATGTTGTACGCAATTTGTTATCCTGTTTATAAGGTTTAAAGACATTCACATTTTGTCTTAACATGTTATCTCGGTGCCTTTTCATTTCAAAAACTATTTTACTTCAAGTGCTTCAATTTCAATCATCCTCGATCTTTGTTACTGAAAAAATCACAAAAAAATTATTATTATCTTCCATCCATCCGAATATAACGATTAACCACACACACACACTCGACAAACGCAATATTGTGCTTTATTATTTGTAAGTCAATTCTAAATGTAATTAACGGAATAATTATTACCTATTTTAACGAGTTCATCATAATTATATATTTATGATAAGCAGTAACTTTAAAAATGAAACTTTTCCTTCGAAGAAAACAACTGCGTATTGTTGTGTTACGAACGACTCTTTTTATGACATAACCGGAGTGATAACGTGAGATTTTCAGAGTTCTTTTCAAGATCTTATTTGGTACTGTGAAAAATATAGTTTCTACCTGTCTGTTTAAGGGAATACGGTTAGTATTATGTGTACTACTTTATACATTTTTTGTAATCATAAAATAATCATAAAAAGCAAAAAACCACTATAGATTATAAGAACAAAAAGCTTGAAATGCTAATCATTCATCAAGAAATGAGAAGTAATAAAAATGGTACAAACTTTTTCTTACGATGATCAACCGAAAATTTGAGTTAAAGTATATATATATTTTTTTTATTTCGCATATAATCATCAAGCTGAATCATTAAGTGGTTTACATAATAATATGAAATGTTAATGTTTGAATTTCCCAAAATCTAATTTTGGTGGCCCATAAACTACTTGCTAACAATAATTTATAATCAATTTACGAAAAATCATAATAATCCATTTTACAGAAAAGAAATAAGGCAATCCATTATGCATGTTTTTTATCCCACGGATGCGGTGATTAGTTCCGCGACAAGCTCATTCTGTGCACGCACGGTGAGTTGCAAATTCACAGAATCGGACAAAACCAATTTGGCTCGTGCTAAAACTTCAATTCCACCACGGAAGACACCTAATAAGAGAAACAAATCATTATGCAATGCAATGAACTACGAGTTTCTTTGAATAGAATACAATATTGTTTTTCCGTATTTATTGCACGTACCTGCGAGGGCAACTGCGTGGCTGCTCTTTCCTTCTGGAACACGATCCGAACGGTCACATGGGTGCATTCCCAAGAAATCAATGATGTTTTTAACCGCTTCAGGAATTGTGTTGGCATTGGAAAGAGCATAAGTTTCCTCGCGCTCTGTGGTAATTTCATCCCACGATGCAGCAAAGTTGGGACGGGTGACGCCAAAGATGTGGTCACTCAAGTTGACATCAACGTCTTCAAGCTGCAAAGGATAATTTCGATTAATGCAGAAAAATTCCAGATTTTAAGCAGATATTTTACGTTTCTCTCTCTTTCTCTACTTACCACGTATTCATCATCGTATCCTTCGTCCGAATCCGGTACCCCAGTTTCTGGATCACAATCTTTCACAATAAACTTCAATGTAGCACCGATAGTGGCTCCAGACGCCACCTCCAAATCATCTGGCCAGGCTAAAACGCAATAGGCATTCGACGGTTGTCCATAAGGTAATTTTGGAATAACCACTACAGCCACTTGATTAAAGCCATCAGGAACATCCAACTGAACTTTCACATTTTCCAGCAACTGATCCGGCAAAGTGTTTTGCACATGAAACTGCATGACCAAATGATTGTTGAACACGTGTTTTGTGCAAGAAACAACGTATTCCGTTTCTGATTCCGTTAGCGGTTGCTTATTGCAAGTTTTAAAGAGTCCTCCCAACTGCAACCGAGACAATTCTGGAATATTGGCAATTTCGTCCAGGAATGATACTTCTTTGACAGGAGCCTTCTTTGGCTCAATTGGTTTAGTCTTGAGAACTCCCGGTGTAGCAACTGGAGGCTTGAGTTCATCGCTTGCAACAGATGCCAGTGGAACGGTTTTAATGTCAAATGGTGCGTCGGTTGGACCTTGAAGGTAGCTTCCCAAAGCTTTCTCCAGAGCGATGACGGAAGAGTTCAGATTGTTCAAAATGTAATGGTTAGTCAAAGACTTTTCACCACTGGACAGGAGCTGATAGTACAAGGTAGCTCGATCACGCACTTCATCATCAGAGTCCATTTGGCAACGCTACAATTTAAACAGTACAATTTTAGTAAAAATCGACATATTCAGTAACTTATGGCTAAAGGTATTCTTACCATCAGTAAAACCAAGATGTTAGGCAAAAGATTTGGACAGTGAGCAGCAAACTGGGCTAATGCAGTAACCGCAGCAGCTCGGACTGGAGCTTGCTCCAGAATGACACGGTTGTAGATGTACCGAATATACTTGGATGGCTGCTTGGTCTTTGGTCCCTCTTTTCCAAGAAGGTTGAGTATCCGCACAGCAAGGCTAGTATGTTCACAGTCCTCAATGAATTCGCTCAAATGAGCAAGACCTGTTTCCTTTGCGTCTGGATTTTCTTCGATGATAGTTATGATTGTATCAGCAATAGCGGCCTTGTACTCGAGACCACCTTCATCTCGCAACAATGCAGACAGAAAGGACATGAGAGTGCCATGCTTTCGGGGAAATTTCAGGCAGAGAGACTTGATAGCCTGTACAACTACTACTTTAAACTCATCAGAAATCTCAGAAACAAAGGACGCAATTTGCTTCATCAATCTATCAATTGAAGACTCTGCTCCAGTTTTCAGTAAGGTGGTGATAGCGAGAGTGGCAATGGATCTGTTGGAATCAGTAATCAAATTTTCCAAATCCACATTGCAGTTTGTCACTGAAGTCGGGTGCGAAATGGCCACCTGTATTAAATTAAGGATGATAACTCATGTTATGGAATCTTACTAAAAATTGTAGAAAAGATATGACATAAATCACAAATTGACTGTGTACATATGTACTCACCTTATTGAGTGTCCTTACGGCAGCAAACCGCAGAGCAGGTTTTGGGCTAGAGCAGAAAAGCTGCAGCACACTAACCGCTGGATTAATCTCTCGTGGAGTGACATTCTTCAAGTTGATAATAGCATGAGCTGCTTCAAAAATAACCAATTCAGATTTATGACGCAGGCAGGATTCCAAGAAGTCAAAAAATGGAGAATCTAACGGTTTTTCCTCTTCATCAACCAGCTTGGCAGCAATACGGATCTGGAGAAAGAAGAGACTAAACGGTTTTAACCAACGTTAAAGTAAACGAAAGGATTGATTTGAATGAACCAGGATAACTTACCAGCAACGACACAGCAAATGGGGATTTCATGTGGGACTTGGTCATCTTTGTTACTAATTTTGTAACTGCCAGTCGATCCACTTTTCGAATGTGATACAAAACACCAAGAGCATGATACTGAACCATTACACTATTATAAAGACACAGTAAATGAAATTATATCAAAAATCCATTGGAATGATAATTACTTTAGATTTCCAAAAATAGAAAGAATGCTTACTTTTCAGAATTCAAAGCCTCTTGGACTTCAGACACCCATCGTTTCACCAACTCCCCACTTCCGGATGTCAAATGGTACGACCTCACCAACGCCGCACTGCTTACATGAGGAAGCTTATCAACAATGGCTTGCTTCATATATCGCTCAAGAGCTTGCAGCATGGACGCCTACAAAATTTCAGAAATAATTATTAGCAAACTTCAACCACCTTCCTTCCCAACCCGACGAAAAGTAGGTTATTCAGATAATCTTAACCCTCACATCAGTAATGGTGCACAATGCCCTTATCGCCGCACCCCTATACAAATCCTCCTTCCCCGTCATATCCTTCGTCAAGGAAGACGTCACAATAATCACATCCTCCGCAATATGACTCAGCTCCTTAATCCCCAAATAAACCATCCTCCTCAGAATCGGATCCTTGGACTGAAACAATTTTGTAATAGCAAAGAACGTTTCCGTTGCCTCTGTCGTGTTAAAAATCTCCCCCTGGTTCAACAAATACAGGATCTTGCTCAGGATAAGGGTACACTTTCTCGGGTTTATTAGCGTGTCATTAAACGCTCTCGCCTCCTGAAGAACCGTTGTCTTTTCCAGGCTTCCAAACGGATTGGAGGCTTCCCCTAGTCAAACAAACAACCAAAAAACCATTAAAAACCGTCTCCGATTCCAAAAAATCCTTTCAAAATCTGCTAAATACCTCCTTCCTCCTCCTTTTTATCCCGTTTAAAGTTCATCCTGACTTCCGTTGGTGTCTGCAACTGTAACCCCCGGTCCTTAACCTCCGAGCCTGCCAATCTGTTCCACAAAAAAAACAAAAAACCGTTAATCCCCCTTCTCAACTCCACTTTCCCTAAAACCCAATTAACTCACCTGAAACCGTAATTATTCCACTTTATAAAATTAAATCACAAATTTAACAGCAATTTATTCACTCCGTCTGTCTCGTCACCTACAAACAGCCGAGTACTCTCTCTCTGAAATGTCCACGTCAATCTTTCCCCAAAATACAGTCAGATGGGCTGGGTATCTACACTCTACAGCCAGCCGGCCACTCTCTCTGTTTTGACGTATCTGCTTTGGCGTAAGGGGTCATTTTTACTTCAAAGCACCGATTTTGGACCGTTTCCAGCCCTTAAAATCGTCAATGTTTTAGCAAAGTGGGACATGAATGCTGCCCAAAGCTGTGAAATGAGCAGATAGTCAAGTGCGTAGAGCCCACATGTGTCAACTCGCCCCAGCGGACTAAAAACAAGTTCCAAAAAATTGACAACTTTTCAGCAGAGCTCCCTTCTTCATTCAGCGCAGATCAACTGCTCGTCACTCTCGTCAGCAGACAACAACCTCGGACTTTTGATTAGGACTACAAATTAATGATTGATTATGCTGGGCTTTTAAAGATTTTGGGTTAATTTTTGTGAGATTTTTTGGTGAATTTTGGAATAAATTAGTTAAGTGGTTTTCGGAGGATTTCTAAGAGATTTGGAAGTGGATTTTGGACAGGAAGGACCGGTTTTTGGGAAGGTAAGTTGGGGTTTTAATTTGAGGTGGAGAGGAGGAAACTAGGGAATTTTGGGGTGTTTTAGATGAGTAAAGTGACTAATTTGGTGTTTTTGGTAGATTGACGATGGCAGAGGAAGTTCCAACGGCAAACGGGGACAATTTGGGGGTGGAAGAGGCACAAAAGGAAATTGACAGTAATGCGTTGCATGATGAGCTGGTGATGAAGCAGCAAGAGGCAATTGACAAAGAGGTAAGTTTGGAAGTGATTTGGAGGGAGTGTGGTCAATTTAATGGGCGTTTTGTTTTGGGCTTTAGATTTCGTCCACCATTCCGTTAGTACGAGCAAGGGAGGAGGTGAAAGTGCTGAAGGATGAGTATGCCTCGGATCCCGTGTACCAAAAGAAGGTGGAGGAGATTTCGGCCACCTACAAGTTTATCAGACGAACGAGACCGGATGGAAACTGTTTCTTTAGAGCGTTTTGCTATGCAAACTTGGAAAGACTGGTAGGGAAGCCGGATGAGTTTAAGGCTTTTCGGGAGAAACTAGTTGCCTCCAAAGAGATCTTGACTGCAGCGGGATTTACGCAGTTTACTGTGGATGACTTTTATGAAAACTTTTTAGAGGTATGAACCTACAAATCTGTAAAGTGTTAACTTTATTTGCTTGCTAATCTATCTTTTATCATGATTTTTCCAGGTTGTCGATAGAGTGGGAAAAGGAATGACTGATGAAGAACTGTTTGACCAACTAAATCAGCAGAACATGGCAGACTACCTGGTGGTATACCTTAGGATTCTGACCTCAGCGGAGCTGAGAAAAGGTCGAGAGTTTTATGTCAACTTTATTGACGGAGAGCAATCCCTAGACGATTTCTGTTCATTGGAAGTTGAGCCCATGTACAAGGAAAGTGATCACATTCACATTCAAGCTCTCACCTCTGCCCTGGGAATAGGCGTGCGAATTGTTTACATGGACCGGGGTCTTGGAGGCAACCACGACTTTCCCGATTCGCTTACTCCCTCTGTTCACCTACTCTATCGTCCTGGTCATTATGACATAATTTATCCTAACCAGGCAGAGGCTTAATAGGCTTACAAAAAATGAATAGAAATTTTTTATACTAACTAAAAAAATATGTTACAAGACGGAGATACCTATACAAAATTATATAGTTTACAAACAATAATAACTACAATAATTAATACTTTCTGTATTACACTGGTCATTCATTGCCTACCTACCACTATAAAATGTTAGTTTTGGTTTCTTTTGTAAGTATAATATCGCATAATTCCACTCTGTAAGGATATTTAAATGTTGGGATTTTGCTCATGTGTTTGTGTTATTGTGAAATCCTTGGCAGATTAAGTCACTACCAATAATTATCATTTATGCATAGTTTAGTTCTAGGTCTTATCGGCATTGTTTGAAGTTGTGAGTTTTCACTAAAAAAATGGAAAAGCGTTGTACATGCAGACGACGGGAAATTGTAATAAGTATGTATCTTCTTGTGAAATGTTTTGTGTTATCAGTTAAATATTTTAAGTTCGCATTCTGACGGTAGCTGGATGCCGGCTTAATATGTCTCTGGAATGGAATTCCAATAAGATTAGTTAGTTTGATGTTTGAAAGTAAAATGTCGATAACGTTATAGTTAAAACTAAACATGGAGAAAATTTTTGTACTATGAATACAAGCCCCAAATAAAATGTCCTGTTTCGAGAAAATAATTGCGAACAAAGTTTTGAAAATTGCAACCAGTTTGTTTTTCGTAACAGTGAAGAGATCACAATTGGTTTAATTTTCCTAATCGTACTACAGTCAATTTGTTCACATTCATGCATACACGTTTGTATCGATAATTCAACAATAATTAATTGTAAGCTATTAATAGCAAGCATTTTATTCATTGAGCACTCCATTCCCTATTGCTACTGTTATTTGTATTGCTGAGAGCGTTAGCAAGTTGAGTGGAAAATGAGGAAAGTTTATCGCGATTGTCATTTCCTGCGATTGTCGCCCATGGTTCGTGATGATGCGGAATTTCTGGCGAGTCTTTCTTCTTTCCCTTTGCGGCTGCTTCTTGCATTCTGTGGAAGTTGCCATCAAAGAAATTATTATGGGGCAAAGTGATACTACATCTTGTAGGTTTTTTTTGTATGAAACTTACACTTTGGTCTTGTAGCGATGATTTTGAAACCAAATCTTAACCTGCGTCGGCGTTAAATGAATCGACGATGCCAACTGCTCCCTTTCTGGCGCAGATAAATAACGCTGTTGCCGAAACTTTCGTTCCAACTCATTCGTTTGCGCTTTAGTAAAAAGAATCCTTCGCTTGCGCTTTCGCATCGACTTCCTATCGCTTTCATCCTCTTCGCTCATTGTCCCTCCCCCTAAAGACGAGGTAGTACTAGCCTGGGAATCCTGCCTTATCATTTCAAATCTGCTTGTGGAGGCTGAACGTACCAAAGGTCCACCTACATGTCCACGTTGATGATGGTGTTCCAATCTATTGTCATGCTCATGATGCGCTTGTTGTTGTTGTTGATGATGATGTAACATTGCTTGACCATTGTTTATCTGTTCGTCCTTGACAATGACCGAAGCCCGTTCCTCTTGTCCTTGCTGAGAAGGATGATGAGGATGAACTGGCTTTGCAGTGCTTGCAAGGGATGGTCCAGCACCCGAAAATAAAAGGGGATTTACACCAATAAGTTCCGTTGTACTGGAATCTGCTGCCACAACGTCAATACGCTTGGCTAAAATGCTGTCTCGGGGGTGGTTGACAATCCCATCATTAGAAAGTTCGGTTATGTTCATGGCCTGCATGTAGGGTGAGTCGGGTTCGGGCTTTGCGCTTTCCAGAGAACTGTAGCCGTCTTGACTCATATCATCGTACTTGCCTACCATGAAACAAAACCATGAATTTCATTTTTTCAAAGAAATTTGAACTTTTTGAATTCTTTGAAATATTTACGGTTATCAACTGTCGGTGAGCCGGGGGTTGAGCCAGGATGATTAATAAAAGCATGCGCAACAGACCAACTGGGTTCCATAAGCTCGCCATATTGATAGTAACCTGGGGTAGACGTGGGATGATGAAATGGTGGGAAATGTGGGGAATAATGGTGAAATCCTGGCAGTCTATAGGCAGAGCCTGAAATGCCTGATGTCGATGGAGTAAGCTTACCACTAGCAAGATTTCCAGCGCTGGTAACGTTATTGTTCGTTATCTGGTCATTCATCGGCAAGTCCAGAATATCTCGCATGGAAAATCCGCCACCGGAAGTGGGTCGCCCGTTGGGTACTCCATAGCTGGTATATACGGGATGCGGTTTCAAGTCACTCAATCTGTTGTAATGAAAATGGCACCAAAAAAATAATGAAAAAATTTGGTAACACTTATCAGTATCAGCACCGGAGATCCGGTGATGAAGAAAGCCAGCTTACGTCAAAAAATCAAAAGTTCAGTGTGCAAAAAAGGAATCATACCAGAATTAAAACGGAATTACCATTATTTTTCTCTCTGCTGCAATCTCACCTTATCTTAAATTCATTTCACATGTTTGAACTCAAATTTAACGTAGAGATACTAATATACTAAATCCAAAATCAGAATCAAAATGTCAATGTTTCATCCATCAGTGTCCATAATGTGTCATAAGCACAATAACAGTTAGTCAGTCGGATATTATTTTAATGAACCTGATAATAACCGTTTTTTACGCAGTAGTGAATAGAGTTAAAAGTTAAATAATACGTAATGCATGTCTTATGTCATTCATAATAATTCAATAATTCCTGACTCATGATAATAGGAAACGGGCTTATCAAAACATACAATAATTTTGTGAATTGTATTCTCTGTTTGCTCAATAGTATAGCACATAGTACTACGTGCTGCTTGCCAAAAGATAAGGTGGGCCGCAATGATGATAACACGAAAAAAATACAGAGAAAGTGATAAAAATATTATGATATTCAAAATGTGTTGTAATTTTTTTGACTGACATGTTAGGTGACTTTCTATGTGAAATATTGTTGTAGTTCATAGTGTCAGCGTCACAAAATGTTGAATGATTTTGATACAACAATGAGATAAAAAATTATTTGGATGATAGCCGATTGTTGATTTAAAATGAAACTTAAGGATTAGGGAATTCCGAGAAAACTTTGTGAATTTTCTAGATTTCATGAATTCGGAACACAAACAACAAAGTCCAGTTTGTGGAATCGTTATGAATTTGAATAAGGATTTGTCTTATCGACATATTGTTTGCAAAGTCAAGGGAAAATGTCATTTTCCTCCAAAATGCCATTGACTTTACCAAGAATTATGATTAATTGTGGTAATACCTATTAGCTCAATGTCAATGTGCGTATGCAAAATCATGACATAAACGGTCATGTGCGTTGTTTGTTATGCATTATGCATTTTGTTAGCTTTGCTTATCCATGGTCAGACCTTATCAACCATTCCCTTATGAATGTCATGGTCAGCAGTTTTTTGCACTACAGCATATTATATTGTTTGAGTACTAACCGCTTGAAGCGTGATCATTGATCAAGTACATGTTTTGAAAACATACCTTGGTGCAATATGTAAATCCTCTTCATTCAAGTCATAATTATCCACCAGAGCCATGGAGGACGTCCAATAGGAACTAGATGGAAACTCGTCCAAGGACAACAATGACGAATGTGAAGGTCCCGTAGCATAAGGTCCGTAGAGTGGTCCATTGGAGAAATTGGTTAATGGCCAATCTTCCCCTGCTCCATGAAGAGATGTGGATGCCATGATTTTGCTACTGCTTAGTTTGTCCTCGCGTTGGTCAATTACTTTGTTGTCTACTGCTTTGTTGTTATTGTTGTCCTTTCCCGGATCTTTTAACAATTTCTTGCTTGTCGGATCAAACTGACTTTCTTTCTGAATATAATGATCGGATAGCTTTCTCTTAAACTTTTTATTCCTTCCGTTGTCGTACAGGTAGTTGTTTGAAGAGCCAAAAATCATTCCAACAGAAGAATATTTTTTGGTTATATTTGCTCAAATAATCAGTATCAAAGTACGAAACTAATTGCTGATTTTTTCCAGAAAAACTCAAGCAACTCTATCGTACATTTTTAAACGAAATTATTATATAAGCTTGGACATTCAATCAAAAAATGGTCATCGGGAACTGTAAAAGTAGAATGATGCGCGACGCAGCAAAAGCAGCGGGGGTGTTAACCAACCGAGTACAGTACAAAGACTGCTGCCTTTTCATTGCCATTCATCGTGGGTCATGGACAACCAAATGAACTTGTCCACCGAAGGAATCTACGAAACAGGAGAGATATTGCCACATCACTCCCCGTTTAAATAAGTTCCAGGGAAAGATGATTTTTTTCCTAAATGATGGACAGGACACATGGTGCAGAGATATGTAATATTAATTATCATATCGTAAACTAGAAAAGTAAAAAAGCGAATATTGTAAAGCACAGGAGCGCAGGTATATTGTGAATTTTTTTACAGCACCTCATTAACATAATGCGCTGTCGTTAGGCTGTCCAGAAGGCAGCGTCATATTTATCATGTATGCGTCCAGTGATAATAACGCAGGAACACAAAGGATGAATTGTGCAAATGCCCAAAAGTAAAAATGACTGATGATTATTGTGGGAGACGCGCTGTTGCTAACTATTATATAGTGTGCTTTCACAAAGGTGTGATTGTTTGAAGTTTTATCAATTATCACTTTTATTAGTTTATCTTTTTTATCATTTTTAACGTTTAATATAATGCAATGTTTGATCATGTGCCAAAATGTATGATGATGGGGTGCAGGTAGGAGGATGATGATGATGAACGTAAGACGTAATGTAGGTATTCAGCGTTATTTATAGTAACAATTTTTTAAACAAAAATCAAATTGCAAGCAGCAGAAGAGATGTATTTATTTTAGGGGGAAATTATCCTTAAGTTATATTTCATGTTTGATTAGTTTTATCGCAAAGTTGTTTGTCTAGTAGGAAAGATCATAAAACGATTTGGCTTTAAACTGGCATTACATTTTATGATTTTATCTGATGTGCAATTTAGCCAGGCTTAAAAATTAAAAAAAATATTAACGCCAGAAAATGCTGAATGTCTTGGCTTTTCTAGTTTTGACCACCGTATTTTCATAGAAAGTGAGCGATTTTACGGAAAACCCAAGAAGTATCAAACAACCAACAACAGGATAGCAGAATATCAGCGACCTATGTATGGAATATTCCCCTGTGTAATGCAGTTTGTTAGAAAAGCTTTGTAATTTAACCATTATTTCTTCATTTTGTTTCTGAGGATCTTAACCTAAAGCTAAGCTTTTTAAAGGATTAACCGAGAATAAAAGAATGTTAATGCCCACCTTCAATTTTTATGAAATGCGTTTTACATTTTTTTTGGCTTAAGTCCTTGTACTTGGCGTGTTTGATACTTTATGGCTTTTAAGGTACCTTTTAAAATTAGGTTGATTTCTTCATTCGAGCAAGCAAAAATGTTTCCATTTGGCAGTCTACTTAATTTCGTTGGAAAAGAAACGTGTGTCCTTAGGTTTTCCAGACTAGAATTTTTTTTTACAATGTTATCATTACGATGGCATTCTTGCCTGATAAACTATGGTTTTACAGTTGTTTGTCTACTTTTACTACTGACGTTGGATCAGGTTGCCCCAAAGAAGCCATTTCCAGCTTCCGTTCATGAGCACCATGATACTATCAAAGGGCTTCAGAGTATTGGTATGCAATTTTGTTTTAATAACTTATTTCCAATATTTTAAAACTCTTTAAAAACAATTAATCAGCCAGCTTTTTTTGGTTAATTGTAGAAGCCACCCATCCGCTGGATCCTTTAAACTCGTTTGAACTTAAACTGGTGGGCTATCTTGTTCGAGTTTATAATGGCTCATCCAACTGGCAATTCAAGTTTATTGGTTTACGTGAGCCCGATAAATCTGCCATGTACCCCTATTTTCTGTCCCAAACTACACCACCTCCAGGACTTATTCCAAGAAGAGCAAATGTATTGATATGTGACCCCACTTCGAGAGTTCCTATTTGGGTGATTGTCAACCTGAGTTCCTTCCAAGTGGAAAGTTGGATGGAATCCCCCGGCGAGAAAATTGCAGTTATTACAGTAGAAGACAATGCGCTTGCTGGCGACATAGCTTTAGCTGATCCATACATTGTGGCAAGAATCAAAGCTTTAGGATATGACGTTTCTCATGTTGTTCCTGATGTTTGGTTAGAAAATTAACTTAGTATTCAAATGTATTATGCCAAAAAATATGTACTTTGCTAATTTTCTTTCTTTCTGGTAAACTTGTAGGGATTCGGGATATGTTGCAGATAACCCCAATTATGCCGTGGCCCGAAAATTGGTGCAGATTTACTTTTACGGACTGACATACAACGGCACAAACTATTATGGTTAGAAATCTCAAACAATTGTATTGCTTTAGCTTTTTTCATGCATAATTTTTTAAAATACGCATTGTCTTTGAATTTCAATGCAGCCCATCCGTTTGACTTTATCGCTGTTATTGAACTGGGTGCCAACCTTGTTCGCGGCATTGAAAATCTTCCCATTCATCAAGGTTTTGACACGTCGGACCGTTCTGGAAACTCCGTGCCTCGAATGGAATATAACTACTATCCTGAGCAATTGCCACCCAACTTCATCCGCCATGACATTCACCCCATCCGAATCTCTCAACCTAATGGACCTACCTACAAAATTTCTGGAAGGGAAGTTTCCTGGCTAAACTTCAAGCTTCGCATTGGGTACAATTCCCGAGAAAGCGCTCACATTTACACGGTTACTTACAATGACAGTGGAGAACTTCGTCCCATTGCCTACCGGATGTCCATGTCTGAAGTGTATCTACAGTACAGTGATCCCCGACCTCCGTATTACCGAAAGTCCAGCTTTGATGTGGGCAACTGGGAGTTTGGATCCTCCTGCAGAAATCTTCCTGTTCATCAGTTTTGTCGCGGAGATGCTTATTACTTCCAAGCAGATCATCATAACGAAAAGGCAGAGACTTGGATTCTTCAGAATTCCATTTGCGTGATGGAGGAAGACGATGGGATACTCTGGGCGCATTATGACTACGTGTCTGGCAAAATTGCTGCAACTAGAAATCAACGCTTGTCTATTAGCTACTTGGTGTCTATTCAAAATACAGACTACTGGATTTCCTGGAGATTTTATCAAGATTCCACTATCGAGTTGGCAATCAAAATCACAGGAATCCTTAACACAAATTTGATGGCAGTTGATGTAAAAGCACCTTCTTACGGTACTCTTGTAGCGCATCAGGTTTACACCCAGATTTACCAACATTTCTTTGCTGTCCGATTGGATATTGACATTGATGGTCAAGACAATACGGTTAGCATTGAAGACACGGTTCGTGTTACGGAACACATTAGCCCTGCCAATCCATACGGAAATGGATTGATGGTCAACAAAACAGTATTGAAAACTGCTGGACAAGCTCCCTCTGACACGTATCCAACCCGAATCTGGAAAGTTTCGAATCCTAGCAATATCCAATTTTTGAGTGAACAACCGGTAGCATGGAAGCTAATTCCACAAGGGCCATACAGAGATGTTCCCAATTTGCTAACACCAGATAGTCCAATCCGAGGAAGAGCTCCATGGACAAATCATAGCATGTGGGTGCTACCTTACAATCCTGACCAGATTTTTGCAGGAGGAAAATATCTCAGTGATGGAGTTGCTGTTTGGACAGATCAAAATCCATCGGCCAACATTGAAGATACGGATGTCGTTCTTTGGCATGTGTTTAATTACGTGCATTCTCCGGAAATTGAAGACTGGCCAGTAGTCTCAACATGCCCCGGGTAAGATATCATTGCTCATTATACAATACTTATATTATTCATTTCTTTGAATTTTAAGTTGAAATTCTAAAAATCATTATTTTTACAATCCAGAACTTCTGGTTTCCGCCTTCGCCCCAGTGGCTTTTTCAACGAAAATCCCGGACTTTCGGCACCCCCAGCCAGTGAAACCACAGCTCAGGATGGAAATGCTAATAATAGCAGCAATTGTACTTTACCCTCGCTAGTTTCCGACACAATTCCAACTCCAGATTCGATCTGGTTCCCTAATTCTAACCTACCTAATACCACGGGATGGACTAGTCCTTAAATATCTAAAACTTAGTTTTGTATTTGTTTTTAATATTAAGTTCGGTAAATTAATTGTATGCAGGGAAGGATGATTTAAAGAAGAGTTTATGAGTGACAGTTTACCATTGTGTTTCAATCAAATATATGCATTTTACTTTACAGTTTAAAACCTACTGCAGTAAAAACTTAAAGTTTTTCATTTACCATACGAAACTCAATGAAGCATCGGTTTTAAAATTATCTGTACATTGCATATTACAGATTATATTCATTCCTATCTTAGGAACAATGGAGTCAGTCCCAGTCCTGGTTTTCTAATTTTTAACATTAAAGCATTTTAGGGGAAAAATCATTGGCCAGTAAGAGAAGGGTGCATGGCAGTTTTCTCCACCATGTACAGACACTACCTACCCGAACAATGCATACCTACTTCTTTATAATCCTTCTATTTTTAATGCTTGCTCTAAGAACAATAGCCTTAATTTCAAAGGGACTTTAAATCCTCAATCTATGAACTGGATTGCATGAGTGTAATCCAGAAGAAACCGCTTTCACAGTTTTCATTTTATATAAATATTTGCCAATATCAGGAGGACTCGTTGACTTTCTCAGTTCAGTCGCGTTTCACGGTTTTCAGTTGAAGGTTCAACTTTTTTGGCCCTTCCATTCAACGAAACATTTTTTTGATAACCTTCATTACTTACTTAACTTTGATTAGCAAGCTGCAGTCTTGAATTTCATCGACCATGTTGCTTCGGGGTGGATTTTTCTGCCTTCCGGGCTTCGTTTTGCTATGCATGACATCCGCTGCCCCTTCGGATGATCCCCAGGGAATGTCCCGAGTTGGTATGTTTGATTTTGATTAAAATCAATAATATAATTTATATTTATAATAACTGATTTTAACAACAATTTTCTATTTACGTTTCGTTCGTTTAGATATCAGGCATCCTTTGGACCCCTTGAATGCTGTAGAAATTCGCACGGTGGCTCAAATTGTCCGTCGATACAACAGCAAATCTGACTGGCAATTCAAATTTATCGGACTACGGGATCCAGACAAGGATGTCTTGTATCCGTACTTTTTATCCCAAACCATTCCTCCCGCTACCCTCATTCCACGAAGGGCCAATGTACTGATATGCGACCCCGTTCTAAGAATTCCCATTTGGCTGATCGTTAATTTGAGCGAGTTTAAGGTAGAAAGCTGGGTGGAATCTCCGGGAGAGAGGATTGGAGTTATTATGTCAGAGGACAATATTCTTACTGGCCAAATAGCTCTAGGAAATCCTGACATTCAGAAGAGGATCAAAGCTTTGGGATGGGAAGTGGTAGACGTTATCGCTGACGTGTGGTAAGTTGCAAATATTTTACAAACAAAACCACAATGGTCAATAGAACAATGTGTGCTGGATCCGAATAGTCAAAAAGAAAATGTATGTACCACAAATTCAGGAGATGCCACATCCCATTGCACTGTACACAAACGGCTCGTTTGACGTATGCAGTAACCGTCCTTCGGACGGTTACTGCATACGTCACTCGCCGACGTTAACCGTGTACACACTCCATTAACCTAACCTAAAAATTACCTTACCTGCTCGCTTCGCTCGCACATATGTACGATAGGGAATTTGTAGAGAAATGCACTTCTTGCAAAAGAATGTAACGGTCAACTGGGACCTTTTATTTATGGAGTGCCAAACTTGAGGCTCACCAACCCCAAAAATTGTATTGATTTTTCTTGCTGTAAACTTAACACTATGCATAATCTTGAATTTTTCAGGGATGCTGGATATGTCGCAGATAACCCCAACTACGCCAAAGCAAACAAACTGGTGCAAGTTTTCTACTACGGAATGAAAGGAGCGGGTACCAACTATAACGCGCATCCCTTGGACTTTGTTGCATACGTGGAACTTGGACCCAATGTAATTCGTGGAATAGAAAATCTTCCCACGCACCAAGGTTTTGATACCAGTGACCATTCTGGAAGTCCTGTGCCCCGAACCGAGTACAACTTCCGACCCGAGCAACTTCCCCCAAGCGCCATCAACAGGAACTTGAACCGTCTTAAAATCTCCCAGCCTGAGGGACCCAGCTTCAAAATTTCGGGACGTGAGGTTTCATGGGACAACTTTAAGCTGCGGGTCGGATACAACCCTAGAGAAGGACCACATCTTCACACTGTCACGTTTAACGACAAAGGCGTCATTCGTCCTGTGGCTTATCGGCTATCTATCTCTGAGGTGTTTTTGCAGTATGGGGATCCGCGACCACCTTTCCATCGCAAAGGGGTAAGTTGAACCACTTCTTTTTAAAACTTGTCTTAAGAATGCTGATTTTAATTGCTATGTTTCTGAATTTTTTCAGTCACTTGAAGAGGGCAGTTGGCAATTTGGATCATCATGCTTCTCTCAACCCGTCCACGAGCTATGTCGCGGGGATGCTTACTACTTCCAGGCAGACCTTCATACTGAAAAGGCAGAGTCCTACATTGTGCAAAATTCCATTTGCGTTGTGGAGGAAGATGCTGGGGTTCTCTGGGCTCATTATGATGACAAGACAGGTGCCAAAACCGCTGTAACCAGAGCACAGCGTTTGTCCATCAGTCACTTGATCGCCATCGCACACACGCAGTACTACATTTCATGGCGATTCTATCAGGACGCCACCATTGAGTTTGCTGTCAAGATGATCGGAGTTATCAACACCAATCTGATGGCCATTGATGTGAAGGCACCCGAATACGGGCAGCTTGTGGCTCCTCAACTTTACTCCCAGATTTATCAGCACTTTTTTGCCCTGAGGATTGACGCGGATGTGGATGGTCGGAAGAACACCGTTTCCACCGAAGACATTGTTCGTGTAAAGGACTACTTGTGCGAGACCAATCCTTACGGTAGCGGAATGAAGATAGTAGAAAACGTGCTGGAAACTCCTGCTGAAGCCAGAACAGACATCTTGCCAACTCGAGTATGGAAAGTATCCAATCCTCACAAGGTACAACCCGTGACTGGGAAGCCTGTTGCATGGAAGCTTGTACCTCAAGGAAATATGAATCCACCAAACTTGATGACCCCAGACAGTCCAGTTCGCGGTAGGATTCCATGGACAGACCATAACATGTGGGTATTGCCCTATGACCCTGATCAAATTTATGCCAGTGGAAAATTTTATCTCAGCGATGGTCTTGCTACTTGGACACAGCAAAACGCTTCGGCTAACATTGTGGACACTGATGTTGTAATGTGGCATGTATTCAATTATGTGGACAATCTTTCACAAGATGATTTCCCAGTTTATTCTTCCAACAATGGGTAAGAAATAAGAAATAAATTAATAAGTTTTTTTATTATAAAATAAGCTTGCCACTATATCAATAAATCATTAATAAAATCCTTTAAATATTTTTTCTTTCAACTTCAGTCTTCTTGGATTCAGACTAAGACCCTATGGCTTCTTTACCACCAATCCGGCTACTACGGTTCAGCCAGCTAGTGAATCTACAGCACTGGATGGACGTGAAAATCTCCAGGCCTGTTTAAAGCCAAATTTTCCAGGCGGTCAGGGATGGTCAAAATAATTGATTATTTATCTAAATTATGATATATGAGCTGGAACAGTAACCGCTATAATAGAAATTTGTTTTTGTTTGATTGAGAAATGACTTATTTATTGTTTATGGTATCGTTTTTAGAAAAAAAAATAAAATACCTAATAGCTGCGTTATTCATTCAAATTCATTTAATCCTTTTGAACTGGTTCATATATTTTCTCATTCAGTATGAATTACATCAAAGCGTTCATTCTGCAAAAGTAGATCAATTTCAATATACATTTTGCATCTGAAATATTTTACGAAATCCAAAATAACTTTATTTGTTATAATTTCATTTTAATTTTGGTATTTCAAACGTTTGCTCAAACTTTATTTTAATAAAACTTTAGTAAAGTCGTAAAAGTACGCCCAGCGACAAATTATTGACGCCAATTTTGGTGAAAAACGAATTCCCCACCCTTTAATTAGTCTAAATACCGAGTTTGAGCTCAATCCGAGCAAAACTGTAAAAAACTACCCCTGGGGGATGAGCCCTTCCCCCCAGGGGTAATTGGTTAACTTTGCTGAATTTCCCACCCTTCAATTAGTCTAAATACCGAGTTTGAGCTCAATCCGAGCAAAACTGTAAAAAACTACCCCTGGGGGATGAGCCCTTCCCCCCAGGGGTAATTGGTTAACTTTGCTGAATTTCCCACCCTTCAATTAGTCTAAATACCGAGTTTGAGCTCAATCCGAGCAAAACTGTAAAAAACTACCCCTGGGGGATGAGCCCTTCCCCCAGGGGTAATTGGTTAACTTTGCTGAATTTCCCACCCTTCAATTAGTCTAAATACCGAGTTTGAGCTCAATCCGAGCAAAACTGTAAAAAACTACCCCTGGGGGATGAGCCCTTCCCCCAGGGGTAATTGGTTAACTTTGCTGAATTCCCCACCCTTCAATTAGTCTACATACCGAGTTTGAGCTCAATCCGAGCAAAACTGTAAAAAACTACCCCTGTGGGATGAGCCCTTCCCCCAGGGGTAATTGGTTAACTTTGCTGAATTCCCCACCCTTCAATTAGTCTACATACCAAATATCAGCTCCATCCGTCCAAAAATTAAAAAAGTAGTTCAGCTGCTACTATCAGCTGTTCTGGACGGACGGGACAGGAGGGGACAGGACGGACGGGACACTCAAACAATCTCATATACGCTGGGCGTAAATAAAGTACCTAATACATACACGCTATGCTACATCGTTTTGGTGCATTGTATGGTTTGGTTTCGTGTTCGTGCATTTCGATGTTTAAAGAGACTGTCACAAATATCAACTTGCATATCTTTCAACTCAAACCCAAACCCAACCCTTCCTCTAGATTTTACAATTCTAATTTTGGACAAAGAATGCCAAATGATATTCATGTTGGGTTAGATGCTAGCTGCAGGCACTACTTTCAACGTTTTTATCAACAAGATAAAAATGGACATTTAACTTGAAACTATACAGTTTTTCAGTTTAAAAGTTTTAAGTAAGTACAGCCTATTTATCATTCCCGAACAGCGGAGACGGAAAGAACAAAGGGCTCAAACATTTTCTCTTGAATGAAATGATTAGAGACAGAGATTCTATGCACGTGCATATTTTTTGTAAAGAGTCCTGTGACCCTAAGCTTCCGGATGTATCCGAATCACATCCAAAGGATTCTTTTAAGCCCATGTTGTAGTTGCATATTTTGCATATTTTGGATTTTAAGCGCATATTGCATATGCACGGTCATATTTGGGCATTTTTGTGATTTTGAAAAAAAAATCACAAAAAGTGCATATTTTGTGGAAAAAAATTCAGTTTCTGTTGGCTAAAACGCATTTTTGGTTTTAATATTTGTATTTTTTGCGGAAAATTGTTGGATTTTTTAAATGTAAGACAAATTTTTGTTCCCTTAAATGCATATATTTGGGGTATAACTGCATATTTTGTCAAACACACGAAACTGACGAAAACGTTGCTGATAGAATCAACGAACTATAAATGAAGAAGTTGGTTACAACTCCCGTTCTATTAAAAAATTATAGCAAAACTGGTGCAAAACAGTTAATTAAGACCTGGTTTCTAAAATCTACCAATTTTTGCTTCCAAAATATTCAGATTTTGACATAAAATTTGATTTTTAAGTGCATATTTAGCTGCATATTTTCAAATTTTTAGGAGCATATATATGCGCCTATTTTTAGGGTTTTAGGTGCATATAATCTCTGTCTCTAGAAATGATGCTTTATAACTACATGTGAGTCCCAACTTTACACTTAAGATATTGCAGTGCAGTAGTTAACGTTGGTGTACCAATAAATTTCTCTATTTTTAATGTACGCCACAATAAAAACCAATGGGTTTCTTCGAAGGACAATAGCCTTAGCTTAAAAGGGACTTTAAAGGGTAGTTGTGTGCACTGCACATAAATCTAGAAAAATCCTCTGTATCCGCTGATGCTAGTACATTTCCTAGTATCACAATTATCGACTTTTTCAGTTCAGTCGCGTTTCACGGTTTTCCGTAGAAGATCCATTGTTTTGGTCGTTCCATTTCATAAAATTTGAATTAAGTTCATTTGAAACTTTATATTTTTTAAGAGTAGCAAGCTGCAGGCTTGCGAAGCTATAATTGTCCACAATGTTGTTAATACAGGGTAGATACTTCTGCCTTGTTGCAGGTTTCACTTTTATGTCGGTGCTGAACCTGACATGCGCTAAAAGTAGCCAACAAAGATTTAATGGTAAGCCCATTTACTGAATTTTTAAAGCGCGTTTTGCTCCTTAAACTGAAACAGGAGCAGTTTTGTAAAACACATTTTCTTCGTATATTTCAGAGGAAAGTACAGATCCCGCTGACGATGCCAATGACAGTATCTACTACAAGCGAACTGCCCCGGATGATCCCCAGGGGATGTCCCGAGTTGGTATGTACAGCTTTGGATTGCATCTTGTTTTTGTCTTGATTCTCGTCACAAACAATGAATTTTAAAAAATTGTCTTATAATTTTTCACTTAGAATTCAGACATCCGTTAGACCCCTTGACAGCTTTAGAAATGCGCATGGTGTCAGTAATTGTGCGACAGTACAATAGCAACTCTGAATGGCAATTCAAATACATTGGACTACGGGATCCCGATAAGGCTGTGCTGTACCCGTACTTTCTATCTCAAAAAGTTCCTCCCGCTACCCTCATCCCACGAAGGGCCAATGTACTGATATGCGACCCTGTTCAGAGAGTTCCCATTTGGTTGGTTGTTAACCTGAGCGACTTCAAGGTAGAAAGCTGGGTAGAATCGCCGGGTGAAACGGTTGCAGCGATTACAGTTGAAGACAATGATCTTGCTTCCCAAATTGCCCTTGAAAACCCAGAAATTCAAAAGAGAATCAAGGCGTTGGGATATAATGATATGGGAAGCGTTGTTTGTGACGTGTGGTAAGTTGCAAAATTGCAGGCATAACATTGGACGAAGTTAGTTGATAAAAAATTGTAATAACACTATCTGAATTTCTTTTACATAATTTACAGGGATGCTGGATATGTCGCTAATAACCCCAATTACGCCAAAGCCAATAAACTGGTACAAATTTTCTTTTACGGGAGCAACGGAGAGGGTACCAACTTCTACGCACATCCCTTTGACTTTGTCGCGTATGTTGAGCTTGGGCCCAACGTAGTTCGTGGAATAGAAAATCTTCCCACGCACCAAGGTTTTGACACGACTGGTTCTGGAAACTCTGTGCCCCAAACGGAATACAACCTCCGTCCGGATCAACTCTTACCAAGTTCAATGAATAGAAACTTGAATCGTCTGAAAATCTCACAGCCTGAAGGACCCAGCTTTAAAATTTCCGGGCATGAGGTGACATGGGACAACTTTAAGTTGCGGGTTGGGTATAACCCTAGAGAAGTTAAGTTAAGATTTTTATTGAGTTTGGGGTTTTCTTTTTTTTATACTAAGAAATTTTTATTTTTGGGTATTTACTGGTGTATTTATTTTTGTTATATTTGTTTTTATTTTTAGGCCCACATCTTTACACTGTCACGTTTAACGACAAAGGCGTCATTCGTCCTGTGGCTTATCGGCTATCTATCTCTGAAGTGTTTTTGCAGTATGGGGATCCACGACCACCTTATCATCGCAAAGGGGTAAGCAAAAAGTACATTTAGCGAGAGAGAAAATTAAGCACAGAAATACTAAATTAATTCTATGTATTTTCAGTCATTTGAAATGGGAAACTGGGAATTCGGAACTTCATGCTTTTATCAACCCGTCCACCAGTTTTGTCGCGGAGATGCTTACTACTTTTCCGCAGATCATCATAATGAAATGGCAGAAACGTGGATTGTCCAAAATTCCATTTGCGTTGTGGAGGAGGACTCTGGAGTTCTCTGGGCACAGTATGATGACTCAGCTTCCCCCAAAACCGCTGTCACTAGAGCTCAGCGACTGTCCATTAGCTACTTGGTAGCAATTGGAAACACGCAGTACTACCTCTCATGGAGGTTCTATCAGGACGCTACCATTGAGTTTGCTGTCAAGATGATTGGCCAAGTCAGTACCAATCTGTTGGCCGTTGATGTGAAGGCACCAGAATATGGACAGCTTGTGGCACCCCAACTTTACTCGCAGATTTATCAGCATCATTTCGCAGTTAGGATTGACGCCGACGTGGATGGTCGGGAGAATACCGTTTCCACTGAAGACATTATTCGTGTCAAGGACTACCTGTGTGAGACCAATCCTTATGGAAATGGAATGAAGGCGGTGGAAAACATACTAGAGACTCCAGCGGAAGCTAGAACAGAGATTTTGCCAACCCGCATATGGAAAGTATCCAATCCCCACAAGGTACATTCCGTGACTGGAAAACCTGTTTCATGGAAGCTGATTCCTCATGGAAATGCGAATCCAGTCAACTTGCTAACTCCAGATAGTCCAATTCGCGGTAGGATTCCATGGGCCAATCATAACATGTGGGTACTGCCCTATGACCCTGATCAGATTTTTGCCGGAGGGAGATATCTTAGCGATGGAGTTGCTGTTTGGACCCAGCAAAACGCTTCGGCTAACATTGTGAACACTGATGTTGTTTTGTGGCACGTATTCAACTATGTGGACAACCCATCAGTGGAAGATTGGCCAGTGATTTCCGCAAACCCTGGGTAAGTGATAGTTTTCATATTCAACTTTCTTAGAAAGAATTTCTAAGACATCATCAATAATTCTTCAAATCATGTTTTCTTTGAAATATAGCACTTTTGGATTCAGACTGCGACCTTATGGCTTCTTCGACAGTAATCCCGCCGTTACGGTTCAGCCAGCTAGTGAAACAACAGCACTGGATGGACGTGAAAATGACCATGCATGTTTAGCTGGTGTTAGCGTTACTCCACCAAGCGGCATTGATCCAAATATACCAAGTGGCCATGGTTGGTTGAAACAATGACGAGTTTAGCTAACTTATGACAAGGAATAGTGTCCAGTCCAGTTTCGGGAATCTACTGTAGAAATTGAAATTGTTTGACTACTGTATACTATCGCTTTTCAAAAAATAAAGTAACAGGATTACAGGATCGTCAATTCATTTAATCGTTTTCAAACTGTTCACTAGTTCATATTTTTTATGATTCAATTTGAATTATTGCATTGCATACAAACCCATTGATGAAAGTAAATTTGAAACAGGGGCAAACATTATATAATATATTTCATCTTTCAAAACTGCATGTACATCGAAATCGCATCTTCAAGTTTTATCTGCCATAATTTCATGTTGACAATTAAAATATTTGCCCACTCTTAACTATGCATGTAGATGTAGATATTTTGACCTACTGCTAACAGTTAAGTAAATCAATGCATACTCATGATTCATGAATAATATAATATTATTAAGTATCTCTCAGGATACTTGATAATATTGTGCTCCGTCCGGCCGTCCGGCCGTCCGCCCGTACGGGTTTTTTAACACCAATGGCTGGACCGATCGCAACCAAACTTGGTATACAGATAGTACATGACCTCAGCCATAACCCTATTGAATTTCAGGTCAATAGGTCAACTCTAGGTCAGAGGTCACAGCAATTTCACAACTTTTCATAATAGAACCTATAGCATGCGACACATGATTTTAGGTCAGTTTTTAACCAGCATTACAAATTAACAACTGGTTTGTTAAAATTCGTGCATTTAGGGCCTCATTCAGGACCTTAATTGCAAGATATAGCAGTTTTACAGCGTACATGCTGTGCGACACGTAATTTAACAGTCAAACTTGGTGTACAGACGCAATAGCACCTAAGCCACAACCTTATTGAACTTCAGGTCAATAGGTCAACTCTAGGTCAGAGGTCACATCGATGTCACAACTTTTTATAATAGGACCTATAGCATGCGACACATGATTTTAGGTCAGTTTTTTACCAGCATTACGAATTCACAACCAGTTTGTTAATATTTGTGCTTTAAGGGCCTGGTTAAGGCATTTAAGGGATACTTAACTATGTGCTTTTGCAATTTATTTATTAATATTTAAAAAAGCTTATCTAAAAATATCTACTTTCATGAAATTCAGATTCAACCCTTGCACCGGGGATTAAGAATCTTCATTTAGGACAAAAATGCGAAATGAAATTTATATTGGGTTAGGTACATAACACACTGCATATACTTTTTTAACATTTAGAAAATAAAGCTCTAAGAGAGAGTAGTTAAGTATCCCTAAAAAAGAGTTAATCAGGGCCTTAAAGCACAAATTTTTACAAACCGATTGTAAAATTTTAATTTTGGCCAAAAACTGACCTAAATTCATGTGCCGCACATCATACAGGCTGTAAAACTGCTGTATCTGGCAGTTAAGGTCCTAAATCAGGGCCTTAAAGCACGAATTTTAATAAACTGGTTGTTAATCTGTTATGCTGGTCAAAAACTGACCTAAAATCATGTGTCGCATGCTATAGGTTTTATTATGAAAAGTTGTTACATCGCTGTGACCTCTGACCTAGAGTTGACCTATTGACCTGAAGTTCAATAGGCTTGTTACTGAGGTGCTATTGTGTCTGTACATTAAGTTTGGCTGTAAAATTACGTGTCGCACAGCATGTACGCTGTAAAACTGCTGTATCTGGCAGTTAAGGTCCTGAATCAGGGCCTTAGAGCACGAATTGTAACAAACTGGTTGTTAATCTGTTATGCTTGTCAAAAATTGACCTAAAATCATGTATCGCATGCTATAGGTGCTATTATGAAAAGTTGTGAAATCGCTGTGACCTCTAACCTAGAGTTGACCTATTGACCTGAATTTCAATAGGGTTGTGGCTGAGGTCATGTACTATCCGTATACCAAGTTTGGTTGTAATCGGTCCAGCCATTGCTGAGAAAAACCCGTACGGGCGGACGGCCGGACGGCCAGACGGCCGGACGGCCGGACGGAGCACAATATTATCAAGTATCTTTAGGGATACTTAATAAATTGCAAAAGCACATAGTTAAGTATCGCAAAAAGTCATAATCAGGGCCTTAAAGCACAAATTTTTACAAACCGACTGTAAATTTGTAATGCTGGTAAAAAAGTGACCTAAAATCATGTGTCGCACAGCAAGTACGCTGTACAACTGCTCTATCAGTGCCTTAAAGCACGAATTTTAACAAACTGGATGTAAAATCGTAATGCTGGTCAAAAACTGACCTAAAATCATGTGTCGCATGCTATAGGTTCTGTTATGAATTGTTTTGAAATCGCTGTGACCTCTGACCTAGTGTTGACATATTGACCTCAAGTTCAATAGGGTTGTTACTGAGGTGCTATTGTGTCTGTATACCAAGTTTGGTTGTTAAATTACGTATCGCCTTGCGAATCGAGTTGTTGTCGGTATTGAAGATCTTCCCATACATCAAGACTTTGACACTTCCAACCGAAAGGGTAATAAAGTTCCAACCGCCAGTGGTAACTTACTTCCTGGTAGTCTTCCTCCAAATTCCATCCGGGGCGATGTGCGACCTATTGCCATTTCCAGACCTGAGGGTGTAAGCTTCACGAGATTGATTACGTGGCAAAACTTTCAATTTCGTGTTGGGTACGTGAAAAACTGCTTGATGATGATGAATTTATGATAAACAATTTTTAAAGCTTTTTTTAAAATGTCTTAAACAGTTATAGCCCCCGAGTGACAATTAACCATGTAACATACACGGACAACAAAAAGTTGCGTCCCTTGTTTTACAGATTATCCGTTTCCGAAGTCTACATCTATTTCGGTGATCCGCGACCACAATACCAGAGGAAAGCTGTAAGTTATTATTAAGTATCCCTCAGGATACTTGATAATATTGTGCTCCGGCCGTCCGTCCGTCCGCCCGTACGGGTTTTTCTCAGCAATGGCTGGACCGATCACAACCAAACTTGGTATACAGATAGTACATGACCTCAGCCATAACCCTATTGAATTTCAGGTCAATAGGTCAACTCTAGGTCAGAGGTCACAGCAATTTCACAACTTTTCATAATAGAACCTATAGCATGCGACACATGATTTTAGGTCAGTTTTTAACCAGCATTACAAATTAACAACTGGTTTGTTAAAATTCGTGCATTAAGGGCCTGATTCAGGACCTTAATTGCAAGAAAGAGCAGTTTTACAGCGTACATGCTGTGCGACACGTAATTTAACAGTCAAACTTGGTGTACAGACACAATAGCACCTCAGCCACAACCCTATTGAACTTCAGGTCAATAGGTCAACTCTAGGTCAGAGGTCAAACCGATGTCACAACTTTTTATTATAGGACCTATAGCATGACATAAGTTTAGGTCAATTTTTGACCAGCATTAAGAAATTTACAACCAGTTTGTTAAAATTCGTGCATCAAGGGCCTGGTTAAGGCATTGAAGGGATACTTAACTATGTGCTTTTGCAATTTATTTAACCTTCAAGTTTTATTTTAGGTTTTTGTTCAAAAGACAAAGCTTTATATGTATTTTGATAATTGTTCGTGTTTAGTCCTACGATATGGGTAACTTTGAGTTTGTCACGTCATCCCTATCCCTTTCCTCTGAATTCTGTCGC
>CM056171.1:18052817-18272235 GCA_029691765.1 Entomobrya proxima
AATAAACGCCCAAGCGTGGAATGATTTACAGCCAAGCGTAGCAAGAAATCAGTGGAATATAACTATGTTACAAGGAAATATGTATGAAAACATGTTATGAAGTAACGAGGAGAAACAAAAGATTTTAAATGTTATGTAAGTTTAGTTTAGTAAGTTAAGTTTATCTACAGCAATGACCATTGTATTGTAACAGTTTTTAAATAATGCCATAACTCTATTCATTCTTTTTTAAACCATTGGCAGTCTTTCTTTATGGAAACAATATGGAAACATGTTACTAAAAATACCGAATAAATTTGCACTCAAATCTAATCAAACGTAAGTTTCCCGTAACCTAACCCTCAATGTATTTTGTATTGGGAAACTTTTTAACCTACCATATAAATAAACGTTTATAATCTACTAACACTAAGATACAAGGATAATTAATGGTTCAATAGCCTGTATCTGAATTCTGAATTAGTGAATTCCAATAGCAATATCATCATCATTAAAGTCAGGCTTTTCCTGGGAAATATGCTAACATCTGGCAGCCACCCTGCAAACTTGTGTACAAAATGAAACCAGAAGAAATCTAGCACTCTGTGGGTTCACGTTGTATCCACCACATGACGCTGGGTTGTTCTCCACATTTTCACAAGCTTCTCCTAGTTCTGTTCTTTGTTGCATAAACCAACGTTGAACGTTCTTTTGAAGGACAAACAAAGCAAGCAAATTGAAGAACCATACATTTTGATCATCCAGCAAACCTGTATTTGGACTCTGTATGAGGGCTTGATGTTTCGGCTACCCTGCAATTACAAGATGGTCGCGTGGTGTAGCGGTTATCACGTCAGCTTTACACGCTGAATGTCGCCGGTTCGAACCCGGCCGCGATCACTAAATTTTTGCACAGATTTCTAATAAACGTTTTTACTTTTGTTTGTGTTGAATGAAAGTTAACGAGTGTAGGGAATTAGATGCCAAGGGAATAATTGTATATTATCATTTATGTCATCATTTTGTAAACCTAAATATCTCGGATTTCATTTGACGATATCTATTAATAATATAATGTGTAAATCAGCAATGAATCATTTGGCTGGCGCAGAAATAGAATATTATGCAACCTTAAAAAACTTGCGACAAACATTTATTTTCATTTCGTTGATTACCAAGTCGGAAGTTTCGTTGCATAGTTACGTCCAGATCTTGCTGACGTCTCACATAATAATTTACATAGTTTGCTTTCCAGACATAATGCATACATACCTGGAAAAGCGCTTCTATCATTTGACTGTGTATTTTAAGCTCAACAAAAAATGAAACACACGACGATCATCATCATGCAAGTGTTAGGCATTCCTTTCTGTCTGTTGTACAGGTATGTAAGCCTTCTCTAATCCCTTCTTCATACAATCGCTGCGGTCATTAAAATAAGTACTGATGCTGATATTATATGAATTCACATAATATTTACTTCTACAACAAGTCGTCTTTTTGGTCCGCCTCAAGTTTAGGGCTCCTCAAACCTCTGTATATTTTAAAACATTTTTTGCAAACTGGCAATTAGGATGCTCATGAACAAAATTGCCTCAAAATTCATACTTTTCTTGTGGCACGAAAGATACGACTCAATGTACACAGACAGTTTATTTAACGTGTGCAATAGGCACCCGAAAAGAACTCGCCGCTAGCCGATGCTTAAATGTTTAAACACTTCATTAACATAATCTAACCAAACAATAACCTTACCCAATCATAACATAAACTATGCATAATGCGTCCATAACAAAACCTAAGCTAAGCATAATGCGTCTATAACAAAACCTAAGCTAAGCATAACCTAACATAAATAAAATCTAACCTAACTTAAAAGTTGAAACAAGCCTAACCTACCTTAAATCAAACCTAACCTAACTTAAATTAAGCCTAACCTAACTTAAATTAAACCTAACCTACCTTAAATCAAACCTAACCTAACTTAAATTAAACCTAACCTAACTTAAATTAAACCTAACCTAACTTAAATTAAGCCTAACCTAACTTAAATTAAACCTAACCTCTAAACATAACTTTATTTGCTCCCGGCGCTCGGCGCTTTAAAGAAAATTGACGTGAAAACCCGTAAAATTCAACTAAAAACCACAAACTAAATCTTACCATTTGACAAAAAATGACTAACGACCCTTCTCTTCATGGAGCCCAAAACTTGATGCGCGCCCGTCCTTTTTACTTCTTCTTGGTGCATCAAGAAAAGCATAGTGCCAGAACGCTTCTTTTACATTTCCTCGAGTCAACCCACAATGCAAAAGATTAACTTGACGTGTTCCTGTAATATAATGAATGTGCATAGTTGCAAGAGCAACAACACAGCACTCAAAACATTCAGCAGTATTATCATTTACGGCGCCTCGTTCACAATCCACAAAACTTACCATCCTTCTCTATTGACTATTATCATACCACAGAGCAGTAACAAAAATTCCCATACATAAACTCTTTCGCCATGCTAATAAATGTTTCTCTCGAGTTGTTTTCTTCTTCATGCTGGGCTATATTATGATGATGATGACGATGTACTATTATATGATGAAATTGAAATGATGAACCAAAAGTTAGTTGCAGTTTGACGAACGAGGTATACACATGTGTGTGCATACGGGATAACGCGTTATTTGTTTCGTTTTGTGTGTGCGCGCAGCGTTGTTGCGTTTTAAATGCTATATCATTCATTGCCTTGTTCTCTGTTGCATTGACCCTGGCATCTTGGTCGGCTTAAATGAAAAAACGCCGCATAAAGAAGAATCATCATCTTAATAATCATCAGTGTCATTCATAACCCAAATATAAAACATGTACTTTTTTATCCCTTCGACAAATATTTCGACTAGTAAAAATCTTTCTTGAGAGAATAAATAGAAAGGAAGAAACAAAGTCATCGTGTGCTTCACAGCTCACAACGTGGATCATTCTCTCAAGAGCAGTGGCGTGCTAGGCCATTATCAGGCTATAAAAAGTACATTTTTCCTTGTTGTTCATCGGTAAAACTTTTTTCCCTAAAACCCCTGGACACTTTATGCGGAGATTTTTTTCTGGGAGAAGTACCCAAAACTGGATAAATCTCTGTGTGTGTGTGCTTTGTACTGTGTAAAAATTGTATTTTGTATCGTAACCAGTTTTGTTTCATTTTTATCTTCGTCAAGACCAAGAAAGTGAAATACATATATATAGGTATTGCTGTTGAGCCTCGTAATTCATCCGTAGATTACCTAGTGCTTAATATTAAGAAGAAAAAACTAAAACTGGAAGAGAAAAACTATATGATAAAAACGGTTCCTTTGTTGTCTGTTTGAGTTTCTTGTTCAGGAATGAACAAAAAGGCGAGAGAGAAGAGAGATCCCTTTCAAAAATTCGGAGAAGAACGGAACATAAGAAACCTATACTTTATACTTTACTAAAAAAGGAGAGGTAACGTTTTTCTTCTTTCTTGTGCTTGGCCCAGTCGGACCCTTTTTTCAATGTAATAGTTTTGTGGAGTGAAATTTTATGTAAGGGACCCCTATGCCGTGTGGCTACCAGTTGGGTACCTGTTGTTAGCGTTTTTTAAGTGTTATTCAATGATGCTCCATGTACATTCATCCAAGATACATTAACCAACATTGCGTTGCATGTTTTCTTCTTCAACTTCCATTAATTTTCATACAGAGTTGGGTTCCCTTTTTTCAACCTCACTTGTTATGGAACGTTAATTTTACGTAGTTTGTTTTTCAAGAGAAAAAATAAGAGTAAAACTTTGTGTGAGTGTGGATGCCTCTGTCTGAGAAGAAGAATATTATGAATAGATGTTTGTTGTTGGTGTATAGCTTCAGGTTTCTTTCTGGATACCCTAATAATTATATTACCACAAGAAAGGCTTTTATATGTGTGTCTAAGGCATATTAAGAAAACTCTCTTGTGTATCTTTAGGTATCCCTCTTAAGCAAATGGGATTTGAAGGGAAAATATTTTAGTTTCTCTCTGGACACTGGGGAACACAGTGCTCTTATTTCGTTGCTATTTGTTTAAAACGTGAGAAAAACATCTTTTCATGTGGAGTGATGCATGCACTGAGATTGTGCTGTGAAAAACTCTATTTTTTGGGATTGTGCAAGCGCAACAAGTGAGTGTCACGTTGTCTGTTTGTGCATCACCAATATCATTTTTTATGAAATACAGGTGAGAAGAAATCAAAAGTTGTAAATTGTTTCTGCATTTGCACATTGCACATAATGAATGCGTGCTCATTCCCACGGTGATGGTGCTGATGGTGATGGATAAAGTTGTAAAATTATACTATTCCGAGAAAATCATGGATTTACTTGCGTTTTGCGTGTTTACTGCACATTTTTCTAGTTTAGTGTCATTTTGTTGTGGTGGTGACTAACTAAATAAATTTTAATTATGCATGGTAATTGTAGCTACCTACATGAAATATTATTCTTTGAAAACGCCTCTGAATAACAACAAGTCTTGCAAATACAGAATAACAGCACTGTCATTTTCGTTCTGGCAAAACCACTTTACCGTCCAAGAAACTTGGTCATTCGTCATCACATCATTCATTTTATGAATACGGTAGTAGCAAATGAAGTAGCTACACAAGTAGCCAACACAGAACAAAACGAATTGTTTGTGAACACCTTTGTATTCTAGGCAATAAAAACTATTAGTCGGCACTGCTTAGTTAATTGTTGGACATTCCTAGAATTCCCATATTTGCTGCAGAGTGCAGAATTAAAAATACCTGTGACGCCATCAGTCACAGAAAGGCTCCTTAAAATATACGAGCAGGGTGACGGTGAACAAATCTCGATACAAATCTGCATAGTCTAATGCCAACTTCACAAGGACGGTCATTTTTATGGGTTTGTTGATAGCACATTACTGCCGAATTTGTTTGATTACAATTTTCCATTTGCATATAAAGCATTGCACAATCCAAAAAGCCAACAAATAATATAGTTTTCGCCATTTTTTATTACCGTACATTGAATGGGTTGACTACTGTTCTGCTTTATAACTGTAACAATTAGCGGTTTGGAGAAAAAGGAGAATGTTGAGTCAAATTGGCAGTTGTAAATTGCTATTTTTCAATGTTTGCAAAATATCATTAGTTGTAACAATATAACAACCGCACACAGTGCACTTATAAATGCAAATACAGAGATGAAAAGTTCATCAACAAATTTTAAATGGTTATATTTGCTCATAGTTCATAAAAGTGTAGTAAATGTGACAAACAGATGGAATTTCTCAAAAAATGCTTTGGTTTTTTAATGACTCTCTATATTGGCATTCAATATGCAATTATAACAAATATACATGACATTTATTAGCTTAACTTTTTTGAAACATCATAATCATACTTTTCCAATGGTATATATGTGTGGTTTAGTGAATGTGGCAACTAAAATATGTTGTGCAGTAATTATGTAATGATCGCATAATAATGTTTTGGTATAGAATATCCATAAAAAACTAATATAAATTTCAAAACAATCATTTGCAAGTTGGAGGAGCTATTCCACTTTTTATTATTCATTGTCGTTTTTACCGTTGCGACAAAAAAGATAAATGACTTCTGCTTGAGAATGTTACAACAACAAATTAAATTCAAAAACAAAATTCAGAATATTGACTAAGCCGGCCAGTATTAACGGTTTTTGTCTGTCGTAGGATGAAGGTGGAGAATGAGAATAATTACCGACACAAGTTTTGCATACTTATAACTTTGCAAAATGGAAAAATGCCATTTATCCTTGATAGCAATAATGGACTTGATTGCCAAAATGCATCCGAACAGAAGTCATTTTTCAAACCCAGCATAATATATTCTGTTATTCTGTTACTCTCTGTTATTGTCTAGTTACCTAACCAAACTAAAAGGGAACAAACCTACTAAACAGTTTTATTGACAGAAGAAGTGTAATTGTCAGCTTTGTTTTGTGCATGTTTCGCTTCTTACTACTACCGTAACAACAGAAGTCGCAAAGGTATGCATGGCTTGCACATTATTGCATGCTGATGTGACGGGTAAATGACAATTGACAGTTTGAAAAGAGGCCGAGCTGCATTCAAATCAAGAGAGAATGCAAAAAGACTTTGCAGTCAAGACTGCAGACAGTTTTAAGTAAATCTGTGGTTAATGATTTTGGCTTGAAACATGATGTATGGTAGTTGCATACATCGCGTCATGAATACTCAAATTGTAAGCCAGCACATCACGTAAAAGACCATAAAATACAGTGATTATATGCAGAAGACAATGTGCAAGCCTAATTTTTTCACTGTCCTCTTTTTCCAAGATAAGAAGATTTACTAAAAACGACATTTGTTATTTATTTTTGAAAAATAATAAGAATAAAGCTAGTGTAATGTCGATATGCCACGGATAAGAAAAAGCTGTAGAATAACATGCAGTTTTTTATTGGCTGTCACTCATCATCCATTATACAAAGTATATTATTGACATTATTTGCGTAGGTAATGCATTGTTTCTAAAGAGGCACAGAATTGAATGACAATCAATGTGGTTGTGAGTTTGGTTTGGCATTACTGATGGCTATTTTTTCTAGCAACCACATGCGCTCTGAAATCAATACCACACTATTTCATTGCCAATATGAAGTACATTTCCTATACCTTGTGGCAATAGAGTGTGCTAATAAATACCTGTAGATTTTTTGCCATTGCCAATAATAAATTACTTCTTGTTCCGTTCCCAGTACACTTCATTGTATTATTAGCAATTTTCAATGATTGTTTAAAGCCTAGAGCAAAAATTGTCATTTTGGTCGCACTACATTTTTAGCGCGTTCCTTTGGTAAATGTACTTTTAGGGTTGTAGATATACTGACAGTCTACATGATGAGAAGAGATTGGGGTAGAAAAAAATATCCTAAATAAGACACGGATCTATCTATTCTTTCTTTCTCTTTTTCGTTTTTTAAGTGTCACCGTGTCCTCGCTCTCTTATATCCACCTCCGCACATAATAATGACATGCTGCAAACAAGAGGGAACAATGAAGTATTATGGCTTTGGTTCATGTGTATTGCTACATTGCTACAATCGACAATCATGACTATCAGTATAATATGTTTTAGGGATGTTCTTTAAATCTTCATGTTCTTTTACAAACAGCATTATCATGCTCATCATTGCAAGAACACGGTCATCAACAACATACATACCTCATGCGTAAATATGGAATTTTACTACAAGTTGAAAAATGTTCGGGAGAGAAGGTTTCAATGATTGTCACGACTTTTCTACACTTCAATAATGTAGCATCAACTCTGCTTAATTCCATCCTCAATCCCCAACTCACTTTTGTACCACTGAATTGTATATACACATCTCGAGAGTGACTTGATAAAGGAATTCGATTTCAGAAGAGGCTTTTGTTTGGAATAGGGCAACGTAAAGGAACAAGAAAAAAGGCATTTTACATTTTTCATGATGATCTTGTTGTCTGGCAGAGTATAGAAGTGCTGGTGTAACAATGATAATGATGCCATCCGTATGCACACATACCTTCTGTTTAGGTAATAATGGGAATATAGAAAAAATACAATGTATTTTGAATTGAAACTCCGTAAGTGTAGAGATATGGCAAGTTACTCAGCCTTTTCGTTTCATCGTATTGTTTACCGTCATCAATTGTTATGTCGGATTACATACCTACGTTTTATAGACTAAAATGTAAAATTGTTCGAGAGATATTCTTTCGAGAAGCAATCTCTCTAAGGACGGAGTAAAGTCGTGGAATTTGTATATGCATGATTGCCCATAATGAATACAATTTTTTCCCATCTTTTCGGGTGAAACTTTACTTGAACTGCACTTTTGTTTGCATGATGACTGCCTGTTTTTGCATGTCATACAGACTACGTCTTCTCCATTGTGTATGATATTAGTGCGCATTAGTTATTACAAATAATTTTCAAGAGAATCCCTTTGCATACCTGACTTGGGCATGTTTTTGTAAAAAAAATGCAATAATAAAAAGGGTTTACAACGTGGATTATCCCTTTTACGACTTCCACACCAGCAGCCCTTAGGAATCCAAGCATACTGATTGTAATCCCATAATTGCATATCAGCAGCTCTCTAAGCTAATATATTATGCTTACTCATTTCACATCTGATAAAAATACAAGAAAGGGGTAAACTAGTATAAACTGTAAACATCAGTTTCAGTAGTATGAGTAGCAACAACAATTACAATTAGTCAAGGTGTCCGATTTTTGAATAGGTGCAGAATTTTAGCTCTTACTTTTTTGGTTTTTTGGGTTTGTAACGCTTTTACCTTTAATTTTGATTGCTGACGAGTATAAGGAAATTGTTTCTTCTTGATACTAGCTTTAGGTGTTCTGCTTCAGTTAAGTTTCATAACAAAATCAGTAAGTCATTCAGTCAGAAATATGGCGTGCGAAAGGATAAAGGATGTGTCTATTGCCCAGTCTGTAATATGAATGCATAATATCAAAGAGAAAATCATGAATCATCATTGTTATCATCATCAAAATCGAATATAGAGTTACATGATGACCAACAAAAGCATTGTAAATTGAATGTAAGTAAGCCAGGTAGTACTTTTTTTACTGCTGGCTTTCATAAAGTTGAACAAGAGACAGGTATCATTGATTACATATTATATTTCCATCATTTACAACAACAAGCTTACATAGTGGCTCCACCCTTGACTCACAGATTTTTATCGTTGTATGCTCTCGAATTTTGCAACAAAATGCATAGCTTGAGCTACTACTCTGCTGCTATTGATGACTCTTTGATGATGTAAAAGTGGCGGCAGTAAAGTGGAATTAGCCTCTATAAATTCCACTCCCTTTTTGCTTTAGCAGATAGAGAAATAGGGATATGGCAGATAAAAATGCTCATTATCTCAATCCTCGTCGTGTAAACAACAAAGTGCAACCTTATATAATCAGCTTTGACACCTCTGTAGCCGGTGACTTGACACTTGGACAGAAAATGTCAACGCTTCTCAGCAGGAGTGAGCCTCAAGCCATGAAGCCATGCTTTACTGACGGGGAAAATTAGATCAATCTGAGTTTTAATTCTAATTTGCACTCTATTATTTGCCAGAATATCAGAGTTTGATTTTAGCCTTTAGCTTAATAATATTTTATGAATGATCCTAATTTATTGACTCCTGTGGCAAATGCATACAACAATGAGTACAGTATTAGCCGTGCTCGTGGGAGGTATACAAATTAGCACTTGTATTATGAGTGAGAGTTTGTACCATCAACCAAAAACCAACCCACCACCTCTAATATTGCTTAATCTCTTTGTTTATTTCACAGATTTGCTTGGATACTCCGCTAACTAACTACAGGGGCTTCACTTTGTTCCGCATCGTTGACTTGAGCTTGTCACCACACCAAAACAAGCATCTATATAATTTTTTGTACGAAATCAAGTCGAGTGGCAGCAACCGTGAGGTAGGAGGAAATTAGATTTAACCTGGACAAGCCCTCTTGCTCCCAAAGTTCAAACCTGAGGCAGATACAAACAAAAACCGATTTGGCAAAACAGACACAGATAAGTTCTTCACAGAGACAGAAGCTATAAAATGTTATGTGATTTTTTGTGTGTGGAGCCATAAAAAATGTGCAAATGAACTATCATTCAGTCACACTTGGACAAACGTGTAACAAACCCAAAAGGAGGATCGTTCGTTTATTTCAGACTATTTGCATTTCCGCTTTCAACTCTGTATAATGTACTTTGTGTACACAAAAAATATCCGTTGATAGTGTTGCGGCGATAAGATTATATTCATTTGAAAACAAAATTACTCTCTCTCAACATTATTCAGTGATGTGCGTCTACTCAATGAAACGATGAAAACGTGGTTGGTTTTATATTCAAATGAAGTCGTGATTCACCACTACTATTTTCTCTCTTCCGACGAACCCACGAAGTGATTTCTTTGAAGAGTAAATATAAACTACATTGAAAATGAGTGAAGCAGCAAGAAACAACGTCAGCAACGATAACGTGGAGACAGTGGCAGTGTCTGTAAATAATGGGGCTGCAGGAGCAAATGCTGCGGGTGGAAACAACGGGCTTGGTCAGACCACTGGATGGAACTCATGGTCAGCTTTGAAAGCTGCCAGGAGACGCCATCCGGTTCGCCTCTCGGCATCCGTGGATTCAATCCCGTATATGGATAATGACTTTTTCTCATCGATTGGCAGTCTCAGCAATTATCCTGGTAAAAATAAATGCTTATACATATATATCCATATAATTGCACCAATTATCTAGTATTTAGTAATTACTAGTTGTATGTAGCTTCACAGCAAATTTGTTGGAACGCTGATAATGGTCATAAATGTAGGGGCATTCAAGAAAAAGAATTATAACGTGTGTTGTCTCACTAATGCGCTCAGTGTAATGACATGTTAATGACGATGATCGAATTGAACTGAGCAGTTTGCGCTTTCCTTTTTTAGGCTTTTGTCATGCATCAAGGCAATATTTTTTTCACTTTGTCAGAGAGGAGGTCGTTGTTCAAAACACTCTCACACTTTTCCACTCGAGAGAGATATGTCACAGTCACGGTACACGCATGTTGTACTGAACTGGTCATTGGCAATTGGTTCGCTCATCAACATTTTAGCATCATCAATTACAAGTTACATTTACGTTTTACAAGAAACCTCATTACAATTTGTGTTCAAATTTTTCCTCACCACTGATTATATATTATATGCATTAGGAACATTTTTCTCCAAAAAATCAATTCAGCGAAGCGCACCATCATCCTAATCATCTCATCTTGCCTTAGAAGTTTCTGCTGCTGAGGCATCGTTAACAAGATTATTTTGCATGTGCGTCTTGTAATAATAATCGCCTCATTAAATAATGACTTCCTTTGACAGATGGTCTTTGCTGGTAAATTTTTCCCTTTGTTTGACCTGCAAGCAAAGAAAACGAAAACCACTTCTTTGAGCTCTAAGCATGCAAAAGGCGCTTCACCCAGCGAATAAGATAATAGCTGCTAGTAGTAGTGGAACGATAATCACCTGAAATATGTTTTTGAGCGTGTGGGCGAAACTCGATATTTATGTTCTCAGGTGACATTTAGCAGAAATTCAAGTAAATTATTTTTCTTCTGTGTGAAGAACGCCGTACATGCAACATGCAGAGAGACAGAGATGAGATATTCAGGGCAGCAGCAATAACATAATGAGAAACAACTGCACTACTAATTTGACTTTATCCTTCATACTTCGTTACATATATTGTGATTATGACTTATGATGATATCTTGGCACTGACAAGCAGGCTAGAAACAAGCTCTCCTGGTACTTTTCGGCAGTCAATCATTATCATCAAACGTCTTCATGGCGGCGGCGTCAGATGCTGGTGTTGAAGTGTGTGCAGAAATTTAGGAGACGCAGAGATAGTGGTGTTTGCAAAGATAAGAGAAAAAATCATAATAAGCCTGATGACTGATGAGGACCACGATAATGATGACCTGTTACTGTTGATTTTTCCCTTGTGCAGTTTGCAACCTGTTAAAGCTGTTGATCATTTCTGGCAAAAGAAGAAAAGGAGGAGGTGGGGAACAAATATGCTTGACAATAAAAAACTAGTACCGAAAACTCATCATCGAGTTGTTTTTATGATAATTTTTACTGATTATGATGGCCACTAAATAAAAACGCATAAGCAGCACTGCATGTTGTTTTGGACTTTTGGACTTGCCTTAATTTTTATTTATTATTTAATCAAGACACACACAAAATAAACCTGATTACGTCGGTTTTCTTTCGAGAGAATTAGAGAGAGATACATAATAAAGTAGATGGGGATTTATGACTTGCTTTAAAATTTTAATGAGGAGCCCCCCATCAAAACAATTTAAAAGTTGTTGATCTCTTAAATATTAATAATCGTGAGAAACTGTAAAATATGCTAATTAGAGTGAGCGTTATCTTTCTGTCTGGTCAAATAATCAAGCGCGTTGCATCACCGTCACCGTACCCTAAAAACATAATATGGATATTACGTGGGACCAATCAAATGAAAGCATTTCATTATAATTATGAGAACGTTTAAGATTGCAAGCGAGATAGAACATATCCGTGTCCAATAATTTCTGGTACGAACAAACGACAGCAAAAATGGGTTATCGAAATAAGTTATTTTCAAACGAATTCGAAATAGAAAACGTGCGGATATCGGTCTTGGGCTGTTATTATTAGGCTGAATGAGAAAGGTGACTAGTAGCTATAATCAATTTTCATTCATTTTTAGGAATTTGAATTTTTGTATTTTTATCCATCCGTACGAGTCACCACAAGCCATCATCATCAACAAAAAATGCTATCGTAATATTCGTAATCCCAAGGCACGACACCAAAAAAGATTTCGTTAGCACTTTTGCTCGAGGAGTTAATGGAATTTTCAATTTTCCTTAAAATTAAGTACTTAGAAAATAATAATAATTGGTCAGCCAGAAAACAGCGGTATGCGGCACTCTCTTGACCGATCATCATCATATGTCGACAGCTATGATGGTGGCAGTGATACCGTACAATCACAAAAAATAAGTAAATTGACCAATTTTTATTATTTTCTCTCTTGGTGATAGCCATGTCGTGCCTTTTGGCTGCATGATAAAGGTTTAAAATTACAATAAAAAGGATTTTTCTGACAGATTGTAAAAACAGATACATACTCAATTCATATTATTCATTGCCTCTCGTGCCCTCTGCATCTGCATTTGCAAGCAATAATCGTGCCATTTGTTTTGTCTCGGTATATATTATTTGAAGGTTTCAAAAAAATGGTCATCGAATTTTTCTCTTTTGCTCGTGGTCATTATCATCCGCATTGGCCAGATGGGCAATAAAGATCATGAATATTTTCTTTTGCTTAATAAAACGGCAACAATGCAGGTAATCATTAGAACTGAATTATTCTGCAAAAACAAAAGAAATTGCCCAACATAGAGATGTCTGGGTGCATTTTTCGAGGTCTATAAACTAAACCGTTTTTTTCTAATCTTTCCATCAGAGTTTTTTCAATGCATTTCCATCTGCATAATTTTAGCCAGCTTGAAAGTTGTTAGTGCTAATATTACGCGTGTGCTAGCTCGTAATCTCCAACACCAGATAGGCCTTTACAACAATGGCAAGTAATTGGTGTCTAAAAATGAATGAATGGTGGAGGGCACACAGGTACATTTTGACATTAATACGGCTTACACTACCAAATAAAGTAACAACACATAACGCAAATCTGCCTGATCTGAATTATCAATTGGAGGAATAATTTAGATTTGCACTTTTATTGTGCTGACGATAATTGCTAATCACTCTTGATAGTCTAGTCAATCTCAAAGCTTTTGTTTTTTTGCTCCTTATAAATAGGCACTTGTGTGCTATCATCATCTCGTTAAAGATTGTTACGATTAGTGCGTGCATACGTTCTTGACTGAATTTTAAGGAAATGGCAAGGCCGAATCAAAATCACACACAGAATAAATAATCATCCCGAGACATACTTCATCTTTTAGAAACAATCATAATCTAAACACTAATAAATGTGATTCAGCCGACTGATTTGATTTCATATGTACGTGGGCTACGCAGCAGAAAAAAATCGTGCTTGTTTTACCTGATGATTATGATTATCAAATGAGTGACGCAACAATTATTTCGATGATTATGACATTTGATCATTTTTTTTATTTCGTTAATAAAAGCTCCATGCTTACTGCACGATTTTCCAATCTTTGAAACCTTTTCAGAGGCATTGCAATTCATTCATTCACACGCACGACGCGACGCACAATAATCACGAGAAGGATGACGAATGCGACTATTGACTGTACAATATGTTGCTGTTGTTGTATTCGATCAACTGAGATTATCATCGTTCTTGTATTATTTTTTGCTACAACAAGTGAAGGAGATAAATTGTATAGAAAACGAAAAGAGTGCATTGTTGTTTTTGAAGGGTTATTAAGTATGCATTGTCTTTAAAGACGCGCCTACGCACCATTACCATGTTGCCATTTATTTTTACAATGCTGCTGAACCATCAATTCGGCATCCCGTCATCATCCTCATTATAAACTCCGATATTTGAAAGGAATTGCCAAGAGATTATTTTACATTTTTTCACAATCTTCTTCACTCTTTCCCTCCCTCCATGTGCTACGTGTAAACAAAAAACTGATTATTCTAGCTCATTTTCAGCAAATGAATGAACCAATCAGCCAAAAAATCTCTAATCTTCTTAAACCATAATAGCACACAAGATATTTACCAATACTTAATCATCTTCCAATATAAAAATTGTTTCTTGACAGACACATGAGACAAGCCTGTGCATTAAATGAGTAGGTAAACTAGGCAGCAGCATTTATCCTTCATTTGCTCACGTCCGCGCACACAAAAGTTTCAATCTCCTGTCAATCCCAATTATTTATTTGCTCATTCAACCTCCACTTATTATGCATTATTATCGGGGAATTGATGACTATTTGATATACAGTAAAGTGAAGAAGGTGTGAAGAAAAAAGTAGTGTCAGTAGTAAAATGTCAGTGTTACGTTATCTTCACTTCTTGTTGCCTGTTTGCCTTTGCTTAACACACAAAGCTTTGATCCATCATCAAATCAAGGAGAGACTTTATTTGGGGATGGGACGACAGAATATATAAAGTGATGAAATTTATGGGCTCAATCGATTGAATTGGATGTAGTATCAAAAAACAGGGTGACATCCAAAAGTAGGTACTATTTGACATACACACAAGTTATGTGTTGCGGTACTCCTTCTTGGTATATTTTTGTATGGGATCTCTAGAAAGGATGATGAGTATGGGGACAAAAAAAAAACAATCACAATCGATTTTGTGCGTGTAGTCTAACGATCAATTGATATTGATAGCCAACACAGAGGTGAGGAGGTGAAACTATGTTGTTTTTTATTGGAGATAATGGCAGGGCGTTGTGTAAAGCCCTGATGAAAAGTACAAGCTTGTATATTTATTTTTGTAGCGTGTATAATTAATTAGCAGAAAGAAATGACCGGTTTGCTCAATATCCCATTGAACTTCTTATTTTGTCATTGGGACAAAATGAAATCGTTTGGGAGGTGGGCCAAAGACATAGATAAACATAACTATAATTTTTAAACATTGAGCATTTTCAGTCAAGTACAATTGCTCATTTAATTTTGTTGTATTTTGTATCTGATATAAATCTACATTCACAAAGAAAGAAAAAAATGTTATTTTTTACATTAATGCTCTGATTTTTTCTCCTTTTCTAGCTATTATTGCAAATCTTCGTGACTCTTTTGTTCAATGTAAATGGATTAAAAGGTTAAAAGAGACACTGCGTGCTAATTGCAATGGCAAAAGGGCACTCATGATGATGAGGATATAATATTGCGTGAACGTGTGGATGGAATTGTTGGCCTCGAAAAAAATAACACCTTTATATAAACGTTTTATAGAGCACTAAAAAGAGACACACAGCACCCTTTTAAAATGCTAATATCCAAATCGTGAGATATTCATTACATTTTTCACAAGACATTAGTCAGAAACCTTGTCTAAAATTTTGCTGGAGGAAAAATATAAACTTGTTCCATGGGAAAACTCACAGTGCACTGCACTACAATATTTTTATAGGATTGATGATGACATAATCACGCGTTGTATTTTTAGGATAGATTCATCCTCCTCAGTATTTTTTGCTGGCGAGTTGCACCTGTCAATAGCCAGAAAAGGCATTGAGAATCATCTCCAACTACACTTTAATGTGACAGGACTTTGTACTAAAAATAAGTAATTCGCGATTAAATCGCCGTAAGCCATCCAATAATTTTGCTTTTGTTGGCCGCTATCCTGGGCGCACAAGCAATTTTTTTTTGTGGTTTGCTAAGTTTGCTTTCAGAGAGATGATGTTGGCTTGGCTAGTTGATCATGATGATATGACAAGAAGATGGCTTTTTCATTATGGCAAATTGCTTAGTGAATGCATCATTTGGTCGTGCACATATATTTCTCTGCAGTGTATACGTCGTGTGCGCAAAATTGTCCTTAGTTTGTATGCATTGCACACGACTTGATCATCGTCAACATCCCCATCATTTATCCTTACCCAGAAAAACCAGTGTGCTGTTTACAGCATTTTGTGTGTCTCGCTTTGAAATAAAAATTTCAAGAGATGCAAGAGCTGACAACAAGACGGACACTAAAATACATGCTGGTTTTGCTGATCAAGTTGGTTGGACTTGGAAAAAAATGTTCATCGTAATGATGACCTTGATGCTTTGGTAGGTTGCACGGTTAATAGATAACCTTTATCCTGTTACTGCACTGCTAGATCATTAAAAACTAAACGAAAAAAAAAATGTAGAAAGATATAGGCATATTATTTTATCTATTCAGTTCATAATAATTTTTTTTGCACTGCACATAATTAGCATGAAAAGCATGAAGGTAAAAAGTCAGCAAGAGAACAGGAAAAGGGTTTATGGTTGTTTAAAAGATATTTGATAGTGTTGACGGTTATCTTTTGATTATCTTTGTCTAAAAGCGTTACACTGTTGGATGGAGAAACTTTATGTGATGTTTATTCAGCTTGTTGAAGTTTCAGGGCTGTTATACTAAAGGACTATTTTAAAAAACAAACTCTAAACTTCAAGACACAAAAATATAAGTGTATTTTTGCAATTTTAAAGCCACTGAAGCTGCAAGCTGCAAACACGATTCATCCGTCAAACATCTTTCTATTTGAAGTCTAGAAAGCTTTTTTTGCTTTTCAAAGAATACAGCACGTCCACACACAACAAAACTTTTAGCTTACTTGACAGACGTAGACAGAAGGAGTTAGCTTCTTTAAAAAGATGTAATTGTGAGTTGATGTTGGTGATTCACGTTGACTTGTCTTGTGTACGTCCATTTTGCTGTGTACATTCAAAGAGAAGAGTGATGGGAAACATAAAAGCTAAATATTAAAGGGTAAATATATTTGACCCTGACAATGAGCTCGTACGAAGCGAAATAAGAAAAACAAGAAGCTTACGTATAAAAAGTGGTTGTGTGTGGATTTTAGCGTTCCGCAACAGTAGTTTTTTAATTCTCACAAATTCAAGGGCAACAACAAGGAGCCGAGTCTATAATATCGTATAATGCACAAAAAATTAAATTAATGAACAGAGGCAGCCAGTGTTCTATACCAATTGATGTGTAAAGGTTGTGGTAATTTATAGAGATTGAATTTTATATAATATCCAAATAGACATTTGGTAGATTTACTGCAATAGCCAATCCGGCTACTTGATTTGATATTTTAAAGGGATTGAATGATCATTTGCATACACGTAACATGGTGTGACGCATAATTAAACGTAGAGAATATAATAAAGTGTCAAGTTTTCTGTCATGATTTTGTCGCGTGATAAAGCTACATTACATATTATCATAATTTGTCTTTGGGTATGAAATGCGTATTTAAAATATGCGAATGTGCATAATATGATTAAAATTGACACTTGATAGAAATGAGAATCAAGGTCGACAGAACTCATTTTGCATTTGCTTCCTTCAATAATTATTATGCTTGTGCAATTTTCATTGTTTATTGCAGTAAAACTTACTATAGAAGTAATATCGCTTCTGGAAAGTTAACACAGTACAGATAGAACGAAAACCAAACTATGTTGGGAAAAACTCATCTAGGTTCATGTCAATGGTACAGTTTAGTGATATTGTGTTTTGACGGCACTTGGATTTGACAATCCCTGATTTCTCATCATTTGAGCCACATTGAAAATTTCTCCTCAAAATTTAGCATTTATCATTATAAAAAGTTATTGTAATTAAATAGCTTCCTTCCCCCTTATCATTCAGCTGTTAGTAATTAGGCTAACAGTTACTTTCAGACTACAATGAACTTTTTCTGTTCAGCAATAACAGCGCAATGATGGTTATGTGATAAAAAAAAGTTTGAATTTAAACATGCATAACACACCAATATTCAAAAAGGTATGACCATTTGTATCCGCTGTAAATCAACACAGAAGTAAAAGGGGTTACAAGTAATGAGGAAAACGAGTGCAAAGAAATTAGAAAGAATAAAAGCAATGAATATACATCATTGACGCAAAAGATAACACAAAAGTGTATCTAGTAATGACATTATTTTTCAATGCATCTTTTTGTTTCTACTATTTGATAAGTATATAGAGAGTGAGAAAAAAACAGCTTTTTATTAGCAATCAGCGTTCTGAAATAATAACGCCAAGAATGTAAATTAAGATAACGTAATACCGAGGAAATGTCTATGAACTGAATGCAGCCACGTTTAATATTGATGATGAGGAGAACCACAAGAAAAATTTGCAATTACCCTTTTCTTCCCCTTTCTTTGCTCCCTCCCTCATTGTTCATACCATTATCGTCACTTTGCTGATAACATTATGCATCTAACATAATATACGCTTTGTACGGTTGATAGGAACTGCGGAATTGAATTTGCATCGCTGCTGTAAGAAAAGAAAAGAGAGTTAGTTCTGGCGAATTGCATAGACCTTTTTTCATTCATCCCTCATCACTTGTTTTTCTTAACAGCAAAACACAACAGCCGCAATAGAAAACACGCTTTCTACAACAACACTGCCTTCGTCACATTAAAAAAATATATTGAAACCATTTGATGATGGAATAAAAATGGTAATGCTTCTTAATGTGCCGGGATGCCATTAACAATCAATTCCTTATTTCTATCCTCCTCCGCCATATTTCGTGCACTTCTCTCTCTGTTCTCACATCTCTCTGGTATTTACGACGTGCAAATTCCATTAGTGTTTTTTGTGATAATGGCTAAAATTAATGGGGATTTGTACTTCTGTCATCTTTGTATAAAGTATCACACACGTAACTACATAAATTTTATCATTTCAAAACACGGTGATAGGTGAACTGTTATAATGTACCATTTTTGCCATTTTCTCTCTTCAGTAGAGAGCTTTGTATGGTAACTTGAATGTTTATTATTGCGTACACCAATTACATATTATGACAATAATGGCTTGTTTTAATGTAAATACGATGTACGCTCATGTAAATAACAAAAGCATAGCAAAAGCTATTGAGTTTTGCTAATAGAAAAAATAAACGTATCAATCAATAATATAGTTTTCTGCTATACGTCATTTGCTCCGTCATAATAAGAAAAGAAGGAAGGTCAAAATTATAGAAACTATCATTTTCTACTTCTCTGGCACTGGTTCTTGTGGCTCCCTGTTCATTATCCTGGCTACTAGTACCACTTATTATTACCATTATTGCGGTAAAATATATACCATTGTTGCACGGCATTGCATTGCATGATGACGATGGCCATCATTGCCACAAGTGCGCTTTTGCTTCTTATTTTACGCAGCATTTCACATCCTCGACATTATAAAGTGGAGGGCACCAAAAAATTGACGAGGACGCTGACGCTGCCGATAATGAACCGAACTCGGCGGAAAAAGGCTTGGTGGTGAGCAGGTGAAGTATTAAGATATCCGTATTTTTTGCACCATTGTTCAACTTCAAGTTGAATAAACGCTGTAAGCTCAAAAAAGGCAAGACAAAAGTAAGTAACGTAAACGTAATTTCAACTTGCACACTAGCAAAAAAATACGAAAAATACTAGAACGTAACCAGTCTGTCAAGAAGTAAACAACTCCTCCGCAAAAAAATTATTATCTTCTTCACAACTTGGTTTTTTCTTTCCTGAGAAGTAGTAATATGTGCTTGCACTCTCGGACTTTACTCATATTCGGACTTGCTGTTGTGTTGCAAGTCGAGTTTTGAGATCCAAGCAATAAAAAATAGTAACTATATGTTTTTCATTTTTAGGAGGAGAAAGGTGAGATTAAAAGTGTGTATAGGTATGCAAGTAGGGATTTTCTGCATGTGTGTGGCTTCCTTGTAGTTTATGTGCCTATCTACCGTCATAAAGTTGGACAAATGTCGATATTGTTTAAACATTCACATAAATGTTGCTGTACAATTTGAACAAAGACAAATACTAGTTATTCCTCATGTTCTACACTATCTACACTTCTCGCGGAGAGAACCACACGGAATCTAAAGAAGGGGTCAGCGTGAAGCACGGGACCCTGAAAAAGCGAAGAAAAGCGGGACCCTATGGTGAAATCCCTACAGCCTGACCTGACTGGAGGGACCTGACTCCCTCCAGCCAACAATTCTACCCGACACCCTCTAGCCGACAACTCTACCCAACAGCGCTCCCTCCAGCCGACAACTTTAGCAGAACATTTTTGCTCATCTAAATGGTGATTGATTCTCTTGTACCAAGTGGTACTTTAACAATTGTACCACTCACATCAAACCAATCAAAATAACAACGGTGCAAGTAAACAACTACATAACAGCGGAACTTGACTCTAGCGCAGTACACAATGCGTTACTTAATCTTTGTAGAAAAGCTGTTTAAATAAATGCTTATTTTTAGTAAGGTTAGTTTAGGTTAGGATTCATTAGTTTGATAGGTTGGCTTAGGTTGATATAGTGATTTAGGAACTTATGCGGATAACTTTAGTTTTTTCTCTTGTCGGTAATTGGTATTGTGGAAGATATTTATATTTAAAGTAAGTCATGAAAAATTCCAACCTAAGTAAAAATCCTGTAAGTCGTGAAAAATCACAACCTAGGTAAAAATCCTCGAAATCGTGAAAATTCACAACCTAACTAAAAATCCGTAAATAATAAAAATCGTAAAAGATTCCAACCTAACTTAAAATCCACAAAATCAAAACTAAAAAACCTGTAAATCGAGAAAAACCACAACCTAAGTAAAAATCTTTGAAATACACAAAATCGTAAAAAAATTGCAACCTAACTAAAATCCTGTAAATCGTGAAAAAATCCAACCCAAGTAAAAATTCGTAAAATCCACAAAATCGTGAAAAATTCCAACCTAACATAAAATCCACAAAATCGATTAGAAAAATGCGTGTTCGGTTGGAATAGTATGGGAGAAATGAAAAATTTCAAAGAAAGTGTGTTTGTGGGTTGTGACAGCTTTGATATCACGACATAATATGACACTGTACACAAACGGCTCGTTTGACGTATGCAGTAACCGTCCGGTTACTGCATACGTCACTCGCCGACGTTTACCGTGGACACACTCCATTAAAATAACCTAACCTAAAAATAACCTTACCTGCTCGCTTCGCTCGCATATCTCCTCGATATGGTATATTTAGTGAAATGTATATTCCCTTGAATTTTGTATACAGGCTCTCGGAACTGGAGGAAGCGATGTTGATACGGTTTAGATCCTTTTACTCTAGAAGAAAGAGCAATAAGTATTTGAATCAAATCTCCAACTATGATAACGTAACACGTTCTGTCCTTTTGATTCGTGGGGGCTTCGCCCCCACACCCCCTCGATCTCAATTGTATTCAAACATAGCTGAAAATAATGTAGCCATGTAAATTGCTTTATCCCCAGTCGTTAACCGTTAATATGTTCCCCTTTGCTAGTTGGCCTAGAATCTAAAAGTTAAAAAAGGGTTCCAGGATTCAGCCTGACACACAGTCGACAGACTGAATCAAAGGACCCTGAAATGAAACAAAGACGGGACCCTTGCCTAACCTAAAACCAATGCAAACTTAACCTAACTTAAAGCAAACCTAACCTAACTTAAAGCAAACCTAACCTAACTTAAAGCAAACCTAACCTAACTTAAAGCAAACCTAACCTAACTTAAAGCAAACCTAACCTAACTTAAAGCAAACCTAACCTAACTTAAAGCAAACCTAACCTAACTTAAAGCAAACCTAACCTAACTTAAAGCAAACCTAACCTAACTTAAATTTAAACTAACCTAACTTAAATTAAACCTAACCTTACTTCAACCTAACCTAATTTAAACCTAACGAGCAGACTAGAGTTGAACACGCAGTCAGTCAGTCGGTCGTCGTCTGAGAGAATGAGAAAAGAGTAATTTTGGGGCTATAATTTGTCGGGCTATTAATTGTCTTTGCAATAATTTGCTGAAATAAAAGTTGTCTTTGTTTTTATTGATTAACATCCAATAGTTAACTGTTTCCCAAAGTGCTGAATTACTTGAGCCATCGTAATCACATTTAAACTGCATAATCATTTTATGGGGTTGATCGGCGCTGTTTATAGCGGGTAGATTATTCGGTTGCCGTAACAGTAATTAAAGCAAAACCCCTGAATCAAAGGACCCTGAAAGTATCAAAGATTTTGGTTTCAGGGTTCTATCCTTCATCCTCACCTAAAGAAGGAAATATCATATTTCGCATATAAGCTATTATGTAAGGTGATGGGATTGCATGATAACGCTTCACTGCATAACATTCCAAAATGTACAAAAAAATTGAAGAAAATGCAGTTGATTATGATGATCCGATGTGAATTATCAAAAGTGATTTAAAACAGGAAAAATATAATCTTCTTCTGAGAGAGTACAATTCAAGGAGAATACGTAGATATTATTCAGATCAAGGAAGAATGAGGAATGTGATAACACGATTTTAAACAAAAAACCTGTTGTCTCTAGTATTTACTTTAAAATGAAGAAAATCGAAATATCATTTTTATGCAACGGATTATGTAGCAGTATAGATGAGAGACGCAAAAAGCAGATTATGATTGTAAACTGGTCATGCGTGTAGGGATTTTTGTGATTTTTGCGCTAAAAGCTGACTTGATGTTTGTTGTGGGTTTTACTTAATATTTTTTTGAGATTAGAGTTGTTATCAGTATCAATGAGCCAGAACAGAGCAGAATGGCCAAAGAAAAATTGTGAGATGATAGGTGGTGGTTGATAACGTCAGTGCATCAGAGCAAGTCTTGCGTCTTGTCAGTTGTCAGTTATATGCCGAAAGCAACAATGTAACGCATTGTTTGAATAAAAAGTATTACACAACAATGAGCATAGAACAAAGAAGGACCTCCTTCAAAGAACATTTTCCTTTTTTCGGGGAAATGAAACAAAATTCAAGGGAAGCGTTTACATTTTTGCACTTCCCAAATGTTCAAAAATCTTTATCATTTTCCCAAATTGGTAGGTGAAGTTTTTTTAATCACTTGCTAATATTCATTTGCATCATAATTACTTTATAATTTGGGTTTACCTTTGCCCACGAAAAAAATGGCTTATATTTATTGGCCCATTGCACGTCAGATTATAATCCATGGTCCAATTATGTCTCCGACATGAAACATCTCAGCTACTACCACACTACTAAACTAGTAATAATTTTTCATTGCAATAATTATCCAAAGAAATAAATGCAAATCAAAAGAAAATAAATGAAAGTAGGTATGTATTTTATTGTCCGATTTTTTATTGAGTGCACAGCCCATTATAACATTTTGCGTGTTGAGCCCGAAGGGAAAATAATATTGCTCTTTGCTTGTACAATCATCACAATTTATTGTATCTTTTTTCCCCTGTTCTACTCACTATACTGATAAGGTGTGTGCAATTTACATTTCCCCTTGTGATTGCACTTGCTCCTTTTACTACTGGCCATTATCTCTGTGTATTTTACTCGTTAACAAAACACGACAACAGATGCTAGCTGTAGGGAAACCGAGATTTTTGCATAAAATCCAGATCATCATTACCAGAAGCAGAGAGTCGGCTTCTTGTTCTCTGATCTGAGATCATGCTTTTTACGACGACTTTGCTTATGTTAAGGGTAAATAGCAAATAGGCACTAAAATGCCTTTGGAACGTTATCAATAGGTAATTCGACTCTGCAACTTTTTTTTATTTGCCGATGAGGAAAAAATAAAGTTCTTTTAGTCTGATCACTTTATAATACTCCCATCCATTCTATATCTTCCTTGTGCATCATTAAAACTTCTTTTTTTGCTCCAATTCACGAAAAAAGTAGTTTTAGGCACTTAGACAGGCGGTTATTATTTTTTATTATTACGATATCGTAATATTTTGACTGTTTGTTGCTCCAATGCTAGTCCTCTGGCTGAATGAACTTAGGTATATTGTAAGCCTCTGGCAAACCCGGGCAAATAAAATTTGGATGCTAGTTTGTACTATCCTTTGCTCCCAGCATCCAAAAATCCAAACGAACATTGTCGAGCAGGAAAAGTGAGATTTTGATTGAATGACAGACAGACACAGACGAGCTTCTTGCTTTCGTTCTTGTTTACGTTTTTCAAAATTGACTTGCACGCTGACACTGTTGATAGATAGATCGCAATATAAAGAGAATTTTACAAGCTCAGCTACTGAAATCATTTCTGAGTTTTCAACTCTGCAATCAATTTTTTAGCTTATAAATGTGCGTACATCCAGAAGGCATGTTTCTTGAAGCAAGTAAAACAGGGAAAAATCAGCAATATATATTATTTTCCTTCCGATTGATGTTGATACACGCGTATCAACGTCTATGTCGTCGTTTCTGATAATAAATGACAGGACAGGCTGCTCTAACCACTACAGACGACAAGTTACTTTCTACTTACTGCGTGCGTGCATGACTATTTTTTATACATAACAGCATTATTTCATCAGTCTGAAGTTTGAACACCAATCATCCTCATCATCACCACATGACTTGATCAAGTTATTACAAAATTCAGAGCATTTCTACTTTTGCGTTTTTTGTGTCCTTCCATAAACTGGCTTAACTAACCACGCACTATTCATTTATTTTACTCAGTCGCGCTTATCCAAGTCCCAATCATCTTTAATCTGATGATGAGTGGAAGAAGTGAAGTAGTAGCAGAACATCATCAATCTAAATAACATAAACATAACTATAATCTATTATCCAATAAGATTGTTTCAGTGTAATAATTTCCCTTCCTACTTTACTGCTACATAGCTTCCTATCCTAATAAGCAAATGTATTTTATTGTTACAACTTTTCTGCCTTATCGTAATCTTATTTTTTGTCCTTTTTCTTGTGTCATTTTCTTCTATACATAATTTACCCCTTTTCCATTTTTTATTACCCTTGCACTACTGATATACTTGTTGTTCTTCTGTTCCCCGATGAAAAATGATAATAGCAAAAAAGTGTACATACACATGCATAACAGCTAATGACGAATGATTATAATGATAATGCGTTGTCGTTGTTGCATCTTCTCCTTTCACAGAAGCTCTGTCTTTTTTTGCTTTATTTGCTGATCCCCTCTCGTCTAATTTTTTTTGTCTTAAATCTGCCTTTTTATATTTTGACTGTTGGTGGACTGTCCACTTGTTGGCTTGCCACATGTGCATTGCACATGCTTTTATTATCCAAACTCTGCGCAACAATGTGGATTAGCAAGTTGTGTTGGAGGATTGTGGAAGTGGAGAATAAAAAAAGATGCATCATCATTATATTACTTTTGCTGGTTCCTTCTCCATCTTCGCCCGTCGTTACAGAATTAGAGAGGCGTGCATCGTGCAACAGGCAACAGGCACACAACCTAAAACTGCTAACAACGAGCAATAATCCCTTTGTGATTACATTTTCCCTAAATCCTTATCCCTTTTTTATAACCATAACCCTTTTTTCAATCGAATCACAGCATCATAAATTCATGATGCGTGTATTTATTACGTACACACAGTGTACGTTCATAATACGTAATGCTTACAACACGTAACGAACAATTTCAACTTGTTGCATGATGGTGATCATCATCTTACTACTCCTTCGCTTATTGCTAACATGATTATCATGTGTCCCTTTTCCTTACAGCAGGTTGATTTTTATTAGATTTCTTTATATAAAAAAGTCTCTAAATCACTACTCTACCCTCTAAGACTACTGGTAGTGGTAGTAAGTAGTGACGCACTACACAAGACAGAAATTATTTTGCAGGCTGCTCAGAGGGAGGAAGAACAAAATCTCCGCACGACATACGCACTCAAGTCTCTATATCATCCTTACCAGCAAAGCCACGTCTGCATAATTTTATTTTCAGTTTGTGACTGTGTGAGCGTTCTTCATATATCTAGAACGTTATACACACCTCCTCCTCATCATCTCCTCTCTTCTTCATCACAGCAATCATGAATCTCTGAAAACTAATAAAAATGACGATCCTCCGTTGCGTCTTTCCCAACCAAAACTAATCTGACATCATTTTTTTCGCTGACTTGTCGTTCTTCATAAGAACCTTCTTGTTGCGTTGTACACAATGTGTAATGGAATCATTGTTATTTTGGTGACTTCGGTGGCAAACACACAGTGGCAGAGTAATAATGCTGGCGTCAATTGAACAGTAGTCAGCACGATACTGACAAGCGACCGTTGCGTACAACTCTACTCCCTCCTGTTCATTGTGTCATTTTTTCTGCAAGGCAAAGGGCTTTAAAGATCTTAAGAAAAAAAAACGTTATTTTATTGCTGCCATTGTACTACATTTTTTTGTTGATTATTTATTTATTTTTGTTTGCTTAGATGCACTTTTGGTTATAAATATTTTCTGCAAAGAAAAGTACTTTTTAATAATAAAAAATGTGCTTATTCATTTGAGCACCTTCTTTTCTAAAAATCCAAAGAAAAATTGCACAGGTGAACATAATGAGAGATGACATTAAAAGCCTTTTTCGTCTTTTGTGTTTGATCATAAGCCTGTTCATCTTTCGCGTGGAGTTTTTAAAGAAAAAAACTTGAACACAAGTGTATAATGATGTGTGTGTTCAAAAGAGTGAATTTCAAGAATAAGAATAAGGTTTTGTGCAGTGCTTACCAATAAGCGTGGTTTTTGCAAGTGTCAAAATATTTTTTTCACAAAAAATTATGTATTTTGAACGTGTCCATGCTTAGCTTGTGGTCTTCTCTCTTCGTTCGACTGAGTCTTTCCCTTTATACCTGAGAGAATGTCCTGTTCAATTTGTTGGTTTGACGTGAACAGTGAAGAAGTGAAAATAAGAAAAATAATATGTTTTCTTTGATATGGTGCATGGCAGTGGTATGCGTCTGGCCTGTCTATATTATCGCCATCACCTGCTGCCTAAAGTGAAACATACAGACAGAAAAAAACTGTTTTTACAATAATTTCATTGTTCATCTGTCCAACTCTGAAAAGTTATTATTATCGCAGCATAACCAAAAACACACACATTTCATATACATCTCCACATTTCATCCATTAAAAGTTGAACATGTAGTACTTGTAGTACCTACTTGAGTTCGCAAACGCATGTTAATACCCTCCCGCTTTTTTATTATCACATTTTTATATTCCTAAACGTTTTGAAAGTCAGCGAAGTGTTAAATCGCTATTATTATTACACACACCACCACCACATTCAGCATCACATCAAACATATTTTATGGCCATTGTCATCATCGTCATTATTTTTTAAAAGCCGATAAATGTTGTGCAAAGCGACCAGTCCAAAAAAATGTAAAATGTATTCTTGCTTGTTAGAGGGGAATTTTACATTTTCTTCAAGAAGTACTTAAAACACTTTGAACTAAACCCATCGCTCTCTGCTAAAAGCAGAGAAAGAGAAATTTTTTTGGCAAACGTACAGAGTACAGACCTGAACATGCTTACCAAAAGCCCGAAACGTACAGAAACAGGAACACCTTTTTTAAGCTTGTTGATCATGGTGAAAAGACAAATGAATGCCGTTTTTCCACATTTCCACCCTGTGTACTTTTATAGTTTTGGCTTTAAAAGAGCCATTAAATTAAGCATACAAGTACAATATAGTAATAATATATATCCGTTAGTATATAACCGTTTCTAAATGTCAACATCAAGTTGAGTGGGAAGAAGGGCTTAAACATGGGAATTACTTGGGAAGGTGTGCTTCATGAAGAAAATCATACGTAGTTTGCATTCATTTAAGCTAAATTATTTTACCTTTGCTAATAAATTTACAGATTATCCAGACGAAGACGACGGCAGCGTCAACAATATTCTCGACGCTTTTGGAAATGCCGAACGTAGTGCATCTATCAGTGGTCTAAGCGTCCACGACGGTCATCCGTCCTGGACCGTGCTTGACGGTCCCACAGTTCAAGCACACAGTTCCGGTGTCATTCTCGGTTCAAACTCCTCCGGTGTTCCAAATGGTTCTGGCATTCGAGCAGGAATCGCCACAATGCGAGAACTTTCCCTGGTTGGAAAAGTAGGCACAATTGGCAGCACAGGAACTGCGGAGAGCTCCGGTGTTGGAAGCAGTGCTTCTGGAGGCGCCCACTCCACAAACTCTTCAGCCGCTTCACCAGCCGGATCCAGTTTATCCCAGCCACAGCAAAACGAGGACTATGAACACGTTTACTGTCAACTTGACCCCTATTTCGTAAGTGCCAAGAAAAAAAACTTTCATTTCTGCTTGTAATCCTCTCTGCACACTAATTAGTTTTCCATATCACGTAAATAATTTTCGTCTCAAGTGAAATGTATGGCCTCATGTTGCTCGAGTCAAAAACAGTGACAATCTTAGTAGTGTATAGGCATGATGTTGGACTTTTGAAAGCGTAATGAATTTTTTTCTCTCATCAAATTGCATTTTTTGTGTTGGGCTACACAGACCTTGGTTGTGTCAGAGTCAGGCTTGTTCTTTGTAACATGTACACTTTAATTAATTTTTTTTGCAAAAGAAAACCCTCAAGATAGAGAGCTTACTGCAAAATACAATTTTTGTTGGCTTGTGGAGCAGCTCTCACCGGGGGAAGGAATCAATACAACTGTGACAGCACACAAATTGGCTTGCTTGTGACTTTGCAAAAAAAATCGTATCTGCTGCTCTTGCCAAATTAATGTAATTCCTTTGCAAAGTCACAATATTCACGTAATTTTAATACCTACCAATTTCGGTGAATGTATCCCTTGTAGTAATCTGTAAGATATCTGCGGATGTAACACACAATGGAAAAATGAATGCCAATTGCCAACAGCGTCATCATCCTATCTGTTGTAATATCATAGTAGCCTCTGTGGAGACCCATGATGAAAATATGATAAGTAGGTGGTAGTCAGATAATTCCCACTGGGAAATCGCAGTTTTATACGTTTTTTACATTTTGCGATTATACACTTATTGTCATGCTCGTCTGATCATTAAGAAACTTACATCTTGCAAGATGACGGCTAATTCTAAAATTGATCTTAGATAATCTCTAGTATTCAATTAGCTAGTCCACAATAGTCAGCTTACAATGTAATGGATTTATGGAACAATGGACAAGCGTAAAGTCATTTTAATTCTCATCATTGCCCTTGTCGAAAACGTGTACAAAAACAAGTGCGTTTTATCGAGAAGACGAATCATCTTCTTCACTTCTTCTTTGGGCAATAAAAACAGTTAGAATTAGATGCAGTAGTGCGGTGATTCAGTAGAAATATTATGAGACAGGTTAACTATCAAATTACAACCGACAACCGAGCCATAATGCTATCCAGATTTAAATACTACTTGTCTGAGTGGAGAATGTAAAAGGATGATCATGATAGCAAAAGGATGATCATGAAAATCGCCTTTCTGTTGTGCTGGTGGTGATTACGACAAGAATCATTGTTGCTGTTATCATTGCACACTCAGCAATTTTTGGCTTTAGTGTGAAGCTGCCGCGTATAATAAATCCTCTTGTTGATATTGGAGGAGGAGAAGGAAAATCTCATAAAAACTGTCTTCATTTCCATTTATGACACGAAAAATATAGGCAACTTCAGAAGATACACAAATAAGCAGTTTCATTTATTTTAGAGAATGTGTGTAGTAGGTTGACACGTAAAAATCCACCAAGAGGTGATTATCACAGTGACGCTGATGACACCAAGATTTTCCATGAAGTAAATAAGGTGTGTATGAATTCAACTTGACTGCTATCCTATCTCTTTTGATATCTCTGTGAGAAGAGCTGTGAAGTTGTTGTCACTTGTCATTTTTCATCTTCTTTTTCTCAAGGTTACTTTAATATGCATATACACATACTACTGAAGTGTCAGTCGCAGTCACATTGTATATCCGTATATGTGTATGTATATGATATGCACAAAAACAACTTGGTTTTTCCTTTCGTTTCTTGCAACAGGAAAAAATGGTCGCCTCCAAATTGCCTTTTCAGAGATTTTTCAGACACATCTCCTGAAAATGTGTGAAAAAGGAAGAGGCGGAGGAGGCAAGGAACAAATAATGAATGGATTTTTGGTTCAAGTCAATTATTCACTTGCGTTTTTCTTTTTATTACAAGAGATCTGCCTCCAGTATTCCATTTGAAGAAAAAAACGTTTCCTATAAGAATACAGAAAGAATGTAGTGTGTAATAGGCACAAAAGCCGTATAATTGTATGAACTGCATAGCTCAATAATTGTGCAGACAGCAATGCAATTCTTTGAATTCTGTTAAAAGCGAAAAGGAAAATGGAAAAGAATTATATTACGTGAAGAAGCAGAAAATGAGTATAAAGTGCACTCATTTTCTCTCAAAGAAAATGGGATGATGTCTACCCATAGCCAGTCATGGGCTTGGTAATATTGCCGTTCATCCCAATAATCATCCCTCTAAAAACTAGTAGCCAATTTCTAGTGAGAAATGCAGATGGGAAAAATATAACAAAATGATATGAACGTTTTAGTGGAATGGATATACTATAAGACACACAAACAAGCCGGTCGGTTGCTCTTTTTATTCTCTCTTTTATTTCAAGTGCTCCGGTTTTAAAAGTTTGTACTTATTGTAAAAGCACACAGTAGTCAGTAGTAATATAGGTAGTTGACTTTAATGGAGGAGGAGAAGCAAGAAAAATGGAATGAAGAAATAAAAGCGAACATTTTCTCCAAGTTGTAAATGATGTGTGGGCATAAGCTTGTGTGTAGATTTTGTGTTCGTGGGAAATGACATTTGAAACTCACCTTGTCTACTACACGACTTGCCTTTTTGATCTCTTGCTTGAGTTTTTCTTCTTCTTTCGCGTCGTTTCAGCTCAAAGAGCGTGGCGAGAACCGAAGAAGGTTCTAAAGAATAAGGTATACACTATACACACCTCCATGATCTCAGAGGCTGCAATGGAATGCAACAATGCACCAAGTTGTAAAATGATGCAATGAAATGAAATGCAGCGTGTGTAATTCAATCACAACACGGGAATCGGACTGGAAAGATGAGAAACCAGAGAGTAGAAGAGTCAGACAAGCTTGCGTTTTTACTGATTCATTATTTCTATCAGGAAGGTTGTAAACCAATGCCGTGATTCATTCCGTTGCGTTTACATTGTTAAGGTAGCTAGTTGAATGCGTAATGACATGATCATTATCATTACATTGCAAACAAGTTGGTCTATTGCATACTTTGCTGAAGGAAATGTGCATTTCTTTGTAAAATTATCATTTTTTGTAATGAGTGATGAGAGACTATGAGGATGATGATGAGCCTAGTCAATTTTTTCCGGCTATTTTAAATATTCTTCCTAAATTATGTCCAACATAACCAGTCAGACAAGATGATAAGATAATCGAGAGACCTTGACATTCTTGCGGAGAGAAAAATGAGGTGCCATCTTCTTTCATTATTATTACGCATGTGTTATTACTTCTTATTAGAATTTAATAATGGATTTGCCACCTACAACCTTGTTCAATGGAAATCAGCAGTCCTTGGCTTTTTTGTAGTAAATGATTATGCATATTATATAGTCGGCAACCACCAACCATGTTCAAAAATATTTAAATTATGCGTAGTAATTGTAATTAATAATTGCCCTGCATATTGAAGTAAATAACACCTCATTAATTTCATCTAGAGAAGGGCTGTTGTTGCTGTTGCATATTTAAATTCAAATGAAGATTGACGATGACCGTCGTTCATCCATCTTTGTAGTACAAACCCATATTTCCTTGGGGGAAATATTTCTGACGGTTGTGTGGTGTGAAAAGAATTAAGAGGAACAAAGAACACGTGCATATTATTAATCAAACTACTTTTTCTTGGCTAAAATATTATTGCAACTGTGAATAACATCATGGAGGAGGATGAAGATGATGTCATAAAAATCATGGGAGATCATCCTCCTCCTTCTCATTGAAGTGCAACTAGTTAAATATTGCACACAAAAACCTTTTAACAAATTTTGGTGAAGAATATAACAAGTTTTTGCAAAGGCACAAGTAGTGTCATGACATGTTTATTGTTCCGAAGCTAAGAATAGAGAATATTATAATGGGATGTGATGTGATGATGAATGGCGGTGGTGGTCGTCGTCGTGAGTATTGTGGGACGATAAAGAGTGGAAAGTGTTGTGGCTCCCCAGAAACATTTTTCACACGTTTTGTGGACACCCACAGAACACTTTTAGAAGAAGAAAAACATTCATTTGGACCCAACTCCATTTCGCTTTCATTATACCATGCCCATTTGAAACATTATCTGCGTGATAGCCAGTTTTTTGTTTAATTTCTTTAGACTCAAAACTGGAAAATAAATGGCTTTGTTTTGATATAATATTCGGCTAGACCTTTAGAATCTATGAACATGGCATACTCTTTTTAGGAATGCAGAACTAAAAGAAACACAATTTTATCGTCTTTGATTGGAGCATCGACGGGTTGGCGGACCTTCACACAAAACTGGTTGGCATTTTTTAAAGAGGAAATTGTAAATAAAAACAATTTCATTTGTGGAATCCCACGAAATTCCTCATTATTGCGCTACAAAATCCCCGAGATCCTTTTGGGGCTGTTCTTTGTAATGATCATGTTGGTCGGTATACCACCACCACGGCCAAAAGATTGGTACATGTGAAAACAATAAAAAACTGAAATCGAAATGTAAGGAAAAGTTATGGGCAAACGTAAAAATGATATTTTTGGGGATTAATGTTGTGAGATGTGACCCTTAAAACTGTGAAAGTTGAAGCGTGTTTTGGCTCAAAAAATCCTTTTTCAAGTAAACTTTTCATCTTACACTTTCTTACTCATCAACGCGTAGTAATAGTAATACGAAGAAAAGATCGTTTTAAACCGTTAAAACTCGATAATGATATTGGTGTTTTTCTCGTCGGTTTCATTTTAAGGGATTTTATGCCACTTATGACTTGAGACGATGAACATGTTGCCCATTTGCAGGCCTTCACCCTTCTTGTTATTACGATGATTTACCAGTTATGAACTACTTAAGTTCTAACTGTAGCCGACGTTTACGTTTCCACTTGTCCAAAAAAGTGTAAACTTGAAGCTGCTTATGTGCTCAATTATCTACAAGTATTTATGTGTTCATATACAAGACTCATGACTTAAAAATCTTGATGAAATTTGGTACAAGTAGTATACATCGTCAAGTGAAAAGGGAACTAAATATTTATATTAGCATCTTGTTCTCTTTAAAACTCAGTTTTTCTGCCTGGAAAAAGGGAAGGATGTGAATCCCTTGGTGGTCACCATTACCTTAGAACGTTTTTGCGTACTTTTAAAAATATGTTTAAAGCATCTAAAACGGATATGTAGGTACATGGACGGAGACAAAGAGATGAAAAACTGTTTTTCACACCAATTTCAAAAGAAAATGAAACCCAATGCTCTAGCACATACTTAAAGCCTGCACAGAACAACTATCATATCAAACTTGATTTGGAAGTCGAAAATTTTTTCACAGAATGGATCGAGGATGCTGTGTACTAGTAGATGAACTCTAACTGACATACCTAAGCACAGACAGCGGTACATTACAATAATATGACCAGTTAAAGCTGACTACTTGTACTAAAGAAAGGCACAATTAATGTGCTAAATTAAAAACTTTGAAACAACAAACGTGCTCATTCATTTTTGTGTGCGTGCAAGCATGCATTTTCCATCCATTTTCATAATTATTCACATGATGATCCAGTTTTTATATCGATTCCAATCAAACCCACCATTTTTTCTAAATCTGAAGGCCAAAAGTGGTTGGAGATTTACGTTTGATTTGGGGAGTGATTTGAGCAAATGGATGGCAAGAAAATGTGGAAGAACGAGATTCCTTCAGGGTCTATTTTTTTTTATCAAACCGCAAGATTAACTCTCCTTCTATGAAATGAGAAATGAGAGGGTCCATTAGAAACCAGTTGCATTGCATGATGATAAGGCGTTATAATAATAGTATCTCAAGGAATTGTTTGACGTTACACATTTCGATTGAAATAGAAAATGGATACTTTTTATACGCATTTATCATAATAAAAAAAACTTCATGAGCTTCTGTTTTGTTCTTCTGTGAAAAAGGATTGCATGCATTTACGTAAGTAAACTCATACACTGTTGTGTAGGTTAGTTAACAAGATGGCCAGATAAAAATATGCTGGTGGAATAAATACAGACGTGAATATATTTTTAAAAGATTCCAGTTGCAAGTCACGTCATATTATTGTTGTGATTTTGATGATGATGACGCTTGGAAAATCAAGTGGGATCAACGTAAAAAAAGGATTGTTGGATTGGAAAACCCTTTTCTTTAGCTTTTTTGAATAACAAGTGTGTATTGAGTTGAATGAGGGGTGGCGATGATGGAGGTTAGAAAATGGCTTGGTTATAAGATTGAAACGTGTAGTCTCGTCGACGAGTCAAGTCCCTTAGTCCCTTTTGTTGATCTAGGCCAGACGAAAGTAGAAAAGGTAAACATGGTTTACTCTTCCTTAATGATATTGTTGTAAAAGTTTCCCCTTTCGGATAGTGGTACACAGAGATTTTTTTCATACGATCATGCAATGGAAAATAGCTTCTTCAGAAGACTTAACGCATTAGATTTTTTCTTGTTACTTATCATCTTCTGTTTGGGGAGTCGGGCTGCTTTTTTGTTTTTAAATTCAGCTGGCAACGTTTTAAGAGTCAGGAATTGGAATGATGATGATGACTGGCAATTCAATAAATTCTTTCCTAATAACCCCCGCCTGGTTGCTTACAGGCCAAAATATTATGTACATGATGGGGGAACAGGAATAAGGAAGGGGATACTATTTTCCAACAAGATGATTTTTCTTCTTGCTTGAAGGATGATGAATACAGTCATCTTTTACATCTCTCAGCATCTTCCATGGCTATTGTATTCATTTGAGAAGAGCAAAAATGAAAATGGATCCTTGTCTTGAGAATAAAGTACCCACCACCACGTTTCGGAAAGAAAAGCGTTGAATTTCACGTAGTCATATAACGTGAACGTAAGTGTTACAAACGCTACAAGTGTTTCCCATCTAAATTATGATCAGCATCTTATAACATTCCCTGCTTCATTATCCTTTGTATCGGATCGGATTCTTAATTCTGAATTACGAAACGATAACAAACGGTCTTCTGACTAATTCGGTCAGACTGTTGAATTGCCTTTTGTGAGAAAAGGTCCCTTCAAATTTTGATTAGGATGATATGGTGATGGTAGTGGTAGTGGCAGTTGTAGTAAAAGGTACGCCTCTTCTTCTATTGAAACCGAATTTGTTACGCTGTTGTGTGTTTGCTTCGTTTTTTTCCCGGGGCTATGTGTACGACGAAGAACTAACAGGTAGCAATGAAGTGTCTTTTGTTCCTTCTTTTGCATCATGAATTCATCTTTCATTTTTTGAAGATGTACAACTGCTCTAGAAATGATTGCTAATAGAGAGAAAAGAATAAAAGAAAAAATCTTTTAGGAAATGTACGAGAAGAAGGCGGAGTTGATCATCATGCACACACGCATTGTTACAAAATGCATTTAGTAGTTAGTTATGAATATAATGAATCGAACGTTTTAAACGGTTGGCTAAAGAACTAAGTAAAAAATCCACTCGAGTGCTTATAAGCTTTCAGTTTAAAGTTGGAAGAAGAATGCACATAATCGCATTGCATGTTTCAAGCGCATTAATTCTAAATGTCATTTATGGCTATTTAAAAGTGGAAACCTCATCTCTGGAGGTAAAAAACCAGAAAAGAGCAAATCGCATGATGATGAATCAAGAAGGAAAAAACGGGAAACTTAAATACGTTGAACTTGAACTCTTACCTTCTTTGATCAGTAACTGCTTGCGCAAGTTAAGCCCGTTGGCGTTGTTGAAAAGTTGAAAAAATGTTATCAGCACTGATGATCAGTCAACTTGTCATTATCAACTGGGCTTATTATGGTTCACCGGAGTTACGTAGAAAAAAATATCCGGGATTTGGGAAGAATAAAGAGTATACAGATCAACTGCAACTCGCATATCTGCCAAAACTCATCTTAAATTAGTCTTGACTTATTACCTTGTTTTTTAAGATGACACCGGCAATGTTAAATGGATTTCTTTACTGAAATTCCTTTTCTCTTTGAAACTCTTTGAACATGACGTTTGTATGCATTTTCACTAACCAATAAGGCATAAGGAATTTTAATGACAATCAAAGCCACTTCTACTTTTTTTGCACATTGCACTTCTCCACATTCCCATGCTAGGATTTATAATGGCAATTGACAAGAATCAAGTTGACAGAAAATGGCTTAATTTTATCTCGCTTGTAAATCAAGTGGACAGTCCTCCTCCTTGTCGTTTAACTGTACATTTATTTTTATTATGCGTGGTAAAAATATCTCTTTGTGCTTTTACATTCCCATATATTCCCCTTGCTGCAAGAGCAGTGTGTATAACCACTCTATAATGTAATAACGCTAATAAAAATACCACTTCTCTCTTCTAATCTCATCTTTTACCAAGAATGAATAGTAATAGAATCTGATTAAAAAGCAATTGTGCCTTATGAAGTTCTACAATGAAGCTGTATGCATTTTATAGAAAGAGACACAATCACAATCCAAGTATTTTTATTAGGAAAAACAGGCCGACAATCAGGAGACAGAAAAATGTATGCAAATGTTTGTAATGAAAGGAGGAGGATGATACTATACATACATGATGATTATGATGACCAAAAGAAATGAAACGTTTTTTAAAATGTTGCCTTATATTCCATTTTCTTTGTCAGCCTTGCAGAACAAAAAGAAAAGGATTTTTCGAAAATTATTCAATAGCTTTCAATACGTTTTAAAAAGGGACGATTTTGCTTTATGCTGTTTTTTATTTCTGTGCAACAACTAAACAACAGCGCAAGAGTACAACCCACATCATCCATATACGTAATACCCATCTCATCATCCTCATGAACGCTTCTTCTTCTCCGTCAACCTCCAAAGAGCCACCAAAGATGATAATAAAAAGCAGTATTACTACATTATAACGGCGGCCTTTAGTAATACTACTACTAGTAGTAATGCTAGTAGGATAAGTATATGCAAATAGTAAAATATCCATATTATAAAAAATGATCTCAGCTCCAAATATGGTCACTGGTAATCAGTCGCATGAAATCAGGGACTTTCTTTCAGAAAGAAGTAGAGCTTAGAGCTGAGCTGTATTAAAAAGTAATGCTGGTTTATTATAGGGGAGCACTCTGCGAAATGAAATCTACCAAAAAAACATTGAGACTACATGTTGTTGAAATATTCAACCTTTTCTATCAAGAAGATTATATTATGTGACTGTGACACAGATTAGTAATATAATCATGTGTATTATTCATGCAAAAAGGATTTTTAGTTTTTAAAGTTCTATTTCTTTTGCGTTTCATTCATGAAAATAAATGTGATTGGCCGGGTTGGTTGAACTTAATTTTTTTTATTTATCTAATTTATTTTAAAAGGGGAGAAGAATAGATCGTTCTGTTTTGGGCTTAGCATATTGTCGTCTTGTCAGACATTTGTACGGCTTTCCCAAGGAATGCTGCTGTGATTAGCAGCGTCTTTAAAACAAGGTTGTCCATATCCGTTTTCTTTTCTATGCGTTCAATCAACTGCCCCGCATCTTTTTCTCTGCTGGTTTATATATCGATTGTTTCACAAAAATTGACCTCATAATTTTGCTTGCTTGACTGTAAAACAATAGGTAACATAATATGGGCTTGCCGAGCAGAATGCATACCCCCTTGTTGGTTTCTGTTCTGCTGAACGTTTATTTCTCGGTGTACGTTTTATACTACATGAATTTGAAGTGTGATGTTTCGAAAAGATAACAAAGATTCAATATTTTTCTTAGACGGTGGTAGCATATGGGCTTGCGCATATGGCACGAAATTGAGATGCTCCTCACAGGTCGAGAATCCAGTCCAGTCATGTCACGTTTTTACATGATCATTATTCCTGTTATAAGGATGCCTTACAACAAGAACGGTTTCAAGAAAACATGAGAATGTATGAATGAGCTCGTAGTAAATTCATGCGAGGAGCCTTCAGAAGAAAAAGGGAAACTCGTAAAAATGTGTGTAAACAAATGTGTAACACGATGATTAGCGCAAAAGGGCATGTCGCATGGTGGAAAGTAAAAAGAAACTATGATGACTTGACTTGGATGGTGAGGTGATGATGATGACAGAAGATTGACATGACATGTCAAATTTCCTGAATGAATAAGTGGTGTATTGAGAAACGTATGCATAATAAATTGTAATTGTACAATGGGCTAATATCTTGGTTTGTTTACGAATGTCGTCATTTTTGGTGGTATAAAATTGAATACAACTTAAAATCAGGTTTATTAACAAGCTTTTAGCGTGACTGGCTTCTTCCTGTTTTCTGAGCAAATAAATTTTCCCATTTTTTATCTTGCTTCCTTGTTCTTCATTTGTACCTTAGCAAAACGGTTGATTAGCGATTAGCTTAAATCGGAAGAATTCCATTTTCTGATTGTGTCTGACATGATTCAGTTTCGTCATTTTTTCTAATCTGATAATCAGATATGGAGATGGCAAAACGAGATGATGTTTTTATCCAAGAAGAACATAATTGTTGTAGCGCAGTGCGGATGCTGCTGGTACATGTAGTACAAATATATATATGGATATTATGAATTATTAAAATGGGATTGCCAATTGCAAATTGGTATCTTGTAAGTGCCATTGTGTGGGAATTAGTAAAGGATTATTTGCATTTGTATGCAAAACGTACAAACAGCGTGTTTCTGTGAGCAATGCCCTTGCAAAGTCCCTAATGGGATTTTGTTAAAGATAATAATCCAATTTCTTTTACTAAATGAAATAATTGTCAGCTTTTTTAACAACTGCTGAGCGCAAGTACAACGCAAGTGCTTTCATTTTTAGAACGTAGGTATTGCCATTGCACATTGGTATATTATATTATTGTTATTAATGGCAATAAATAAAAAAGGATTTAAAATGGGAGATTAGATCTGATTAAGGGAAACTTGCCATTAGGCATGTCGTTTTTATTTGTGCCAGGTACACCTTCGCATTTCCTATCACTGCTGCCATCAGCAGCACACCAGCCTCTTAAACTCAAACATAATATTTTTGCTGTTCGACAGGTGGACAGATACAGAAAAAAACTTTGTCTATGTTATTTTTCTTTTTGTCTATTGTGCCATATAATTTTTTGGTAATGTTTGTCATTGTCATTTGATTTATAGGTGTAACTGTATTTTGCTTGGTATTGCTGTGCGGAAAAAATGCAAGTTCTCTCTCTGGTTTTTTAAGGCGTGTTTGTTTAAAATTCCATTGAAAAATGGCAATGTTTAAAAAAATGTGTAACAAGAGAGGACAAGATGTTTAGAGAATCAAACAGGGATTTTTTGTGTTGTATTTGATGAGCTCTGAAAGTGTCTCGGTGGTATGCATATTTTATGACAAGTCATTGCATTTTGATGATAAGCTAACCAGATGAAACCCAGATAATAAAAAATTGGGAAGGAAAAGGTGGGCCAGAACTGAAAAAAAAACAGTTTACAAAAAAGGCAATAGAGAATTACATTACATCAATTACAACTTATTTGTGTCCTTGTAATTAAATTCTGAAAAAAACAGCAACTAGGTTTATTTTAGTGAAGCCATTAGAACTATAGATTCTACTAATGAAATGTATGATATGTGAAGTATTTACACCGATAAATCTATCATAACCAAGGAATGGGGATTTACCCATCTTTAGATAAATGAGTTGTACTATGATCGCTGAAAGATTGCCAGTTCCCAGTTGTACAAATGATGGTTTCATTTTGATATTTTTTCAGGAATTACCAAAAAGCAAAAACATGGATATATACTAATATTTAATACAATGCTAATGTTAAAATTTTCTTGCTACTTGCACTCATTAAGATAGTACTCCAAATTCAAATTCATTAGATGAGTACCAACTGCCATTGACTGTTAATGAAAACCCCATTTCAGATTACCAGATCATTAATGTAGTCAGTTGTCCCCATTCATTTCTTCTTTAAGTGGTAATTAAATGTGTGTTTTAAACAACCCATGCTGTTACCAGTAATTAGAATGTTTTATGAGTCTGTATAAGCTCCCTTTATATGCGCTGGATTATAGAGCACGTAATACTAAATCAAATTAAAAGGAAGCATACCACACAGCAAGATAACTGAAGAGATGGAAAAAAGTGCATATAAAGTCCAAAGTCACATTTTTTGCATTTGCATAGATTATAGATATTCATGGTTAAAACGTTTATTAGTTTGCATTCCAACTTGCATGGGTGCCAGTGACTCACTAGTTGCTTAAATCGTCAAACAAATAAAAACCAGAAGTTAGGTTTATACGTTTGGTAACAAAAAACTCATAAAAATACACATGAATCGTAACAGGTAGGTAGACAGTAGGTACATTAAGTAAAATTTTCTAACTGCTACGCTTACTTAACTGCATGCATCATAAATGCTTAATATTCATGTTTTTTCCAAATCATTACTTTATGAAGGCCTAATGTTTCTTTTACTGCGCATAAAATTTCCATCTGGAAAATGACAAAAAGCTTTCGGCATTTTTTGTTGGTAAACTGGATACGGCTCGTTGTAAACTGCAACAGTTTAAAGTAGCCTTGTCGGCAGAAAAAAAGCTTAGCGTTCAGCACTACTGGGAACTGGCACACATTGCTACAACAAGGGTATTGATATCATCATCAAGTTGGATGAGTTCTGTGCTATAAATAACGCAATACGGAAAAGAGAGTTAAAAGTAAAGTGTATTCGTACAAAATAAATATTTATCATTTTTAATGACACTTTGCAAATTGTAAATACGCACAGTACACAGAAGAACAGTGGCTGCTGCTGATACAACGATAGAACGTTTCGCATCAAGGGAAGTGAAATCGACAGTCAATGAAAACGGGTTGGCGTCCAATGGCAAGCCGGATGGATGACTAATGGTACTGGATCAGGCTTCCTCGTTTTTGCGCATTAAGCACAAATCTATTCAGAGTTTTATATCTACGTTTTATTATTTACAGAGCAAGAAAAAAAACATGTCAAGAACGTATACATAATATTCAACCAATTTCACTTATAATGCGGTACTAAAAATTGTATCTTGTGTACCCATATCTTTGAAGTTTATCCAATTTTTATTGCAAATTGAATTCAACTTTACTTATTTGCTCGTATACAGTTTGCTTGGAGTACATCGTATTTACAGTTCCTAATGAATTCTTTGAATGTCTTCTACGTATTTACTGTAGTTTAGTCTACATTTTTTTGCAAAATATGTTTGCAAAATCTCTTTTTGTCAGTTTATACATTTTTTCAAATGATATCATTTTTCATGTACATCTTTTCATATATAATATCGTAATGACTCTTTCAGAACCTTTCACCAATTTTTATGTCTGCTTCATTTAAACATTTTTTCCATCCAGTCATCTCGTCATTCTAAAAACAGGAGGTAGTAGAAGCTTTATAAATTTTCAACAAACCAGACCAAGAACATGTGCGCATTTGCATTTTTCAGTAGTATTTTCTATTCTTTCACTCACCACTTGTACAAGTATCAACATACACACAACATATTAATGTCAGTTTGATCATGATCTGCCAAAAAGAGCCAGCCACTAGTGTAACCCTATGCAAGCGCAGATAATTATAATTACAAAGAAAAAGTTGAGCAGTTTGTACTGACTGCACACTATTCACAAAGTAATGCAACATAATAAGGTAGGAAATGACAGTTGTCTTTCTGTTCAGCAAAATATGTAGTTTCACATCCCATCATTCAAACAATTTTCGTCTCATCACCTTACACTCACAATAGTAATAGTACATGTGTGCACAACAATTTTTTTCTCACTGAAGTGCATAATACACATTTGGTTTCACATTTGGCAGAAGTATCATTTTTTCTGAACTATTTCGACAGATTTTTGTTTCCCTTTGTTCACTCCTTGTGACATGACATGCAAGAGTCACACCACACAATAGGCAAAAGCCAAGCCTATGTGCCATCATCATCATCAGCCTCATCTCATATTATTGAATAAATCTCAGCAACTTCTGTTTTCACTGCTGCAGACAGACAGTAATAACAATAATAATTATTATTTTTAATGCGACATAGCTTATGTTGTTAAAGGCTATTATTCAAATCAGCCACATTCCGTTCCATTCTCTGATTACAATACATACAAGTGTTATAAGCAGTTTTATCTCAACTATAAAAATACTACTAAAGTACAATTGCAGAGGAATAGCATGCTGCTTAAAAGTATTGGACAGTTGGTCTCATATATTTTCACCGTCACATCAACATATTATTTGTACGCTACTTTACCTCCCTCAGTATTAGTAACAGCAGCAGTGGCAAATGAAATATGCGAACAAGACAGAATTTTTAGAGCAAAACCATAATGAATTGAAACTTTTTATTTTTTCAAGCCAGCAACCAACCAAAAAACGTTTAATGTAAACTATGGGAAAAGACATTACAAGCTAAAGCTACTGACTCATAGTGTAATACCTACACTTATAAAAATGGTTTTGTCATATTGTGGCTTGCTGTACAGATTGCGATACATCTCTAGCTCAATTTTTAGTCTGCACAGTGCACCGTGTGCAATCCAACATTTTTAACCAGTTACACGTCCACTAAACGTGCTTAGATGAACGAGAGGAAAAGTTTACACTTTTTCTAGCGCACAGAGTGTTTTGTGTATTTTTCACTGAAAAAATCTTCCACTTGGACCTTCAGTGTCTTATGTATAGACAGCCTATAACCGTTCATTTCCCATGTGCTTCGTTCTCCTTTTTTAAAAAACTTTAAAAAATCAACACAGATAAGTCTGTGCTTTGAATTTTTTCAATAAACTGTAACTGTAGTAGGGAAACATTTAGCAATAGCTGCCTCCTCCTCACAGATTTTGTGTCAGTTTGGGTTTGTCAGTAGTGCGTGTGTTTTTCTTGTGCGCTGCGTTTGCGTGGGTTTTTTCTAAAATACGCTGACGCTGCACCGTCTTGTCTTGTTCGTTTTTTTTCTGGTGCAATATGGTCCCCATTTTTGTGTTTCCTTTTTGAAAACGCATAACAACTGCACGACAAGTTCTGACAAACAATAATATGACTACAATAGAATTACAGTAAAAAATGAGGTAGACAAAACAAGAGTATATTATTTTGTCTTTCTGTGTGTACTGCTGAGGGTTTGATTTGACAAGAGAGGAACGCTGCTAATTGCATACGAGTCTTTTATGCTGTTAGCAGCCTCATCACCATTTTCATTTTTATTTAACAAGACTCTTCTCGTCTCTATTTAAGCTAATCTGCATAATATGATTTTGTTCAAAAAGGGAATTTGATGGGAATGACAAAACAAAGCAAAAAACGAAAAGAATTTGTGTGTAAAAGGTTGTTTTAAAGAAGGAACATTTGAGCAATATATAACAAGCTAAGAAAAGTGTTTTTGAGAGAGAAACAAAAGTACAAAGACATAAGCCACATTGCGCACAATATGGGAATTGTGCAATAATAAACAACAAAGTTTACTAAATAGGCAACACATAACCACCTAAAGATGGATTGAAGTAAAAATCGCCTATCGTCGTGAGTGGGGAAAATGTGTAGAAATGAAATTGAAAAAAGTGTCAAAGGCAAAGAAAAATTGTGTTGTCAGTCGGCGGTTGATGATGGTTTGTGTAAGTACATAATACACACACACTCTGGTTATTGGTAATAAAGTGCTAAGCATATATCTCCTCATTTATATTACTGCAAATTCATGTGGTGGATTTTTAAAGAGGAGGCGGACGGATGAATATTGTGATATTATGTAAAAGACGACAAGTAACAGATCTTCCCTTCTTCTGAAAATGATCTCTTGTGAGTGTGTGCGTCTTTTGACGAAAATGGAGATTTCTGTGTGATTTGTGAACAAGGGAGATTACGGTGATGGAAAAGGAGAAAAAAAGGTTTTCGTCATTTGCGTCGGCATCATCATCACCATCTTTATCTTCTTATAATCAGTGCATTCGCCACTTTTGTGAATGAATGAAACAAAATGTTTTGAGGGTTTCTGTACAAAAATTAGTTGTGATGCAGAAGCAAACTAGTAACTAGTCTTTTGCGGCAGATCTTCTGATTGAATCTAGTCTTGTGTGCGAGGTGTCATCGTGCAGTTTTTTGTCTGGTGATGGTGATTATAATCGTTTCATTGTTTCAGTTGGTTGTGCAAGTGTGACTTATGCTCTTTACATGTCGTCTTTTCTGTCTGTGCCAGAAAACATACTACATTTTTTGTCTGTTTCTCTTGCCTGACGTGACGTGTGGTTATCCGGTAACATAAATTGAACAAGGTTGTAAGTCTGGTTTTGTATTTGCTTGCGTTGTCATCGTCTTGTCCTGGATTTCCCCCGGAAGTCGGAGGATTCGGTAGAGATGAACAGGAGCGGAGGTCTTTAGCTCTGCTAGTAGTGTCGTTGAAAGATTGGGTGATTGACTGCAAGCCAAGATTTTTTCCCTTTTTCTCTCTCCCGTTGTGTCAAGGGAATCATCCATAAAGATCAACTATGTGAAATCCTCTGTGTGTGTATGTGTGTGTGCGTAGCAGTCAGTGCCTTATATTTCGTTCGAGTAACATCCATTTTGACAGAGGAACAAGCAAAAAAACTGCTGAAGCAGTGTAAGCTTTTACCTTGTAAATTATTTTCGTTACGCATAAATTTTCCGTTCAACTACAATTCATTCAAGAGTCAGAAGAGAACGAGCAGGTTTTCTCTATGTCTATGTTTTACTTCCTTTCTTCCTTCAGGAGATATTTCAGACTAAAAGTTAATGCATTTTACTTTTGGGAATTTATTTATAAAGAAGCTAGTCATTTTTCTGACGGATGCCATCCATCCATCCAACCATTCATCCATATCCATTCCTTTTTGTTTAGCTGATATGCACGAGATTGTGGGATAATGGTGAATGGGCTGAAAAATAAATAATATGCTTGTCATTCTCTCCCATTCCGTTTTTGCTTCAAAATTAGACTAGAATTTTCACAGAATGGAAAATATAAATACACTGCTGGTTGGTTATTCATTATTGTGCCGTACTTTGTAGAAAACATTTTTTTCCTGTGAATTATTTGCGCAGTTTCGGACTGGTGAAATGACTAACAGAAAATGATTACGGGGAAATGCCGAAACGTCAATTGTTCTGCTACTAGCTATTATTTTGCATTTTTCTATTCATCATCAGCTCTTTACCGGTGCATAAGTATGATTATTTAATATGTGTATTTGACACTGACGGATGCATTAACTGTGTACGTGATAATTTTCAAGAAATAGTTTTCAGAAATCCTCTTTACTTTGTTTGCCGTGTGCTTCTGTGCATAATCAGATTGGCTACACTAGGCAATTTAGCATCGTCTTAAAAAGGAGCCGTTAGTCGGTCTTGATACAAAATTCAAATAGGAAAATTGTGCACAAATAATTTTTAGCAAGCTTTGTGAATTAAAAACTATCAAAAAAGGTGTGCTTCAACCTTTTTAAAGCTTAGCAAAAGTCTTCATTTTTTTGCTCTACTCTTTATACGATAACCTGTTGTTGGTAAGCAGCATAATAGCCATCATCGCACATCAAATGGTCATAGTCATGAGCCATCATCCCATAATCATTTTGTTTGAATATGTCATGATCTTGTAGCCGACGATGTTATCACAAATGTGGTGTGGTGCAAAGTGCACTTGGCTATTAAAATAGTTGTGTCGGGTCGTCTTCATGTTTCTCAGCAATTTGTAATTTTATTAGCATTTTATCAACAAGAAACTTGGTGAAAAAAAACAGAGTCAAGGTAGAGTGCAAAAATGTACTTTAAAAAAGAGACAGACAAAGTAGGTAAACAAGCCGTAGATCCATCTTTTGGCTTATCTATTTTTTTCATAATAACGGTCGTTTATTTTTAGTGCGCAGGTTTAGTCTTCAAAATAGGCAAAGTATTTATTTTAAAAACCTCATTTTTTTTGTTTTTTCCGCCAGTTGTACAATTCTGTCTTTTCAAGAAAACAGTAAACTAAACCTCAACCAAAAAGAAATTAGGTTAAACCCTTTATTACGCTTTTTAATAAGGATACATGTTTTTAATGCGCGTGTTTGCTTAACTTTTTTTGCAGAGTGGATTTATATTATAGGCCATTAAGAATGTTTATTTCTTATTTTTAGCTTTGTGTACATACATACACATACAAATAAAAATGGTTGCGTTTCTACGCGGTATTTATCTTAACATTTTTACTGCTTGTTCATAAAATAAGATAAGCAATTTTGATGATACCTATATACTGTTCATATATTTGTCTGTGCGACAAGGAAACATTTTTTGTCACCACCGTTGCTGCTGCTGTTTTCTGCTGTCGTTTTTTCTGGTGACTGACTTTACGCTGTCATTCTTGATTCTTAACGTAGCTCCCTGCAAAGTGTATGAATCGTCACGGTTGTCCTTTCAATTTGAACTTTTGTGGAGAAAAGTGTGTAGCAAAAGGGATATTTTTTCTGACATTCAAACTGCCTTCCATTTTAGCTTTTCGCATCCCCGCAAGTTTGTCTGAAAAGTGGAAAAATGAAAATTCATTTTACGCTACACAGACCAAACAGCAGCGATCTGTGTGTGTGAACCTAAATGAAAGCGCATTTATCGACTTTTCTTCCTTTTTCACACGCCGCGTCAACCATAATCTGTTTGAAGTTTATCGCCGGAGAAGTGACGTTGGGTAATGGAAAATGGCTTTGATTTTAGTGAAGATGATGATGGTATTGATGACTGCGTACGTAGTGATTTGGTGATATGGTGTATTGATAAGTGCAAACTGTTTCTTGTTTATTAAGCTGCCGAAAAAATATAGGAAGTACGGAAATAATTTAACGTACTGTTTGAAAAGCTGTGCAAAGAGAATAGAATAATATTCCAAAGCTTCTTGTTTTTGCTTTGGTGCGTGTAGCACAACTTGTCTGTATGTTTACATTTTTACATTACTCCCATTTCCCAATTGGATGCCAGTTTGCATGTCTTGTTTATAAAATAAACTGTTTGAAAAAGAGGTTATTTTGGTCCACACGGAGAAAAAACGCTTGATACTGTTGAGCTAGTATTCTAGCAAACCATTAAATGAGGACGCCCGAGAGGGAAACAAACCACGGGTGTTATTATTTTTTGGTAGGAGGAAGCAAAAATACAGAGAAAAAAAATGAAAAGTGGAGGTTTCTTCAACTTGTCTTGTCATGGTTCATTTATAATAAAGGATTATGAGATGATATTATAGGCACAAATGGTAAAATATTGCTGGGCTGTGACTTTTTCTTCTTTTTGCTGTGCATACTTTTACTCTGGATGTGACAGTGTTCACACAAGCTTTCATAAAGTTATTCATGCTGTGCAACTGTGTTTATACTTGGTTTTGAACATCACACCTCCACAAAGATTATTGCTTTATTATAATTACTAGTGAAGATGACTTGTCACCTCTTTCTCTCTCTTTTTGCCTTGCCGAACCAAAATTCATGATTCATGACGTGCACTTTCAATAGGCACATGCCAACAGAGAGTTTGGTGGAGTATCAACAAAAAAGCCTCACCTCTTTTTCTCACAGCAGCAGCACAAAAGTGCAAGCTTAAGTGAACTCTCAAGGAAGCAACAGAAATTTGCCAAACATTCAAAAACGTTCATCTTCAATCTTCTTATTAAAACGGACCGCTATAATATGCAGATAAAAGGGAAAGAAAAAGCGTGAAAACGAGTTTTTTCTGTAAAATTAAACACACACGAGAGTTGACTGTGTACTAATGGTGGTAGTTTTTGGCTTTCTTCTTCACATCTCTACTGGTTTGTTTGTTGGCGTGTATTTGCGTTTTTCTTAATATTTGGCCTAGGCTAAAGCAGGTTTAAACCTTAAAAGAGAAATGATGAGATATATATGTATATAAAATGCATACAAGGTGTTTTTTGAATTTGCATTATGTAAACGATGAGCTGTACTGTCTTAAGAAGAAAACCCAAACCGAGTTCTCTTCTGTGAATCAAGCCATGCTTCATTCCATCACCTTGTGTACTTCTATTACTTCTTCCTCTTCTGTTGTCTGCAAAGATGATCATGTTCATTTGAATTTCTTTATCATCATCGTCATCATGTCAGGACATGCATATTACTTTATGGATTTTACTTTACCGTGTTGATTTGGTTTTGGTTGGAGAATGCAGACAAACAAAGCCAGCAGCCAACATGGTATATTATCGTCTCAGCCCATCAGTCAGTTCTAGCATCTCACGGTTCTCTCTCTAGACAGCACTACTGAAGTACTGAGAAAGAAAAATCTCAGCGTTTTTATGATATGACAGCTAATGCAATTCTGTGCAGGTGTGCTGAGTCTTTCGACTTTGCAGGGTTTAACGTTTTTGGCATGCATTTTTAAGGAATTCAACTAAAACGATGATGGGCTTCTTCAGGAGCTTCTTCGCTAAGAAGATAATCATTTCAGCGGAGTAAATGTGATGATCTTCTTTTGTATTTACCCATTTTTTTCTCGTTTTTGATGATATTCAGATTAAAATCCAAGGATGATTGCACTGCATGCTTGGTTGTTTTACTGTGTCATGCAGACGTCAAGAAGGCAACGTCGTGTCTGGCTTTGAGTTTTAGGTGCAATTTCTCAGAAGATTGGTTATGTTGATAGTATTTTTCGTATGAATCACTGTGCCGTGTGCCATACCAGAGACCGGGAAAATAAACCGACATTGTTTTTCATAATAATATGTGGATTGAGAACAGTCTTTTTACATTCCCAAGAAAAATACACTCAAAAATGGTATATGACAAGTAGATAGACAAGAAAAAATCTACACGATGACGAGGTATAAGTTGCATGTTTATAGTAGGTACCTGAAAAACGTGAACACTTGACTCATGAAGGTATTTTTATGCAAAAAATGCCTTTCGAAAAGGTCTTTATGATGCTGGCTTTAGATACGACATTCTAAAAGCGGGTTGGGCTTAAGGCATTTCTTGAAATCGAAGGTTAAGTGGATTTATTTTAGCACAGTTGGCTGCATCATTTGATGCGAAACGATCAAATCGAATTTATAAAAATGAGGGACGTACCACGTACCTATCTATTATACCTGCCTATCTTTTTTAGAATAAATATGCACTTGATTCCGAAAACTCTATTTTGGTTTGGTAGGGATGGTGGTCAAATAAGTGGAAAGGAATGTTAAGCTTGACTATATTAATAATTTGATATGCAAATGATGAAAAGTCGCTTTGAAAATGTGGATAAGGTTGAATGAAGAAATACGAATATATTTTTCACCGGTGTACTTGTAACCTGTGGGGTTTAAAACGTTTCGCAGAAGTAAAAAACAGGGATTAAGATCAAATCATATCATGTCGACGTCCTGTGTGATAGGATAATGTCTGCTGGTTTGGAGATTACTACTACGACGAATACGAAAGATGATAATGATGATGATATCGTGGCTAAGTTGCGGTTTTACTGAGATTTTTTCCTCATGAAAGAAGCATATTTCCAGCAGGGAAGTTTTGTGGTTTTCTACAATATAACATGTCGTTATGTTAAAGGTATCAAAATCCTTTGACTTTGAACTACACACTTGTCTACATAATATTTTTTTTTACAAAATAGCATGTTTCATGTTGTGCGAGCTCTGTGAAATTCAAAAGACCGAGAAATCTACTTTTGAGGATTTTTCAAACAGTTTGAAAAAGTGTAAAGGTACAAAGTAGGTATATTTCCTGAATTTACTAGTGTGTGTGCAATGTCATTACCACCATAGCATCACCATAAGCATCACCACATCATCAAACCATGCTCTCAAGTAGTACTTTTGATGGTGTATAATGACTGTGTAGAGAAGTTCTTATCATGATTTTGATGAGGAGGATGATGATTACCGTCGTCTCACGTCTTATTAACCTCATTTGTGCATAATGTAATACAAGTTTAGTACACACACACAAACAACAAACATGACATGACAGCCTCTAGAACTAATGTTACAGTGTACAACGTACAACAAGCAGCAAAAAGATTTGTTGAAATATTAGTATTTTTTCTTGTTTTTCTCTTTAGAGTCTAGAGATTTAAATTGTGACTATATCTGGTATACAAGTTACTAACGAGTAACTAGAGTTGGTATGCGCACTGCACTGTCGTGCTGCTCTTGTAAATGATTCCATGATAATTTTTCATATTTGGCAAGAGAGAAAAAATGTTTCTAGCGTTTATAAAGAAAGAAGAAATTATCAAAGTCATTAGTCAACAGAATTTTGTTTTTGTAAAAAAATACAACCTTTTTGATGTCTTTGAAAAACCAACATTCAAGTTCAGAGTCACAGGAGATGTGTATATTTTGCATTTGATATGAAGATATTTGTGAAAGGTAGAAAAAAGTGTGTATGCACATGTGACATGTTGAACACGACAAACGTGTAGACAATCCCAATAATCAAATAAATTCACTTGTAAAATTTTTTTCTTGTTAAAAAGGAAACAAGATGTTTAGCCCCATTTTACCAAGCTTCTCGACTTACAACGGTTGTGTGTGTTCATGAAAAGCTTGTCATAATTAACACAAAGTCACACAAGGAGACACCAAGGAGGTCGTTCCGGGAGTGAACGAGCATATATACGAAGATATGCAGAGCAATTACCTACGCGTTTCTTCATTTTTATTACACTACTAACTACTGCTCGGCTCTTAAAAACAAAATGAACTCGTAAAAAGTTCATTTGCTACTTGTACGTGCTTTTCTATATTTAAAATTTGAAGAAATCTCGAAATCTGTCTCATTTGCTTTTATAGTTCATGGACAATGCTGGGAGCAGCAAGTCGTAAATGACAAGTGCTCAGGGATTGATCTCAAAATGAGATCTAATCTCAAAGCTTGTTTCAACTTTTAATCGTTGTCACTTTTGCAAAATGCCTGACCTTTCAAGACAGTAATGTGCAAAAAACCTTTCTGTACAGAAATATAACAATAATGTATATTGCTGTTACGTCAGTTCATCGATTCTCTCAAGTCTCAAATCAGCAATGCTCACAAGCGCGGCACGTTGACCTGATTGCGGTTTACCCGATAATTATTTTTTTCATTTTTAAAAAATGGAATGGCATAATGTCCGCTGTGCTCGGCTACTAATAACTTGAACCAAAGTATTTTAAGGGCTGACTAATTTGCTAAACGCAAAGTTGGTATTACTGCAGTTGACCACAAGCACCATCCTCATCAGTTATTGCGACCAAAGTGCTTACAAGAAAGAAAAAATTCTCAGTAATTTTATTTATGTGAGAACTATGTGGCTCATTACTTGACATATTCTAACAAAATTGTGGTTGTGAATTTGAGATAATGAGGGTTTATTAGCGTCTGCGTGGCTGCTGGTTGGCAAAAAAATGTTTTAAGATTAAAAACTGTTCTGAAAGTTCTGATTTAGAGAGGTTGTAAGTGTATCGTTACAAAAAAAGTGTTTTATGGGTCATTGCGAATCATATTGATTTGATTACTTCTCGTCTCGCTCAAAATGAAAAGGAATGTGGGTGGCTTTCCACTTCTAAACTGGAAAGCAAAAGTTGATGATGATGATGACGCATATTAACCAAAAATATAAATTACAATAAGCAAGACATGACCAAAAACATGCTGGTTGTACACTAGAAGTCAATTGCTAGCAATAAATTGTTTTTAAAAACGGGATAAACGATATAGACCATAAAGTTGAAAAATAGACACGTTTTATTATGCAAGTTACTTTGGTCGTGGGTCCATTAAAACGATAACGATTGACAGTGACGTGAACCATATAACACCAAACGATAAAAATGTTGAGCATGTTGATTATTACAACATTACGTGTAGTTTTTAAAATATAACTGCAAAAATTTAGGAGGAGAGGGAGATGTAAAAAAATGTTGAGAAAAAGGGGCATAAATACATAATCGACACGGCGAGACGAATGGGTATTTTCCTCTTGACATTTAAAAGTGAACATTGAACAAGCATAAAGATCAAAAGTGAGATTTATACATTTTCTCGTTTCAGTTTTGGGAACGAAGCAGTGCTAAGCTAAATGAGAGAAAACAGATGCAAAAATGGTGTTGGTGAACGGTGGATTGGATTTGTATTTTTAGGATTCTCAAAATGCTTAATAGTACATGCATGCAAGTTCAATCTGTGATTGTGATAAACTAAAAGAAATTATGGGCACGAATGTGGCAAAATAAGCCATTTTTCAAGTTTGCCAATTGCTCAACAGCTAGATGACATGGCTTTGACACTTTGGGACAATTAAGTTCAAGATATTTTTAAAGCTTTTCCTAACAGATTGACATGTTTAGACTGCAAAATGCTTGTGAAAAAATAATATGCAACATTTTGTCAACTTTTTTGCTGACTTAGCAACTTCTTTTTTAAATCGTTCATCGTTACAAGTTGTAGTCAGTGAACCATAAAACCATTGCTCTATTGCTCTGAGAAAACGGACGTTTAGGCTTATGTGAAAATGTGAGTCATGAGAGCATAATAATAATGCTTCCGGGAAGAAATTTAGATTAAGAGTATATAAAAAAGTGAAACCCAATTTTTGGTTGACAATTACGTGCACGAATTATGTGTTCGTAAAGTCGAAAAACTATAAATAAATTGAAAATAAATACAGAGCGCATGTACAGGCGACAACCATTTCACTGTCGTTTTTCATGTTGGAATTAAGCCATTTTTATTTTAGAGGAAAGCGGTAATAATGCGTCATGTCGTAGCTTGATTTAATGATGCTTGAAAATTATTTTGAAGTGAGTGTACAGAAGGAAGATTAAATAATTGTCTCAAAACACTTTTGTTTTTCACTGTTTGACAGATTCTTGTCAGAAACTGTGATTTTTTTCTGCTGTGTGAAGAATAGACACGTTGAAAGAGAGATGAGCGGAAAGAAAATCGGCAGATGTGATTTTTTAAAGTCTGTAATGATGTGTACTTAAAAAGCACTCATTTATGGTGACATGCACTGTTCTGTTCGGAAAAGTGTATCAAAGGAAAGTTATATGTTAGGGGCGAAATTTATGCTAATATAATATGATGTCAGACAGTAGACAGCAGCACAGTTGCCTATTTTGTGCGATATGTCTGTGTGTAGCGTTTAGAGAGTGTAAAAATCTCCCCGAAGACCACAAAAAAATCATAATATTTGCTAATGTCTTAAATAAACAGTGGATTGATTTATGGGACACGATCTAAATGATAAATGGTCAATTTTTTCCACAGAAAAGTGTGCATACTTAAGTGTGCGTTGTACTACAGAAACAAGTTAAAGTCCACTTTTTTACGCGGCTCTTTAATAAATGTGGTGCAACAGATAACAAAAGTCGTCATTCCTCCTTCATGTGACTATGCGATGATCAAGATGTGAAAAATGTGCAAATTAAATATGGTGATTATTATCACTACTATTACATGACACGTACGAAAAAAAGACTACTTGCAGCTAAATTACTGTTCTAATGATGGGCTAGTGTAGTGTGTAGGTTTTCTTTTTTAAAATGAGTCAGCAGCAATAATAAAATATGTCTTAATCATTGGCCATTTTACTAATGAAAGTTATTTCTTAATTTTTTTTACAGAATCCGCCACTTAGCCTGACAAAAAGTCAACCGATAGTGTCCACCGGTATCGGCAACGTTGTGGGCGGAGGGGGTGGTCGCTTTTCAGCCCGTGCTTCCATCAGGTCATGGGGCAGAGCCAATTTGAATGGAAGCATGATGGAGACCAAAGAAAATGGAATTGTTCCCTTCCTCCAGCAAGCTCTCGCAATACGGTAAGCCCATAACAGATATAAATGAAAGACAATGATGCACACTAGATATATTATATGTTTGAAGGCTAATGAAGCAATTTTATACAAAAACAACATAATTATATCAAGCCTAATTATCCCTTATAACCATCGTCTTTGTTCAAACTTTCCACTAATCATAATTAGCGTTTGAGTAGTTTGAGGTTTTCTCATTAATATACGCACAAACAAAGACTTTGATGAAAACAATACCTTATTTGGGACAGTTTTAGAGTTTTTGGTAGATTTTCTCTAGGGCACAATTAGGTGTACAATGCCAAGAAAATCTTCCACTGGCCAAAGCAGGAAAGAATGGCAATTTTATATGCTCACTTCACTTCTCATTACCGTAATTTAATTAAGTTTTGCCCGCTTGCCGTGTGTACGTACGTGCAAATGTGCGTTCTTGTGTTTTATCAGCCCAACTTGGAATTTTTATGAATGACCAGAGTACCAGGCAGGGCTAGGGCTAGGCCGAAAAAAATCTAAAAAAGAATGAATGAGATTTTTTCTGTAAATTAAAAAACCACTTCATTTGAACCTTGCTTTTGATGTCAAGCCTTTTGTTTAACTAGAGAGGACCACCAAGACACAAGACGAGCAACAGATTCATTTTGTGCATTTTTCTTTGCTAATGAGTATTTTAGCTATTATTACAACTACTTGAAACTACCACTATCAGCAGCAGGTGTACATATTTTCTCATTATTCATTATCATTGTCCAACCAAATCACAATCAACCTGTTCAACATTGCCATCTCATGTTTCTCTGAATTTCTTCCTTTCCTTGTACCTTCCATAATGTCCTTCGCCTTTTTTATGTCACAGTTATCATTTTTCCAATATTCCTCATCATATCCTAATCAGCGTCACATCACCCATCCCTTCTTCTATCCATCTTTCCACTTCAACCCATACAGCTGCTAATACTTGTGTATTTTTTTGCTCATTAACTTGCTAACCACCACACTTACTTTGTTCATCGTGCGAATAATATTATCATTATCATGCCACTTTTCCCCTATCATCTTGTACACATGCTTATTTGCTTATTCAGCTTCAAAAAATTTTCTTCAAGAAGTCCTTCTTCTTGTTCTTCTCATCATCTTTTTCTAGTGTCATCGCATCTTGTTGTTCGTGTCATGATAATATTTTTCGAAAAAATGTTGCTGCTGAACAAGTATACTTGAGTAGTATAGTATAACAAGCAGAGGCTATATAGCCACCAAAGTTTTTAAGCTTACACAATAACAACAAGGCAACATCATCACAAGAGGAAAATGTCCTTTACCCATTTAAGGAGTCTTTTACCTCTCCTATTATTAAAAAGCAATATATATTATCCTTTTTTATTTTCCTTTGGACTCGGTGACTAACTTGACTAGTGCTCCTGTTGTGGCACATTCTTTATGGCTTTTTAAAATCATCTTCTCCTTAACTGGTCGTTGTTCTTTCTTCAGCGTTTTATAATCATAATATGCATATACCTACCTACTCTTGAAAATATTTTCTTTTGTTCTTCATGTTTAGCTCGTTCATTATTATTACCAGAGTACTAATAGTGGCAGTTTTTTTTAAAAGTAGAAATGGATGGATGAGTGAAGCAGCAGCAGCAACAGTAACCTTTTTTATGAAACAGTAAAGCTTACTCATCTGAAAAAAGTGAATGAGCGTGTTATATGCAAAATAGCGGCAAAGGTCCGAATATAGAAGATGAGCGCAAATAAAATATTCTGTTTTTTTACCTGTGTGTGTAATAATACTTTTGCTGCGGACAATTTTACAAGATGCTAATGTAGCATATTTTATGGACACTTTACATGATCATCTTGACGATGGTGTAATAGTTGTTTTTGTCATGTGGAGTAATAAGTACCTAAAGACAAGAATAAATTTTCTGAGAAGACTTAAAAACAAGAGGCGACGGGTACACACACGCGCAAAACGATGAACTGGGCTCTGCTTTTGAAGTTCTAGAGCTAAAAAATAGATAGTGGTTTTTCTTTGAGATATTTCAGTTTACATTCATATTATGCGTCATTCGCCCATCTTTGTTGTGTTTTATGTCTGCTAGCCTTACTCAAAAACTATCGCGCTGGTTCTCTGGCTGGTTGTTTGTCTACATTTACAAAATATGCGGATATTATTGTTATAGCTTGTAAAATAACAAATATTACTGGTCTTTTCTTCTTATTCTTCTGCTTGCCAGCCTTGGATGATAAAAGGAATATATAATGTGCAGCCAAAATAATGTGGTCTATCTTAGTCTCTGGCTTTTGCTTTGGCTATGAGTTATTCTTGGAATAGTATTCTGGCTTTGTCTCTCTCGAGGTTTTTTTATGTATGCATTTTATGTAACGATGATGATGGGGAGGTCCCCCACAGAGACGCTTTTCTTGTGTGCTAATGGTTCATAACTCTTGTAATAGCAATGAACATCTTCGTATGCAAACTCATCTTCATTTTTTTATATTGCCTGAAGAGAGAGAGCATGATGGGAAGATGCTACAAAAATAATTATTGACAAGTCAAACACAATTCATGACATCTCCATGTAATAAAACGGCAAAGGGTTATTTTTATGAATTGTGTGTGTGCATTGTCCGTGTTCCTTGTGATTACTGTAGTACATTACAACACAGGACCTTGAAATGTGATAGACGTGCATGATGCAATGGCAGAAGACTTCAGGATTTTGCTAGTGGCAATGTTACCAATTTTAAGGAAGGAGACAAATGAGAATTGTGCTTAATACATAGTTTAAACTAAGCGTTAGATTTACGCTGGGGAATAGTGACAAAAACTAGACTGGATTATAAATCTTCTGGTGCAAATTACCTCAGAATTGGTTAGAAATGCTACATGTAGGGAAAATACAAAACCGAAATATAGAGTGTACGTTGTATATGCATAATGCACTCTATTTGCTTCGAAATAAAGTATACAAATGATCAAAGCAATTTGTAGATTCTTGTCTTGGTGCTCTAAAATTTGTGCACACTCATTCATGAGAAATGTCCAGTCCAGAAAAGATAAATGCCTGTGGCTACTTACTGACTGACGGCGGATGTAGATGATCTCACACGGACATGTCAGGCTGCCAGACACACCAACAAACAACACTCCATGCAACAAAGTTATGTGGGATTTAGATTAGCATAGGATAATCATAATCATATAACAGCCTTGCTAGGTACTTTTCTCCAAGTTGCGGCCCGGTACATTATGGCAAACACACATTATATATACCAAGCCCGACGATGATTAATGTGGAGTGTGGAGCTATCCTTTTTTCTGTGTAAATGGAATTTGTTAGATGTTATTATTCTGTTCTGTCTGGTGAAAAAATACATTAAGATGACCTTGACCAAAGTCAAATTTAATGAAGAGTGAACATTTCTGAATGAACTTAATGAGAGTAGAGAGAACTAGGCAAAGAAAAGAACTAATTTTGTTGGAAAATCTTGCTCTGCGGTTATTATTCACACTTATTTTTCTGACATTGTTGTTTTATGTTTCGTTTTAGGTACCGCGAGATGCTGGACACCTACCTGGACTCTCCCTCTTGGTACCGTCAACACATGGGTACCACAGAGCTGGATGAAGTGACCCCAGTCGTTTTTCAAATCCTCCCCAGTGAAAAACCTTCCAGTATTTATGGCACAAATAGCAGTGCAAACAATGGCGTTGGTGGCGGAGCCTCCACCGCTGCAGCGATGGCACGTAAACGATCACTTTTAATGATGTCTTCAACCGGTTCTATTGACAGTCGACGGGGACCTCAATGGTCGTCCTCACATCTTCCTCAACATCACCAGTTTCAACACCAACAACCTGACAACCTTCGCCCAATACTTCCCCATCAGATATTTTCCAAAACGGTAAATGCATAAAAGTTTTTTTGCCATTTTTTCTGCAAAAAATAATGACTTTGGGATAAGTTATCATGCCCATGTCGCCTATGCTCAGGTTTTAGACAGAAGCTTTTTATTTAGGATCACCTACAGTTAAACAAACTGCTTGCGTTTTATGTTCCTTTTCTCTTTGATAAAAAATATTTAATGCCAAATCCGTGTTTTTGATTTGATTTAAGTGAGGTATTATGTAGGTTGTCATTTATTATTAATGCTCAACAAGCAGCGACCTCAAACTACTTACGCATAAGCCTCTCCTGTGGGCACAATTGACAATAGGAAAACCTTGTACTTGTACACCCCAGCTGCAGCAAACAGCAGTAATTCTACTTTTCTTATCATGAAAAACGAGCAAAAAATATTTAGCTTCACTTTTCAGTATTTTTCACTACTCCCTTGCCATTTTCTCTCACGAGTGTATGCAGTGTGCACTGTACTACAAAAGGCTGCTTTTGTTTCGAATTTACATCCAATTTATCCATGCCCATGTCTAGATTTGAAGGTTGCTTCATTTAATAAGAAGTTGTTTTTTAAAATGTTTAAAAAGAATGGATAATGGATGCCATGTGTGTGCAATACGTGGGGTGATGTACCGTATCAAAAATAGTTGAGCCTGTCTAGAGAAACTGTGTGAAATTACACGGGCGCATATAAAAACATCCTTTTTACTCAAGGTTGATCACAAGCTTCTGTTCTTTCTTTAAAGCTTCAAATTAGTCAAAAGGAAAGCATACACACAAAAAAAATCAAGTTTTGTGACCGAACAAACAAACCAACTATTTACGAATCAAACTCAAGCTCGTCATCATCATCATCATCAGCTACAATAATAATCACTCATAAAGCTCGCATCGCTTACTCAGAAAAGTTGCTAGTCAAATGATCATGCGTTAGTAATGCAATCTCTCTGCTTTGTTTACAATTGGCAACAATGCAGTCAAGATGAATGTGTCGTGTATGTATACGAATTAATAATAACAAATTATTTCGGTTATAAACCTACTTTCTTTTCTGAACACAAAAAATCGCTAATCACAAAAATACCGTACCTACTTCATCCTGTTGTGCGCGTCAAAATCCTCTGACGCGGTGTGTATAAAAAACCAAGCCCGGTCGAATAAAATAATAGACTTGGTAATAATGATAATGACAATGATATATTCGGGCTCAATAACAATAGACTTCTGTGAGTTGGGCTTGTGTACTGCGGTTTGTGCAGAAATAGATTTGTTTACCGTTCCTTGCCAATGATCTTTGTGGAGGAGTGGTGGTGGTGGATAATTCTCTATAGGTTGACGTTACTCTTTCAAGTTCAAGATAAGAAGGAAAAGATGCCTGAGCCACATCACAAGAGAATATTATAATCCATTCATAAAATAATTTTCATTCGCTTGTCTCCTTTTCAAGTACACAAGTACGTACATCGTGGTTTTTGTCTTGTTGTGGTCACCTCACCATGATGATAATGATGAGGATGATGATGAGAATGTGAGGTGGAGAAAGAAAAAAAGCGCATCAGCTTTGCCCTATACCTCTGGTTTTTACATTCTTCCTTATCTCGTCATAATGATCATCATTTTCATCATGATCCTCCGCCTTCTTAATGCACAATTCAGGTATTATTAGACATGAACACGGTAACTTTTACCAGTTTACAGGTGTAGTCCTTGCAGCTTTTGGAGAAATGCTATAATAATGGTTAGTTAGGAAGATGAATCCACACGCGAATATAGTATTATTAATTTGAAAAATATGTAGGTAGACCTGTCGGTTGTGTGTGTGATGATAGTGCTTAGTTTGCATTATGTAGGCACTTTACTTCTTCTTTTGAGAGAAAGGATAAAAATCGGTAAAGTTTTTTTTTCTCTCAACAAAATGCACTTGATGTTGCTGTGTTCTCTGATCATTCTTGTAATCTTGTGCAACCAAATTTTTCCGCAGAGAAGATCATTATGCTTTTTAGTGGTTCCACTACCACATATTTTGCTGCTTGTTTTGTGCATAAATGGCTGGCAGCCATTCATGAAAATTGTACTTTTGGGCTTTATTGCATTAGCGTTATTATTACGATGATCTTGGTGGACCACGACAGAGTGAATGATCATGATCAACATTTATGATTGTACACACACATCACATTCCACTCAAGTGTGTAGGTTATGCTAACTATTATTAACCAACAAAACAACAGCCCCTTTCTGAGCCCAGTTAACTACTATAGTCCGCACTTGTACTAGTGCTTCTGCAACAATAAACTACAAAAACAGCCCCATCTCCTCTGGTGATGCATGAAAAATATAAAATGAAACTTGGTAAACAATGGACACAGTAGTAACAGTAAGTTATAGGAAAAAGCGAAGAAGGATCATCAGAGGGAGGATATGATATGATCATGTAGTTATCATGCAAACTGGCTCAGCACGGTTTTGCCGATTGGCAACAGCAGCAGGTACAACAGAAGCAAGTGGTTTTTATTGTCATGCAATGAAAATGAAATGTGTGTACTCTACAGATTCTCTGAGATTTTTACTGCAAATATGCAAATGAGAATAGGAGCAAGCAGCAAGAGCAACACCGGAATTAAATGGACGCATGTACAAAGTACGCAGCCAATTGTTGTTGTTGTTGGTCTTTTTTCTGAAATGATTTACAGTTGAAGTGTGTTATATGGGTATATTGGTAGATGGATTTCACTGAGTTTCATATTCTAGTAATATGTAACGTTTTGAACCAAAAACTATTAAAAATACTTATCTACCTGTCCTGCCGTTATTCCACCACCACCGAGCTCACATTTACAAAAGTTGATGGTGCGTGCAAATGCGGACTACCTGCATGAATGAATTGTTGTGAGGATGCCAGAGAGCTTTACATTTTTTTTCTTCAAACGTTTCGCCATTGTGCAAATTGTGCATATAGAAAGGAGATCTTTGAAATTAGTGACAGAATTTGGCATTGGCCAAAGCAATAATGGTTAAATAGTTAGCCTATTTTAAGACATCTTACGAATTCGACATTAGAGAATGTTCTTGTTGAAATGTGTATGCCTGCGTGTTAATTTAATGTTCAAAAACGGTCTTTCTAAATTCGGCGCGTATATAGTATTGCTTTAATAATAGTAATAGTAATGAGCAATGATGATGATAAATAATTTTTTACACTGTGTGCATATTATATGCGCAAATTGAGAAGATGAAGAGAGAGAAAAAATGAGAGCCTGAAGGGAAGTCGTGCACGCACATCTTTTTAATACATCCTTCACGCTTAATTTTGCATATTTGCGTAATGCACGCCAACAGCGTATATAGTAGTAGAGTAGAGCCAAAAGTAAAAGAAAATTGTACATTGCTGCAAAGCATCTTAATTTCCACAACAAAGGAGGCTGACTGACTTTGGCTTGACTGACATTTTATTTGTGAAAGGTACATGAGCCAAGGTAACATTAGCGGCCATTGTGTCAAAAAAAGAATTGAGATGTGAAACGTTCATCCGCAATTGCCAACCGACCGACACAAACTTGACCGGTGGTGCGGTGGTCCGTTTGGATGATACGGCACAAAATTTTATGGCGTTTCCGTGTCGGAGAAAAATATGCACACACACAATCAAAGAGAGAAAATGAAGAACTTCATTTGCAAAGGAATGTCAATGAAGATGTTAGGAGAAAAGTGTTTAAAGAGACTTGGCAAAAAGAAGCCGATTCACAAAAATGTTTAAATGCCAATTGCTAAATAAACCGATCAATGGGTAGTGTCCCAGCGGGACCCCAACTTTGAATTGAACATTTCAAACTAACGTCTTTATATACTGGTACATGCATGCAGCTAAATAAAATGCTATTTATTTGCTAATTTTTATTAAAAATGAGAAAAAAAATGAAAATAAAAAATGCATACTATTGGGAGAATATTGTGCAGAGCTTTAGCATGACTTTGGCATGATTTTTTGTTGGCCATTGGCAAAAACATTGAAAATTTAATGGCTTATTGTGGAGATAAGCCATTGATCATTGTCGGGCGAATGATGATTGAATGAAGAGAAACAACTCGTTTTGCTGAGATTTCATCACTTAATTGTTTGAGGGAATGAAAAATAGATAAATAAATCCTGCAGCAAACAGAACGGTGTATTCAAACTCAAACACAGTACCAAGTACAAATTAAAAACGGAAAATTGGTAGGAAATCTGGTGGTGGGATAGGGTGAACAGGTGAGGTGAGGTTCACATTCTGACGTTATTGTTATTATTTTTATGATTATTACAATTTAATAATAATTCGTAAAGATGAAGGAAGCCAGTCAGCCAGCCAGCTCGGGCCACAGTGTAACACCGACTGACCAAAGATAACTGATGATTATTGTGACGACAGCATAACAGACAGACACAAAAGCAGGTTTTTTTCTCTTTTCTTCATAGTTTGGTCATCAATGGCATGATGATAGTATGTAGGCATTAGGCATATTATATACTGTAAGTAATTGCCAATTGTTGAAGAGAAAGAAACATTTTTTGAATTTAAAGAAATGGCTAATAGTTTTTCTGACTTCTTGTGCAAATCAAGCCTGTTTGTTGTTCATTTTTTGGTGGAGTCGGCGTAAAAAAGAAAGCACAAGAAAGAAAAATAAGCCACGCCAAACAGTAAAACCAGCATTAACAAAAAGGCTACGACAAGGGTTAAATAGACAGATAGCCAAGTTGAATAGTCAATAGTATTATGGGCACACGTACAAGTACATAGATTATTAAGACAACGGCACAATGGCAATTGTTGTGTAAATGTAATAGAATTTTTTGTTTGGGTTGGGCTCTCCTTATTATCTCACCGGTCAGTCAACAGTTTTTTGTCTTCGTGATAAATTTAAAATCTCTCTTGGTGGGTTCTAAGTGAGAACACTGAGAACAGTGCCAGACGGTGCATTGTCGCCGAGTATTATACGAAACCAAAAAGAATTTCATGAGACTATATGAAAAGACAAAAGATTGTTTTGTTCTGATTATGTAACTGTTTGAAACAATCCAATTTATGAAAAAGCTATAATGTTTCCTTCCTTTTCCGACCACTTTACCTTACCTTACTGATGATTATGAATGCTGATAATGCGATGCAATGCTTCTCCGATTACATGCCTGATTTTATTAGAACCAATAATGCGACATACGAATCGTTGGTGTAACTGTAACTGAACTAGGTTTCACTTGTCAAAATATTCAAGATGTTTCATAGTTTTATTTCATGTCATACCCAAAAAACGGTATCTTGTGCGAGAAGAAATTGCTTTCACTTGTCGCTTTTATTTCTAAAGTTTTTTATTGTCTTTCTTGCAGAATGAAGAAGATATCCGGAACAACAACCGTTGTTTTTGGCTGGAAGGTGAATCAGGCAGCGGCAAAACGCTGTTGTGTCTCAAGCTGGTCCAGGAATGGATCGCATACCATTCCTACAGTTATTCCTCCAGCCCACTCAACTCCAGACTTGGAGAGTTTCAAGTGCTGTTTTACGTGCCTTTGCGTGAAGTGCGTGGCGGTAGTCTGGGTCGCTTTCTACTCCGAGAACTAATCCCCAAACGCTCGGTGCTCTCACGTATGAAAGTGGCGAATGTGTGGAAGTGCCTAAATCTTCTTGGAAATTCCATGCTTTTGATTCTAGACGGTCTAGACTCTGTGCAGGATCCGGATTTATTAAAGGAAATTGAAGACTTGTTGAATGGTCACTTATTCCCCCAGAGCCTGGTCCTTGTTACCTCTACAAATTTCAATAGATTCTCCGGTGGCCACAATCCCAGTGATAAACTCTCCAAATCTCCATCCTCCTCCACCATGTCCAAAAGCAGGTTGCCCCTGTTCAACCGAGACAATGATGTCAAACGCTTCCTAGTCCGTGGCATGGACTGGACACAGATCCAGTGTGGAATACGCCGATATTTCAAGGGCAGAAAAAGTGGCAATGAAACCAGAATGAGTGAGATTCTGGGTGAAAGAGAAGAAGTGTGCGGGTTAGCAGCCAACCCCTTCCTGTGTCTTCTTCTGTGCTCCGTGTTTGAGGAAGTGGGTGACATGCCGCCAACAAACGCCGAAATGTACACAGCCCTCGTGAAATCTCTCATTTATCAAAACGGCTTACTGAGAAATGACTCGTCACTAAACACGTCCTCCTCATCTTCCTCCTCTTCATCATCCTCCTCGTCCTCCCATCTCCACAATAGTTATCATCGTCACCACCATAACAATAATGGTTCGTCTCCTTCCACTGCCGGCAAGGATTCATCACTTCCGCAAAAATACCAGAAAATGCTTCAAGATCTGGGAAAGCTTTGCCTTGCCAAGTTAAGCGAGAAACGTGTTGGGTTCACCGAGGCGGAAATAATGGAATATTGTGGAAATCCCAACGAGCTCATAAAATGCGGGATCCTCTCCAAACAAAAGTGGTTCTTCCGCAAAGGGAGCAAGAAAGGAATTCAACACCTGAAACTGTTGCATCCCTCTTTTACCAGCTATTTGGCAGCCTACTACTTGGCAGTCACTGTCAATTATCCGAACATTTTGCGCCGGGAGTTGGAGCTGCTCCCAAGTCTGGATTTACTCCAGGAAACGCACGTACGTTTGCCGAGAGCGTGCTTGTACAGTGGCGCAGACCAGGACAATCCCTTCCTGGTGCTTACCCATTTGATGGAACTGCTCCAGAACAAGTCCGCATCTGTCTTCCTCACCATGAATCTTTTGGACATTTCTGTTAACTATCTCCTGGCACTACTTCGTGCGGCCGGGTTTTATGAGTCAAACATGCGAGCAGTTTGTGGGATTATGAGAAGCTGCAAAAATGTCACGATTAATGTCAGCTCGGAATGGGTGTCCGAGTGGAAGCAAGTGTTGGCCAGTGTACACTGTCCAGTGGAGAATCTAGAGGTTACCCTACGTCCTGGCTACTCTCTCTCGAGATTAACTGAAGGTCTCTGTGTAAATGAGACCATTTCAAGTTTAAAGTTTAGCAGCGTGCCAGGTTCAGATTGGAGCCCCGTGGAGATTAACCAGATTTGCGGCCAGCTGGTTCGATTACTCATCGAAAAGAAGCTCAAGTCACTAGAGATTTGTATGACATGCTTGGAGGACAAGGAGCATTCCAGATTTCAACCGGTTGTGGACGCCCTCTGCTACGCACTTGCCAAGATGATCCCGTTGAAAAAACTGGTCCTTGATATGGATCTTACGTGTTCACAAGTGATTCAGCTAGTGTCCTTTATCAAAGTGCATGACAGTCTGGAGGTGCTTCATGTCCCTCATTTGGGCTGTGGGCCCGATGGATTCCGTGCCATTGCCAATTTGCTAAGATCCAAACCTCTGCTTAGTCTCAGTTTGGCAGGCTCATGGAGATCCAATAGTTTGGAACAGGAAGCCGAGATAATTCTCGAGCCATTCCCCCTTATTGCAGCTCCCAGCTTTATGATGCCCGGTGGAGGTATGAACGGTAACGGGGTTGGAGGAAAGCCCGGTGGATTTAGCAGTTTGCCCCGAGCCGCAAACGGAAGCATAAAAAGCCCATCAATTCGACGCAAAAAGGGTCATCATCACAACAGCGGTAATTGTTCCAATGGCCCAGCCTCTCCCCAAGGCACTAACGGCAGTAGTAGCAACAATAGCAGTGCCGCCAGTCCCTATCATCCCGGCAATGGCCACTTGACAGAAAACGACAAGCGCAACTCGGACTCTGTCCTCTTTCAACGGAATTTCCTTCCTTTGCCCATCTGTGATCGTGAGAATCATGAAGTTGACGGATTTCATGAGATCTTCACTGTGCTCCGTACCCCAGGAATTCCTGCCTCGGCCAACCTGAGAAGTTTAAACTTGTCCAAGTGTGTGATGAACTGGGAGGATGTGATTTGTCTCGGGGAGACCATTAGGAAAACCAACTCGTTGGACTCGCTCCGCATGGAAGGCATGAAGCTTTGTGATGTACTCCCGGTGTTATTAGGTGTTCAAGAGAATCGCTCGCTGAAAATGCTTGACCTCTCTTCCCCTCATGTGGTTATTGGAGATGACGCCCTACAGCTTGCTGCCAATAGTCTCAGCAAAAATACCACTCTAAGACTCCTTTCCCTTCAGGGCTGGACTGTATACATTGAGGTAAGATAAAGAGAAAACTCTCATAAATTACCCCTTTTGTCAGCGTGCCCTTCATTTTACCATTTTCAAAGTCAATAGCATTCAAACTTCAAACAACCGTAACTAAACAGTTTGCGTCATAAACTTTTTTCCATTCTCTTCGGGAAGAAAACAATATTTTTCCAACTCAGCGTGATACAGTCATTCAAAATATATATATACCTATACGTGTTTTTTAACGTGTATTCAATCTTGTTAGCAAGCAATGGAATGCGTGATTGCCCATAAACAAGAATACGACTTGACAGTAATTCTCTAATTTTGTTTTCTTCTTCAAATCCTTTTTCTTCTCTAATAACCTTATAATGAATTATATCTGTAACAGCGCGAGCACTTATTAGTTCTCTAATAAACTTTTACAGAGTGCTTTAATGTACGCAAATGGCCTCAAGTCAAATTTAACTTAAGTGCGATTCAATTAGGTTAATTGAGTGCGATGATACAATCCATCTTTTCTTCTTTTTTCTCTCCGGCTTTATCTGTGCTCGACTGACATAAATCCTGAGGCTGCCTATATATTATTTTCCGTGTTCACTATTACTACTGCTTCTATTCTACAGTGCAATTGTTAAAGAAAATGAAAGAAATTCAGATTTTTCCTTATCATTATACACACATGTGTGTGTGAATTACACCGTATTTTCAACAACAGCAAAAATATGTTACACTGATCATCCCATTCATTCCGAACATTGTATCAGAACACATTTATCTCTTTTTTATATTCCAAACTTTTATTTATTAGCTATCTCCCTTTCTGATCCGCATACCAGAACCAGCCTACTACTACTACCACTTTGGCTCATGTGCTTAAAAACTTGGTAATAAGTCTTTTTTCTTGGAATTAAGTAATGGGTTTCAAGGCAAAAAAACACATCTTGTCTTGAGCGAGGAGAGTGCAAAAGATTTCAATCTGTTTTCCTCTGAATGCACGCACATTAGTATATTGCGAAAATAAGATCTGCTGGTAAAGATTTTTGTTAGTGATTCACGCTTGTGTTATGTGGAATGTTATGTAAATCTCTGCACCAGCTTAGCACAAGACGTGTATAACGAATCTTTATGCAAAAATTTTCTTCTCTCAGTCTCACTGGCTTCCTTTTTTTCTCTACATGTTTTAATAAAAAGTTGGGATTTTGCATACTTTTTCAAAATATACGACGACACATTTCAGACTATAATTCTTTACATATTTTTTATTCCTTCACAAAAAGCTGCTACGCTATCATCGTCATTTGATTGTACATTAGATAATGATATTCATCCGGTAAGTTGATACTACCTTCTCTCTGGCTAAATCATTTGAAAAATGTGTTTCTGTACCATTCCGTGGAAGAGCACGCATATTATTAATTTTTTCCTCTGTCTCACTGCGAGTAAAAAGCTCATTCATTTTATTTCATCGAGCGAGGTAAATACTCGAATATATCACGGGATGATTTTCGTGCACGAGAGAGAGGATTTCGCATGACTAAATTGGTATGAAAAAATGCCAAGTCTGTTGAACAGATTTTGTTCAGTGAATAAAAAGGATTGGATAGAAATGTAATGTTGTGATGTAAGGAATTACATGTGAGTTAGTGTAAAAGGTATTTTTTGCGCGGAGGTGGAAGAGGTTGATGATGAGGTAGATTAGTAGTACAGTGATATATACGAAGGGTGAAAGAGTCGCAGCTTATTTAGCTTGTTTGGATGCAAAAAAAATCTACCTGAGATTATAAAAATAGGCAAAAAGGAGGTTTTTGTGGAATATTGGCTTGGTTTACTTTGAATAATACATTTATGCATGACTGTTACATTAATTCTACTGCGTGGTAGTATTTGTGCGTACAATTGTATAATTCCTGTATAGTTGACTTCATATTACCATATTACATAATACCCTGTCTGCTTAGCATATAAAAAGGGCACACTCACACACACGCATTAATTTGAATGAGTAAATTAAGGAAATGGATTTACTAGGTTGGATTTTGGCTTGTTTGGGAGTATTAAAATGGATTGATGTATTATAATAATACGTTGGCATGAATAAGAGATTTTTAGTTTTGTGTAGAGGATGAATGAAAATGTTGAGGAAATGGCAGCATAGAAAAGAAAAGGAGGGGTTACTTATGCATGCGTTGTGGCAATAAAGCCGGAGACGAAGACGACTCAGGAAGAAAAAAAAGTCAGCAAAGATATTATGAGAATTAGACAAGTATGAGAGAAGGAGTTCTCTCTCTGGCAGTTGAACCAACTGACTTACATTAAGATATTTTTGTTCCAAAAGAAAGACTCAGGAGGAAGCTAAAAAGAGACCGGGAATGAAAGAGGGAGGAAAGAATGTGTTTTATGTGCTAAATATGCACATGTAATTTCCATTCCGTCAAGACACTTTTGGCCTTTTATGAATGGGCTTTATCCAAACATTCATCTTATTCCAAAGGAGGAAGAAGAATAAGAATAGAAGAAAAAAAGAATCTTTGGTGTTTACTGTTCTGTAGTAGCAGAGTAGTTAAGAATAAGTACAAACAATAAAAAGTTAGTGGTTTGGTGATAAGAGGAAGAAAAACAGCCATTTTAGTTGAGAGATAGGCTTATTTTAAAGAAAAATCTTTGTTAGTAGCAAGTAGCACAAATAACGTAGAGCCGCCCAAATGGAATGGCATTTTTATTTGCTAAAAAAGGACGTGCACGGAGAAGATAGTCTTAAAATATATTAGAAAGTGTTGTTTATTGGCTCCTTTTGATAGTACGCAATAATGTGCGTGCGTGGAGGAAACAAGGGCATAAATTTAGTAAATGAAAAAAATCTGCTAAAAACAACAACAGCAATTAAGATTACAACTAACAACTAAGAGAAGAGTGCAGGAGCACAAAAAAGAAAGCAAGAAAAATAGTTTAATTTTTTGTTCTTTTTAAAACTTTAGTAAATAACAGCATGCGCCATGCACCAGTGCAACAGTAAAAATGACGACATCATTAAAGTTATCATCATCACGACACATGAAATGTGATGGCAATGAAGATGCCAAGGCAGATAATGATGATGCTGATGATGGCGCAATGCAAGTTTAGGAAGGAAGTTATGCAAATCAGATAAAATGATTTCACTCATTCTGAAAGAGATGTGTTATCTTTTACTTGTTTACGCGTGAACTTGCCTCTCTCTGCACTGCATCCTCTAAAGTTACACAAAACAATTTGGGCTCAAAAAGTCAAGTTCCTTTTGGTGTCCCACGAGGTTTTAAAATTGTAAACCTGGTAAACTTTAATGTACCTGAGAATGCGATAACAGCCGGGCCATTATTAACCTTAGTAGATTATTGCACAAGCCGGAAAAATGGAGTTAAAAGTCAAACGTTTTCTAATTTTCCAAGTTTGCAATGTAACGACTATATCCTCTCTGCCCTGTCGTAGTATTTTGTCATTTTGTCTCATTTTCTTGTCCTGTTTCTATCCCTATATTCTCTCTAGAGTATTGTACCCATTGCACCACCATCGTCTTCTTTCCATCCTGTTTATTCCGTTTTCTCTTTATACAAAATTTACTTGGTTAAATGAAGAGTTTACTGGGAACACTGTATGCGTAGTAGATACATTCCTTTCTCTGGGAAAGAAAGAGCACACACTTTTTTGTCGCCCTGATGCAATAAATTGGATGAGAATTTATGTGTTTGTATTTCACGTGTGTGTATCTAAATGCGACACGGCTGAGCAGACAAGGAGAAGGAGGAAAAGGCGAGAGAAGAGAAATAATTGGAATGGGAACGCTCACTTGAGTAGAATATATTGTATACCTACCCGACGCGTTGCTTGATTAGCTCATTCATTCTTGTCAAAAAATCCAACTTTACTTCTTGATTTTCAGGCCACTTGCATGCAAAACGCATAGCGCGAGTCGCATCCCAAACAGACTATTCATTTCTTTTAAAAACATGATATACAATGGCAGCAGCACTAACAGCGCATATTACTGTTGTAGAATCGTCGTGGGTTTAATATAAAATTATTAGTGTGCGAGTCAGTTAGGTAGGTGGGGAGACATTCATAAAACATTTAACGAATATTTAGGTAGCAGTAGAGAAATGGGTTTTGTGTGTGTGTGTCTGATCCGGAAATGCATGCACGGCAGCAACAGCAACCTGCTTTTTGAAACTTTAAAGAATTGCCGTACTGTTTCTTTGTGATTTCTTAATATTTATGGTAATACACTCTTTTGAGAGACGTGGTATTCCTCAATTCCTCTCCCTCTCTAAAAACATGTAATAAAGTTATGTATGCATTTTCACTTTATGTGCATTGTGTGGGTTTGTGCGTGCGTGCATTTTCATTGAAGAAAAGAGACAAAAAAGCATTATCATTAAATAAAGAGCGCATTATCATTATTATCATTGCGAGTTGGTGCAGTATTTATGTGCTTTATGTACATAATAAGTAGAATGCATAGGAAAAATTTCCCTTTCTCATGAGGATGATCACCATCATCGTCAAAATTATTTGATGGAGAGTTTCAGACTAACGAAAAGTGTTTAGAGCAAAAGTGTTTCAAATTACTCACTAGGGATAGATACACCGACATGTAGGTAATTTCAGAAGAGGGATTTTCAATGACAATGCATGCGTGTTGTTTTAGAGAATGCCGACAAGTGGAAGAGTTAAGTGGTAAAAATATTTTGATGAATGTATTTATCCCTTCGTTTATTAATATTTTGATAGCTTTTTGGGGAATATCAAGAAGGAAATGGAAATTGTTTTGTGAAGGGATGAAAGTTCCAATAACACAACACGCGCATACACACTCCAACAAGATTAGTATCTTTTTTTCTCTGCGAAAATAAATACATGCAGCAAAAAAATTGACACCTGTCCCCTGGGTAGAACGAAAGATCCCACAGTTTGCGTACTCATTTCATTCATGATTCTGCCCACTAAACGGATATTTATTTTTACGACTGTACTTTTGACTTGTGGTAATAGCTGTGCGTTTTTTTCTCTGGCTTAATCCTTTATTGTAAGCATCTGCCTATAAATAATATATTGTTTTATACTTTTGTGTGAGAGAGTTTTCTGTGACTAACCATTATCATACCAATACCACCTTTTTAATGGTAGGGGAGCACCAAAAGGAAAATTTAGTGGGATTGTAAACAAGTCAACGTGTTACATTCTACACCAATTCACCAAAACGAAAGGAGAAGAAGGAAGCAGTAAAAGACAAAAGTGCACTTGTAAAAATGCATCATCTCATGTGTGTCTCTCTCTGCAAAATGCCAAAAGCCATGCCAGAGAGTGACAGAAACAATAGTTTTTCTTATTCTCACAGTTTGTTCTTTCGCTGCTCTGTAAACAGTACACACTTGCTACATAAATATCAAAGAAAATTTAGTGTAGAGACAGCCAAAGTTGTAATTTAATAGCTGTTGCCGCTTGCAGTTAAGAGTTAAGACGGGCATAGATTATCAGCACACAGACGATAGGAAAAGAAATGGAAAGGAATTCGATTCAAAATTCATGTCGGCAATGCTGCTTCAATATATAACCTACACAGCTGAATATTAGGCGCAGACACAACAATTTTACAATGCACATGGTCAAATAAGAAGAAAGAAAGAAAAGAATGATGCTTTTTGTTCGGAGGAACAAGGCAAGTGATTTGTGTTTTAATGCCAATGCCAAGTCGATACTATTCATTCTTCTGTGCTATGTATACCTGATGCTCTATTCTATAGAGAAAAATTCATTCAATATCTTATGAAGAATAGGAAGAATGCTTAAAAAGCTGGTTTATATACGGGGATATTTTTTGTTTGTATGGGAATCAAAATAATAAAAGAATACGAAATACAGAGAGAGCTTGTGTGTTATGTAAAGAAAGACGAATGCAATGCAGCCCAATTGCAATACAATACGGCAAGCAGCACCAGTCCGCGTCCGCTTTTAAACATTCGTGTTTTACGTGTGGACCATCAGCATCGTCGTACAATTCTTCTTTTTCGAAGTCGATGCCTCATTGAAATTCGACCTGAGTCGTCCTTTTAATTTCTTCTTTCTCGCTCTGTTTGTTCGGTTCTTTTTTCTTTTCTTATTCCTTTGCTCCTTCGTGTTTTCTCCATGAATTGGAATTTCAATTTTGGTCTGTATATCCATCATCCTGTGATCATCGTCAGTAACAGCAGCAGGGCAGCATGATATAACGCGGATGATGTTCATGTTCAGGTCTTCTTGAAAGAAGAAGAAGAAAAAAAGTTGAATGGAAATTTATACTTTTCCGATTCTGCGTGTAGGTATGCATGCATCTATTTGACTAGGCGGATATTATTGATTCAGTGAACTGGAAGTAGGTATTTGTGTTGTGAATGATTGCATGAGAATGATGTTGCTGCTTCTGCCTACACACAAACGAAACTAAAAAACGAACAACTGGGAAGTTTTTATGTGTGTTACGGTTATAATACTTGTAAGCGCATTTGGCCTATATGCATGATAAATACATGCATACATGCACTATTATTGATTGCACTTTTCTCCGCTGTCCTGTTAGATTGATGCTGAGTTGCCCACAAGGTAGAAAAATAATAATACATGTACGTTTGTTATACAAACGAAGCACTCTCAAGAAAGCTCAAACACACGTCATTGTCAGCAAAATCATCATCGGCCACGCCACCACCATCACCCAAAACAAAAAAGGTCAAGTTTCCAAATGTGGTCAAGTCAAATAATCATGATCATCATCCGCATCATCTCATGATAATAGTATAATATCATTGAAAAAAGGGGATGCTGCTGCTGTTGCTGTTGAACCGCTGCTTCATATTCTGATGATGAAAAAAATGAAATGATGATTATTATTATGGGAATGGCTTGACATGACACACCAAGACACTGCTGTGCTGTTACTCTGAAATTCTTTAATCGTTTTTCAATTTCAAGCTCAATCCCGACTTGTTCAAGTTCACCTTTCGAGTACTGCACCAGGTACACGTTTAAGTTGAGAATTTTTATTGTGCATTCTCTAATTCTCTACCGTTGCAATGCATCAGCGCAAGGCAAATAATCGTAAAATAAAACAAGCAATAAGATTGAGGATTTATATTAAAATATTTTTACGATCATTATTCAATGATCAGTTTTTTCTCTGTGTTTGCTTGGGCGAGGACATTATTAATATTAACGATTTGGTGTCAAGTCAATAATGTTTTGGCTTTTTTCTCTGTACGTATGCCTTTCTCACTATGAAATTATCCTTTGGTGATACTCATTCAATACCTGCCAAAAAAGTCATCTCGATTTTTACGCATGTACTTGACGGGTTTTTCCCTTGCTGATTTATTGACGATAAATGACATGGCCAAAAAACTGATAGTCATTTTGAAATCAAAGTTTTTTTATTGCCACCATAATATACTTTGTGCCAACTTGACTGTGAAGAAGATGTAAAGTCAAATATTATTTATGATGAGGACAACAAACAATCTGTATGAGATTGACAGGAGGAGTCGTATAAAAATATGCGCTGTTGCTATTTATTATGGCGAGTAAACATTTTCTGCCAAGTCATCATTTTATTTCCGAAAACTTAGCAGGTAAACAGTAGGGAAGAAAAATGTCTAGACTGTGACTGAGCAAATCTCGCACTCCAGTCAGTAGTGGCAACGTGCAGCACTCGTATTGCGCTGTCTAGAAATCATAGTAATTTCCTTGCTAAATGATTGCAGAGATTGAGTCTCTGATGTGCATGTATCAAGGCTGTATTTTTCTCCACCAACACGATAATGTATCATTTGCAAAGAAACAACTTCTGGCAGATGATAATATGACGGTTTACGATTATGAAGACAAACGTAAACGCTCTCTCTACTTTAAAAACCACTGCTGCCAAACTCTTTTTTCAATGCTGAAAATATTAGAGCAAGACCAAACCAAAGCCAGCAAAGTAATTTGAGTTTTTCGGTTTGCCAACCTCATCACCATACTTATTGTATTGCCGCGCTACTATACTGTGCGGCTTGCTTACTGCTTACATTACTGGAAGGAATTGCATTTTATTCCGTTTTCCTGAGCTGGCAACCACACCAATAAAAGTAAAAATGCAAAGAAGATGAGTCTCCTTATTTTTTGCCAAAGCACATAATTGTGATTGCCGGTTTCTCGGCTTATAAAACGTCTTTTCAAGGAGAAAACTTAAACGGATTCTCAAAATACTGCACAGTGTAGTAATGTACTACGCTGTTGTATTACATGGCAGTCAGACGCTTGCATCCTTTTTTCCTTTATTCAATGATTATTATATTATTATTGTTATTATTTTTATGACTATTATTTTTTCTCCTGGTTTATTCCACCAATGCCACGAAACCATAATGCAAGTTATAAAAAATCGACTTAGTCTATAAACTTGTTTGGTGTGTACTGGTACTGGTGTGCTATCACTCCATGATGCAAAAAGAAAAACTGATTTTTTTCTGGATGGCTGCAAATCTTCAGATTTGTCTGCTGTGGCGCATTATGTGAGCTTTTATGGTCTTTAAATGACATATATGAGGGAGTAAAAAAGTGGAAGGAGAAGCGCACAGTGCGCACATATTCACTCACCGTCATTATCATCATCAACATCATGATGATGCTAACATGTACAATACAGCACAAACCTTCAAATCACATTTTGCTGGTTAGAAAAAAGACAACAGGCCAGCGAAAAATTCCAAGTGGAAAAAGTAAGAAAAAATTAAGCGAAAGCTGCAACTAAGCCAGCAATAATAATTTTTTGTGTATTATTTCGTACATAAAATAACTTGTGCGTGTATTGTGCCTTTTGGTTCCCATACTATTCTCTTTACCTACAAGTACATTTTTACGGTCTTGTGCGGTCTTTCAAATTCACTCATCTTTACAAAATCACATCCTAATGTCCTTTTTTACACATGAATGTGCAGCCGTCTAGAATCTAGTTGTAGTATGTACGCATTATTCTGCCAGAAAATGTCCAAAAAATGAGACAATGAACATTGCAGTTGTTGTATTATTTATTCTCAAGATTTTTTTGCTTTTGAAAAAATGTATGGTCAACTAAAAGAAGGAAGTTGTACTTGTACCTTACTGTTCAAATTCAAATAGAAAGAAAAAAATCCCTGGTATTATTTGTCGAAGACATCATGTTTGCTCATTGTAGTGACCATTAACCATCATCCTGATCATCGGCTCTTTTCTTCTTCTTGTCAAGGCGGCACATCTCCTTGAGTGGTGTGGTGGACGATGGACGGAAGAAACGCCTTGAAATGTACTTCAACGCAAAAGAATTTGAAAGTGTTTTGGAGTAAAAAATAATATATAACTTAACTCTTGAGATGATGCTTACGGACACATGTTAGGTTATATATACGTGTGGTTGTGATGATAGATAATAAGAGTACATCACATGAACAGGTATAAATATTTCTATATGCGTGTGCACTGCAATAGACACACTCATTTCATTTCACGTAAACCAAAACAGTGCTTTTTTCTTGATGAGCCACTCTCCGTCGCACAGGATTTTTTATCCGCATTGCAATATACTTGTTGCTGTGCATTTTATGAGGGCTTTATACTTTGAGCTCTTTTCCAAATAAATCTTACGTGTTCATAATATTCATCGAGAAAAAAGATGTTGTGTTACTGCCTTGAATGTACCATAATGTTCATACCTGTTGTTGTTGTCCTCTTTATACCTATATCATGAGCTGTTATTTTACGAGAAAGGTGCAATGTGATGGGATCCTCCCATTCTATTACGCATACCTAAGAGAACAGCAGTGTATCTCTTCTTCAAATCTTTTTGGCCTGGTGTAATGTTGCTGGTATATATGCTCTTATGATAATTCCAGGCAGTGATAATGACTTTGATGATGTTGATGAGCTTTCGGGATCTTTTCAGTGTTAGTGTTCACTCTGAAAGATACACATCGCTTATTTTGGAGTACATCATCCCATCACTCACTCACTCGCTCACTCACTCCACAAGATTTTAAAGAAAGCATAGCATATTATAGAATAGAAGCAGCGGTAAAATATGTTCAGGTTGGGTTCAAGTATTACAAACTTGAAATGAGCCGGTAATTTCTCCGAGGCATTAGTCAGATTAGATGTAAGTTCGTGTTTTTGAGTGTGTGTGGGTTTTACGCATGATGATGTTACAAGAAAAATCTTGATGCACGCACTATAAGCTAGCTCTGTAATCATTTTGGAGGCATTTGAGCTCAAAAGTGGTTTAATATTTAACATTAACACAATTTCCATTTTGTTAAAGTCATCTCATCATATTCAGCATTATCATCACCAGCTTTTGATTTAATAGATCATTTATGCACAAGATTTGCATGGTTAAAGTTGAACTGTAAGAGTTACAACAACGGCAGCACCGAAAGATTTTGCTGGCTCGTTGCTTTTGCCACGATGATAAGTGTGCATTTCTAAAGATGATCATCGTCATTTGTCTTCCCTGAGCGTGTAGTCAACGTAGTGTCTTTTTTGAAATGGTTCCTCGCTGGAGGCTCTTTGAAAACAGCACACTAAACTGTTATGGAAGACTTGCTTTGGTATGCATTTTCATGGTGCGCTGCGCGCATTCCGTAACGTCATGACATGATTCAAAAGAGCCAAGGCACAAGGAAAAGGCTAGTCTTATTGCTTATTATTGTCATCTTTTAAGGCATTTAGTACATTCAACATTCCTTTTATACCTTTTGAATGACTTGCTTGTTTGTACCCGGGGGCCGATTTTTTTGCTCTTCTTTATGCTAATAATGGATACACACAACCCTGTGTGGTAAAATGTATGATGAGTGCCGTGTTACTGGTTGTATGTGTACCTAAACTAAACTGGACATGGCCATTTTTCGCATTTTCAGATGAACGGACTCAGTTTTGTTGTCATCACCGTATAATCAGATGAAAAGGACGAGCATGATGATGATGATTATGATTATACTATTACATTTTTACGATTGCTAAAGAAAGTTATGAATAAGCCATGAAATGAACAGCGGGGGAGAGAAAAAAATCTTTTCAAAATTGAACAGTCATTCGTTGTAATAAAAATGGGAAATCAACTTGCGTATGAAAAGTAGTAAACTTTTTTTGCCTTAAATTTTCTGAGAAGAAAGAAGACGGGTTGATTGTTGCGTAAAAAGGTTCATAAAAAGGGATATATGAGATTGTTGTTATTACACATAAAATATATTATGGAAGCATTCACGCAAAACTGTCTGAAAAAGTTTGGTAGAATATAAAGGATATGAAAATATTTTCACTTCACAGCTATTCATGAACAATCCCAGACAAATTTCGCAACCTTCAACTGCTATCTTTTATTCTTTTAAAATTCAATATTATTGTTGCCTATTCAAAAGAACATTTCTCGTAAAACTTTTACTTGAGTGATTGTGCAATATCCGCTGCTACTGTTGCATTTGATATTCAAAAGTCAAAAGTACGCTTTCAGTCTAAAAGTCAAGAAGCCAGTTCTGGTTGAAATATGAGAGATTGCCAAAAGCTTACCTATTTCATGGAGGGTGCTCATTACAAAATAAACCAAACATTGGACAGAATAATATTAAAACTATTTTATTATTTTAGAAAGAATGCTTTTGCTTTAGAAAATTATATGCTAAACTGGGGTCTGTTTCACCGAAATTTTTCATTGCTTCATTATCATTGTCTCATTATATTTTGTATTTACGATACGTACAAAAATTAGAGATGCTTAATGATAATGAGCAATGAGCCGCGCTGGTGAACCAGACCCCTGGTAGATTTGTATTCGAGTTTTAATATAACATACAACATATTTTACACAAATATTTTGCTGACATTTGGTGTGTTTAGCTTGAAGCCTTGCGATGTTGGTTGGTTGGTAAACTATGCTGAAAACAAACAAACTGAAAGAGCCCTGGAAAAGCTGATGAAAATGAATGGACTGGATTTCAATAGATATTCATTTATTCGCTGGAAAAATCAAGAATTTTGCTTGTTCATTTGAAACATGATGAAGCGACTAAGGAAATAACTAATTTTTAGCTATAATGAAAATACACGAGCCAGCGAATCAGTCTAGTGGCAGTGGCACCCACTTAGTTTTCTTTTTGAGCCAGAGAACAAGAACATAAAAACTGCTACGCTTCGCGTTTTTTCCCCACTACTCTTTTTATTATTATAAAACTGACTTGTTTCCTAACAAGGTAGTATTCATCAAAATTTCGCATTTATTTTTTTGGTTCATTTCACTCTTGATGAAGTGGCGATGAATCGTAAAAAGGCACAATTTATTTGAATGCTTGTACCGAAAAATGAAGCCCGCTTGTTTGATAATCATCACTACAATATAGTGAGCACACTACACTTAACTACCGAAACATTTTCAATTTTGCTGCCTTCCTTTGTCGGACATGATGAAGTAGCAAGCGCAGCGTTCCGATTTCATTCTGGTATTTGGACTTGAATGTTACCATTGTAGTATTTTGTTGTGTATGTTTTGGAGTTCTAATAACTTGTCAAGAGTTTCGAATTCTGGTTTGCTTTTGGGAGGAAGAAGCAGCGAAGATAACGTGACGCCTGGTAGATTAGTGCCTGCATATCGGGAAATGTGGCTTTGAATCTCCGGTGACTCTAGACTCTACAGAGTCGGCAACAAGTGAAAAAAGGGAGAAATTCCTTTATGCCAAAACATGAAATACGGTTTTATGGTCGACCTGGCGCTAGCCAGCGCGCCGAAGACGACAGCCACCATAAAACCACTAGTGCTCATGCATTGCCGTTTCCTTTCATTTCCTCTGATGACAAATGACCACAAACAGAAGAATGTACAAATACAAAAAGAATTTGTCTGAAAAATTGAGTGAAACTTTTTGGTGCGATGAATCATGAATAGTTTTCAGTTGTGTAATCAAATACCCAAGTGGGGTGCATATGTGTCGGTATGAAGAAAACTAAGCACCGATACATTTCGTCATCATCATATATTATGAATCTCCCAGTACCTAGAAAAAACCTCCCTTTCATTCTAGTTTATGATGTGACTTGTTATTTTAAACTGAAAAAAAAAGCCTGGAAGAATTTTTACTGAATGCAATTTTTTGTTCGATTATTGAGCACGCATGAAAGCTTGGTTGATAATCGTGCTTGAATATTTGCCACATCCGCATTTCATAAGTTCTTTTTTATTGTTTCTTGTTCATCGTGAAGTAAAATGATGATGACAACACGTGCACTATACAATATTGGAATGCGTGTACACACACACACAGGAAACATCAGTTTCAGTTTTCATTTCTCTCCGATTCAGTTTCTTGTTATCTTTTCTACTGTCTTGTCTGGAGGAAGTAAGCCATTTGCAAAGCAGCAATTTTAACAAAATGCTTCCACATTTGTGTGGTTGACTGTACAGCAAATTAATGTGCTTTAATTCTTCTTCTCATTTCATTAGCAAAGCAGAGATTTTTTTTACATTATCATCATTAAATGGCTAATATATTGCGAAAGAAAAGAAACGCCCGTGTGTATTCCAAAGAGCCACGCAATGCAATTCGTTTCTATTTTAGCCAGAGAGATTCATTAAATTCATTTCTATTCCTTACTATTATTATGCCAATTACACTTTTACACTGCTTTCTTAAACTTAAAAGCTCTTGCCTTAATATTTTGGTGTTACAAGTTACAACCACCACCACCGGAAACTGGCGTGAGTGAATGCAAATCTTGTAAAAATACCATCACCGCAATAATTCCTTTTTTCTTTCTCCTTCTGTGACAGAATGATGCATGGATAGTAACACCCATCCTGTAATTCTCGGTGATTAATATTTTTTTCGTTCTCTCAGAAGATTGAGTAGAGTATGAATATTTTTTATTGTAGAAGAAGGAATTTTGATTACAAAGTTTCATGTAAGGAATATTATGGACCTTATAAAAATCCAAACAAAATGGAACTATGGACGCGTTTGCCTTGCTGTTGCATAGTACAAACAGCATACACACAGTCGAGAAAAATGTCAAGTTGAATAACTTTTTAAGGCGTTGTTCTTCCTTCCATTCATTTTCTTGCGTGCGCGTCTTTCGTCGTGGCTTTTTCGCCTAAAAAAACTGGCAAGTAGTAGAATTGAAAACGACATGCGTTTTCTGCGTGCATGAATTGCTCTAAGTGCAATTTATTGTTGGAGAATGTGTATAAGCTGCGTCAATTTCCTCGTGATGGGATGTGATCGCAATATAATGCAATGCTAACAATTTCTCCTGACTGTCTTCTGTAATTTCATTTCATATTATGATCAATATTTCTCAAGCCCAGATAAATGTGTATGTGAGCGAAAAGAAAATTGTGGAAAAGTTGTCTTCGACATAAAAAAATAACGTAAACAGAATCGCATCATCATCACCGAGAATGAGATTGTGATTTTTTGGCATTCCTCAGGATGCGGATGACGGTGATCATTTGAAATTGGGATGTCATTTCATTTCTCTTTTTTCTCTTCTCTTTAAACCGACTCATCATCATCAGCATTTGGCCATCATGAGAAATGAAATGACGATACTGGCATTTTGCAGGAGGATTTTCCCTGTGTGTGAAGATAACGAAGTCTGATGAAGATGAGAGGAGAAAAGAGAAGGGTTGTTGCAATGATGGGGGTATTATGTGGAAATCGTGAGATTGTGGCAAACGAAAGAGAGAGAGAGAGACAAGACAAGTAGACATTGTTGCCAATTGGCAAATAATACAATGCGGTTGTGCTGCTGTGGTGCATAATAGACAGAAAGACAGTCATGTCATTATCATCATCCTCACCGGGAATTAAATGACTCTCTGCATGGAGAAAAAAATTGCTATCAAATTGCATGTACTATGTTCTATTGCAGTATTACAGCTTTGGGTTGGGGCTTTGCACGCTTGAAGCGTTCAGAAAAAAATTAAATGAAAAGGATTGGACAAGTCCATGAATTTCCAATGAGGCTTGTCTTTGCAATCATGATGATAATATAATATTATTATTATGAACACATGAACCAAGGTTTTTTGTCTCTTGCGTTTTATGTGTGTAAGATCACGAGAAAAAGGAGTAATTTTATTTACATTGGAATTTGAAATGACTGTATCATTTTGATATGTTACGACTCGTAATAAAAAATGTATTGCAATTTTATACCAAGGATGATATTTTTTGGTAAAATGAAAGGCTACACGCTGCACGAAACCTGTATAAAATATGAAAAGAAATTAAGAAACTTTTGCATGTAACCGTAATATATGATGAAACTTTATTGTTCTTTTTTTTTCTCTCTAGGAGGAGCGTTCTGTAGACAGTTTGGAAAGTTTATTCCGGTCAACGAACCTTCAAGACTTGGACCTGACAGGGGTGCGAGTGCATATGAGCAATGGAACGGGTTCGGGCACGGGAACGACAAAAAGTCAAAAGTTGAACAGCTCGCTGATCCTTGGCAGTAATGAGCTATCATCAAAGGAGAATAACAGCCCGAACAGTAATGACAGTGGAGACAGTAACAACAAAAAGAAAGGGAGCAACAAAGACTCAAAGGAGAAAAGCTCTATACTGAACCTGGCGTTTGGACCAAAGCGTCTTGCTCCCGAGCTGTCTTTTCTCCGGTTAGGTGGCATGCAGTTGGAACAGAGAAAGCATGCTGTGTGGAAAAGTACAGAGGTGCTTTGCAATATCCTTCCATTGCTCGACAAAAGCAAGTTGACTCACGTTGACATCAGTTTGGACAGAATGACAGCCATGGATGCAGCTCACCCAGCAAGCGGTGGCCAACTCCCGTTGGATGAAAAGGGTGTTGCGAAAATGTTCAAAATTTTGGCCAGCCAAGTGCCCAGACTTCAAAGTTTGGTGATGCAACACTGGAGATTAAAGCTGACTGAGAAGAATGCCAAGGATTTTGCCAAGAGTTTGGCAACGCTGGGAAATCTCTCAGAGATCAATTTGGATCATGCCGCGGTGACGAATGAGAATTCAAAGAGGATTGATCACTTGGTCGTGCAGAGTCTGTTGATTCATTGCAAGGGAGTTAATGAGATCTCGTGGACGAACTTTGATGGTAGTCAGCTAATGCAGTTGGCCAAGGTGGTGAATGATCATCATCAGGGAGGAAGGCTTACTCTGAAGCTGGACGGGATTCCCTTGTCTTCCATTAAGGACTTTGTGGCCTTTGGTAGAAACCTTGCAAATTGTCAAATGGAATATATTGGCAATCACAGTGTTGCTGTTCATCGGACCAAGGACAGAAGCGAACATTTAATTCAAAGACTACGACGCTTTCTTTAAGAAAAACTATTTTAATTTTGTAACAAAACCATCTTTATCACCGTCGACAATCATTGTACTGGTGTTTAACTGTTAATTTGCTAAGTTAATATTTAAAAGTTCAATTTTATATCGTAGTAAAAATACATATTATAGATTTATTCGTTTCTTAATAATGATAATTACCAAACCGAGAATGTGATAATATACTACATATATAAAATAGCGTTCATGTATGTTAATAATGCATATTATATATCTAAACATTAAATCATTAAATTCTACAACTACACTGTATATTAAGTAAGTTTAGACAACAAAGTTGTATACATCTTTTGCATGCAATACTATTAAATACTGAGATACATGATAAACAGATCAAATCTATCACTAGAAACGTTAGTATGTTGGATGAAGTCACCGTTACAGTCGTTCACAGCTTTATCAAATTTGGCCAGTGCCAGTTCCAGTGTGACCACACAGGTTATGTTTAGCCTCGTTTTAATAATTGACCTATACCTGTCACTATCTTAAGGACTATCAATAATTGATAATAATACAAAGCAAAGTGCCTTTGCCAGAGTAATAAAAATATTCTGCGAAAATATACAAATCCTCGTTGTAGTACAATCTTGACATAAGTCTTCTTGTTTTTGTAGAGCGTAATTATCTCACACAAGTACTGCATAAATAAATTGTAGAGATTTAGTACGATATTATATTACGTATAATTCTATTCTAACAAAATAACATTATAGTTGTACTGTAAACATATACAATCAAAAATCTAAATCATAAATAATATTGTTCTTGTATGACAAGCTGAATAGCTATAACTAAAAAGATTTAAAAAATAAAAACGTTATTTGTTATTTCGTACAAAAATATTCCCGTCTTTTTATATACCTGCATGGAAATCGTTAATCAGATCACTTTAATTTGTACACGTATGTTTTTGAGTGTGTTTTTTCTTTTCATCTGTACACAAATTCAAAGGAGAGAGCACCCATTAGTACTGGAAGAAGCAGTAGAGTCACTTTCATATTCTGAGTTATTCGATAATGATGCCTCTAACTCTGACGGTAGTTCATTTTCACTCTCTTCCTCATTCCTGGGCGCTTCATCGTCGGTAGTATGTTGAGAAGATGCAACACTAACCGCAACCGATTCCGGTTCATCGGTTGTAACGCTTTGCATAAATTGCTCAATGAAATTATCGGACCAGTCGTTTAATGAAGGATCCAGTGAAAGTAATGCGTAGCGCTCTATCCCAGTTACCTGTGGAAAAATATGTTACCTATAAATATGTTCCAACAAACACAACAGTGCATATTCAATTGATATATTCAAATGCTTACAACGGATAAAAGCTGCGTGTACTGATCCTTTAATCGTTGCAAATCCAATGTTGACTGAAAACAAAAAAAAATTACATTAGTTTTCAAAATATCATTTAAATTAGTTTCTTAACTTCAAAAATTCACCTTATCACTGGAAACTTCCTCAGAAAATTCATTTATTTCTGCCTCTGCTTCCTTCTTGGCAGCCTTTGCAGCTCTTCGATCGTCGATATCATCTTCCACAGCTGCCAGTGCACTTTCCAGTGCATCCTTTGTTAACACTTCCGTGCTTTCCAAAGGTTTTTCACCACTAGTACCAGCTTGGTCCGACCCAGGTAGATTGAACAGTTGACGAAACGTGTCCTAAAACAGAAAAGTATAAGCCTCATTTAAACTTTACTGGATTATTTTTTATATAAAGCAAAACCTAAAATGCTTACCTTCCTGAAGAATTCCATGTTGAATTTTCCTTCTTCAATGGCATGCTCCCCCAATAATCGTTTCTGATTTGATGTTTTCAAGATATTTTCTTCAATTGTATTCTCACTAATCAGCCTGAATACAAGAAAAGTTGCAAAATGTAAACTTGAAGTTTTCCACCCAAACAAGTATGATATCATGTATTTCCTCCCTGGTATGTTTTTGCATAAATTAACTTCATAGTTCATACATACCTGTAAATGTGAACATCACGTGTCTGTCCTATTCGATGACAACGATCCTGTGCTTGGGCATCAATGGTAGGATTCCAATCAGAATCATAAAAAATCACAGTATCAGCCCCTGTCAAATTAATGCCCAACCCTCCCGCTCTGGTCGACAACAGAAAGCAAAAAATCTTTGGGTCCTTGTTAAATCTTTCCACTAATAGCTGCCGTTGCTCAATCTTGGTTCCTCCGTCCATTCTCAAGTAGATGTGTCCATGATAATTGAAAAATGCTTCCAAAATATCTAGCATTTTTGACATTTGGGTAAAAAGCAGCACTCTGTGACCTCCTCTTTTAAGATCACGTAGCAATCCATTTAGCACTTGTAACTTTCCACAATCATATTCCACAAGTCGTGGATCTGGAAATAATGTTGCCAGTCTGGAAGCGGTCGGATGTAGAATTGAGAATCTCTTTGATAGCTGCTTTTTTAGTTGCTCGCGGTTAATTACAGAACGATACTGAAGTGCCGCTGTAGCAGGCGTGTAAATTTTAGCCTCAAGACAAGTATTAATACAAACTGGTGAAATGCAAAATACAAAATCCAAATGAATTGACGACAGATGCCCTTCCACTGTTTTAACTAGATGTTTTAGAGCCTCCGTAATCCTCCACTTGAAAAACGGGTGATGAATTAATCTAGGATTTGCTGTACGGATGTTTTGTAGCAACATGATTTGGGCATATCCGTCTCCGTTTCCAAATCCCGTACTAACGGAACTTTCAAGAGCTTTAAATTTTGCATTCCGTGGGTCTCCATCCTCCGTCCATTGTATCCTCATAGATGGCCACGTTCCAATTAAAGTACAGGAATTGAGAAGGGATTCGTCAAGCAAGTAGCAAGTCTGATAACGACGGCGATTTGATTGATACAAAATCAAAGCACAATTTTGTCGATCTTTCACTCTCTTTGCTTCAACCTTAGTCTATAATTGTTTAAAATGCAAATTAAAATCCAGCTAGAATGAATTATAAGTGCAGAGTATAAGAAATAAAAATCCTTTTACCAAAAGCATTTGACTAGGGTCAGTCATGAAATACTCATCCACGTCAATGTTATAGTAAAAGTCATCCTCAGCAATCGAATCATAGTCGCTGTGAGTATTTACACTTTCAGCATCACCGCTCGTCACAGTGTCTTGTGTGCCACTACTACTAAATATTGAATCATACTGAGAGAGAGAAGATTGAGAATTTGACATTTCTATTGTGCCGGCATCATCGTCATAGCTTGGTTCCTCATCATTAGTATCCTGTAAACCGCGATTTCAAAAAAATACCATTAAGTAAAAAGGTAATTTCCACTTCCACTGAAAATAACTTTTAAAAACGTTACAGCAGGTGCGTCCTCAACAGGGTACTTGAGTATTCTGAATTTGCCTTCATAAGGAATCCACAATACCGGAACGCTCGGTCGAGGCATTTCCCATTCTTCATGTATCAGATTTATTACGGGCTCTAACGTGTTTCGGTCAGTTGCATGCCGCGATGGAAGAAGAGGTTCATACAACATCTCCAGTGCATCTTTCGCCTTCAATTCCATGGTCTTTCTTCCGCAAAATCTGGTGTTCATTAACTCGTCAAACTAAAGTGTAACAGGGACAAAACACATAAAACTTTACATTGCTATTAAATAAATTCACAATATTTAAAGAAGAATCGGGGATGGATAAAGGACTCACGTTTATGCGCAACAGATTCAAATCCCAAACACACTTTGGATATGTTGGGGACACAGCATCCATCCTAAATGATGAGATAACAGGACGCGGTTCAAACATGTCCGGATGATTGCAAACTTTGCGAAGTTGCATTAGAACGTTTAGTACATTTAAGAAACTTCCAGAGACGATGGATTTTCTTGTGCTAAACCAAACGAACGTTTTATAATTTCATTAGTTATGAGTACTTTTTCAAATAAATAGAATTTTGGCTCTTTTAGCAGAAACAAGTTTATATTACTCAGATCGTGCCATAAATTCATCATATAAATGACGCTGGCGTTTGGAGAGGCTGCATTTGATGATATGTTCTACTTTCTTTGGCATCTGCTTTTCAACCTCGGCCTTCAAACGGCGTAATAAGAAAGGACGCAGGGTCTAATTTAAAAAAATGAAACATTGTAAATCAGCACAAAAGTGCGAAAAAGCATCAGTCACAAATCAAATACCAAATCACCTTATGAAACTGCTTGACAATAGTTTCGTTGTACTCCCTACTTCCACTGGAAATTTCTGAAATGGGTTTAGAGAACCACTCCCTAAACTCCGAATGAGATTCGAAAACATGAGGCATCAGAAAGTGCAACAATGACCACAACTCCATGAGATTATTTTGCAATGGTGTGCCGGTCAATAGGAGTCTCCTCTGTGTATTAAAATTCAGCAGCACTTGCCATCGCTGTGACTTGAAGTTTTTAATGTTATGAGCCTCGTCCAGGATCATATATTCCCAAGGTCGACGTCTGAAGCAGAGATGGTCCTGAACAGCCAAAGTGTACGAAGTAATGCAAATGTGAAATGCATTAGGAGTGGACCATCCTTGACGTTTTTCCTTTCTGTCCTTGCTGGAGCCAAAGTAAGTAAGAATTTTGAAGCTGGGACACCATCGTAAAAACTCCAATTCCCAGTTCAGCATCAAAGAGCTAGGAACGACAATAAGATGGGGTCCCCAGTTGCCCTTTTCCACTGCTAAGTAGGCTAGCAATGCAATAGTTTGAATAGTTTTCCCAAGACCCATCTCATCCGCCAAAATGCCATTTAGCTTTCTTTCATAGAGTGTTACCAGCCACTCCAGTCCAATGTGCTGATACTCTCGAAGTTCATGACGTAGGAGGAAGGGAACTTTTGTAGTGACCTTGGTTGTTTGTAGGGTATGCCCAGATGGCAGAAAGTTGGCCTCCTCCTCTTTTACCAATTCTGCAATGCCCAGGGTAGTTTCATCCTCAGGGTCAGAGTCGTTTTTGTTGTTATTCTCCAAATCACTATCGCTTTTAACTGTCATTCGTCCAGCGGACCTTGAGCGACTACGTAAAGTATATCGCTCTGTCTCAGGTTCACCCGATTTTAGGCTGCTGTCAACTTTCGGTTTTTTCGATCTTCTTCCTCTTCCTCTTCTTCCGCTTGCTGCCCCTGAAGAACTAGGACCTTGCTTGCCTTTACTTTTCGATGAATTTGAAGAGTCCTCTGGAGTATCATCTATGTCAGCACTATTGATACCAAGATAACCACTGTATTTGGCAACTAGTTGTTCATAAGTGAGATTATTTTCATCCTCCAACTCGTCAAGTTCAGCCTTATAATCCATTCCTTTAGAAAGCTTCTCTTCCTGTGCAATGGTATCCTCCACGTCTGATTCTGACTCTACATCTGGTTTAAAGTCATCATCATTGTCAGCATCCAATTTTCCCTGCGTTTCTAGATTTATGGAAATTTCCTTCGCCAACTCTTCAGACTTGTTTAACACTTGGTTCAGTTTTTCGTCCAGATTTCGCCGTCTAGCAATGTCCCGTATTGCGTGAACTTTAAAGTTTACCAGCTTTCCTGCATTGCTCCAAAACTTCCTTATCATCCTGGACACAAGTTGAGCATTCCTTCGTCTCTGCAATTCCTCCTCCTTGGCAATTCGATTGGACTTTAGCTCCTCCGTCCGGAAATGAGTTTGAATCATTTTGGCACACTGAAAATACACAAACAAAAACACTTTATCCATTTAGTTGACCATCTTAAGTAAATTAACAAATAAAATAGTCCACATTTATTTCCATCTTACCTTCTTGGTCAGTTTCTCCTTGATGATCCTCTCCTCCCCAAAAATCTTGGCCATCCACCGCATTTCCTCCAGGAGGTAATCCCAGTGACATTTTGGCAGTTTAGGAGCCGGTTTCTCATTAAGCTTGGTCCACAAACCGGCTCGCTGCAGCCTCGCAACCCCTTTCAGGACCAACGTTTCACGCTCCAACTCTAGAACCGAATCCATTGTGACGCTGCTGTACTTTGAAAAAAGTTAAAATAATAAATCATTATAAAACCACAACCAAAACGGTATAAATTTAACACAAAAAATATCTTAAAAGCATCTTTAAAATGTCAAACTCTTACCTTTTTAGTCCACTACTAATTCTAGAAATGTGAAGCCTTTGGACATTCCATACCCAAAACGACTAACGACTAAATGGCATAGCCCATCTATCAATTTACAAATTTCCTGCCGGTGTTTCAGTACCTACCTATGTTCCTTCATTGCTTTGATGTATTTTACACTTGACAGTCGCCGAAATGGTGCCACGTCAGCATTCACAAGAAGAAAATACCGAATTGTAACGGAATACGGAAATAAATATAGGATTTATAAGCCAGCGTTTGGAGCTTGAATTGATCACTGTTTCAATCTCAAAAATTGAGAATTTTGGCATTTAATTAAAAAGTTATAAAAGTGCCATCTTAATTTACGTAAATGCCTACCTCTTCGTTTGACTAAACTCTAACCTCGTCATGTCTGACGTGTGACAGGTTTTTGTTACATTGAGCTACATTTCGCGTAACATTTGAATACCCCTTTATTTTGCGCAATCTAAACTTAAAGCTATAAAGAGTTAAAACACCGGTATGCATGGAAGGATAGATAGATAGGAACAATGTACAATGCACAATAGATAAAAAATGATGATAATGACAAATGATAATGGCATGAAAACTTGAACACAGTAACAGTAACGGTTTTCGGGACTGTTTGCACTTTTGGAAACACTTTAACGTGTGCATAGTGTATCAGTGTTTATGTTTGAAAGTAAACAAAAACAAAGCGATGCATTCAACATAAACGGGATGATGACGGGATTGTCAATTTGTTAAGAGTTAAAGATATCAAAGCATAAGTCATGTAAGCGTTCTACAAAAATGTCCAAACGAACATGAACCCAATCTCCACTTCATTTCATTCAAATACTCCATTTCCATGATTTCTGGTAATACATGCCTGTATACAAGACATTCACTTTTAAAAGTTGCAAGTCAAGTGAACGAGCTAGCAATGAACACTCATGTAACCGATGGCTTCCATTCGCTTCCAGTGATGAAGGGTTTAAAGAAAGATGTTATATGAATACGAGATATGAATTTTATGAATATGAATAAGATTCACCGTTATCACAAGCTGTATATTTTACATGGATGCAAATTGCAAGTTGAGTTGTAGGAGGAAGAAGATAAGCCGAGCTTATACTGCTATGCCAGTAGTGCCAGTGCAACTGCTGTCTTAACATTACTTCTACCTTATACTTGTTGTACATGACTAATATCTTGTGACCATGATCTCTTCAACAAGAGTCTAATCAAAACTATAAAATTCATGTGTAGTCTTTATGCAAAATTTGTAAACTGAAAATCATGGAGTTTTAAGTTAGAAAAATGTACACATGTAAAAAAGGCTTACACAGTACACATGTATTTGTTTGCATAAATTGATAAGCTTGATAATGTAACATTTAAAAAATACTTTTTAAATAAGTGAATCGTCATTCTTTTAAAAAGTAAACAGGAATACGGCAATTAATATGAAGCGTACCAGGTGGCATTTATTTCTATTTTCAATTTATAATTTAAATTGCAGCTTACAACAGTTGGTATTTTGTTTATTGTAATGATTTCCTCAAAGATATGATATAATAGAACCCTTCTGAACGCGCTTTCATATTTTTGTAAGACATTCCGCTTCGAAAAATGCATGCCCCAAAAATATGCAACCCTTAACATTCACAGTAGTGATGCATGACAAATGCTCCGGATAAACCGCATGAGAATGAGTCATCTTTGCTGGAGCCAGAACAAATATGCCAAAATGAACGTTGGATAAAAACACGCTAAAATATTTGCAAAAATCGTAAATCTAACGTTTTCTTTGTTCGTTTTCATCCTCACGATTCTTTGTGCTCAAGTTTGCATTTAGCAACTCAGCTTAAAAATACTTAAAATTTAAATGCTCTAATAGTTCATTGCTCGGTACTTCTCTGAATATGCAATATTATGAGCAATTCTACGAAACTTCAATGATTAATTCTTGCTGCTGCTGCTGTTCGCTAGTGACCATCAACTCTACAAATTAAACTTGTTTTTGCTTTCGATTTACTTACAGCTAACCAGCGTCATAACAAGTGCACATAACGAACACACACGACATGCATGATACATGTAAAGATGCAAAGAATATAATATTCACACAAACTACACAGCACAAATCACTCTGACTAGTGGTCGGGTACCTAACATTTATCTCAGCTACTAGTAAATAATATTATCCAAAAACGAAGGCTAACGTTTCAACTCTTTGTTCCAGCAGCTCCAACAACACTAAAAAAGAAAGAAAATTGGATGATGATGCACAAACCTTTGCACATATTTGCATGAACAGTGTTCATTGAACACGCGATCCACAAGTGGTTGCTTTTGCTAACCAAGTTTTATTTGTGGCATGAAACACGATTACACGAGGATCATTCTATTATGTTTTATGTACTTCTCTGTGAGATTTTTTGCAGTTTATGGATTACTAGTGCTAAAGCAAGCAAAGTTGTTCTGCCTCCATTTATAATGCTGTTGGTCTGTCCATAATATTCCATGTCATCTCTAGTCAGTTGGTTAGAGCAAGCTCAAGAAAACTGACTGAAGGATATTTTCCATGTTAATCCTTATCATTAGTTATTTCAACAGATTAAAGCTATACGTAACGTTATGGTTTATGTTTGCACTTGCCAAACAAACAAAGAGTCTTTTAATTCATTAACCAGCATCACCAGCAGAGTTTCATTTTTATTATTTTCTTAAGAGTGTCCATCAGTGTGGAACACAAACACACAGTTTGTCAACAGCGTCGTCAGTAGTAGAGACGCAATAAACATTCGTCTGTGTCACAACGAGACGCTTCAAAAGTCTGTTGCTCACTTTTTATCGGGTCATCGGGTGCATAGCTGATATATTATGTTTCAGTTCTCCAACTGAACTTGGTGTGCCAATACGTGCCTTTTGGGTTTCCAGTGAACAGTTTTTGGTTTTTTTGGCGTTCCAAAAACAAAACTCCATTAATTTTTTGGCTTGCATGCGTGCAGCAACAGCTCAAAAAGCAAGTAGAAATTTTCTGGGAGAGAGAGGATTGACTTTTTACCTTTTGCAGATTTAGACTTTTCAACAGTGCATTATTTCTAAAGACCAAGAATATTGGCTTTATTACGCGATGGCTTTGGAAACGATCTTTGTACAGAAATCTCATTTGCTGCGTCGTCGTCCCAGACTCATTTCGTATGCAGCTTGCATTCTTTTTTCATATTCTTTGTTCTTGGCTGCTACAGAGTCTGTAGTAGCAGCAGAAGATGGAGGAATGTTTCAGCGAACACAACACGGCGTTTTGCATGCCGTTGGCAACACCGCTAGTGGTAGTGCTGTTGATGTCGCTCCGCCAAAACCAGACGGCCATGACGTGACATCGACATCCTTTCACCAGGAAAAGAAGCACCACCAAAATAAACACAAGTCGACGGAGCCTCCAGTGGACCCGAACAAAATCTGGGCAGTACTTGTAGCCGGCTCTAATGGCTTTTACAACTACAGGCATCAGGTTCGGTTTTCGGGGCATTCTTGTCTTTCATTTTATATGTAAGGTTGATAGTAGGTACTACACACATGTAGGTATTTTCACCTTTTTCTCCAATTTCGTTTTATTTGAGCTGTTTGCAATTTTTTCTCACAAAACCGAAAAAACGTTAATTTCCGGTTTGTTCAGAGTTCAGATTCAGAGTGAGCAAATATTTAAAAGTAGTACACGAACGAAAAGGTACACATTTCCATGCTGAATTGGTTGTCGGTTTGCCAATTTTCAGCCTGGGCTCGCAACCATAAAAATCTCTGTGTTTGATGGGTGTACTCAATGCAGACATATTGAAGGTGATACTATTGCGGGCATACAAATACTTGTTTCCTGGAAAAGAGAAACAAAAAGCTACAGGCAGGCATGCCTTTTCTGTTTCTGCTGTGCTGCTTCTGAGAGCAAATAATAATGAAACTTTCTATTTTATTTTCCATTTCCTACAGGCGGATGTTTGTCATGCATATCAAATTTTGATTCGAAATGGAGTGCCTCGTCAACAGATCATAACCATGATGTACGATGATATTGCGCATAGTGAGCAGTAAGTGATGTACATTTTCCTTTTCCGCTTACCTCTGCTTTTTATTGATGCAAGTTTGGCACGTACAACATTTTCCTACAAATTGCTTTTCTATAAATATACGCGCCTACTAAACTGTAACCAAAATACAAATAAGGACTAAGAACACACATCAGACAATTTGTGTGTGGGATATAGTAACCGAATTTTAATCCACTTTCTGCTGGGTACTTAAAGACTGGCATCTATTCCAAGAACTCTTATTGTCCTCATCATGTTTCCCTTTTCACATCATCCTCGAATCCTCGTCATCGATAGTTGTTGTACTATTTTGGCTTGTCTCATTTTACCTCGCTTCATAGTTCAGAAACTGCTTAGCTGTGCGGATCTGTTACATTACAGCAACAGCAGCATCATATTAACTAGTGTGGAAAATTCCAGAGTCCGGAAAGTTTTCAAAGAATGCATTTGAAATGCAATAGGCCGCTGCTGCTATTTGGTCTGAAAACCAATTTAATCAGGTGGATTATACAAGAGGAAAGTTCCGGGAAAAGCTTTTTGCAATTTTCACCTTTCCCTAAATTATCCATTTGGGTTGCTAAAGCCATGCCTGGAGAAAGCATTTTGCGCATCGTGCATAAGCAAATAGATTGGAAAATTTTAAACGTAACACTTTTCGATTTTGTATATAAACTTGTCTATTTTATTTGGAAGTACGCTACATTATCTCTAGTATTAAAATTTTACTATGGGTTGCATTAATGATGATCTCCGCATAGCGAAAGTGGATGCCGAGCTTTTACCAAACACAAAAAAGTTCTTGGAAAACAGTCATTAAATCTAAAGCTTTAAAAGCATACCAATACCAAACCAAGCAAGTCATGTAGGTATTAAGTTGATGAATGTCAATAAATGTGAACGTGTTAAACCTGCAGTTGGAATGGCATGCGAAGGTAATGTGTAGACAAGCAAGGACAATTGACAATTGAATTGAAGTATACACATCCAAAAGTACAAAATGTTGGAATTAGTGGAACGAACTCTGAAAAGTTGTATAACATTTATGTAAGCTTATTGACAATGCCTGTTTCCTCGCTGCTGAGCGCTTCCAATTCTAACTAATTTATTACCTAATCTGCTGGTAACTCTAGACTCTAGAGGGAAAAAAGCTAACAGATGTATACACTCGTTAATAAAATTGCTAATTAAATATAGATATATGCTATAGCCAATGCTCAATTTTATGATTTCCTTTTAATGAATTGTGCATTGCCAAACATTGATTTCCCATCAAGTAAAATATGCTCGGGTGTAACATGCCCATAACATATCACTACAGACTAAACACAAGTATCCCCTAAACATGCCCGATACCACACTAGCCCATAATAATACTTCAGTACAATTTTTATTACCACTACCGCCCTATCAACAGTATTTCTTTCAACAACTTTCTCCCCTCCTTTCTTTCTCTCTGGTCATCTATTCAGTTTGGTCATTTATGTTCCACCTTTTCATTCCCTTGCTTCGTTTTCTCGTCCTTTTTATTTACAGGAAATTTTCTTTTCACAACCGCCACCATCAGTCTATATATCGGCGAGTGACCATAAGACCAATTGCCAATACTATAAGCCCCTTCCTTACTGCCTTCCACCACTACTCACTAGAAACAAACTATCTTAATCCAATTTTCTTTATATATTTTTTCTCCTTTTCCCTCTAACCAACTCAAGCTAACTTACTTTCTTTTTATTCACTTTCTCGTACCATGCAGCCTGTACAGAGTACACGTGCAGCTTAACAAATGCAATATAACCGTAATGTAATGACTTTTACTCTTGTATATCGCCCTCATCTTTCTCCTTTTTTTGTTTTCTTGTAAAGCTCATAAAGTAAGGTGGGATTGGTCGTTAAATGAGTCGTCGAACGACCGGCAATGAGTCTACTACATGCACCGAGTTTTTTCTCCTCTGCTTTTATGTTTATGCTTTTTATACAACATTATGCAATTTTGTGATCCAGATAGCAGCGTGCGGGGTAGGTCTAAAAAACTAATATTTTTTATCTGGAAAGAAGAACAACAGCGGCAGTAGAAGCAACAACACCCCGCTACATTTTTATTATCCCGTTTGAACATTCTACTGGTAAAGTTTTTTAGTTGACTTGACTGCTGCTACTACTGCCGCTGCAATGAACGAAGGTGGTGGTTTGGTTACCCCGAAATTTCCCATTACCTTTTGTCCAACAAGCAATTTCACAATCCAGAGCGCACACACACCACCTCTTACTACTTCTACTACCGTCATACCTTTTTCGGTAATTCGAATAAAAAAACTCCCATTCATTTTCTCCGTTTGGTAGAGTCTCCCCTTCTTCTTTTCATTTCTCCAGACGCGGAGCGTGGTATGTACACACAACCAAGGCACCAGCCAAGTAGTAATGACACCAGCCCCGGAAACATTTCCTCGTCTTTCCTTCTACTTCCACGTTTTTTTTTCTTGGAACAAGTCTTAATGTGTTGCTACTTGATGATGATGATGGGGATGACGGCAGAAAGCACAAGTCTTAGATTGCTTGCAGCGAATTACGGTGGCGTCCTGGCTTACTTTCTCCTTCTTGATTCATTCACTTTTCTAATTCCTCCTGGTGTAGTTGGTTGATATTTTTACTGGCTTCTTTGCCGAGTTACTTTCTTACTTTTTACACGCTTCAATGGGAGGGGGAAATTAAAGAGATAAAATACAAAGTAGCTCATGTGACGACGCGAAGACGATGATGGAGAAAAAAGACGGCACATTGAAAGAATCAATGGAATGATGATCATCTTTTTTAGATGCAATATATGTACTTGTAGGTAATTCCATTATGGAAGTAAAATCTAATATGAAAGTACGCACTACAGTCAACATAGATGATGTCTGCGCTTTTACTTTTTGTAATGGATGATGAACTTGAAACGGATTAAATGGCATTTCTTAAGTAATAGTATATTTGTTCACTTCAACATTCTCACTGAGAAAGGTCATTAGCGTTTTTCTCTAAAAAATTAAATGTTGTTTGCTTCTCTCCAAAAGGAAATGTCATGATGGGGATGCGACCTAAGAGCAAATATTAAAGCCATTCGTGTAAGCAGTAGTGATTACGATTTCCGTATTGACGCAATCTAATTTACCTTTAAGCCGAATGTTACAAGGATTTCAAACGCCAACTTGCGCTTTTTAAGTTGAAAATACAACAGAATATGTTTTCCAAATGCGTTTTTATTACAATCTCTGATTAAATACTACCTTTTAGGCTCACTGTTGACCTAACTAGTAGTAATGTACAGAACACCACAAAAAATAAACCTTTGTCGTCAATATAGCAAAAAAACCCAATGCTAGAATCCTTATTAATTTATTGTAATTTCTCAATCCTGTAAAATTTCTGAAGAACTGACCTGAGGTAAACATGATATGTTACATGTATATTTTTATATCACTTCAATTCGCTTTCTTTTTCCCGTTATTTTAAGGGTCTGCCTCTAATAACCATATTGAAAATCACAAACCATATCTACTTGAGCGTATGTAAAATGGCACAAAGCTTTCATCCTGATTTCCAGACTGCAGGCATCACTCCCCTTTCCCCGTCACGGCACAAAGCACTAATAATAGCATCACTAATGGTTTTGATAGCAGTAATAGTAATAATAACCTTTAGCCCTCTTCACATTACTTTTTTCCCTTAAAGGTTTGATGTTTGATTGCTAATATAATGCTGCACTACAGCTTCTGCTGCTGCTGCTGATACAACCTCTTCGACTCATTCATTGCTTTTCTCATTTGCTCTCTCGGCTTTTACTTCAGGTTTGCATTGCTTCAAAGCAAACCACTCGACTTGATTCAAAAACTTGAGGGCAGAAGACCTTGTGTGCAAAAGAAAATCAGAGTGGAATACTGTATAAAGCATACAGGCAACAGTGGCCACGGTAGTGCTAGTGCTGCTGCTGGTAATAAAAAAGAACGGGGAAAGCACTCGTGTAGTTTTCTTTTACCATTATTATTATCACAAATGATAATGACTACTCTCCACAGTGCTCTTGTTGTACATTATTAGAATTAGAGTAGAATTATGTTGCTTTACTGCTTCAAGCTGCTATTTTTAGAAATACATGCTCACTCATATAAGTACGTTGATATGATATCTGTGTAGTAACGTGTGGGTGTTTTCTTGTGATATCGGCAGAAATCCGACTCCAGGAGTGATCATCAATCGACCCAACGGAACTAATGTGTACAAAGGAGTTGTAATAGACTACAAGGGAGAAGTAAGTCTTCTTTTATCCTTACAGCGTATTTCATGTATGTAGAATGACCTTCTTATTCTCAAGAAAAAGAAGAAAATCAAATTTTCTTTTGCATGGGCACTAACAATATAATAACCACGAAGAAGAAGAAGCGCTACATCCTCATTACTTCAATTTGCTATTTTAGGAAATAAAGCAAAGATTAGAGCATTAGAGAAACCCGGAAAGATTTTTTTGGCTAGAACTAGCATGTGGGTAGCAAAAACCATTTATATTGCATAATTTATGTGTAATACAGTTATGGAGGATATAAATATCCACAATTTTGACTGAATTGCTCAATGAAAGCAGAAGTTTGGAGCCTATAATCGTCAGCCTACGTTCTATCTTGTCATGCAATATTTTTTTTGTGTGAAACTGTGAGACTATGCCGTCGTAATATTTAGTGTTTTGACCGCTGTGCCCGAAACTGTTTGAAAGATTCCTCATAGAAACTATATTCTACTACCTTTCATGATTGATTGTCCTATGATTGGAGTAAAATAACGATAACTGGCTAAAACAACAAAAATAATAAGTGGCAAAAGTTCAAAGAAAATGAAAGCTTGCAGTACGCATCGGTTAATTAATGCCTGCTCCAGCTCTGCATCTGCGTGACACCAGTTTCCTGGTGTATTACTATTTTGATGGCTTCATGCTTCTTTCTTGTTTGCAAGGTACAAAAAAAAAAAGAAAAGACATAAATACTTACAACTTGTAAGTTACAAGTTCTTAGTATATTTAAGCAAAAAATCGAGAAGTGTTTGTTTGAGATTACGTCTGGTGGTTGAAGAGCAAGGGCAAGAGCGCACTTGATAATGTGTCCACTTGGAGAACACGAGTCGAGCGGCTGCGGCTTAATGAGACTTGTTATCGTTGCGTATTGCTTGTAATTCTGTTGTTGTTGTAAGACAAAATTACTGACAACGACAGTAATACCATCCTGACTCCAAGATGAAAGTGAAACATAAGCGTGCACAGCTCTATTTGCTGGACCGTTAAGATTACAGTAGCAGCGAGATGGATGAGTAGTAAAAACAAACTGGCAATATCTGGAAGAACGTACGTGCGCAATATAGTTGATAGTGCAATGACTTGATGTTTCAAAGTACAACTTTACGTATGGCAAAAATTTGCTGTGGAAAAAGTTATGATATTGCCTGTCGCGCTGTGTTGCGTCTGTTGATAGTCTTCTTGTATAGCTTGTAATCTTGACTCTTTTTCTAATTCCTGTAGTTTTATTGAATGCAACGAAGAAGAAAAGAGAGGGGAGTAGCGGTGGGTACATTAAATGCTTGGCTGAGATTGGAGAAGAGGTTGAAATGAAAAAAGTTGAGCAGGAAGAAGACATGGGATATGAGATGTCGAGAAGGGTGAGGGCAAGGTTATAATGTCAATACAGATATTACATTGACTTGATTGTGTTTCTCAAGTATGGAAAACAAAGTTTAGCTACAAACTTTTTATTGAGATTTCATCTTAAAATTCTGGTTGTGAGAAAGGATGGTACGTTTCATGGCTGGTTCTAAAAAGCAGGTGTATCTTTTTCGTGATTTAAAGTTTACACACTGAAGGGATTCAAATTTTGAAGGCTGGTTGTTTTTCCGATGAATCCTTAGTAAAACTTAGATTTCATCCTGCTTTAAAAAACACCAGAAAAAGTTATATTACAGCTAATCGTTTCGGTTTTTATAGGTCAATCTTATTCGCCAACTCAGTTGTCTGTCATTTGTTCCGGGTATACCAAAAACTCTAAAAGCAATTTTTGTACATTAAATTTTCATTAAATTCCCTTCTCCCTTGTCTTCTTGATGTATGAGCTGAATGGAGATTTATGAAAAATAGTAAGGAAGCCGTAAAAATGGCTTGTGTCAGAGAAACTTTTTCGAGATTTAGCCGGAGGATGATGAAAATTAGATGAAACTACTAAACCAGACAAGATGAATGATTACTGACTTAAATGGCTTACTTTCAGACAGAAAGCTTCTGTACTTTGCTGGTGGTGAAACTGGATAATAAAAACAAAGTTGGCCAATATAAAAACATTATATTATGTAGACCAGCAGCACATCTTGATCAAATATTTTTAGCTACACAAAGTACACAACCCCAAAATGATAACCCATATGCTTCTCTCTATTAAAATCTAGTTTTTTCTACTTGCATACATAAACTGAGACACCATTAGTTATTCTCTCAGAGAAAAAGGCTTACATACCTAGTTTTAGTCTATTTAGGCGCAAAAAGCCACTGCTCTGGAAAAATAAATGCACTTTTTCCCCGTTTATCTTTTGCATGTTTTAATAGCTTACGGAAAGGGAGAAAGATGACGTGACAGACTGGAAATATGATAGGATTATGGATGGCTCAACTGACGGGAAGAAGATTGAGTTTATGATTTTTTTTCTTCTTCTTCTTCAGCTCGTCAGAGAAGCTCTCCCTTTCTCTTCACTGACTATATGCACTGCATAACTAGATCATCCTTCTCTTTTCCTCGGTTCTAATCTTTCGTCAAATAAAAAATAAATGGAGACAGATACCTATATATTAACTTCCTATATGAAGAGCATTCTCTTTTATATTATATCGAATTAACATGTGTAATATATGCAGTGTAACTTTTCTACTATATATCCATTTCTCTTTTGAATATAGGATGTCACACCCAAAAATTTCCTAAAGGTTCTCCTCGGTGATCAACAAGGACTCAAAGGGGTTGGCTCGGGCAAAGTTCTCAAAAGGTAAATACACATTACTTACTTTACTTTTTACTTTTCCATCAATTCATTTATCCGCCACTGCCACCACCACTCACTTCCTTTTCGCTTCTCCTTCTTTTACCAATCCCCCTGAAAAAAGTGATTCCACATGATGGTGACAGAAAGGAGAAAGTAGACAAGACCAAAAGAAAAACACATAATATCCACATAGTAAAAAAAGTTTACTTGAGCTTGGATAAACCATCTAGACTTTTAGACTACGACGCACAAGGTAGAACGTAGAAAGTAGAAACAAGGGTAAACACAAAAATATATAAGTCATATAAATATATTTTATGCTATATATAAACTAGTAAAGTCACAACAGTTTTTTCACCCTTTTTTCATGCATGTCATCCGTTTACTTTTGTACCTTGTAAAAATAAAGTTGCTGATTGTATGCGAGCAAAGTGGCTTGGCTTCCTAAGACTCGTCACACAGGAGTTTGTCGGTATTTGAAATAATACTGGAAGATGTGGGATGCGGTGGTAAAAAATGATGATGAGGATTTGAATGATAAAAAATAGTAAGTTTCCGAATTATGCAAGTCTGACTTCTCAGCCTAAATGAAATGAATGCCACCTTGGGTGGAAAATAAACGAAACTCTTGGGCAGAGGTAATGGTCTCAAAAATGATAATTACTCGAATTTATTCCAAAAAAGAGAAAGGAAAATGACTTGCTAGGCTGCCTATGAGACGTGGTGATATCTCAAAAGCCGAAGGAGAAGTGGCTGCTTTTCACAAGCCCCGAGACCAAGATAGCGTCCTTTTTTTCTAATAGTTTTTAGACACGTACGCATTTTAGGTGTGTGGTGTACATTTTTAACATAGAAGGAATACAAAGTTACATAGGTTCATTGGTATGAATAAAAACTGTCAACGACCACAAAAATACAATGAACTTATAGTTACAGGTTCAAGGATCTTTCGTCAGAAAAAATTCCATTACATTTTACATTGGTACATACAAACATTCTCCCGCGCCGTTGCTGTATAAGCAACAACCTAACCTTACGTTAAAAATTGAAAATTACACTCAGTCAAACTTAATATGATATTGAAATAAATGATAATTATTGAATTACAATAGTCAAAATTGAAATAAATGAAAATTGAACTAAAAAGTAACTGGACGACTGCAAAGTGGATCCAAACAGGTGTTAGTACTTGCACTAGGGCGTACTAGAGTTGCTTCCCCACCTCGCCGCACAATTCCATAACTGACACGACCTTTCTGGGGCCACGCCAACCACGGTATGGACTGGAGAGAGGGCAACCTAGGTACTTCCGTTAGGAATCCAACTTTGAGTCCTGTCCAGTATTCTAATTGAAAAGGGAAAAAATATTTTAAAGTATATTTGCGGGTTATCATTTTAAGATTCATCATTTTCAGTTATAGGCAATAAACTTAGCTTTGTAATGGCATGTTTATTGAAACCATCCGCAGTTTTTACAGTAGCCACTCGAACGTTTCCGTCGTCTCCAGGATGTACCGCTGTAACGCGTCCAAGTCTCCATTTTAGAGGGGGTGCACGTTCATCTCGAATGAGAACTAAGGCTCCAATTTCCAAATTTGGGTGTGTCTTCAACCATTTCGGCCGCTGCTGTAGACGTGTGAGAAACTCACAGGACCACCGTTTCCAAATTTGTTGCATTTTCTGCTGAATGAGCTCCCATCGTCGGAGATGATTCTCTTTCATGTCCACAAAGTTTTCTTCTGGTAACGCAGTAATACGTCCTCCAATTAGAAAGTGTGCTGGGGTTAAGGCCTCAAAATCCCCAGGGTCGGATGATGCTGGTACTAAGGGTCTTGAGTTTAGGATCCCCTCAATTTGAACGACAAGTGTGTTGAGTTCTTCGTATGTTAGTCGAGTTGTGCCAATAACTCGTCGCATATGGTACTTCAGGGACTTCACTCCTGCTTCCCAGATTCCGCCAAAATGTGGTGCCCCGGGTGGAATGAAGTGCCATTGAATATGTTCCTTTGTGCATTCCTCTTTTATGGCATTCTGTGAAGAAAGTAAATAAAAATCGCGAAGGACCTTGTCGGCCCCTCTAAAATTAGTGCCATTATCAGAAAAAAGGTCACTTGGCTTGCCTCGGCGACTTGTAAACCTGCGCAGTGCAGACAGAAAACAATCCGTGGTTAACGCGCTGACCACTTCGATGTGTACCGCTTTGGTTACAAAGCAGACAAATATGGCAATCCAGCACTTGAGGGTTATTTTGGATCTGACCATCGGGCGTACAAGAAACGGGCCAGCATAGTCCACACCAACTCTTGAAAAAGGTCGACTCGGGTTCACGCGATAAGATGGCAAGTCTCCCATAACTTGCTGTAGTGTTTCTCCGCGGTGGCGTGTGCAAGTCACACATTTGCGTAACACGTACCGTACTTTGTCGCGACCATTGATGATCCAGTAACGTTCGTGTATAGCAGCTAACGTCGACGTCAAGCCAGTGTGCAGGTTAATACGATGAATCTCCATGATGATTGTATTGAGTAATGGGTGGCGAGCAGGTAACAAAATCGGATGTTTGCTCCACATTGGTATTTTGGCGTGTCGAAGTCGACCTCCAACGCGAATTAATCCATCTTCTGCCAAAAACGGTTTAAGGGATCGTAGGAAATTTGTCCTGGGAAGTTCCTTTCCTTCACTTATCGCCTCGTATTCCATTGGATAAACTGATTGCTGCAGAGTACGCAATATAATATTATGTGCATTAAGTAATTCATTAACAGAAATCAAACCAAGGTAAATCGGTGTGTTCTCCTTTGCCCGTGTGGTATTGTAAGCAAAACGGAGAATGAGAGCAACTATTCTCTGAAGCTTGATGAAACTGGAGTACTTCATAAAGATTGGATGAAGTGGTTGCTGGTGGTGGACTGCTACTGAAGGTGGCAGCTGTTCGGCTTGCACTTTCACTAACTCCTCCTCTAATAACTCCACATTGGATGATGCTGAAGTAATAAAATCTCCTCCATTCCACCACAAGGGATGCTGCATGAGTTCCAATGCGTTAATCCCACGTGAGGCACAATCTGCAGGGTTTAACGTGCCGGGAATATGATGCCATTGAGCTTGTGGTACGTTGTCTTGAATTAGTTGAACTCTCCTTCTTGTATACGGTTTCCATCTTCCTGGGTTGGATGTGATCCAATGAAACGCGATCGTTGAATCGGTATAAGCTCGTATTCCATCAAACTTAATCTGAAGAGCTCTCAAGACTGATTTCAGGAGCTCTGAAAGTAGCACTGCTCCATTTAATTCAAGCCGTGGTAGCGTGACGTGCTTTACTGGAGCCACTTTGGTTTTCGCCGTTAGCAAATGGCAAGTTGAAGGAACGTTCTGAAACTCACAATAAATGTACACACACGAACTTATCGCTTTAAGACTTGCATCACAACAGCCAATTAAATATTTGTGAACTGGAGGTGTAGGGATTACGCAACGTGGAATCTCAATTTGTTCAATCTTCCGGAGTGACGTCTTGATACTTAGCCATTCTTCCTGTAGCGTATCTGGCAGCTTTTCATCCCATCCATGGCGAGTTTTCCAAAGATTCTGCATATGCACTTTACAAACAATTATAACCGGCGAAAGCCAACCAAGAGGATCATAAATACGTGCAATTTCTGAGAGTATATTGCGTTTCGTGTACATACCTGGCATGTCTGGTGGTAATGTTAATTTAAAGGAGTACTTATCTGTAACTGGATTCCAATATACACCAAGTAGTTTAACAACTGAATCCGTATGTAGCTCTACGAGTGGAGTAGTCTCCCGTAAGTTCTCTGGAATCATCTCAAGCAACTCCGGGCTGTTTGTCGTCCATTTACGGAGAGGAAAACCACCAGACATGCACAGGTCAATGAGCTGTTGCACACATAGTTTGGCGTTTTCCACCGTGTCAGATCCGGAGGCCAAATCGTCCATGTAGAAGTCTCGAGCTACAGTTTTCGCAGCAACTGGAAATCGAGCCTTTTCGCTCTTTGCCAACTGCTGAAGGCATTTCACCGTTAAGTAGGAAGCTGGAGTAGTACCGTATGTTACGGTCAGTAGCTTATAGTCCTGAAGTGGTTTGGAAGGATGATCCCTCCACACAATCCTTTGTAGATTTGTATGTGCTGGCGTCATCCCTACCTGGCGGAACATCTTCTCTATGTCCGCAGTATACGCGATGGGATGAATCCTAAAGCGCAGCATAATGTGGACAATGTTATCTTGTAATTGTGGTCCTTTCATCAGGATTTCGTTGAGCGACACACCGTTGGAGGTTGTCGCGGAGGCGTCAAATACAACGCGGAGCTTCGTGGTTGTGCTTGAGTCCTTAAGCACTGAGTGATGGGGTATGTAGTAGGTGGGTTCGGTACTATGTAATTCCTCAGGGGGAATCCGAGACATATGCCCTAAAGCCTCATACTCATCCATAAACTGTTTATACATGTTCCATTGTACTGATAACTTACGGAGTCTTTCCGAATCTCTGCTGTTGATATTATTGAACTGTCGTTCCATGCTGAGAAAGCGTTTCACTGCTGCTTGTCGGGACGAACCGAGGACTGTTGGGGGACGTTGCAAGGGTAGAGATACCACAAATCTTCCATTTGTGTCACGCGTATGAGTACTCGCAAAATGTTCCTCACAAGCTGATTCCAAGCTGGTTGGTGGCACGGATTCCTCCTCCACTTCTTCTTGATCGAAGAACCGCCGTAAGAGATATTCCAGGTTACAGTTGGTATGAAAGCTCTGTACCTTATAACCAGCTGTGTCTGGTCCGGCAACAAGATAACCAAGTCCGGTTTTGATGGCTTCAGGTTTCCCTGGTCCTCCACTGATCTTCTCGTTTTCTAAAATAACCCAAGAAACTTCTGTGCCTAATAAAATATCAACTTCACCAGGTAAATGAAAGTTGGGATCTGCCAACTCTAATCCTTTGATATGGTCCCATTTTTCTTTGGCTAGTCGTCTGGAGGGGATGCTGTTGCTGATACTCTTAACAACAAGAGCTGTGACTGAGAAAACAGACATGGAGTTAAAATGGGGTTTAAATGAAAATGTGGTTACGAATTTTGCTGATCCCAGATACGCGCACTGTGTTCCTGTCATGGAGATATCACACCGCTGCAGGGGAAGTCTCATTTTCCTAGCTGCCTTTTCAGTAATTTGACTATTTGTGGAGCCTCCATCCACAAGGGCTCTTGATTGCAGTTCCTCCGTGGGCGTGATGACACGAATACGGGCAGTTGCCAAAATTCCGGTAGGTATATCAGCGTTCTGCTGATTATGATGTGATTGCACAGCTGTGGAGGTGGAGGGTAGAGCTGAACTTGATGCGGCTTGCTGTTGAGGAGTATTGTTCCTATTGTCCAAGTGGAGCATTGTGTGGTGCTTGCGATTGCAAGTTTTACAGGTATGCGGATTTGAACATGATGATGACATGTGTCCTTCTGAAAGGCAGTTAAGGCACAAATTAAATTTCTTTACGGAATCTACACGCTGCTGTGGTGTTTGATTCCTAAACACATTGCATCTGAAGAGAGGATGTGCGCTGCTGCATCCCATCTTGCAGGGGGATTGTGAGACAAAATGACTGCGTACAAGTGGTGGCTTGATTTGCGGTTTGGGATTGACGGTGGCGCTGCTGGCAGCAAGAGCCCGTGCTCGTTGCTCGAGAAACTCATAGAACTTGTCCAAGGAGGGGACCTTCGTGTCAGGTAACGACTGCTCCCACAGCTCCCTAGAAGCATTATCCAGCTTCGAGAAAAGGATGTATATAAGAATAGCATCCCAATGTTGTGTGGGAATGGCAAGGACCTCCAATGATCGCACACATTCCTTTGTAGTGTCGATAAGTCCTCTGAGGGTGACAGCATTGCTTGCTCCAACTGCTTGCTGATTGATGAGTCGCTTCAGTATGGAAAACAGTAACTCGCGACTGTTCTCATAACGGTCCTGTAATGACTTCCACGCAATATCATAATTAGCCTCTGATAATACCAATGAGCGTACCTGACGTGCTGCTTCTCCCGTTAACAATGACTTGAGTTGAGTGAATTTCTCAACTTTAGTAATCGATGCTTTATCGATGGCGTTGATGAACATATCCCTGAATGAGACCCATTCTTGTAAGTTGCCTGAGAATTTAGGCAACTCTAGTCTAGGTAGCTTTATGGATTGGGTTGAGGTTGTCGCCGATGCTGCTGATGCGGATGAGGTGGCCGGTGGGGGTAGACTCATTAAAATTCCATGAAATCCTGAATGTAGTCTAGACGCCTTTCGTGACAGCTGTTGAAACTCTTCAACAATAGGGACCATGTCAACTCCAACAGGCGCGGTGCTTCTTAACTGTTTTTGATTATCCAGTAGTTGCTTTCTGTTTTGGGAGGCTTCCTCCATAAAATTGCTCAACTCGGTTCTGCTGAGGGGGGTGGTGGCATGCTGATTTAACTCCAGTTCCAGAAGATCAAGGTGATCCTTAATGGCATCTCTATCCGACTTGGCTTTGTCGAAATTTGATGGAGCCATTTTACTGTTGTAGAGATAATACTTCACATTAACCAATAAAATTCCAAACTTTCCTTACTGTTGTTGAATTCCTGATTAGAATCCGGTTCGAAGGACCAAAATGATTGTATGCGAGCAAAGTGGCTTGGCTTCCTAAGACTCGTCACACAGGAGTTTGTCGGTATTTGAAATAATACTGGAAGATGTGGGATGCGGTGGTAAAAAATGATGATGAGGATTTGAATGATAAAAAATAGTAAGTTTCCGAATTATGCAAGTCTGACTTCTCAGCCTAAATGAAATGAATGCCACCTTGGGTGGAAAATAAACGAAACTCTTGGGCAGAGGTAATGGTCTCAAAAATGATAATTACTCGAATTTATTCCAAAAAAGAGAAAGGAAAATGACTTGCTAGGCTGCCTATGAGACGTGGTGATATCTCAAAAGCCGAAGGAGAAGTGGCTGCTTTTCACAAGCCCCGAGACCAAGATAGCGTCCTTTTTTTCTAATAGTTTTTAGACACGTACGCATTTTAGGTGTGTGGTGTACATTTTTAACATAGAAGGAATACAAAGTTACATAGGTTCATTGGTATGAATAAAAACTGTCAACGACCACAAAAATACAATGAACTTATAGTTACAGGTTCAAGGATCTTTCGTCAGAAAAAATTCCATTACATTTTACATTGGTACATACAAACAGTTGCTTGGACGAATACATAATGTTAGTATGTCTGCAAATATAGTTTATGCTGTTTACTTTAACACGCAATACATTATTTATCCCTGCAAAAGATCTTCCCATTAAAACTGTCACTTTGGCATGGTTCTCTCACTTACTATATTACGCAGTGCAAGAGACAAACAGAAAAAGCTGATTTTGATACTGTGCCTTTCAATATTCTGGTGATGGCTCTGCCTCTGTTCTTGCCCTTAGCCCTTGGAACTAAAAAAGGGGTTACAAATATGCGTTTGAATTGTAGGTACATAGATTTTGTACGTTACAAGAATTAAAAACGGATTGCATGTCTGTGTGACTGGTGCTTGCTTGCATTTTTTAAGCTTCATCTTCAAAGTTGTACGCGTGTCCTTTTGCTGCGTAGAATATAAGTATGTTACTTTCATATGAAGGCAAATGCCTTGTCATGCATGAACATACGTGCATATTATACACATTTTCCAGTTTTCTTGTTATTTTTTTCCTTTCTCGACTTTCTCCATTTTTTTCTTTGGATTCAAAATCAGAATGTATGTGTTCTCATCAAGACACTGGAGGAGTGTGCTGCTTTTGGTTGTGCAATCGGTTTCCGGCGTTCTCTGTCAAGTTGTAGTTTTCCGCTTTTCCATCAGCAAAAATATAGTAAAATTTTATACAGATTTATATGCTTTTACATATATGTGAAAATACTTGTGTGCTTGAATGTTGTTGAATTTGAGTAAAACAAAAATACGTATCAGACCAGGTCAGAAAATTCCGGTTGAGGATGTTTCTGTTTTTGAAAGAATGTGGAAAACAGAAGTAGCTTTCCACAAGACGCTGTGAGATGAAAACAACGGAACTACAGAGAGATGCCGGCTAAACATACAAAATTTCACATAAAACCTAAAGCTTTCTCAGAGAGAGAGAAAGGGTGGATTTTCTGTATTATTTTGTGAATGTGCATTACTACACCCAATCTCGCCGACTAAAAGTTCACTTTTTCCACACTAATGGAATAGTTGATTAAATGACGATATGCTCATGCTTGCTTTCCTTGAGTATGTGTTTTTGATCTGAAAACTTTTCAGAAACAGTTTCAGTTTCCTTCCTCCGACTTCTCTCTTGTTTCCTCCTAAATCAGTACACACTTCAGCAATGTGAGAGGTATGTATTGCTAATATCCCTATAATCAAAATATAGCTTTTTAAAAGTTTCCTGCTACGTAGGAGGACAACTTAGAATGCGGTAACGGCACACGACAGCTCTCAGCATCTTAGCACATCTCTCTGGCTGGATTGTTGTATATTTTGCAAAAGCCATTTGCATCTAAACCGGACCTATAACAAGCATACTCCATATCCAAGAGCAACTTTTTCCCTTTGAATCTTTAAAAGGTAGCCAAAAAATTTCCGGGTGATGGATAAAAGGAAAAACAGGAATTTTCATGGGTCTCCTTCTACCTCCTCTTCTTCTACTGCTTATTCCTATATCAAAATATTTTTTTTCGGGGGATAAAAGTTATAAGTCATTCAGTTTAGCTTTGGTTGGCTGCTTGATTTTGATTCTACACAGGAGAGGAAAAGAGAGAACGCATATTATCCTCTCACTTTGTATTTTTTCTACGAAATAGCTATGCATGCATGCATGCACCCAGTCTACACGCTTTGCCCTCCATCCTTGTTCATCCTCCTTCTTTAGTCGTTTTTTTCCTTTAAAAATATTTTTGCTTCATTTCACCTCTTCTCTCCTTTTGCTCAAACTTTATTGCATTACACCCTGTTCACTTTTAACTTGCCTCTTTGTACATTTAAAGGTCTTTTATTTGCTCTGACCTATGCTTATATTCCCGTTTCTTTGAATATTTTCAAATCATCTTGTTTAACCCTTTAAGATTCAAGATCCTAGTCAAAATCCTAACATGTTTCCGCGTATATGGTATGGATGGGTATTGGATAAAAATGTTAAGATAAAAAATACACCATTTTTCTCATGAGAAATTTTCCTTTTCGATGCGAATAAAACGGTATTTTTCTTCTTGAAAAAATATAAACATTCCTTGTTTCCTTATGTTTTCCCAGGAATTTTTTTTCTTTTTGATTTGGTTGGTTTGCTACCGACCTATCCATTTTGTATCTTAAAACATGTTCTAAAAGGAGATCTTTTTTCTCTTGTGAATTTGACTTGTTTAGCGGACCAGATGATCACGTTTTTATTAATTTTGTTGACCACGGTGCTCCTGGACTGGTTGCCTTTCCCTCTGAAGAGCTCCATGCTCGGGATCTGGAAAAGACGCTGAACAAAATGTACAAGCACAAGAAATACGGAAAGGTAAGAAAGAGGAAACATCTTTGGGGGAAGAAAGCGACATGTGAACATACATAATATTTCAGTTTTTCTCTCTCTATTTTTGTACTGTATATTTTATCCTAAGTTGTAGCAAAAGTTTGTCTGGTGGGTAGACAGGGAAAGTAAATATAAGCAGGCAACGATATTCTCATAAATCATCCATAAACCGACAAAGGTTATTACGATGTTGATTTTGCTGATGATAACGTGAATAGATAGACTGCTACATGCATATAGTGGTACACGCAATACGCAAATATAAGGTGGTTACTTGTTGTGATAGGTGGATACACTTTTTTTACTTCATCTTCAGAGTTCATATTTATGTGAGCTATAGTACATCTTGTTAAATTCAAAGAAAGCAAAGCCAGTCAACTGGAAAAAGAGCAGTTTAGTAAGTAAAGCGTGTATGTTATATTATAGGTGTACAAATGTCGATGTCTGTGTCTACCAGGTTGTGAAACTAGAAAAGTTTTTCTTATGGGAGCATCCGCAAATGGCAAGCTTATTTTAGAGCAAAAAAAAGTTGAGTAATATATTATGCTCAGATCATACAGTGTGAATGACACTATACTGTTGTTGCACACCCTTTCTGTATATTTTACAATATTTTCTTTGAGTTCATCTTCTCCTTCAAAACTTGATTTTTTATGCTTCCCACAAACCAAACAACTTTCTTTTCACTGCTTCCTCTCACGATAGGATAGAACGAGAGAGAGAGCATTGAAAAAGTCAACCACGAACAAAGTCTGAGAAATATTGGGAAACTCCAACTACTCCAATACCACTGCGGTTAGGGAGGCGCATCTGTCTGAGAGCGTGTGTCTATGTATGTATGCTTGTTTGGGCATACTTTATTTTGTGAATGTGTGTTTTTATTTTATTTCCGTTTTAAAAACTTGTCCAACATTTCCCATAAGTAGGTAGCGACAACAGACATAGTTTGCGTAAACATTCACACATATTTTTGCTTTCCTACTCGGCACTCTCTTCATTTTCATCTTCTTATTCTACGGTTGAGCATTTTGTTTTTCCCAGAGTGTGCAATTTTTCAGGGAAAAAGGGAACAGAGCAGCAGCATCCCGGTTTTTAGCAGGCAAGCTACTAGCTAAACATCTGGAAAAAGTACATAAAAAGAAGAAAGTGGAGAAAAAACTAAGTCAAAGTTTTTTACTTGTGCCTAAAGTTATGCACAAGTTATTGGATGAACAAGCTCTCTCTTTTTACTCTTTTAGTTGAGCAGTTCAAGCCAAAGTGAAAAGCTTATACAGCAAAAGTATATAAGTATGCTCGTTTGTTATTATAAATGAGTTTTTGGGAAAATGAGAAAAACTAGGCTAAACTACCACTCATTCTGTTTGTGAGTGAGGATGAGTCCCGTACAGATGTAAAAACGGGAGAAAAAGAGAAAGGAGCGAAAGTGTGTGTGGGAGTGAAAGTTAAAGACATGCATGGGAAATGCTATATTTTTTCTGGGAAAATGAAGACGAAGGAAAGGAAAACATTTTTTCCTGGGTTTATCTATGCATGTTCAATTTTTGTACTAAAAACAAGCGGACTGGATTATAATATTAAGTTGACTTGCCGAGAAATGTTTTGGCGGATGTTTTACAAGCATATTATTCTACAGAAAGACGAGCAGCTAAAAAAATACATCCACTTTCAACTTTTTTTTGTCAGAGTCATTTCCCCTTGCTCATCTATCTAGCACATCATCATTACTATTATACTCTTCCGATCCCTTTTTATATTTATAAGCCATTTTTTGCTCGAGGCAAATTTCCCGTATTTTTAGAAGACGAAAAAAATGTTACAAAAAGGGGAGAAGGTGGGAAAATGCGCTTTTCAAGTACCACTTTTTTGTATCCTGTGCGTATGAAACAAACATAACGTAACAGTATATTTTATGCACACATGAATGAAAACGGCAACTCGACGAATGTGAAACGAAAATGTTGGTTTTTCATGAAACAGGGTTTCTCTTGTTTCTCAGGCTTTTACCTTTCGTAAAACTTGTGCAACACTCTTCATCATCTTCTTGAAAGTTTATTTTTCCGAGAAACATGTTCGTTACTGGTAGGTAGGTACGTAGGTATGTAGTAACTTGTAGCGAATTTTTTTCTCGCTATGAAAATAATGAGCGTCCTTCCTAGCTATTTTCCCTGTTTTTTTTGTACAAGGGCGAACTTGTAGTTGGTTTCCGAGTTTCAAGGAGCAGCCATAGAAAAGTCAGCAGATGCGGATGAAAAAATCAGTTTGTTTCCTTGCGGCTGTACACACATATATTTATTTAAATACTGCTGCTGCTCATGTCTACTAGTCCTGTTTGGTCTTGGGTTTTTGCGGTATAAGCTGTCGTTTTGATGCATGAAGTGAGAAGATTAAACCAGCAAGAAAAATTCCGACGAAGAAAGTTATAGAACATTTCCTCCTTGCACACACAACACCACACTAGAAATTGACTGTATAACGAACACATCTACATCATCATCGTCCCCATTCTCAGGTCTTCTTTTGCAGTTTGTCACCACTTTTTTACGCGGATCTTTGCCGTTACCACAAGAATCTCATTATGCTGCAGCGCTTGAGGCAGCAGACAGGACGGAGAAAGAAAATTCCGTATTTTTTGGAAGTCTACCTCATTTTCATATTCTATATGCCAAGATACACCAAGCAAGACAGTAAGCGACAGCATATACTATAGCGCGCAGTCGATTTACTTGGCATTTGTCTCGTCTCTCTCTGGCTCTTTAACTTGAAAGGCAAAATTATTATTAAAGTGAAAATATTTTTGCTAAACTCATCGACATACTCATCATCATCCTTCTTAGCATGGCTTGTTGTTTGACACAATATAATAAATTCTTGTCGCATACTTAACAATTTTTTGTCTGCTCATTTGCTAGTCTCAACTGAAAAAGTTGGTCACATTAATTTTGCTGCTGCTGGTGCTTCTGCTTCTTATACTGCTGGTGTTGTTGTTATGTTAGTGTGGTTATGTCATTATTGGTTGGTCGGTCGTGCCTAAGTTGATAATACTGCTGACTTACATACAAAATGAAAATAGTTTGGTGCTTCTGGGGCCCAAAAGACCTACATTCTTGCTACCTCTTCATATAATATATTATTAATAATACAGCTTGTTGAACAAATTGAAAAAGGAAAATTAGGTTGTTCCCCGTGGCGAGCGCCTATAGTTTTTTCCTGAGAGCTCATTAATGCAAGAGAATTAATCGATCCATTATAAAATGCTGGGCTAGAACAACAGGAAAACCTAATAACCATGCAAGCATGCATGCTACATGGCTTGTGATGTCTGACAATTTAATAATCCCACATGGGAGAACACTCTCGGCCAGAAGGAGAGTGAATCTGAGAGAAAGGAAGCCCACAGAGAGTTAGCTTCTGGAACTATAACCCATTCTGCCATCACAGAACTACTACTACCACCGTCTCAAAAAATATCCTCTTTTCTCCAAAATTTTCATTATTATAGGCACTTTATACACTTGAGAGTGTAGTAGTGGCAAACGTTTATAATAATCTGGCAAGTTTCTGCCTTGTTTCAAAATTGGATTTTCTCAGAATGATGATGTTGGTGTTGGTGGTAGTGCGTATAGCAGCAGTTGGCAAATATACAAGAAGACAGAGCTAAAACTCACGCCATTTCCTATTTGCCATTTCCATGCCGGCTTTTGCCTCGTCAACAAAAACGGCAGAGAGTTTTGTGTTTTTGTGTGTTATTTTGCTATAGGTTTGTGTCTTGTGTATGTAGCAGCTTTCCCTTTTGTGTTTATGTTTGGCAAAGTAATTTGCAGGGACCGTGAGGTCAACTTATGGAGGCTAGGTGCATGTATGAATAATAACTATGTCTATATATTTTGTCAAAAGCGTATGTCTTTTTAGGTTGATGGTGATAACAAAAGCCGCCTAATAAACGATGCTGGAATGTTGGCAAAACTGCGAAAAAGGAAAAGTTTTAAATTTGATTATGTCAATTTTGTTGACTAATGCAAAGCACATAGTGTGAAAGGATGGAATTTTGGTGTTTACTGATGTGAGAGCATCTTATATAAAATGCATGTGCTCTGTACTGGCACTTTTGACCGCAAATACAAAACTTGGTATTTTGCAACAATTCATTTATGCTAAGCGGAAAATCAAGTTGTTTATTCACTGTTCCCTTTATCCCTTTCCTGTTGATGCGCGATAGATGTGTGAAATATTCATAACGGAAGATACTCGGAATTCTAAATTGCCATAAAGATTATCAATATTACATGTAGAGAAACTCTAGTTTGACTGTCTGTCAAGCACAGTAAACACTTAATTTCATTCCAAGAATCCACGAATTGGTATATTCCCGCAACATTGTGACATCGACTTGGCTTTCGGTATATCCCAGAAGCAGAAAAAGGAACCAGGACATCCCTAATGACTTGTTATGATCATGTGCTGCTGCTTTAGCTTTCCTTTTGCACAAAAGAAAATTTCCATTAAAGCCACCATGAAAATGAATACATGCGTGTAATCAAAATACAGGTCTCTTCCTTTTCTGCATGCCATGAATGCACACACACGTTTCAATTCCATTTTCATAAGTTTGTTTTTGCAAAGTTGCATAACTTCAAAAATTATGGTGGTGGTAATGTTTTATTTGTTAGTTTTCAAAACAAATTGTATAGAGCAACCACTTTTATTATATAGAAAAAGTTCCGGAACAACAACATGAACAGCGGGTAAAAGCTGAAACTAAACTAAACACAAAAGAGAAAGATGTAGTGTAACCAACATTTTTGTTTCTCCTTGTTGTGCGCCAAATAAATGGAAAGGTAAAAGTTGGTCAAACCATTACTGTCCTTTTTAATAATAACACACCGGCCTTGTAAATTTATATAAGCCAGACAGTAAAAAAGGGGAACCGGGTCACCTTGTACATTTTTACCTGCTACACGGTCTAAAAACGATGACATTATACAAAGTTATACCTGAGAAATGCATAAAAAGTTATAATAATAAAATAGTAGGATGCACAAGAGATTTTACTGATGATTATTAGTTGCAGTTTAGAGCGAACTTTTGTGTGAACTATTGTTCCCGTTCCGCTAGAAAAAAAGAGAGTTTTCACAAAGGAGCTATTACACTAGTGTTGGTAGCCAAACTGGTGAAAGTAATTTCTCCAGGCGGAGATGATCAATGATATTATTGCATGGATCACACACTGCTGTATATACGCTACACAAATTTTTGTCGGCCTTGGTGAAGAAAATATGATTATAGAAAGTGGAACCGGCCAATGACTATGTATATGGAAATTGGAGAGAGAGAGGTAACATCAGGCAGCGAGGCAGGACGAGAACCGCATACAATATTGTACACCCCATGTACACGACGACACCAGAAAATCCACTATTTTTCCTAGGCAGGAAGGAATATAAAGTAAGCTATTTTTTGTGTAAAGTGCAGAGAGAAGCAATGTGGCGAGAGAGAGATGGTGATGGTGATGAAAGCAGGAAGGGGAAATTGTAATAAGACGCAAGTTTTGCCAGGTCATAAATTAAAAGAGTTTTTATTCATCTTTTGAATAGGATAGTAGAAAGAGAGAAAGAAAGAAGCAGTGTGTGCGGGCAAAGCGGGTGTAAAAAAAGACTACCACACTGATTTTCTTTCTTCTGTTGCCGGAAAACGCAAGTAGATAGTTTTCTTTCTTGGGTTATTATGGAATGACGGTAGCAGTTTGCTGTAGTGCATTGTATTTTCTTCTGCTGACGTGGGCCATCTTTGATCTTTTCAGATTACAGAGAGAAAAACTGGCTTTCTCTGCTTCACTCTATGCATGCATATATTATTGAGCAGGAGAAAAAAGGGTTGGAAAGTTGGAGAAAAGAAGAGAGAAAAGTTTGTTTCTTGATGTTCTACTTCTTTACTACCTTATTGTGCGTGTGTGCTGCTGCTGTCTATGCCGCGGCGTAATGTACGTTGCGCTTTGTGTATGATTATGATGAAAAATAGGATGGCTAGATGATAGCGGGCTGTTGTACACCGACAAACCCGAACAATAAACGGGAAGGCAAGACAAAAGACGGATGAAATGTAGCGTTTTCTGTGAAAGCCATGTAGAAAGGTGTGTATGGAGTTTCTGAATTGCCTACGAAAGCAAAGACGAAAACAACATTGTGAATAGCGCAGTATGGAAAGATGGAAAAGGGAAAGAGATATAATTCAAACAATATTAATAGCTGTGTTGACGAGGATATACAAAAGGAATGGCAAGTCTTTTATGCTTTCTTCCTGGAAGAATGGAAAAAGTTTAGTTTGTTATGTATTTTTTTGTGCGGTAAAAAATAAATATGAAAACTTGTCTACCCATACCCACCTGATTGCATCACTAACAAAATATCTAAAGAGGAAGTTTGATGGATTGTATGTAAAAATGTTTCGTTGCGTATAGCTTTATTTTCACTTCCCTGATATTGAAAAACTGAAATGTTACAACAACAATTTATAATATTAATGATGCATACTGCAATAACAATAAATGCAGATATTTTAAAGTTATGAAGCATATTATCTAACATAATATCTTCTTATTTTCTGTCTATACAGCTTGTATTCTACCTGGAAGCCTGTGAGTCTGGAAGTATGTTTAAAAATCTGCTCCCTGCCAACCTGGACAGTAAGTACTATATCAGCTAAAGAAAGTGCTTTTTATTTTGAAAACCTAACTCTTTCAATTACATTCCATTTCTAATCAGCAAATATAAATTCAACTCTCTCTGGAATTTCATTCCAGCTAATCAATTAGTAGAGTATTTTGCCATAAAGTAGGTTGTACAAAGCCGTAATGACTAATTTATGTATACAGCAAAAAAGATTTGAAGATTGCTTTAGAAAATCAGATTGCGATTCAAAACAAAGTGCAGAATGTACATTGTTGAAATGTATAGATGCAAAGAAAAAAGAGGAAATGGTCTTGATGACGGCATTATAACTTTTTTGCTTCTACCACTTTCAGTAATAGTATGCTCATTGCTCACTCAACGTAAACTTTCATAAAATATAAATCCCCAGAGACTCGGTTCAATCTTTTGCCCCGTTCTCCGGAGAAAAAGCCGCCCAAAAATGCTTCAGAAAAAATCCCCTATTTTTCCTAAAGGAATTCACGTAGATGGAAAAACGGGGAAGTAATCTGCGGCAGAAAAAAACGAAAGCGGATGAACAAATTTATTTTACATTTTCGGTACTCTCATTTATTTCTTATTCAATTCCAATTTTCCCAACCGCCACAAATAGGTTTTCTTTTTCTACTGATTATTTTTCTCCATTGTTTTTTTATCCTTTTAAAAATTAAATGAGCATTTCTTTAAAAAGAAAAAAAAATCACACGAAAACGATTACCACACTTTTTCCATAATCATCACAAAGAAAGGAAATAGAAGATAAAAGGCCACATAGTCACCAACTTTTTTTGAGAAGCAGACCGTAGCAATAAAGTTAAATAGAAATTGCTGTTCACCATTTTCCTTAATTGCATCGTATTTTCCTCAGTAAAAACTGTATATCCTGCATACACACTTGAAAAAAGGGAAAACTACTCAAATGTCCGTAATAATGTGGACGATAAAGCCGATAATGACACTAAGAGCAGCAATATGTGCATTGATTGTATTTCCATCAGAATAAGAAATTCAACAAAAAATACATTTAAAAAGGTATTCAAGCATTTATTTTATTTGAGCAGTTTTGGGCCCTTTTCTTCCCAGAGAGGATTTGATGAAGGCACTTGTTCTAATACTCTAGGGAAATTTTCTATACTCTTGGGTGATGATGGAAGTTGATGGTGTGGTGGTGGTGAGCATATTAGATAAAAAAAACTTTTTGGAAGAGTGATGAGATGTGATTCAGTCTGAAAAAGAAAAAGAGAAAAAAGTTGTTAAATAGGCATTTCTACTTATGTAGCCTCCAGAGAGAAAATGCAGGGAAATAAAGATCAAGTGAAGAAGAAGTAGTCGTCGTATGACTGGAATTATTTGCTCTTTCCCTTTTTTATTTGCTTGTCTTGTCTATCTCCACTTGTTCCTGGCTATATATTATGCTGCTCTTGAGAATTAAATGAGTTTGATGATTTGCCCTCATCATCATCATCATAGTCGTAGCTTCTATCTTTTGGAAAGAAGATGATGAAGAGGAATTGTCATCATTCAAGTTCACTTTTATTATCTTTCTTGGTTCTTCTAATGCCACTACTGCTACTGAGCTTCTCCATTTTCTGGAGCAAGTTTTTTCCTCTTTTGTTTGAAGAGAAATCTCTCCATCTAGAATTCATTATCGGTTTTTGATGGATTTGTCTTGTAAAATTTTCTCAAGTTTTCCCTTCATTTTGCATTAGGAAAAAGTTGGAGGGAATAACTTGATTTTCTTTTTCGTGGAATTATTACCGCTCCACCACTACTGCATTTTATCTTTGTCTTTATAGTTTTTGCTACGACCGCCGCTAACGGTCACGAATCCTCATGGGCCTGCTACTACGATGAAAAAGTACAAACTTACTTGGGTGACGTTTACTCTGTGAATTGGATGGAAAATGCTGATCAAGTAAGATATGGAGTTTTATAATATGTTAGAAACGTATATATGTATCTGTTGTTTTAGTCCCCTATTCAATTTTCTTTAGGCTGTTTGAAGTTTAATTAGAAATCCTTTTGTTTGCACTGGCTCCCTTTGTAATTGCATTAAGTAGGTGAAAATGGGGTCGTGTCTGCTTTCAACGGAAACGACCACCTATGCGAGCCTAGTTACTAATTGAATATTTATTAGAATTACTACTACGCAGTCAGCTTCTAGTCTTTCCTCTGTCTCCTTTATATTACATAAAATTCGTGAAAAAATAACTCTTGACTCTTTCTTTCAACAGACAGATTTGGAATCAGAAACTATCCAGGCTCAATTCTTAATTGTGAGAAATGAGACGAACACAAGTCATGTCATGGAATTTGGCGACACTCGACTCAGGGATTTACCGGTAGCTGACTTTCTGGGATACTCGGATGCACCTTTATTGACCCTACCAAAAGTCGAGGTAAGCTAAAACCAACAGAAAAGAAAAGTATGAAAAAGTCGTTACTTTCCAATGGAAAAGCTTTCATATGGAACTTTTGACATTTTGGAAAGTAGGAAGCTTGTAAGTATTTTTTCCGGGACGGTGAGTTTCATTGCACTACTACCTCTTGCATGTTCGGCCTGTTTCATTATTACTTTTTGAACTTTTTCCCCCTTTCCGCTTCGCTGCCTTATTTTTGTGTGCGTTTTTATTTGTAAAGGAATGCTTGACAAAGAAAAAATGTGCATTGCCTCATATATCTGCTCAAGAATGCATAAAAGCAAGAAAATGTCAGTGCATTCAGTGATGCATATCGCTATAATGTTTAATGCAACCTTTAATATTCATCTCTTCAAAACTCTCCATTGTTTTTATGAAAATGAAATGAACGAAAAAAGAAAGCATCAAAGTCAGCCTGTCCAAATGCAAATTAAAGTTGAAATTGTCAAATAAAAACTTTTCTCTCTGATTCTTTCTTTTGTCATGTTCACCTGTGTGCTGTGATGTTGTCACACAAAAAGACAATACAATTTTATTTGGATTTTCGCTTAGCATGGGGTATTGTACAGCTTCAATTTTGTTCAAGTGACTTGAGCCATTGTTTTCCTCCTTTTTACTCTACGACTTTGTTTTGCCTGATTTGATCAGCAACATCAAAGAAGAGAGAAAAAACCTTTTTTCTCTTCTCTCTCTTGCTTTTGTATCCCCAAACAAATCATCATGATCATCGTCACCCTTCTTGTTTATTTCTCGGCGAAGTAAGCAACCAAACTGCATATAAACGCTGTGCACACATTATCCGCTTGCTTTTCTGCATACAAAACATTTTCTGATTTAATATTAATCCAAAGACTCAGCAGTCAGTGGAAAGAGAGAGAAACAGAAGAGATCACAGATGAACAGAGATTTCCTAGCCCGAGTTTCTCTTTTGGAATTCAAACAGCAAAGAAGTAGGGGAATGTGTAGGATTTTCTCACAACTGCTTTGAGCTCAATGAAGATGATCATGATGATGATGGGAATGATGGGTGCGTATTCATACAGAATATTATAAAAAGCAAGCAAAAGACTTTTGCCTACACACTCAACTCCCCAAAAACACGCGCTTGTTTTTCCTTTACTTTTGTCTTAGAAAATACATATTCTCTCCTCGTTTCCCTCCCCTTTTCCCTACTTATCATCATCAACATGCATGTTGGTTCCTAGTTGTTCCCACATCCCAAAATCTACATAGAAAACTTTCTCCCCTTTACACATTCTGATACAGAGAGAGCAAACTGCTTACAGAAGAGATGCCTAGAAATTTTCCTATTTCTTCTCTAATCCATCTCATTTCTCTGGCATTTTCTCTCGCAAGATTAGATGAAATGAGATTGATGTTTGTGCTGAAAATGATGAAAATATTCTCTTTATCTCTCCATCTACTCTTTATGGAACAAAGAGAGAACGTGTTGTCTGAAACACTAGTGTACTTTTTTGTGTTTTGAGTTTTTATCCACCCGACTCTCCTCTCTTTGCTTTCTCCTTGTCTTCAGCTCTGTTTCTCAATTTTCTCATTTTGATATATTTATGCATTTTATTATTACTATACTGCGTCTTGTCTTGTTCACTCACATGTTTGCTTTAACTCACAGTGTAATCAACATTGTCTTGTGTGTATTTTTTTGCTTTAAATATATGGAAAATCTCCGACATTCCATTTCCCGATTAGAATTACCGCTTTTCCAAGTTTTTTTCTTTACGGTTGAATAACAGCAGTAGAAACGGGATTTTACAAGGTTTTTCTTGTACGTATCTAGTTTCTTCGACAGAAAATCTTAACCATTTTTTGGGCTTTTTGTTAATCCTTACGTGTTTTTTTCTTTCTTTCTTTTTTTGCGCTAAAGCGAATACAAAACCTGTCTTTTGTTTTGTAGTCTACGGTGTACATAGAAAAGCTTATACATTTCTTGTATGTTCTTTACTCATTTACTTGTCAAAAAAGGATAAAGGTCTTTTCACTTGCTTGGAAGCTAGACTTGCTTTGTGTTTCTTGATCCTTCTTGCCATCCTTTTTTGCAGTTCATGCCTTTTCATTCTATCCAACTATTACCTAACATTGCTGTTTTTGTTCTTCGCTTTTTTGTTCAAGCTCATGCTTTTCTCTGCTTTCCATTCGATTTGATCTACTTTCTCTTCCTTTTCCTCTATACCTGCTGACATGCCGGATAAATATAAACATATGAACATGAAGAAGACCTTTTTATTTATTTCTTTAGTTTTTGTGTACTTCGCTTGGCTTTTTACGTTTCTTAATTTCCGGGTACTTTCTCTCGTCTGCTTTTTTGCTTCTTTATCTCTCGTCTTTACAGAAAGGAATCAAGTGGTGCCCATTATTAATGTGCTTTTGCTTTTGTGTGTATTGTACTAACCTTCGACGTTTGTCTTGTGTTCTGAGAACGGAGAAAATTGGACAAGATAGAAGGGCCGAGCAAAAGAGTAAAAAGCAAAGCTGCCTACTGCCTGCTATAAAACAAGCTTGTTTCTATGAAATAGGTTGTATTGTACAAAGTTTCTTTCAATTCCGTTTGGCATTGTTGAAGAAAATTGATTCAACAGAGAAGACAAAGCGCTTTAACCTTTCTAACGACTTGTCTTTTGATTGATATCGCAAAAATTGAGTACAGACTGAATAAGGATTTTGTTTGACGTTTTGAATTCTTTATGGAAAGGCATAGGAAATACTTGACGTGCTAAAGGTAAACAATGCACACCATTTTACTGTTAGATGCGGAGACTGAAAATCATTATGCCTTTTATCTAACTTCGGCGCTTTTTCAAACCATTATTGTTTACGTGTGCTTTTCAGCAAACTCTAGGTCGTTTGCAATGCATGTTGAGATTTAAAGGTTACCCATAAAAAATACATCTATTTTAGAAAAGAGGTATTATATTTATTCTTTTCATTTTAGATTCAGAAAATTCTGAATGTAGAAAATTTAGAAGTGAATGCAAAAATATTCTGGAATTACGACTACCTTTTAATAAATACTCAAACACAAGTGTATATGAAGGTCACAATTTATTACCTTGTACCTTTCATTCCTAAAAATAGAAAGTACGAATGTGATACGCAAATTTCCCATTTTGTTTTTGCAAAAAATATGGCAATAATATATACCTCTTTTGCTTTTTTACCTCCTGCAATGCATTCATTCACATCACACAAATCATCACATCGCCATGTGCGTTTGTTCGTTCACTCCATCATTCACTTTTGATGATGACGCAAAAATCCTTTTTGTAAAAAACTCCCGTGTCCCGTCAAGCCAACTAGGCTACCTCTGCAATATATTTGATATTTTTTGCCATTCATCAAAATAAAAAAGCCATGTGGTGGTCCCCGTTCCTCTCTCTCTCTTTTCTCTTTTGAGTTGACTGATTTTTTTATTCCTTCTAAAGTTCAAACAAGCCCTTTCCGCTTTCTCCACCAAACGTCTATATTATATTTAGTAGGTATATTGTTATTGTGGCAAAAAAGTTGAAAGTACGTTTTACAAAAGCTATAAACTTGCTTTTTCTCTCATATTATTATTAAATTCTCATTAGAGTTCAAAAAGTTTATTGCTCGATCCTACTACTGCCTGCTGCCTGCGCTCTATGGTGCTTTTATGCTTACACGTCATGCTTCTAGTTGAAACAAAACGGGTCACGATACGTTGACTTTATGACGATCCCCTTTCACATCATCAGTGTGCCCCTTTATTTTAGCTATTCATCTAGTTTCTTTCATAACATACTAAAGTATGTATAATGTATGTACTCCTTCTTCTTCTTTCTTCTCCACACACACAAGTTTTGTAACCGTAAAAAGCTCTTGAAAGGATAGCCACAAATAAACGGCAAGATTGGAAAAGTTGCAAAAGGGAAAGGTTTCAGCAGAGTTTAGTTTTTGCGGATAAAAGTACTTTTTGGCAAAAACTACCTATACCCAAAAAAGCTACACTCAGCAAACAAACTAGTTTGCTTTTAATTCACAATCTTAATAAATAAACTTATCCAAAAATGAACTAGCCTATCTACCTACATTCGTGTGCGTCAACAATTTTGCATGGATTTCCTGTCTATGTCGTATAAAGTTTAACCGTTTTTGGCTACAACTTTCATCGCAAAGTATAGATATATATTTTATATGAAGCTTTTAGCCGAAAACAGAAGAAACTCATGTGACAAGAAAAATGGCATCAACCCATAATTTCAGTTTGGAGCTTTTTGTTGTTTTATTACTATTACTAGTTTACCTAGAAAATTTCACTGTAGGCAGTATTTCGCATTGAAAAGTTAGTGACTGTGAAGCGCAGAGTATATAGCTTACACAGAGAGACTACATAAAGCATAAAATATTGATTGCCTTATTTTCAAAGAACCAGTGAAGCACTTTTGTTTTTCTGCTACTATTACAACTTATACTACTCTGCCTGTTGTCATTGTTGTTGTTTCTGCTGAAAACAAAAGTGTTTTCAGTTAGTTAGTCAACTTGGATGAGACAAAGAGGTAGAGAGATTTTGGTTAGTTAGTTTGGGCAAATGAATGAACTGTTTGGTAAAAAAGGGCTCTAATAGAACGACAACTCGATTAAAGGGCCGTATTCCTTCCATTTGAGGACCCACTTGAGTTTCTTTTCGTATTATCCCACGTCCCACACACGAGCAGAAGAAAAAGTTACCAGAAGCGTTTTTTCGTCTTCTACTGTTCTTCTGTGGCTTCATTTGCGGTACTTAAAAAGTTTTTGGCTTGCTACCATACAGTACGTTTCTCCTCTCAGCACAAAACTTTTCTGATGTGTTTATATTTTTTGGATTGTTGTTCCTGGAATGAGTCCCCGAAGCTTGATTCGCTAGAAAAACAATAAATGTCACCTTGTGTATAATTTTCGCACATTATTTGTCTGACTTTTCTTTACCAATGTAATTTACGCACGCATACACGCTGCAAACTTTAGAAGCATTTTGGCATGTGTACTCTCATAGATATCTAGATGCTTTATGCAGAGTGCTGCTAGTAGTACTTCATCAACTTGTACCGCACTGCCACCGCCACCACGCTATTCCTTTCGGGCATTTTTTGTTTGTATTCCAAAATTCCAATTCCAAAGCCCTCTTTAAGATCTCTGCTTTGTATGAATAGTTCACAGAGAAAGTACGCATGGTTTTGTACTGTTAAATGAACAATGATAGTGTTGTGTAGATAACTTTGATTTATTTCCAGCTTCTGATGTATATATGCATGGTATTTATGAACCCAACAATAAATATTATTTTGTATGCTTCCGAGAGTAAATTATGGCATGCACATATATACCTTTAGCACCCACAGTAATTGCCCAAAATATAAATAAATATTGTGCTGGGAAAAGCAAGACGTGGGGGTAGTGGCACATAAATAAGTGGTAAATTGGAAATTATACCGAGTAAATTACCAGAAACAAGCTAGTGCGTTCTTTAGAATGCATAAAAGAGGAAACAAAGGAAAGAAAAAGAAACATTTTCTCAGGGTGAGTACTAATGTGTCTCACTTCACTTTACTTAAATTACAGCGCTAAAACAACAGAAAGTCACTTGAAGAAGGATTTCCTTTTTGTTTCGAGTAGCATGCAAGCAAAAGCAACACGCTTTTAGTCATTATGATCTAATTTTAATGGCAATGCAAAGACGTATAGGTATGCAGGAAAGCGAGAGAAAGGTAAATTGCTGCTGAGAAAATGGGAAGCGGCATAAACTGCATTTTCTCTCTGTGGAGAACATTTTCTTTGCCAGTCCAGAAAAGGAAATGCAAAGTTGAGTGGAAGAAGAAGAAGGATTTATTGTTGTTTTTTGTTTGGCGGCGGTGGTGGTGGTGATGTTGCGTGTACCGAGAAAATAGGAAAGGCATTTTCCAGCAAATTATAACTAAGGTATATAAATGTGTGTGTACGCTTTTCTGTTTGTGTTGGTTTTGCTTGCTCATTTCTCTGAGTGTGTGCGGATGTGCATGGTTATGTGTGCGTAAAACAGGAAAAAGACAAGGATTTTTGCTTTGCTCTCTTTCGACTCTTTCTCCACGTTTGTTGTTGGTTTTGGTGGCTTTTTTCAGGCAAAGGTCTCTGAATTGGAGGAATGCTCTTGAAAAGAAAGCAAAAAGAAAATGCGTTGTAGACACATTCCATGCCACCTAAACATATAGTGCATACCTATGTGTATTTGCTTATATTTTATATCTAATGCTCACACTACTACTCACAGTAAATAATTTTGTTTGGGTTTTTCCAGTTGGACGCAGTCAAGTCGGAAGACGTTGTTCCCTCCATTCTCCAGAGGAAATTGGCCCGCACTCAAAACAAGGAGGAGAGGCGAGAGTTGAAATCCCAGCTGAAAAGAGTTTACAAAGTGAGTACCAGCCTTGTAATGCTTGTAGTCGTAGTTGTGTGTGTAATTAAATTCTCATCTGAAATCTCAATTAAACCAAAGAGAGGAAAAGAAAAGGGAAAAGGTACCAGCAGAATAGTAGTGTACTACAAAGCAGGGAAACTTGTCTTCCCGTTCTCTCTCATTTGCTATATCTCTCAGCACACACAGAGTGAAGAACAACGGTGATGATTACAATCTCCCTCTCTGAACATCATCATCGTCGTCATCATGATGATCATCAACAGCAACAAAGACGAGTAGTAGTAGTCGTTTTACTCGTAATAGTAGACATTTTATGCTTGGCTTAGCATCACAATAAGTTTACAGGCAGCAAGCAGCAGGTACACAAAAGCATAGGGAAAATGCTGAATCCTTTTTGTCGTATCGAATGCACACCAATAATTGGTCGCTATCTTCTTTCGCCTATGCAAACTACTAATCTACTAGATGAAAATGTTCAAATCCTATTTTATCTACTGTTCGATTTGATGATGATGAGGAGGAGAAAGAGGAAACGATTTTTGTTGAAAATGGGAAAATAATTTTTACAGCCGATAGTTTACAAACTTAAGATAGGTTAGCAATTTGCCTACATATGCGCGTTCGATCCAACCATCTTGATGAGGACTGCTATGAGGAAGAATCAGATGGGGAAGCACAAGCACGAGCCAGGTTTTCAAAACTTTTTCCTCTTTCATGGAACCATTAAAATATTCCCTTTGAGAGTGGTAACAGACAAAAAGGAGTTGCAAATTATTATCCCGTTAACTGCGCTAGGATACTTTTGGAATAATAGGGGAACCAACTATATAGGTATTCGATAAGGGTTTCAACTTTCAAAGGAAAGGTTATCATCCAAACGGTTGGCGTGTGTCCGCCTATGTTCCAAAGTGCAACACAATGTTTTTAATGTTGCCATTACGTTTCCCTCTCATTACATTTCTCACGCCAAAGCAGTAGTTAGCAAAGAGGAGTGTGTAGCACACTCCACTTGGCTAGTTGACTACACACCGACAGACATGATGAGAGTTTTTGTACTAATTCCCGACTATAAGTTTTCATCCAAGTAGGCAGTCAAGGTACATCACAAATTTACAATGAAAGTCCTACACACATGCGGGCAAGTCAAAGTCAAATACAGAGCAGCTTTTCCTGTTTCTCCCAAAGTCTGTTCTTGTGAAAATAAAATAATTCCATGAAACTGGAAACGTGTGTAGCCAATAGTTTGGTACACGCACATACACACGCTTTTACTTTTTAGTAGACCTTAAACACTTACTTTCTACTTGAAAAACGAATTTGATTACTTTTCTTTGCTCAGCAAAATATAAGGGAAATGTATAACTACGCGTAAAATGGTCCGGGCAAAATCATTTTGCCGCACACAGCGTGTCGCTCATCGTCTCGCAAGGGAAAGACAAATAAGAGGACGCACTCACATAAAACGACCATTATTAAAGAGCAGTAAATACAAAATGGAGATGTGTGTACAATAGTGGCCAAGTTCGTTGTAGCCGTTTTACCCAACGCACTTTTGGCTTTCCCCTTTGAAAAGTTAACTGTTCTGCAACCAGGAGCAAGGGAAAAAACTTGAGAGAAGAACCTGTGAAACTGTCATGTAATTTTGCTGACGAGCTGATGTGTGCTGCTGCTGTTGCTGATGTAAAATGTTTACTACCATGCACCTCAGGGGTCATTCATGAATAGTAGAATGGCAATAGAAGTGTTTGGTAGGTAGTTTGGATGCGTGAATACTTAAGGGGTTATAAAACGTCATTAATGAACCTACCGTGGAGGAAGGCTTTTTCAGAGGAAGGAACTGGGAGTAGCAAACAAACAAGATCCATTTGATAATGAGAACTCAAACAATAATACAAAATGTATGCACGTTTTCCCCCTGTGCATCTTGTCTTGTCACTGGCGTTGATGATGAGTATGATGTTGTTGATCTGTTCAAGAGGAAAACTCCTTTGGTGTTCATTACGAAACTACATGCTTGGCAGGGTTGTAGTTATAAAATCTTTCTCAGATGGTTTTTAGAGATATAGGCTATATGCATATACCGAATTTCTAATCATCTGATGTGTTTAATTGCTCTGTAAAAGGAAAATCCCTAGATGCCTATCGTTCTCTACTTCCCGTTTGCCATCATCGTAAACTTTTTTAGATAGGTATTCTTAGGCTGACGCATTTCATTTCTGGGGAAAGTGTATTTTGCATAGTTTGGTAGTATAAGCCAGCTTGGAGGGATATAGGTGGCACTGACACTAAATTACCGTTTTTGGTAACATCTTTTCATTGAAAACATGCATATTTACGGGAAGCAAGTGGATTGAGGATAACGAGGAAACTTGATCTTGATTAAGGTAACAAGCTAGTTACAAACCTGACTGCTTCCTTCCTCACGCGGCAGTAGTGTGCTCTTTTCCTCCAGACAAGTTTGACACATAAAACTATTTACATTAGAAAGTGTGTGTGAGAGAGGGAACCTCGAAAACTCATTCAGGAGAAAAATGAATGATTGAATCCAAATTTATTCAAAGAGAGCGGATTATTCAAGTCAAGGGAAGGTAACAAGTTAATAAATGGAAATGCATGGGTTTTGCAAACATTATGGCTCTCCTTCTTCACTTTCTAAAACTTTCTTCAGTGAAAGGCAGCAGAAGCAGAAGCTAGTGCAGCAACAGCAGTCATTCATCCAGAGAAAAACACATTTTCCCATTTTTGGTGAAAAGGGGAAAGGTAATCTAGTAAATGGCTTTTTTGCCATGATATCTCAAATCCAGTGCAAAACAAATGAGAAAAGGTGTGTGTGGGAAGGCAGGAGAAAATGGCAGAAAAAAATGAAGAGGAGTTATGATGATGAGAAGGCGGATGGGATGAGACACATGCTATAAAATATACTGATGAAGGCTTTTATTAAGGCATTTTGTATGCACACACACATGCAAGTTATGTGGCCTATCCTCTAATCTCTGATATATGAATGTTTGCACTTGCTCCTCCGCACACCGTTGTTTGTTGACTATGACGCGTGATGGCTGAAGAAATGGTACTAAACTTTAACTCAAGCTGTGCGAGAGAAAGCAAAGAGACAATTTTGCAGAGTATAAAATGTCCTTTTACTATAATGCATGACTTGGGAGAAATATAGTCAGTTAAAGCTGAAATTTGATGTGTGGCAGATGCGGAAACTGGTAACGGCTCAAATGATGGGTATAATTGAACAAGTGACAGGACACGGTCAAAACATGACAGCTGCTGAACGCCAAGAAGAAGATGGAAATTCATCCGCTAGTGCTGATGCTACCCCAGCTTATATTCAGGAAGGAGACGAGGAACAAGATCTTCGTCAACGTATTCTCAATTCTCGCCACGAGCTTTCAAATTACGAGTGCTACGAGAGGACTGCCAGATACTTTTCCGAGAATTGCTTCAGCATTGCAAAGGTACGTGTACACACGAAATATGAATGCAGGCTGGAGAAAGGAGATGATATTTAGAGACAAGTGCGAGTTTTTTTCAGGGCATCATTTTCGTCGCGTTGTCATCAAAAATGGACGACAGCTCTTCACACGTTCACAAAAACTTTTCTCTTTTTATTGTTATCACCGCATGATAAGTGTATGAATATGTGCATAATATACTTTTTCGTTGCCTACTTTTAAGCTCTCTTCAAGAGCACAACCCACGCCATTCCACACGTCGTTTTCTTTGTGCATTCCAACTGCGTAGTTTTCCCATTTAAATAACTATCTCTTGTGGAATGTTCGTAGGAATACTTATTGCGTTTTTAAGAAACTTCCAATTGTCAAGTGCGTGCATATTTGAATGGAATATTGGATGGCTGCTTGTTTTGTGTCCGGATGAAAATGACAGATTTTTTTGATTTGCCAAAAGAAGGAAGCATTTCTGTAGAATTTTTTATTTTTTTATCTTCGGAGAAAATTTACTTTACGCTCGACAGGATGTTGTTACTTACTTTCAATCTAGTCACTTGTGTTGTTACCAGAAGAAGAAGTGTTTGAATCGTGGCAGATGCTACTCTTTGGCATTACTACAGACAAAAAAACTCTCTTGGAATATTATTAGGCATATTTTTCGTGTTGTAAACTGACTAAACTATTTTACGAGTCTTTTCTGTGTATAACTGACTATTAGATGCTATTAGAGTGGTACTAGTAGCAAATTATAGAGTGGAAATGGCAGCAGTTAAAGTTTTAAAGGCCTAATATTCACTAAAGGGACTTATACAGCATGTGACACAATATTCTTTCCATCTTTATACCCAGCAAAATTCTATAAAGTGCTTCAGACAAACAGCATTCTCTATTCTAGTGCACACCCTCTTTTGCGCATTACATTGCTAACGATTCACTATTTACAGGAAAATGAAAAGAAAGAAATATATATGCATATTTTTTCTCATCTTCTATTTTTCTATATTTTATGCAGAATCCGTTTGTGACCCGTAAGCTGTACCTTCTGGTAAACATGTGTGAGCTGGGAATGGATTCGGAGAAGATTGTGAACGCCATGACAAACACCTGCCACCACAGCGAAATCGTTGGAATTCACTGAGGCATCATTCATAATATATTCTTTCCCTTCTTTTTTCTTTCTCTTCTTCGAACAAAAAAAACTCATATCATATCACACATCTCACAGATGATGTGTGCATGCCCAAGCAACTCTGCATAAAAATGTTATGAACTGTTATATAGGCTAGTATTTGTCTGCTGTTATATATCTTTTGTAAAGTGCTTACTTTCCAAAAAATGTTATTATCAAGTAGTAGTCTACTATTCCATAGAAAAAAACAGGAGGAATTATATTGGGATTTTAAACTAAAGAATATTTTCTAAGCTAAGCCTATAACAGTGTACAATTCATGTGGTGGCTGGGAGATGGGGGAAAGGGTTAAAGAACCTCTTATTATCTAATGGACCGTTTTTCTCACAATCTTTTTTTGTAGCGCACCAACACTTACCATTACGTACGAGTAGTTTAACAGCATTGTGTATGCATGCAAATATACATATCTATGAATCTAGAGATAGGTCTGAATTTTCCCTGATGTTTGTGTCGGTTTTTCTCTCTCTTTACAGCTACTTACGTTTATTCATGACGGCTTAGAGATCAAAATTCAAAGAGCCATTATTAGGCACTTAATACCTTCATTTGGTTAGAAAATATTGCTCTCTACTTACGTACAATATACCAACTGTATATTGTACGTCTGTATTTTATTATCTGCTTTTGTGATTATGAGTTGTTATATTGTATGAAGTACCTCTCTGGTTGGAATATAATAAACAAAATTTTGTATAACGAAACGGAAGGGAAAATGGAGCAGAATCCCTTTGTTGTTTGGAGAAAGTATTATTGGGCATATATATCCATGTAGCATTATGGTAGCATTTATTGATGCTTTGAGGAAAGAATGTAGAAAAGTATTTCATTTCGCTTATGTCATAATACTGTTGCTGGTGCTAGCAGCATACACATCCTTCAACTTTCCCAGGCCAATAACCATTGCAGCAAGATAAAGCTGTGTGTTTTCAGGATTTTCCTGGTTGGGAAACGGTTTGTCATGAATTTCATAATGCAAATATGGCATTTTGGGGGATTTTCGTTTGATTATTTGGTAAACCAGCAATTAGAGTAGAAACGTGCTTAGCGCTTATATAATGTGGGTGATCTGGATGTTTATGACGGTCTATTTTCAACCGGATTCAGGGTTTTGAGTAGCACACCAATGAAAATGATACCTTAATGGCACATAGCAGGATATAAAACGGGGGAATTTTGTGACAGTTGCAAGTTTATTCGCTGTCGTGCCATTGTGTGTTGGTGCTCTTCAATATCAAGCTCCACTTTCACCATTTTTATCGGGAGAGAAGTAGGCAGTAAAACGGTTGGAAGTATTTTTTACCTAGTCAGTCGCCGTGTATGGTTCCGCTGTTGTAGCTTCAAGGTAAAATACGGGTTTTGCAACAACGATCGAACAAAATATGGTTCATTTCAAAGATGAGCACAGTGAAAGCATGGAGAAGAGCTTAAACGACATTTTCTTGACAAATATTAGTGGTACGTGCCTTGGCATACCAATTAAAACACGATATTACCATTTTACAGCTGTATACATAAGGTATATAGGTATATTCCAATCCACAAACTGGGAAGAGAAGAGTGACAAAAGTACTTCCGGCAGAATATTGCGGTGGTAAAATGGTGATGGGAGTCCAGACAAGAACAGAAGGCAAGCAAACGGGAGATCATAAAAGCGTCAGAGATAGAGAATAAACCGTCTGTTTGCTGTAAGCTTTATGATGTTCAAAAGAAGTCTTTAAATACGTCCATTATTGTACATTTTGTAGGTTTTACGGTCTTCTGAAACGGCTGTTGGAAGGAATGAATAAAGTGATAAAATTAGCAGTCATTATTATTGTCTGCTGGTAGTATAATGAGAAAGTGCTCATTTCCCTGTAAATTTCCCGGAGCACTAAGCACTAACTTATAGGAGAGAAAGCAGGAGCACAACCAAGTGGCTATTACTTTTGCGTGTTTGCCAACTTTTGTACACTTTATGTCCATTTAGATAATGCTTTACATTATAAATTAGTATGAGATCCATTGCAGAATGTGATTTAGCTTGTAATATTTAAGTTCACATGATTGCGATACCTTCCGGCTCAAGTATGCGAGTCGTTAAAATATGGTGGACATTATATGCTGTTTGTGTGGTTGTTGCAAAACGAGTTCTATCCATTTGGTACGTGGAACAGCAAGGAATGGGTTATTATGATTGCCCCAGCTTCCACTAATAAATCATAAGCCTTATAGTAAGTAAGATACCCAGCTTTAGCAACCAAGAACAAGAAACATATGACTACATGTCCCTGAAAGTGTCAAAGCATTTATGCAAAAATTCATTTTGTTTATTTTTTGTTTTGAAACCAATTAGTTTGACACCCTGTAGCAATAAATCTTGAAAACTTGAATAAATGTAGAACTAAGCTGTTTCTGTGATGTGATGAAGTTATAACCCGTCCGAAACATCTATTTGGAGCAAGTAGTTTATTCTGAATATAGATGTTTGGATTCCATCCTTAGTCAGTGTAAAAAATTCTAGACAAGTATACGAATACAGTGATAATGACAGGATTTTTATTTAAGTTACATTTGGTAATTTTGTTACAGTTTAAATCTTACAACACTTAAAATTAAATAATCCTTGTAATTTAGGGATCACGGTAAATTTTGTTACATATTTGCATATACATTCTAAACAAGCCATGATTTTACGTATATTATCTTAAGCACTATGTCATAATAACTTAGGTGTTTATATATACATTTTTATCCATTTTTTAAATGCATAAAATATAGATTGCTTCATTAATCTTTTTACCCCCTACACCTCTTAATATAAGTACCCTATATATACTTGGAATATAGTATGACTTTATGTAGTACAAGTCATTTTGCATATAATAATTCAGAATAAGCATAGTATAATATTTACATTGTAAAGTTAATAATACTTTTATTATGTTCCTAAGCCTTTACTTGAGAAATAATCCGCTAGCAGGAAATACTGGGGGATTTTCAAGGAGTTAACTAATTCAAATCTTGTTCAGGTATGTTTTTCATTAGAAATGGGGGATTAGTCTAAATGGGAGAATCCCAGCAGACAACAGAAAAGGCGAATCCATCTATTCATCTAGGATGTAGTCTGTAGATGAAGATATAAGCTTTAGGTAATATATTTTTATTCCGATCTCGAAGGAGTTTCGACTCTGCCAAGAAAAACTTCTTTTAAACTAATTTTAATTTTGTGTACAGCCCTTCTAATCTCTAACTGCATATTCAATATTATATGTTTTATCATTTTTAAAGTATGGGACAATCATTAGAAAATATTACATAAATAGTGTGTAGTATGAATATAGTCACCAAAAGATCATTTTTTTCTGTGTGTGATATGCAATGAATCATCTTATTATGTTCTTTGAATGAAAGTGAAAATGACCACAAACCAGTTTATTGGGTCACCTTCCTCCATTTCACCAACAATAATAATAATAAATTACCAACCGCTTTTCATTATTTCTCCGATTTTATATCCTCACTCGCAAAAAATGTATAAAAACGATTACGGTTATTTGTTGGGATTACCCACATTCTTTTCTCCCGTCGCATCACTGCTCATCATTCCCCATAATCGTAATCGTAATAATAATATTTTTTGTTCCTACTCACTCCTGTCCTTGGCCGGATTATCCATTTCCTGCTGCTGGAATCTTTTCCAACTCCCTCCATTACTATTATTATTATGATGATCACTTCGCGCAGAATGTTGGTGCTGGTACTGGTGTTGCTGCTCATTATGATGATTATTACCGTGATGATGATGCTCATCTTTTTGGTGATTACTTTGAAAGAAGTGCTGATGATGGTTTTGCTCTTTGGACTGTTCCTGTTGTTGTTTTCGGCCTTTTCCCCAACTCCGGGTGAGATGTTGCTGATTGTTATTGTGAGGATGAATTTCTCTCTGGAAGAACAGCTCGTCACCCATTCCTAGTAGTGTTGCTGGCACAGAAAGATGATTCTCTCCGGAAGTGGCCGCATCCTCCTTTGTCGTCTGATGGTGGTACTGGTGGTGGTAGACATTGACATTTTTATTGGAAGTACTGTGCTGCTGCTGCTGTTGTTGCTGGTGTGGAAAGTGATGTTTGTTCGTTGTCATTTTATGATGCTGATGGTGGGGATGTGGATGCTGCTGCCTTTGGTGGTGTTTGGAATGATGATAATAATTTTTGTGAAAGTAATGGTCACCAGAAGCAGCGGCAGCAGCATCACCATCCACATCCCTGTGATGATGATGGTGGTGGTGTCTGGCGGGATGGTGACGGTGATGAAGATCGTCATCATTATCATCATCGTCATCCTCACCATTTCCACTTTGATATTTTCCCCCTTTCCGCTGTTGCTGCAGTTGTTGTTCCTCTTCGGCATGCTCTCTCCTCTCGGTTGATGACAATGACAAGAGCACTTCATCTCTCTGTCGTTGTCCTGCTTTTCCAGCGCCATCATCATAGTCATCGGGATCACTGCCGCCCCCTCTTCCTCCTTGTCCATGTCCTGGGCCCCATTCAATTTTATGGGAATTGGGCTCATTCCCTTGGCTCACTACACTTTCTTTTGGCGGCGCTAACACAAGGGCACTCATTTCAGGCATCTTATTATTATTACTACCACTTTTTCTACTACTGTTATCACTAGTAGCACTACTGCTGCTGGTGCTCCTACTTTTACTTTTATCACTTGCCAAATCGACGTGTTTCCCTTTGTTCCCAAATCTGCTGAAACTATTGCTAACATTATTATTAGAGCTACTACTACTAGTGCTTTCACTGGCTGTTGTACTTGTCGTGCCCCCGCCCCTGCTTGATATGAGCGTTTTCTGAATGGGGTCATCAAAATGAACAGAAGATTTTGATGATGATGATGATTCCACTGGTATTCTTTTGCCATCACCTCCGGTGGAGGTACTACTACTACTACTGCTGCTAGCGGGGGGAGACCCACTTTCACCCGAATGTTGTTTCAAAGTAGCACTGTTACTACTAGAAGTACTGCTATTACCCTTTCCCGTTTCATTCCTGCTTTCATTCCCACTCTCCGCTGAAGTGTCAAGGGAGACAACTGCCGCAATTCCTCGACTTGTCGGCTGTCCGGCTGCATTCAAATCCCGAACACGATGGTAAGTAAACTTCCATTTTAGATGATGATCAGGATGATGAGATGCATGAGGATCCTCCTGATTTTGGGTACTTGACAAGGGGGAGGTTGAGAAAGAGGCTGTAGTTCCTCCATCTGCAGACGTGCCACTTCTTCCAGAGGCAGAAGAAGAAACTCGAGCAGCAGCCGTAGCATACCCCAGGGAGCTATTCGTCCTACCGTCAGAAACGGCCTGATTCCTTCTCTTTTCCAGGGAAAGTAACGCCTTCAAATCTCCATCAACTTTGTCTGCATAACAATAAAACAACAAAGAGAATAATGTATACACACACAAACACGCATAGAGCCCACTTTCTCAAAAACATTTCGCACATAAGTCATCATAACAGTTTCATTGTATTATCATAACCATCATCATATCAAATTCGCTTTTTTCTTCCTTTTTCCATTTTCATAAAAATATATACACACACATGCGGTGCGTCATATCCATATCATCATAATATCACCGTCATCATCATTGTCATCACAATATCTCATCTCCTTCCTTTATCCCATCCTTCCTTCAACAGTGCCAGACACAACAAACAAGTTATAAAATCCACACGCCTATTTGCACTACCACTTTTCTTGCCTATTTGCCTAGATGCTTTTTTGCTTTCTCCTGCTTCTTGTAAAATATTTGTGCACATAACATCTGTCCATATGAATGGGATTCTTGAAAAAGGGAATAACTTCTGGTTTTTACAAAACATAAGCAAAACAGAAAAGGGAAAGTAAAAAAGCAGTAAAAGTGGAAAAGGCACCCAGCCAAACCTTTTCCCTCCTTGAAAAGCACAGCAGCATCTCATATTTATATTGTTGCTCTGTACGCACAAAAGAGCCAGAGGGTTATTTTTATTTTTAGACAGAATAAGTATAAAAAACTAGTACTGATGGTATACCATTTGCTTGCAGATTTTTTTCAGTGTCTTCCTTTTGTGCTGTATTTATGTTCTTTGGTGTGAGAGTGTGTGCTTGAGTTGAGATATGAGCAAATATATAGGATGCGGAATAGGAATGCCTTTGTGTAGTTTGCAGAGAGCCATAAAGTATGTAGGCATCTAGAATGATATCACAGCTTGCAATCTTTTTTGTTAGGCTGATAATATATGCCTCGTGCTATAAAGAATATTATATAGAACGTCTATATCTCTTTCGTTTTTGTGATATTATGCCTTCCAGTAAGAAATATTCTTTCACATTTCCATATTCTCTCTCTCTGAAGGAAACGGAAATGGCACTATCACTTTATGAGGACGTCCCCACTTGTAAAGCTTCAATATAAATGGGCACATATTTTTTGCATAAATATCCAGAGGAAAATGCAAAGGTGCTCTTTGGGCTGCCTCCGCCTTTGTTGCTGTTGATGGGTCTGATGATGTGGCAGAGGTACAAAAAACAAGGCACAGGAAAACGGGAAAATCAAGAGAGAGAGCAAAAAATTCTCCTTCAAGAAATAAATGGCTGTTTGTTGGAAAGTGAGAAAAAATAAAGTGGAGAGGGAGGGAGAACGGAGAGAAAAGAGAAAGAATGCAAAATGCTTTTTCCCTCTTGGGTGTGAAGAAAAGGAAAATGCGAAGAGGAAAAAATGGAGGCAAAAAAGCAGTTCTCCCTGAAAGCTCTGAAAGTTGATTGCAGGAGATTGCAGTCTTTCTCCAGTCAAGAAAGATAGTGCAGCCTACAATTTATATGAGCTGGGAAGAAAATGGGCCAATGTTTTAGACAGATAGCAATAATAAGGCAAGTTGAGCAAGTCGGCAATAGCTATGGTTGTTGTAATATGCCGTGTTGGTCTTGGTGTTGGTGGTGTGGGAAAAATACGTTCTTATTATTAGCTAAGAGAGCCTTGGAAAAAAATCATGATGACTATGTGGCCAACAGGGAATCTAGTTTAAAAAGGAGTCGGCTGTTGTATGCATACCTATTTTTTATGTTGGTTGCTCTACGTCTTGTTTTCAAAGGAAAGCATGCCAAACGCCAATGGGCTTATCGTCATCACAGCCAACGATAAGTTTTTTTTATGTGTTTGGCCATCATATAAGATATGTTCGCTTCACCACGTCCAACTAGATTGTTAGGCATACAGGTTATCATTCTATCACCGTATTTTTTTCTAGTGCAAGTGTACTTTTAAGTCAAGTGTGTGGTTTCTAAGTATGTGTTGTAATAAGAGAGGAACAAGTATAGAGATGTTTCTAAGAAGGATGCGATGATCATAATAACGACGTGTGAAGAGAAAAGTGCTTGCAGTGAGGATGCTGATGATGATGAGGCTTCTTCCTTGATAGCACTAACACATTGTTTGTGGCTTTTTTAAGAATACAAAAAAATCGTAGAGGGAAAAGCAAAAAAGTGTTAAAAATGGAACACAAAAAGAAAGAATGGTGTGAGTGGTGGTAAGAAAACAGCTTTTTTATGATTGCCCTCTCTCTTCCTTTCTTTTCTTATGACGGCTCTGATGCAGTTTCTGTTGGCTTTCTCCATCTTCGACGTGAGTTGGCCTATTTGCAGATTTTTTTCTTTATGTGATGCTGAGAGAATAGAAAAAAATGGAACATGCACATTGGCGACCATTCTTGGATGATATGATGGCAAGAAAAAAACATCAAAGGCACGTAAACTATTGCACTCTGTGAGTGTCGTCGTACGTTTTGCACGTTATCTTTTTGGAAAGAAAGTGAAAAAGCGACAAAAAATGTAGAGAGAGATGAGATGACATTTTATCCGTGCTGGAATCGATGGAATAAATGGCTTTTGCCACCTATCTACATACAAACAGCCACAAAATGTATGTCTTCCATAATAATATAAAAATGGAGAAAACAGAGTAGCATGCTTTCTCCAAGATAAAATGTAAAAATATCTATAAACATAATATTCCTTATCCATTGAGTTATAGCATGTTCGCACGAAATGTAAACAATAATTAGATTTTTGCTTTCTCTGCGGAAAATGTGACCTGCACAGACTTCCTGTGCATTTTAAAACGGAAAGTGCAAAAAGTGTCAATATTTGTTTCGAATATTCATTTTTGTTGCGAATATCCGCAAAAGTGAAAGCTTTTCAAGAATTCACTTTCCCATAACCATAATGACAAAATGGTGTCAACTTCTGTGTCACATTTGCTTCGCTTGCCGCAACACTTTGTTCTCCAAACGTTCTTGCAAATTACTATATATATGCCTAATGCCATCATTACGATGCATTACACGCACTATCCTACTTTCATTTTTTTCTACGTAATATTCACTTCAGTTATAGCTTTCCTCCTAATGTTCACTAGATTCTGTGCAAAGCCTCGTGAATACCAGTGTGGAATGAGAGCTTACACACAGTTTCTAAGAAAATGGCTCATTATCTCCATTATTGACAAGAGATTTTTTTCTTGGTCTGCATCCCAAGATAGCGGCAAGACTCATCACCTTCATCCTTTTTATATTCAATTTTAACTTGCTGTCTCCGCTCAGGTCTTTGCGCCTTTGTGTCTTGACTTGACCCAAATGAAAACGGGCGGTAGGCACGAACACACAAAGTATTAGCAGAGGGAAGCTCTAGAAAAAACTGTAATGCAGCCTACTCACCAAGCGCAACGGTATTAAGCGAAAAAGTCAACATGACTTTATAGAAGAGGTTTAAGGTGACTTATAAAAAAGTCACGCTAAAACGACAACAGACACACAGGGTAAAAATGGACTAGCACTTTGGCTTCAATGGACAACGGAGGAAAACTAGTGAACTGGGTCAAATCGCTTATTTCTCTATGCCGGAGAGAAAGTCATTGGAGTAAATGTGCAGTGGCTTTAAGGTTGTAGGTAGTAGGTATCATGATCATCATAAGGATGCTTTTCCATGATGCATAAAATGAAACCCTTGTGGAAAACCAGGTGTGTGTGTGTACCGAGAGGTTTTTACTTTTTTGGGTTTGCCGTTTACTGGTAATAGTGATGGTGGTGGCGGAGGGCCAGATAGAAAGGGTAATAGTAATATAGGTAATAATGGAACGGCCTACCTGACAAACAACGGAGGTCATCCATGAAATTACATTGCAAATATATGAATACATGTGCCTACCCAAATGGGCGTGCATGCTTTTATGCAGTATGGCTTGACTAGCTCAATTTGATCAAGTTGCTAGATGGGCAGGGAATATATAGTTTGGATAGAGAAAGTGTGTTGTTTTTCGTATTACCCTTTTACATTGATGGCCAACAACAACAAACAAGAGCCAACCACTAAAACCACCAAACCAGTAACGAAAAACCTTGTGAATTTTTTCCACTTCTGCTGATCGCAAATGATCAAAAGAAGCAAATGGAATTTGCCTTGTTTTTTACTGCATCATTTTGTTGTGGACAAATGTATACACCTGAATTGGCATGTGCCAGCTCATTAAATTAAGCGGTTCGTTAAAAAGCTAAAACAGGAAAATGCAGGAGCACACGAGAAACAAGCATAATGTTGAGAATTGGGTTTGGCTGCATGGGAGGAAATGTGGGCATGACGTGTATGTGTTAGAGCTTTCACTATATTTATTTTAGATTATGACATATACACGGTTGACTGATCGATGGGGATGATTATTGGGTAACTTTTTGTGCATGTTGTCGCGTTGCTTTGATTTTCCGCAGTAGTTTGCCAACTATTAGCAGAGGACTAAGAGACCAAACTCTAAAGCCAGCATTTTTCCTGGCTTATGTAAACCTTACGTAAAATGTCAATCAAGTGCTCTGCTGTCATAAAATCAAACAACAAAGTAATGTCATAAAATTACGTAGGGGAAAACAATAGAGATTTTTCGTCCGAGCACAAAAGCTATTTTATTACATTACCAAAATTACCATGCTGATGTGGTTTGGCTAAAATGATGGGGGAAGAAAGAAAAGATAAAAACGTTGTTCACGACTCACGACAATGACGGTCTTGCAAAAATGACGTATAATTTATAACTATATTATTACCCATACAATTTTCTGTTAGCTATGTATGTGTGTATGTATCGGAATAATAATAATAAGTCACGGAATGCGCTTATGAAAGGATAAATTTGAGAATACTTGGAATTTTCGGTAATAGTTTGCCTATTATGCATTATGCATCATAACTAATTATATATTGCATCAAAATGAGCTACTTGATATTATAGGGCTTTTATAGCTAATAGCTATGATTTATGACGTCGGTGATGACAATATTTTAAACGAAGAGTACACTTGCCAGATTTACCTATGGTTGAGCGCAATGTGCTCTAGTATAGCATTAACACTATTGACCACTGAAATTTTGCAATAAACGTCATTGACATCTGCCCTCGTTTTTGTTGGCTTCTAAAGAGATTTACCTTGAGCTGTAATTCCAACAAAAGCTGAAAATTTATGTTTACCTTGTTCAACATCCTTCCTAGTAATTCCAATCAACCTAGTACCTTCCGTACGGTTTTTGCTATCATATTTTCAGTTTAACAACCCTGTCATGATGCCCCAATAAGATGAGCAAACAAAGTGAATTTTCCCTGGTCACATATATTTTATGTGATGCTCAGCTTGTTGTTCTGCTGTAATATGAGATGAGTGAAAGCAAACATTTTCTTTTCAGTTGACTCTGAGTGGTGGATGCTCTCCTACGGTTTTTCAGTTTTTCATTTCTTTGACTTGGTTTAGAAAAAAAGCTTCTCCAAAACAGCACAATCATTTGGGACTTGGGGATTTTTTCTTTGCAAGAGTAACATACGTGCATACACATTTTTTGCAGGTTTTTCTAATAACGCCAAGACTCAGTTTTTTGTCTTTTCCCAATGGTATTTGTATGTAGCTAGTTGCTTTTAAAACCGTTTTTTAGTACATGTATCCATCCATCCCTACTAAGAAAAAGTTATCCTGTACTTTTTTCTTTTTTTCTTACTGGCCATAATATTATGGCAATTCAGAGAAAGTCCAAGCCACTACTTGGTTACTTAACCTAGTTTTACTACTTTCTGAAAAAAGATACAAGCAAGACGACAGGGATTTTTCAAAGAAAAAAAAGGTAAACTGGGTAAAGAAAACTTATACTTTTTGCACATAAGTAAAGGAGAAAGTAAAAAAGAAAAAACTCAAATTAGGGAACATCTCAAATCCCCTAGTTTTGTCTTTCTCTGGACTTTCTATAAACCCGTCGATAAAAACTTTATGAGAATATCGTATTAAAAGTAGATACATTATAAAACAACCTAAAAGCATTTTGCCATGTACAAACGTATATATAATCCCTCTAAAACATATAATGTGCATGCATGAAAAACTACATACTATGTTTTTTTACAAGAAAAGAGGATAAATATTTGGCTGCCTACTCTGTACAACTGCTAATTCTCCGGAGAAACAGATTGCACAAGATTTTCTGAGCCAGAAGACTAGAAATACTAGAATATAGAATAGAGTAGCAAGAAGAAATTTAAAAGGGAAAATTCGTTTACAAGCCGAAGCCTTTAAGGGATTCGCAGAAGTAGCCCACTAACTGTTTTGAAAAGGGGATTTGAACTAGATGAAAGGAATCATAATACAAAATGCAGAAAGTTTGTTAGTAGCAAATACAGGTTGTAACTGTAAGTAAAAATTGTGCATTGTGTTCATGCGGGCGTTAGCGTTCTGTGATTACTTTCAATATTGAATAGAAAGTATGTTTGCGTGGGTTTAGCCAGACGCATGGGAATATATACTTGCCATTTTATGTTCTTGGAATCAATGCAAAACGCAGTAGTGGATATCCACAATAGAGCCCAGATAATTAGGCTACCTCCCGCCGCCACCACCACTTTGGTCCGGAGGTGCTATTTTGCATAAACTGTTTAGTCTTCCAAATCGGCATAAATTGTTAATGACCTGGATTCCCCATCTCCATTTCTTCCCCTATCCTCACCAAAAACAGCATTTTAGTGCAACTTTTCCAAGACAAAAGTACATAGGTATAGTACATCCCATAATCTAGCCCCTTTCAAAATAAAAGATCTCTTTATTCTTAAGATTCTCTGTGAGAGTGTAAGCCCACTTGTGCCGAATATCCTCTTTTTACCAAACGGAAAGACATTCATCTTTTCCGAATAGTAGTAGCAGCAGGAGCAAAGCAAGAAGGCCCTAAGGACTCTCAATATATTACTTACTATCCTCCGTTTCACATTGCAGAGGATTCTCTGCTGACTGACTACAATGCTACTAAAACCTACTAACATATTCCCTCTAGCCATCGTACTGTGAAAGGAACACACATAATTCTTTCTTTCTTCTGCTTCCTTCCCTTTGTACCCAAAATCCGATTTGGTTCACAAACCTTAATACTCCTCCACTGCCTACTTACAACTCTCTCTCACAAACACATATTAAGCATTTTAGAGTGGAGATACATCTTCTTCCAGAGAAAGAGCAGAAATCCTTGATAAAAGTAGATTGCACATATGTGCTCGCTCACTCGCTTCTCCTTCCTTCCACCACGAAGGAAACAAAATGGCAAAGAGGAAGACACAAAAGTGGGAGAAAAGGGAAAGCGGATCAGAAACCCGTTACAGTTTTTCTTTTTTTCTTCTCATTCTGTCTTTTTTTCGGGGGTAGTGGTGTGGGATATGCTAAATATTCTTATTCTTCCGTGGTGGTAGCTGTGGTGGCAGTAGCTGGTGCGACGTTTGTAGGACACACACTCAAACATGCATGCATGCATATTAAGAAGGGACACCAGACTAGACCACACACATTTTGAAATAAAACAGGAAAGGACAATCCTCCTGCAGAACAAGAGATATTACAGAGCTCGGCCTGGTTTTTAACAGAAAATCCCTCTTTTTTTGTTGAGAAAAATATCTTAGAAAATTCATTTTATTCCAAGGACATATTATGCTATACACACCACACACATGTACACGCTTCGTTTGAAAGACGCACGTTTTTTGTACAAAGAAGAAAAGAGAAAGCAGGGGAAAGCAAAGGGGAAATAATGATAATGACGACAATAGTGCTTTATTTCCTTTTCTTTTGAAACAGTATGAAGAAGAAACACACACATACTCGAATTCGCATCTTTTCTTAGAGAATCCATATTATTTATCCTGGGCTATCCTTCCTTCTTTCTTTCAAATAAAGAGAAAGACGACACAATTTACATAAGAATAAAGGGAAAAGCTGCCTAATAATATTCGTTTATTCCTCCGCTTTTCTTCATTCCCTTCTTCTTCCTCCGCACTTTTTGTCCTTATCATTATCAGAGTCATTGTAATAATAACAGTATCAAGCTTGCGTTCATCTTTTCATTCCTATTTCTCTTTATTCCTTTCCTTCCTCTCTGTTTTTCCGGTTTTCCCTTTTCTAATCACATTATTTTACGTTTACTGGCCCGAAAATAAAATGTAAAAAATGTACGCACACATGCACCACCACCAAGCTAAAAAAATAAATTTCTTAAAAAATAAAGCAGCGCAAAGCTAGCAGAGAGTGATAAGTAAACCCTTAAAAAGAGTAACTAGAACTGAGATTTATTTTCTTCCTTTGCAAGGAAATACGCAATCTTTTCCTGAAGAAAGGAGCGGTACACACACTTTCCCCTTATGGTTTGTAGCTCCGCTTCCGTTTATTCTTCCCCCTTTTTACTACCACTCCGTGTAAGATAAGAACGGAAGCCGAAAAATACATTTAGAAAATTAGATGTTTGCTTATCCTTTTTATCAACTTAACTCTAGAGTCCACCGCGATGTTGTTACATACATACTTTTTTTCGTGCAGAAAACTTTCTCGGGATGTTGTTGTGCGTGTACACACGAGTATCTTTTTTCTGCCTAAAAATGTAGATTTAGTTTGTCCTAATGCAATAATAGTAATAATAACAAGAGAAAAACAACACCCGCCCACACACACACAAAACAATACTTTCTCCAACAGCAGGAGAAAGCGGAGAAAGAGACTAAACGATAAAAATCTCCGTCTTTTTGTGGCGCACTTCTGTTTTCCATAAGTACATATTTATATGTACATTGCTTTCCTTTTTCGCCTTCCCAGTAACATTTCCATTTTCCCAAGAAGTCCAGCATAGAATCCCCAGAAGATAATAAAAAAGCAGGAGAATATAAACAATGGACTACCGTTGAGTGTACTACGAAAAGACAAAAATGAAAGGATAAAGATGTCCACTTTACATTATTATCATTATTATTTAGCAGAGTGGACCGCCACGATACTAATAAAATGGAGATGTAAACAAAGTAAATGAAATGAACACAAGTGGCGAGAAAAAAACAGCATTTTGCGCTCTTTTTCCTTCTCACAAGGCTTATGGGAGTATTCACTCGTGTTTTTTGAAGGCTCTTGTGCTGATGTGCCCTATCAGGAATATCTCCTCTGGAAAAAAGACAATCATTTGTGATGACGATGATGATGACAATGATGGAACAAGCGAATGCAGCATGAGATGATTCTCCATTGTCTTCGAAATCTCCTCTGGACTCGTCTCAGGGAGAGCATGAAACTACTAATACTCGCACTAGTCTCGCTACTAGTAATTTGTTCTCTGGCCAATTTACTTTATGACAAAACATGGTGGAAAAATTGGAAAGGGAGAGAACGGCGGATATCAAGAGAGGAAGGAAATATAAAGCACACGGGAGGGAAAATTCGCTCATTGTCCAACGTCCGTTTTTCTAGAGTGCCCGTTTGTCCTCTGCTCTTGTTGTGAGAGCCCGTGTCTCCATGTGTGTTTGCCTTTATGCTTGTTGTTGTTGTTTGATCTTTGTTTGTCTCATCTTTTGTCTTTGGATTGGTGCTCATTGCGTGTGTGTGCACCCTGGACGAATATGGGTGGAGAATGGAACAGTGTGAGTGAAAGCATCCAAAGAATGCTAATGTTTGAAAAGTCAGCGTGAAATAAGTTTTTAGGCATCATGAACATTTATGCCAGTTTGTACTTTGAAAATGAAAATGCATGCTGTCTATTTGTAGGTACATTTTCATAATATGTAATTTTGCCTTGTGCATGCTGGTGGTGAGCGTGCAATATCATCCATTTTACATAGGCGCACTTCAAAAGAGTGACATTTTGACTTGACTCTTTGTCTGTCAGACGTGTGAGTTGCCTTTGTTGTTTGGGTGTGCTGGTTGGGTACAATTTACAGTGATGTTGATGGAGGTTTGTGATATATTATGTGATGCAAAATGCATGTCTAGTGTAGCTAGGTTTTTTATAACTGCCATTATCATGAAAACTGCTGGATGAGAGCATGCTGGTAATTAGGGAATTGTATAACCAAGCGAAAATACGACAATGGCATAGGAGATTTGTACTTTAGCCGTAAAATGAACAATATGTTTTTTAAACATGTGTAATAAATATAGTTCAAAATTAATTATTGAAATTGATTAAGAGTTCAATTGAAAAACATGTTAAATACGCATTTTTTTGTTATAATAATGCAGTATGTACGAGCTTAGCGACTTCATATGTCTTGGCTTTTTCTGTGCGGATAAATTTAATAGCAGATATAATGGACGGATGTTTGTAAAGGCATTGCAAGTTCAGTAAATGGTTTGATACCTTATCCTCAGCAATTAGAATAGTTATGTATAATATTATAAAGTTAGATCAATGAAGATAAGATGTAAACTCACCAAATGATTTTCTCAATTCAGTCCATTCCTCTGGATTGGCCAAAGCTCGGATCACAAGTTGGTCCAACAGCCGGTCTCTGTCCAATGCCCAGTAGTCATCCATCGATAGTGGAAGCGGGTAACCGATGTCAACCCCTGCACCTCCATTTTCCTCCAAAAACGCTAAATCATCCACGTTCCTCACCCCTCGCTAGTAACATTGCACCATAATGATGATGACAAACGTTCACATCAGGTTTCGTTCCAGACAAGTAGACATGAAAAAAGCACACAAGACATTGACGCAATTTATTTTCATATTATATAAATCTATGGCCATCAACCACCCAGATAACTCCAAGAAAATATGTTTTTCATCAACTTTAATTATCATCCGACATTTTCTCCCCATTTAGTCTATTTCTCATGTTTTCCGTCAGACCACATAGTATGTCCTTCCGTCAAAATCAAATTAATTGAGTTTCTCCCAAGAAGCAATCAAGTTGTGCTTGATGGCTACGTTATCTTAATGATTATTAAACATTCCACATCCAAAAACAACAACATCATCGTCATGAGTATGGCAATATGAGTAATTTTCGTAATTTAACTTGATGGAAAATAGCAATCCTCCCGATCCACTTTACTTTCAAGCACACACGTGCCTAGTCATCATAATATCTGCTTCCCATCCAATCTCCCCAAAAAAATTATACCCTGCTTGTTTTCTTTCTTAATAAATTCACTGCACGACTGATGACCAAAGAAAAATGGAACGGATACAATGAAGCAACCAACAGCGCTACTAATAATAAGAAAACACAATAATAATTGTAACATGATTCCCTCTCCTTTCCCTTCCATTTTTCATCCATCCAAAAAATGCATTCATTCTCTCTTGCCAAGGAAAAAGGGGAACAAAATAAATTGGTAAATTGAGCCCCGAAAAAAATCGTCTCATTTATCAACCATACCGTTTTCCACCATAAAAAATCTATAATCATATCAGTCAGCAGCTGCTATTTTTTTTCTACAAAAGTAGAAGTAATGTGTAACAGCAGCACCAGTATAAAAGCAAATCCTAATCCATCCATCCATCCTGATTACTACTTCAGTACGTGTATACGTGGAACAAATCCACTTCAACCCACACACTTGATACATATTTCCTTATGGATTGTAATGTGGAAGTGGAATGAAAATGAAAATACTTGAATGGAATTCATAACGGAAGCAATACCGTGTCTAATGTGAAGCAGCAAAGAAAAAAATGACCATCATTCCATCTCTAGCAAAGCCAAAAGCCTTTTGCGTCTTTGCTGCTGCACTGCTGCTAACTCTAAGTAAGTTCACTTGTACGTACGCTCGTTTGTACACGCACTCAGCAGTAAGAGAAGGGAGAAGAAAGGACATTGAATAGCTTCTTCATTTCATCATCAATCAGTCCATGTCTCCTAGTGTCGGATATAAAATGACATGACAGGGAACAAATAACTGACTGACTACAAGCAGAAGAGGGAGAGTGGGAGAAGGAAAAAGCAATGAAGTCCAATTCATTGCAACGTTGTGTTCGTACCTCCAGAAGAAAGAAAGTAGGGAAAGCAATAATAATATTCTGAATTGTACATGTCCGGCGTATATAGTTCGTGTATCAATTGTACGAATGATTGGTTACTATTATACGGCGACCCTGGCTCACTCACATTCACGCGGAGCGGATACAAAGTATAATGGAACATGCGGGTGGACTTGTAAAAGTAGTTGCGCTGCTGCAATACAATTTCTACTCTTATTATTGCTCTGCCCTGTTCCCATTATTAGGTACTTTAAGTAAGCAGTTGGTAGAAGAGGCCGAGTAGTTTTGGAGGATATATAACCGCACAACAATACCGATAATAATGCCCTGTTCAAATTACATCGTTTCAAAGTCCATAAAATTGCGCTATTTTTTCAAGCTTCCCTGTCCGGTCCGGTAGTATCACTCCTCCTGAAAATTGTACAATGGTACATTACACTACTACATTGTATTTTTGTGTCGGCGGAGTGACTACTTTTGGAGAATCTCTGGCAGAAAGAAAAACGGGGTGGCATGACAGGGTGCAGAGTGGAAACGATATTTATCTTGGTTCGATTTCGATAAAAAGTACAAAACCGAAGCAAATGCCAATGTAAAGGAAAAAACTGGAATTATTTGGAAGAAATTGTTGGATTTGTAATATCAGTAGAAGAGATGAGAGAGAGAAGAGTGTGTGGAAAGATTGACAGAAGCATGTGTATTGGAAAGGGGAAAGTAATGAAGTGAAGGAATGAAATTAAAGAATGCTTGAAATATTTGTAAGTTTAGCGTAATAATGATGTGTTTTTGGCAGTTGCAATAATAAATACAAAATTGAAAAGAATTTCGATTAAATAATTAGTTGAAAAAACGTGTACAATTTACGAATCAAATGATGCATTTAGATGACGATTTTAAAGACTTTTAACTTTGCGTAGAATTTCCCGACGCTTAGATAACGTTGGGCTGTTCCTGGAAATGAAGAAATTGATACAAGCGCTATGTCAAAGCTTCCAAATTTCAAATATTACATCTCAACAATAATTACCGGATTTATTCAGTATCCTTCCTCAATCACATTCTCAAATAAAAATAGGGACAAAAAGTTACCAAGATTGTGCTCCATTAACTGCATAAAATTTACGGTATCAAAGAGCAAAGGGTGTGAGTAATATCACTCAATTTAATGATGAATAGGCAGAACGAGTGAACGGCTCACTCACTGTAAAGACACTTTCCTCTTTTTCCCATCATTCTTAAACATGCCATCACTTTCTTCTTCTTTTTTGTGCATGCAACCCAACCAAAAAGTTTTTTTTATCATTCCACGCAACAGAGTAAAGAAAAAGTAAAAAGAAAAAGTTTTCCCTTTCCCCTTCTATCTCTATCTTTTCGATCTTCCTTTTTGGACAAATTTTTTCTTCTCCCACACACACAACTTACACCAAAGAAAAAAGTAAGTCAATTCCAAGAACCATTTTACATTTTCTCTATATATTTTCCCAGAAATTCGAGTAATAACAGTAGGAGGATCCATTATAAAGTGCCATTCTATAGGCACGTTTTTATGTGCATGGCCTCCATACATAAAAGACATTATACATTATTACCATTACTTCTCTTTTTATTCTAACAAACCAGTCAGTCATTGCTTTTTTTACTCTGGGTACAAAAAATGTTAAATCGTCAACCAACTGAGAAATACCCCAATTTGCTTCTTCTTTCCCGTTTTCCTTCCGGATATAAAGAACCAAAGCAGCTCTGTCTTTGTTACAGCATACAGACAAAATATATAGGGAGAAGGGAAAGCTGAGAAACTGTTCGCATTTCACTTTTTTACTTGGCTGACTGAGATTGATGCAGTGAAGTACCTTTTACTACTACTACCATCAAATATCAACCACCACAATACTTACACTTATTGTATGATCATCCTTGGGAGAAATGGTAATGTAATGCAATTGTGGATGAAAATTTTTCAAAAAAAATCTGGAATATTATGTATGTAGCTTGCATTTGCCGCTCCAGTGCAGCGGAAAAAAATTTGTAAGCAGCAGCAGTTACCATACACCATACTATCTATAAAGTGAAGCTTCATCGTACATATTTTCTTCTATAATGTTATGTTGCATGCATGAAAACACATAGAAGTGTTTCCTCCATCCCATCCTCCAGAAAATGCTCAAGTACCGTCACAATTTTTCCTTCTGAAGGAGGAACCCAAACTGATGATGAGAATGATGTCGATTGTCGATCATTCCAATGTTGGTGACGGGTACGTTGGAAAAAGAAGGGAATATTGTTGTGAGGGGATGGGAAAAAAGGAAGTGCTATGAATACGTTCAAGACACTTTGTTCCGAAATATCTCTTCTTTATTGTACACCCAGTGAGGATAATAAACTTGTCTCCTGTCTACTGTGATGTTATGTCGTTCCTCCTGCTGCCATGAGCCACACACACATTGCCTTTGGTACTTGATTCTCACACTTTCACCAGCTCTCTCTCATCTTCCTCAACTCAAACTCCTATTCAGAATCACGCTTCCGTGCTACTGAATGTGTTACACTATTCATATCCATTTTTGCTGCTTTTCGATCACGATGATCCTTATGAATCTCTTTGTGTCTCTGGAATGGGAATATGTTAAGCTCTATAGTAGTAGTGGCCTCGTGTGGAAATGGCAGCATCCTGGCATGTTTGGCATTGTGACATGTCCTAGTACATATTATCCATCCATGAGAATAATGGCATGATGGCAGAGAGAGTATTCGCTAAAAAAGAAATGATGCGCATCTCACGCCTTATTGACATCAAAACTTAAATCTTTTTCTCCTTTCTTTCATCTTTGCAAGGCACGAGGCAAGCTGATGTTGGATAATGATAGGAGGATATGAAGACAGAAAATCTCATTCAGAAAGGAAATGTATTAATTTTCAGTAAGAAGCAAAAAATCAGATCACTAGATTTTCCGTCAATAAGAAAGAGAGAGGATGATCAGCGAAGAGAAAGCACTGTCGTGTAAGATATTTTTCTTCTATCATGCACTTTTGCATGACACATGCCAACATGCCCATTCAAAGTATCTGTCCTTGTGACTTTTCTTTGGGGAAAAGTCTTTTCATTTATTCAGTACGCCTTTTATTGAATAATATAATCTCACGTCATCTTTCACTCTCACACGAGGAGTAGGTAGGAGGATTAAAGTGAATTAAGTATTTTAGTCTAAAGAAGTTGGTGGTGGAGACGTGCTAATAATAATAAGAAATACTTGAGTAGTGGCCAGATTAGTAGCTCTTTTTGTGGCTGCCACCTATCTGTCTTTTAATCTAGACGTGAATACTGTGAACAGCCTACGTGTTACTTATTTTTAGATACAAAAAATAAAAGGATGTGATGATAAAACATGCATTTTCCACACACAAGCTTATAATATTATCCAAGTGAAAATTACAGTGAAAAGAGCCGAGGGGAAATTGAATGACAGTCATTCAAGCTTGTTCTCTCTAGTCTCAATCAATTTTCTCTCGCGAGTTTTTTTATAACCCTTACACGTATGCCAGTCAACCGACAAGTTATTTTCATCATCATCTCATCATGATTAGGATCTTGTCTTTCTATCTATATACCTAATACCTATACGCTCTTCTGTGGTGAATGTGTTGCACAATCAGAGGTTTCGCAAGGAAAAACATCTATACTTATACTGTTATCCTAGCCAACACTTTCCTTTTATTACGTTTCCCTGTTATTTCCATTTTGATCATCACATCTTCATCATTAAATAGTAAACCTGTTATTACTCAGGTTTGTACAGTGCACACTACCAATTCATTTTTTATTATAATCTTACTTGTAGTAGCTGTAGCCAGTAATCACTCACCAGTAGTAGCTAGTAGCTGCACAAGTCTTTAATCCTTTACTATTGTTTAGGGCCACTAATTAAAACTGATTTTTTTGGCAAGCTTGGCACGATATACAACAAGTCCCTATTATTAAATGATTCCCCTTTAGTCTTCTTCCTTCTCAACGTTATGCCTTTCAAAAAACACATGTTCCCTTTTATTAACAAAGTTAATACTTTTATAGCATCAGCTACGGTTATATAACTTGTTTTATACTTGTATCAACCCTTTTTTTATGTGTTCGACAAGTTTGGGACACGAGAGGAACGTGAAATTAATCAATTTTTGTTTCCTGTCTGTCTCGCTCAAATTGTATAAAGCCTTTATTTCTGTCGGAAGCTGCTTGTCCATGTCCACACACGCCAGAGGCCTTAAAAGAAGGATAGGGAACGTGGACCAAACTAACTAACAAGTCTGTATTATAGCCAAAGGTCACAAACAAAAAAAGTTTTTTTTGTATTCCCTGGAGAAGGAAAAGGAAAAAAGGGCCCTTTTAAAGTAATTGCCAGTGACTTTCTATTCTTTGCTGTTTCTCGTCAGAAAATATATGTACATATATTTCACTCCGTATAATATTGCACAATGTACAATTGTGCAAGTCCTATAAATAGCAAAACCAAAGATGAAAAAGGGACATTAATCTCCTTTTGACACAATTCTTCATCAAAGCTGAACACCAGCACCAGAGCATAGAGCAACTTTAACAGAGTTCAGAGTCGTAGTCCTAGTTCGCGTAGAAGTAAAAAAAGCAAGAAGAAAAGATCCAATCACCCTTACCATTTCTCTTTCTTTCTGACTTTTTCTCCATTTCTTTCTTTTTCGTCTCTCTTTCTCTCCACCACTTTCTCTCGTTTTCTACTCAACTGTAGTCAATAAACGGTTAAAGCGAGTAAAAAAGTAAGTCAGTAATTTACTTTGTACAAGATATAGACTCTATTTTTGCAGACCGTTACTCCAAATTTTTTCCAGGCTCTTTCTTCATTTTACTCTACTGTGACAGTACAGCTTTTCTTTCTGAGCTTGTGTGAGAGGCAATAGGAACGAAGGCAAAAAACTGTGACGATCTTTGTTCTGCAATTGACGGTGCAATATACTAGTAGCAGTGTGCGAGATTGAATGAGCGACTTCCTTACTTTCCTCCAGTAAAAAAGATCTATCAGGACAATATGGAGTAGTCCTTCTCTTCCTCGACAACTAGACACTTTTTTCCCATTGCCCTTTTTCAACTATCTAGCCAGTAATTCTTCATCTTCAACTGCTGCTGCTACTGCTGTTACCACACTCTACTGTTACAGTTTTTTTCTAGGAAAAATGAAAGCTTTTATTTAGACTCTCTCTTCTGGATAGTAAAGGGTTCTCCTTTTATTTCTAACAGAAAAATAAAACCAATGCTCAATACACACAGAAAAAAACTTATACTAATCTTTTCCGCACACACAAAACCCACTTACTACCAATGGCCTGGATCAGAAACAGAAAAAAACAACGCTGATGAATTGGACAGATGAAATAGATGTATTGCTTGCCTTATTGTGTAGTAAAATGCTGTCTTTGGTATATGGACTGATTTGGTGATCGCTCTGATGATCATGATGACTGTGTGTGTGAGTGTAGTAAAAGGCTAATGTCCTCTCCATGCTCACAGCGCATTATATAGCCCTCCGGTTTTTTAGTCAATAACAAGCCAATTTTTTTCTCCACTGGAAAAAAACCTGCTTGTTCACTATTGGCTGATTTGTAAAGTAATACTAAAAATATACATTGAAGCTAGTCTATAATCAGCTATATTAGGCATATAGCCACGGGGTAGAAAATAAATTGTGGCTACTTGTCTACTGACTGCTACCGCTAATAATAAAGCATGTTCTGGCTCCTATATTGCATGTACATCTCATTCATTGCCAATATATTTTATTACCGTTTTGTTGTAAGCTATTTTTCTGGTTTACTGCTGCCCGTGAAAAATATATTACGGTGGAGGATGGCGTGAGTGAGTGTGTGTGTGCACTGGTGTAGTGTGGTGGTGAAAGTAATATATCGCAACATTAAGTACACAAGTCAACCATGATGATGAAAAGCCAACTGTGTTGTAACCTTTTCTAATGCGAAAAGTAAACTGATTTTTTACTTCCTGTGTGTGCCTGCCTTGTAATTCTCCACTTTTTGGACTTTTTTTCTTGTACTTTGTAACTTTCTCCAGTTTTCTATCTTATTTCGTTTTCCTCTTTATCATCGTCAGAGAAATTGGAGAAATGGAGGCTACATTTATTGTGCGGATGTATTATGGTTTGTTACAAAAAGGAAAAGGAACACGAGAAAGTTAAAATTGGGTTGTTGCGGTATTGCTTCCACAATATTTTGTGCAGAAATGAAAGGAAAAATCATTCAAAAACAGAGCAAGCCCAAATGGTCTGCATTAGTGTTGAAAAAACACTGTAATAATGTACTTGGGTTACATTATTCACTCGAGAAATTTAACAATGCTGAACCAGTCAAGTTACTGCATGTTACGTATGTCTGGTGTCACTTTGTAACCTGATTATTTTAATGATAATGGCCATAATAGCAACGACAGATATTATTGTTGCAGTGTCTTAACGTTCAGCATATGTTAGCATGTGTAGTTTATGTGTAGTGCTGGTGGAGAAATAGGAGCACTAGCTATGGCATTGCAAATTTGAGAAGAGAAAATGTCACATTCTTAGAATTAATTGAGCCTGTACCAGATTTAATTCATTTTCTCCGCTTTCTCTTGTCTACTCTGAACCACACACTCAGACCATATTCTATACTGCTGTTTTCTGCAGGAAAAAGTTGAGACTAGAAACTCTTGCCTTCTTATAAAAATTTACTTAACCAGTCAAACTAAAGAAAATGCCTATCTTTTGTTTCACTTTACTCAGCTCCAGGCTTTTTTAATTCATGCCCAGTCCACACATCAACATCACTACAAATAAGCTCGCGGTTTGCTTCTCTCTTTTCTCCTCCTTTTCAAGATTCTTTCTTAATTCATCGTCCTGTCCTCTCTCGTCCCGAGTAAAATTCGTTGTATAACATAAAAGCAAAAAAACAACTGTGAATGGTGGACTCTGGACCGCAAGTTTTACATAAATTTTACATAATAAATTTTCCATGTTGCCTGTTCTTGTGCCATACAACACACGTCATATTAGCAGTAGCTCATTCTTGGAAAGTGTAGCGAATGAATATTAGCGAAAACGCAAAATACACACAACTGATTCTTGATGTACGTAACTGTTCTAAAAGTGTCTCATCGTCTCTACTTTCTCTCTCTCTCTCTCTGCATTTCCACATGGTGTTGGCCAACGTGTTCGTAATTCAATTCTGAAAGCAGACTATACTTATTGCTTTCTCTTTTTGGAAAAGCAGTCTTTATGCTTTGTGTCGAGCTCCAATCACTTAATGTCTACATGACGTTCTTCCATTTTTGAATACACCAAACCAGCCAAAGTAACTGAGAGAAAGAGAGAACGGGGAAAATCATGAATATTTATCAACTTTTCTGCTCTCTTTTGATAATGAATTAAAGCACATTTACTGTTACTCTCTTTTGTTGCAGTACAAGTAGTACTAGTGGCAGCCAGCAAGCAAGCTTTTATTCTTTGCCTTGCACATATCCGTGTGAAATTCTTCCTGTGCTGCTGTTGCTGCCTTGTTCTGTGTATATCCATCATACATTATAAATGTACTTTTTTGCTTCTGCTATTTCTCTCCGTTCATCGTTCTCTTCCCGTTCCCTTTTATTCACTTTTCTCTTCCAGTCGAAAAGTCTGCCGGAGATAAAAATAGTTTTGCTGGCGAAAGTTTGCCAAAGAGACTATGGAGAACGAGAGAGGAGTACAATGCCAATTCAGAATCAGAATATACAATGCATACCTTACTTTCTCCTCTTTAGTTTGCTCACAATAGCTATGCAGTATTATTATTATTGCAGGAATGAGAATATTATAAGATTCTTTCAAGATTTCCATTATATTCAACGCGGACAAGTTTTTTTTTGCTCGGGCTTCGTCTCATCGTTTTTTGCAGCGCTCTGGAGAAAAGTGGAAAGTCATCATCATCCTTTGGTAGAGAAGCACACTACTGAGCAAGAGAGGCTTGGTGGAGTCGTGCTGATACCACTTTACTTACCTACTTCTACACGCGTCCCTCTGCTTTCCACTTTTCTTCGTGTTGAGACAAGAAAACACTTTGTTATGCGCTGCTATGTAATGTGCAGTGATTTTCCCACGGCAGAAACATTTATACCCTTCGTCATCCTAACAGTTCGTATTTTCTCCAGTGTCGTACACAAAACCACAGGATATTCACTTAGGTTAGGTATTTCTCCCTTTAGCATACCGTACCCAAAACCAGAGAGTGTAAGGTCGTAGTAGTACAAAACCATGTAATTTAACAAAGTACCACACCACGACCCACCGTCACTACCATCCCAGGGAACTCAAGGGCCAAAAATACTCTGTACCAAAACGCTGATTTCACTTGTCAATGTTTACACAGTCCCTTCTTGTTCCGCCATCATCATCAAATCTCATCACAATGCGCCGTGTGCAAGTCACCGTATTTACTTCCAATTTTAGAAAGGTTTGTCGTCTTGTCGCATGTCTCTCTCTTTCTGGCTTTTGGGGTTTTCACAGAGCTTTCACTTTCTTGGCTTTGTTTAGTCAGCCCGTTATTATAACTGCCTATAATGTTGTCACTTTCTTTTCATTCGCTGGAAATGTATTCATGGCTAAACCAAGCTTGCCACACGAAATATATAAGTAGAGAATTTTTGGTGACAAGAAATGTCACCGTTTTTTCATTATCAACGCAAATACACAAGTTTTACCATTTTTCTCTTAATTCTGTTCTGAACTACAAAAGTGCGTATAGTAAAACCATAAACACATCATTCCAGTGAGCCATGCTTTCTTAGTCTTTTTAACTTGTTGACATTACTGTTTTGAGTTTTGCTTAACTCTTAAATATATTCTTCTAAAGAAAAGACAGTCAGTCTTAAACATTGTGTTTCTCCAACAAAAAAAACTTTGTAGTAAAGTTGTTGTTGTCTCCATAAAAAAGGATTTCTCACATTTTCATCATTTTTATTATTCCAACAAACACACAAAAGTGTACAGTTTTGTTGTCTCAGGATTTGTTTACTTTTTTTTCTCTTGTAGCAAACATTTTGCGATTTATTCATATTCATATGTTATAGTGTTGCGTATGTTTATAAAACGTCAGCTTGCTCTAAACTTGGAATTTGTGTATTGTGGTGATGATTGTTGTATAAAGAAAAGTTGGCAAATTGAGGGCAAAATGTAAAGAAAAAATATATCATAAAAAAGTTTACATTTTGCTGCGTTGTTGATGTTATTGCATAGTAGGATGATATGAAAGTAAACATAATATATGTAGACTAGAATAACAAGATGAGCTGAAAAAATGAAAAGATGAGAAGTGGAGAAGAGTTGGTTCCCCTGCTGATCTTGTTATTACTTCTCACGGGGGAACTAGTACCGTGTAACACGTTGTATTATCCTACCAGTCTTGGTGGAGAAAATGGAAGATGATGATAATGTCTTACTTGACTATACTCATCTTTTTTTCTGGTTTTTTATCCTTTTTTCAACAGAAAAGTATAAGACTTTCTTTTGCTTACCTTGTGAAAGCTACTTGGTGTGGAAGATTGCCGGCGGCTGGATAAAGAGGAAGATGGCACAAGCAAGCGGAAATTCAGTGGTTCTTGTGCAAGTGCAGCTGGGGATGAGGATGAAGAAGAGGATGGTGAGACCTCTTCAAGTAGCTCATTTTTATTGGTTGTACTTTTGGTGGAACTAATACTGGCTGGGAATGAGGTGGGAGATGGGCTGCCAACGTAAAGCCCTACGGGGAGAGAAGCACCATCACCTCCACCTCGGTTGCTGTTGCTGCTACCACCACTTCCGCGTGGATGTAGGCTATGATCATCCTGACGTAAAACCACGTCCGCGTCGCTCACACCAAAGTTGCCTGCAATAATTTAATAAATAAAAGTCTTGATAAAAGTCTGCTTAAAAGCAAAAAGAAAATATGCTGATTGCTGATGCAGAATTTCGCACACAATTTCTTTAGCTATTTTGTTTGATGCTTGTCCATTGTTACTTTTTTAATCAATCGTGCTTCTTTTTCTTTTGAGATATTGATTTTTCTGTCAGCAGATTTGTTCTGTTTTTAGAATAGTCACACAACATTCTTAAAAAATAAGGGCGTAAATTACTCAAAGGAAACTCTTTCAATTCATTGCTTGTCAATGTGAGCACATATGTGTGCAAGTCAATGAACCAGAAGTACTCATGCAAAAATAATTGGTGCGTCTCTGGTCCTCTTCTAGTTTGCAAAGAAAAATGAAAGCTAACAATTTCCAAGTACTTTGCTGTCGCAGAATTCTAGTGAGCTCCAATAACTCCACAGGAGAACAAAAAAGTACACCAAAAACATCTTTGTAAGTTTCATACTTGCCATTCTTCTTTTAGTTGAAGAGGACAAGTGTGATTTGTGTGGGACAAATGGAAATTCTCTGTGTGAAGATGTGTGGAAAAATGTGGAGTACACTGATCACGGTCTAATAATAAGGAATTCTAAAGCAGCACATAGTATATAAAAACCTCAGCAGTTTTTTTACAGCTGGATATACACCTACGTAAAATGCATTACACAACTCCAGCTCAAAAGGACAACGACACGACGACAACGAGTGGGAGACCAGCAGACAGCAGTAAGAAAATACTACAACGCTATTATTATTTAGTCAAAGAAATATATACCTACCATAAAGCTAAAAAAAGAGAAAGCTGGTGAAATGTATCCGAATCGAAAATTCCAACATTTTTCTTTTCCAACCGAAATAATAATAAAAGAAGAAAGGAGTCCAAGACCAAAAAGAAAGGCAGCAAGGATGATTGGAGCGTGCATACTTACGCAGGAAGGCACCTAACATACATTTTTTGGCGAAAAAGGACTTAAAAAGGAAACGCACGTACGACCACACACAAGGTACAAATTTCTAATGCATGGTGATGGTGACTTCCAGCTTCCTTTGTACAAAGCTATATATAGCTTTTGCGTAGTGGAATTTTTCTTTGAGGAAGCTGCTTGAAGAGAAAAAGGAAGGGCGAGCGTTGACGAGAAAGTGTAAGGATGTACGACTTTGCAAATAGATGTGACTTGATGATTGGAATACGCGAGTTGCTGCTGATGATGATGATCTGTATGACCTAACATGTAAAAAAAGCACAAAAGAGTTCCAATTTTTTCCCGTCTTTCTTTTTCTTCCTTGGGAAAAACGGAAGGAATGCTAAGTAAATGGCAAAGAGGCCTGATGCTGTAGGGAAGGGGGCCAACACAGGAAACGAGACTGGAACTCTAAATGTACAAAACTTTCATTTTGTTTTTGGAACGACGAAGAGAGAAATGGCTTCAATGTATGCGTGCACGTGTTAAAAAGGTTAGAGAGTGCCGACATGCCGAGAATCTTCTTGATTCCTCTTTGAGTGAAAAGCAATGTAGCAAAATATACCTACATGTACGTATGTAATAATATTACTTGGTAATATGCTAGCAGCAGTAAAACTATTTTTGGATAATGTAATGCATGTGTGCGTAGGTTTTGATGCGTTCAATATGTGGCAGTGAAAGCGAAAGCATGTAGGGATCAAATTCAAAGATAAATTGAAATGTTTGAGCGTAAAGACAAACGGATTTTGTAAGCGAGCAGGTGGGCCACTTTCATTTCCTCATTTGTTTCCCATTCCTTCTACACGTGGTTGTAGTGGGTGGCGGTAATGGGATTTTAGAGTTAAAAATAAGCTAGAGTTCAGAAATGAAAGGTTGAAAAGTCACTGGGAACAAAAGTGGAATAAGAGAAACCCATTAACAAATTGTGATTATACTAAGCTTTTCTAATTCTGGTTGATTGATTAGTCTGAAAACAAAAAAAAAATGTATAGATTTAAAGGCATTTAGAGTTAATAATTTTTTGACGTGGATTTAATGTATGCTAGATACAATGGACCCAATCTTGCCAGCATTTGCAAATCCAGAAGTAGCTTAACTTTTCTTCTTTATTTTTGTATTTGAATTGACTTATAGCACTGCACAATGCATGCACTGTGCACAAACAGTCAAAATAAGTGGCTTTAGCTTGAATTTATGTATTGAATTATATGAGCACAATGTATTTGACATTTGAAAAAAAGATTTTTCGCTGCTCTTAGAAATTGAAAGTAGCCGAATAAAATCGACTAAAATGTAAAAAGGAATAACCAAACCAGCAGAAGAAAGCATATCCTGCACAAAGTATGTGGAAATTTCTTCTACAAAACGAAGCGTTGCTTCCAGGCTCGTTTATTCGTCTTTCATTGCATTTATATTCGCTTTCTTTATGCTCCCCAAACGAAATTCAACAATAACTTATGGTACTCTAAATGGCAGTAAGTTAAGCAACTGTATGCCTTAAATGCTTAAGAAAAGGAGGATCTGGGGAGCTCTTTTTTCCAAACAAAAAATAAAACTTTCTCCAAACGAATCTGGTCGACAATGTGGCCGTGTGTGCATGCGTTAGTAGCAAATGCAGTTTACTTTCTCTATTTTGCCGCTTGGCTTTTGAATTCCTTCAAGTTTGCCTCAATTTATTCCTATTTTGTTTTCATTCTCTTTCCCAAATACTGTATTATTCTTCAAGAAGCCTTAAAGATAGTCCTCACACACAAAACCATCTTTAGAAATACTTATGTAAAACGTTTTTCTCTTTTTAAAGAAAAAAATCCGATACATTTCTTTGAAGCGTATAAAAAGAGGAATACTGAATACAAAAATGTAACATTTTCTTTTCCAAACTAGAGAGGGGGAAATGAAGAGGGATTCCCATTCAGAAAGTTTCAAAGGGAAAATGGTTAATAATGGGTATCGGTTCCTAGAGACCGTGGAAAAAACTACAAAAAAGCGAATTTCTGAAAAGAGAAAGCTTTCCAAGTTGTGCGTGTGTTTGCGTATATCTGGCCAAAGGCTGAGCAAGCAAAGAGAAAACAAGATTGACAAAGAAAAGCCATACGCATTTTGTGAATCCGGTTTGTTTTTCATTTTTACAGTCTTGCCTTCTGTCAAGACAGAGATATTTTATGGACAGCACGCGAATAGGAAGCAGAGGTGGAAAAGTAAGAAGATCAAGAGAAGAAACCCGAGAACTACGAGACGTTTTACATGTCACTTGACTGACTTTAGCCAGCATCCAGCAACCTTGTACTTGTCCAAAGTCTAGACACTACACTTTTCCAGAAAGCGAAACAAAAGCACACGCAAGAGTATTATACTAGAGGCAGCCGACAAGCATAAAAAAGACGACGGGAGACACGGGAGCAAGACAAGTTCTTACAGAAAAGAAAGGCTTTCTCGACAGAAAATATATACCAAGAAGTGAGTAGTAGATAGGCTACGAAACGGTTTTATCCAGTGGTCGAACCAGTGGCTTTTCTTCTTTCTCCTGCGAGGAGAGAATAAGAAGAAGATCCATTTTATGTACAAGTGGAGAATCCTTTTTCTACAATTTTGTTTGCCATTGTCAAACAGCTTGTTGGATTCTTTGCTGGTGGTTTGGTGTTGGTTTTTTAGACAACCAGCAAGATAGTTGGATATTGATGTACTCTGTCATTGTTCGGGCATCTCGCTCTTGTCTTTATGCCGAATGAAACCATGCATGTTTATTTGGGGGATTTCTCGAGGTAGGAATTTTGGTTGTGTGGTATTTTTGTGGCGTGTATCAGCTCTTTATTCGTATTCCTTTTGTTTACCCATTTTCTATTACAGTTCTGTTTCCTATACCATTCATTCTTAGTGAGGAAACCGTTTGTTGCACTATGAATGCATTGTGCGTGTAACCTGTGGTTGTGGGTGGTCGGGTTGGTCGTTGTGGGCCAGAATCCACTTTGTCGCACCAACTGTTTGAGTTCATTCATCCCGGCAGTATAGGATCAGAGAGCATTTCGATTTTAGAGATGCAGCGGCTTACATGCACGCAGAGAAGGGAGATGGATGGATGGCGAACAAAAATGCAATAATGGCCAATGGATCCGTGTCTACCAGCGATGGTTTTAGCGCAAGCAAAATGAATTTCCGTGTCATATCGACTTGTGTGCCTTCCTGCTTATTGCTATCTACTGAAAGTGTATCGTTGATCCTGTGAGAATCGAATGGAAACAAAATGAAAAGGATGTCGTAACTTATTGTGATGGGTGCTTGTACAAAAGATGGATTTGTTCTTGTAAGCTGAAACGAGTCGAAACAAGTGGTGGAGTAGGAGTAGTGACTGGCACTCTATTTTTTGAATGGATTCCTATTATTCCGTTTCTCGTTTTCCATTTTATTTTATATTTTTCGTAGGAGAAAAGTGCATCGAATGAGACTACAAAGTACTCCTACTCCTACACAGAAGGTTGGCTGCGCTTGGGAGGATGGCGAAACAGAAGAAGAGTTTCAGAGGAGATGTCCAGAGGGACCAATAATTCATTCTGGAGATAGGTTTGTCCAACTTTGTACTAGGAAGTAACACTAGTAGAAAGAAAGCTAGACAGGGAGAGCTGAAGTATATATAACAGTTAACAAGAAAAAGTGGCGTATTTATTCAGTGGCAATAATACTACCACTTGGTTATCTAGCACTAAAATCCTATTTGAATAAAGTGCTCTGTAAGAAAATGAATCGATGCATGAAAAAACTTGCTACAAAGTGAAGTTTTTATATTAAAACGTTACTCAGTTTACTGTAGTTTGAGTGTAATCGATTTACTTTGCCTTTACCAGTTTGTTAGTAATTTTAAAAGCTATTGTATACTATGTTCATGTTATGAACAATTTGTAGAAAAATTTAATTAAGAAAACTATTTAATTAGTCAGTTATTAATTACCTCTTGATGCGTTATTGTTCAATCCTTCAAACCCATTTTAAAGCCATACGTTGTAACAAAGTTTACTGCATAGTGAAAAGCCTATAAATCTACATTCTCTTGCCTGAAGTGAAAAGATTTCATGTTTGCAATCTCTAAAAAATTCATAAAGACAAACAAAACATTACGGAAACTTGACAAGCTTTCTTGCTTTAAAAAATCAGCCACAAAAAAAGTTGACTAGGTACTTTGGAGTCACTGCAAAGGGAGTTGCCACTCTAGTACCACACCGCATACAATCCGAAATAATAAAGTATTTTCTTAAGCATACATACTACTCCTGTCGTAAAACTTTTTTTTCCTACACTCCTCCCGTCACAAATTATTATTGTATCACCTTCTTCCTCGTCTCTTGCCCAACAAAAGACTTTCTCTTTTCTTAACACAAAAAAAACTTTCCTTTCCTTTTCATCAGCAAGTCTTTTTTCCTACGAGAGCTGTTCTTTTTTGTTCCTCTTTACTTTCCCTGCATATTGTTAGCTATCAGCACACTGGGAATTGTTCCATTATTATTGAATCCGTGTTTTTCCTTTTTTCTCATATACCCACGCATTGTTCCATCCCCGTCGACTTTCTTCCTCTTTCTCCTCCTCTTCTGGGTAACTTATTGTTATATCTCGTGTGTCGACACAAATTCCAAACAAATAAATGAATAAAAACTCCCACCCAGAGAATAGCTCTATTATTTCCTTGCAGCAATTTTATACTCTCAGCTCACAGCTTCTCGCTACAATACAGTCTTGTTGAGGGGGCTGCTGATGATGAAGGCTACGACAATAAAAATGAACAGTGAAAGTCCTTTGCTTGTTCTGGATTGTTTTGTATTGTTTGCACTTTTCCCTTTTTACTACTCCTTACTTTCACTTTCCATTCATCTGACAAGAGGAGTAGTAGGCTGTTGATGGAGAGCTTTTCAAAGAAGCGTCTATAGTCTAACAAGATGAGACAAAATAGATCTCCGTTTACCTTTCCCTTACACGCTAGCTACTTAAGTACTTTCAGTCAATGCGTTGGTGTACCTTTTTGCTGTTTTATTTTGATGGATTGTGCCACTAATGTACACATGTCTACTAATCTACCAAAATGTTATTCTTAAAATCATTAACTGTTTAAATTATCATTTGCATTAGAAATACATACATACTTATTTGCTTTCAATTCATGTATGATTGCTGTTAAATTATCACTGTCTACACGTTTATCGGTTCAAAACTATTGAGCAGTGTGTGGAATCTACTGATACTTTACACCCACCTAGTATAGAATATAAATATAAAGACGTTTACGTGACCCATAACTCCACACAACTATATTATATTGCACATTATAAGCTAGAAAATAATTTTGCAGCTAACTTAGAATTACAAAATCAAATTACAAAGCTATTGAAGAATTGTACTTGATTAAATATAAGCTAAAATTCTTTAACTGAAACACAATATTTCTAATGTATCATGCAACTTTTGTATGAACGTCAGAAGTGTGACTATTTTGCTGTAAATGTGGAAAATGATATTATATATAACCAAACGATTTTGATGTCTTCATTTGACCATAATATGACAGGAACAATAAGTTCATGTCTCTTTATTTCAAAATCAGATCCCTTCATCAATTAAATGACCAATATTATGTCAACTCAAAGCTTAATGCAAATGACATTTATAAACCATTATACAGCTTTATGTGTTTCTGTTTTCTTCACGTTTTTACTCAAATGTCCCTGTAAACCTATAATAATGATATTTGTATTAAAGCATATTTTTATTACTTTTGTGGGGGAAACGTGCCGCATTTATTTATATTTATTGCATTATTTTCTCGTTGTCCCTCACCATAATAAACCATCTAATCACATCCTCACGCACCAAACGCAATACCAAAAATACCATTCATTTTAACCACACTGCCGCCACTACCACAACACCAGCAAAGTTTTCCCTTCCCAAACTTTTTTGCCACCCTAATAATAATACCCACACGCACCCATTTACAGCCCAAGTAATTCTTATTCCAAGGAAGTGCATCTATAACTGCCTTGAAAAAATCTAAATGACAGTGACTGCAGCTGGTGGTAGTGGTGGTGGTGTAAGAACAACAGATCAGGAGACAAAACCGAGTGTTGCATAATACATGGAATGGAAAAATTACACAACCCAGAATGATCCTCTTCCAAATGTCGACTTTGGGAAAGAGGATTTTCCTTAGAAAAAAGTCTCTCCCTTTCTTGCGAATGGATATGCATTCACGTACATTGTCTTAATGCATCTATATTGCACAACAAAAGCGAAACAGGAAACGTGGATGATCACAACAATGAAGAAACGATGATGATATTGTAAACATAGAAGTTTGTTTCTCGTTTATAGCCGTATCATTAACGTTGTTATAGGATAAACACGCGATTGCATACCTATATACGCATCTAAATTGCGTTACTGTGTATATTTGGATGAAAATGTTATGCCCACCGACAAAACTTGGGTGGGTGGATTTTCTTAGAGAAAGAAACTTATTCCGTTTTTTTTCTGTGAAAATTCAAGTAAGATGATATAGCTGGAACAAAAAAAGGAAAGGAAATACCAAAAGTACACATTCTGGTTGTTGCCTCCTTGAAAATCTCATTCTTGTGGATCCAAAACTTTTATTCGGAGAAAAAAATACATAGGGAAATGTACACACACACACCGCACACGTAATACACAGTACACAACCGGTGAGTTATTTAGGAAGACTTGCTGCTCCTCCTGCTCATCTTTCCTGCCTATTTTTAGCTAGTAAAATATACAGAAAGAGAAAATCGGAAGAATAAATATGACTGGGGAAAGTAAAGGGAGGAGAGAGAGGAAAGAAGAAAGTTGAGAACTTTTTTTCGGAGGGAAAGAAAAGAAACGGTGATGAAAAAAAGAACAAGCAAGACACAGATGAAGTATGGTATAGCACCGTAATAATATCCACATCCACACAAGGCTGCCAGCCTTGTTTTCTCTGCATTTCAAGTTTATATTGCGTGTGTTTCGTCGGTATGCTTCTGTTTGCCGTGGGCATGGAGTTAGAGTTGTATTGCATAAAACGAAAGAAAAAAAACTAAGAAAAAGGGCTGATGATGGTAGTGATCATCATCAAGATATTATTCTGAAAAATGCTGGTACCGCTTCTAGCGTCTTTTCGTTTCGCAAGCAAAAAACACCAGCCATCATAAAACGGAAGCGGTGCAGTGGAAAAAGAAGAAAAAAAATTGTCTGTGAGCTTTTACGCAGGTATATTACATACATATGTAACAACCTACCGCATTTCTGCAAATATGAAAATGAAAAAAAGAGGTAGAGAGATGCGATACAATGAGAGCACAAAAAATGGGCAGTGTTTTAGAAGACTATGTATATAGTAGGTAGGGATGTTGAGGAAGGAAGAAATTTTGTAAAAGGAGGGAAAAAAGTTCTCATGTATTTTTTCACGTTGATGTGAATCACAATGTCATAAAACATATTCGTTCCGTTTCTCACTTTCCCTTTTTTCTTCCCCTTTTTCTTATTTTGCTCAAGTCAACGCTCCTGTTCGTTTGTGTGTGTGTGCCTGGTTGGTAGAGTAGTGGTGGGTGATTGCGGTTTGTGTCTGTAGGAAATGAAATGCTGGTCATAAAAAAGAAAGATATCTCTGGCTGGGTAGCGTAAAAGGAAAGGATATAAATATGGATAGATAGAAATATAGATATGTGGTGAGTAATGATAAATAGATATGTATTTTCTCAAAGTACACAGTATCAATTGCTACATTTTCAAGGCTATACGCACTAAAAAGAATGACGATGATCACGGCGCAGACGGGAAATAAACTGTTGAAAAATTGCCATAAAAAGATCGATCTTCATTTATGCCGAAAACGCGCCATTTCATCCAACCAACAAGGAGGATAAAATGATAAAAATAGAACCAAAAAGAATGAAAGACAAACCATAAAAAATCTTACTTTTTTCCTGATTCTTGCTTGAGATCATAGATCCCTGTACCCATTTTATTTTAGTTTGACAGCTGGTTACTTTCACCAAAAAAATTCTTTTTTTTTCTAGAAAAAAGTTACGAGCTTACGGAAAGCCAGGAAAACTGCACAGAGTGCACATACCAACCCTACTTGATGTCATTTTAAGTTTTGCTTTAGAAAACAAGTTGTAAGTTTTAGTTTGATAGCCTGCAGCCCGCTGCGTGGGCTCTGGCTCTACTTTCTTTTTGAAATTATAGTCCTGTCACAAAATTTTGGTTGACTCTTGGGCTCAATTCCCGTGCATTATTATTTGCTACCTTGTTAAAACTTGAAAATATTGTTGGTAACAGAGAGGGAGAAGTTTCATCTATTAATATGCTTTTGGCATGTGAGGTTGTAGTACCTTTTGCAATTTCCCCTTAGATTCCCTTTCTCTATGGTCTGTTGTACTCATCTAATTTTGTTGGATAGTTTACTTGGTTTTTGCTGTGAAGAAACAAAGAAGAAGAAAGAGAAAGAGACTTTTCTTCAGAGAAAGTTTTTCTTTCTCTCTATTTAGCACATCTTTTGTCTTAAGTTTGCCTCTTGTGGCTGTAATAACGATAATAGCTCAAAATGATGAGCTATGATATGATGATATATTAGCCGCATCTTTGAAAACATGGTTATATGAAGGGTTTTTGGTGAAAAAGTTGGTTTTGTTACTATTGTAGCATTTTGAAGATGCATTTTCTACTGACACTCTATAACACTCAGCTTCTTGAAAGCAATGAAGAAAATAAAATAAATCATTTTCGCTGCTTGTAAGATTCCACCCCAAAAAGTCCTTTTGGCCCTTTATTCATTTCTCTCTACTCCTCCTTTTCTGTCTGGCGAGTGGTCATAAAATGCCTGAATATTAGTAGAAACTGCAGAAATAGGTATTAGTTTTTTGAGAGTTTTGAGAGTTGTGAGAGCGGCCAAAAGGGAAAATTCTTGTTGAGACAAAAGACAAGAAACAAAAGTTTGGTGTTTTTTGCACTCTCCAAAAACTTGTTCCTTTTCTGGTGAGAGAAAATGAAATGATATATTTACGTGTTTCCAAAATAAAGAAGGGAAAAGACAAAAGTTTTCAAGTTCATTTTCTTCAAGGAGTTCACTTCAGTTCAGTTGAAGAGTTGTTGCATGGCTGGGCTTAGTATATATGAAATATAAACTGCAGCATAATAATCGGTGGTATTATTTTGTGTGCTAAAAAACTGGAAAAGGATTGCAATCTCTTTCCTACTGCAGTGCACTTTGGGGTTGTTCTGAAAAGGACACACACACACATCTCATTCATAACAATAAAAGCTAAAGTGATAGTGATATATAGTAAGGTTTCGTGTGTAACGGTGCATTTTCACGTAGGCAAACCAGTCTATAGTCTATATTTAGAATCTTTTTCTTCTTCTGGCTCAGTATTGTAAGATGAGTTTTGACAGAACCGTTTAAAATGAGGATTTATGAATGCCAGGAAAACCCAGTGGGTATACACGTTTTTACGAACTACTACATAACAACCGGAGAAAGAGAGGCTTAAAACTAAGATGAAGTGCAAAGAAAACACACCGCGCACGTTTTTATGAACTTTTGTGTGTGTGCGTGAAGTGAAAGTGGGAGAAAGAATGGCAAAAATAGACACATGAAAATCTTCAGAGTTTATTCTGTTCGTAGCTCTGTGTAGGTAGCTGTGTCTGAGTTTGGTCTGAAGTCTGAGTAATTTGTAAGTCTGGGTTTTAGCCCCATATATTTTACACGAGAAATTATACTCTTAAGAAAGGATGCTCTTGCCTTAGAGGGACCTTTGCGTTCGTTGACACTGTTGTGTACCTCCATGATTCATAACACGTTGTGTGTAGTACTACACACACACTTGGCATTTTGCCTCTTTATGTTTCTGTTAATAATCTAGGGCCTTTGCATGAATTTTGTAAAAAGTACAAACTTCTTTTTTATTTGCGCTTAAGGTACATACATGCATAATATTTTTCTTCTGTGTTGTGTCGTTGTGTGTTAGTGTGTCATGATGCATGCAGATCCCATGTAAGCTCAAGTAGAAAAGCTTTACGAGTATTGTTTTAGCACAGGAACATAATATTTAATGCAAGAGTGTTCTATATAACATCTATGCAAAAATTATAAATGTTTTATTACCAAAAATACTTCCAGTAAAAGAGGCTTGTCCTGCTTTCTGAAAACTTTGCATTATTTTTCGCTAGCATATTTATGAGGTCTCACGGGATAACATACCTGACTTGACTCTGTTGACTGTTGACGTTTCGTGTGTGTGTGTGGTTTTCTCTTTCTCAAAGGTTAAAACCAGCTTTGCTTTCACTCTGTCAAAAATTCACCAACAGCTTTTAAGCCTGGGGTGTGACGTGCGTTCGTGATTATGATTACTGTTACGATTATGTGAAACTCAGAAGAGCTTCGGATTAGGCTGATGAGCGCTCTCTTGCATGTCAGTTTGTTCTCAGTATTTCATTATTATTATTAGGAGCATATACATTTCTTATTCACGCCAGTCAGCCAGTCACTTTGCTTCAACCTACTCACACCACCTCTGTCTCTTTGTCTGTCTGACGGGATCCACTTTTTTGCTGTTGCTGAAGTCAAACGGTTTGTCAAAAACTAACATGAAAGCCATGAAAATGAGCATATAACGATTTCACCTGAATATTTTATGGCTCTCTCACAGCCACTTTCATTTTTTCCAGCTGTTTCTCTTTCAAATGCGGTTGGTTGGTTTTGTGTCAAGCACCAGTAACTAGTAACATCATCATCACCTCCACCAAAATAGCACCACCGACTGGTCGACTCCAACATTTCATCAATAATGCACAAATTTTGTTGCTTTTTATATGGATGCCACAGGCCAGGCCAGAGAATATTATGTGAGACGCGCAGTAAAAATCATTATAACAGGACAGGGCAGATAATGGCAAATTGTGTTCTGCTCTGCATGCGGGAGGCAGTTTTTGGTCACGATAAATAAATAGAACGAAATGTGTGCGGGTATTAACATAATTCCCGGAATGTGTGCTCAAAGCTTCTTCATACATGCAATTTTCACATTTTTTGGAAACGCTCCGTTGCTGCTGGCTCACGTTAAATATAATCCCATTTTACGAGTGAAAAGAATTCCATTTCACATTTAATATCATTTAATGAGACACCCCGGTTAACTTGCTGTTGGTTCGGGTATAAATAAATAAAGAGCTCAGAGTGTGTTTACACATCTTGTCATGCAGATTTACGTGGCAGACAGGTCTTGAGTGGGAGGTAAACAAGACAGTTGGGAAATCATGGTATAGTAAGTACAAGCGTACAACATTTTTGGCTTGCAAAAAACCGAATAAAAATATTCGCTGATGAGACGAGACTCCACTCCAACCTTTTAAAATAAAATATTCAAACATTGAGCACATTATTTAAACAGCCTAGTTTACCCGTTAAGCTTTAACATTACCTAAAACGGAAAATTTTCATACATGCGATGATACAACACGATCAAACAGCGTCACATTATATACAAGCGTTGTTCACATTTTTCTCTTTCTCCATTGCCACCAGCAGTTTGTGGACCGTCACTTCGAGTTTAACATTTTGCGAGAAAAATGTTTAGCAGAAAAGTGCATGCACTTGTGGAACAAGTGGAAAAGCAGACCAGAGAGCGAACTCATATACTGCCTCAGCCTTCCAAAAACTGGAGAAAGAGGATTAGTGCGAAAATATCGGATTATAGAAAAAAGACAGGGGTCTTGCATTTCTCCGTGTTTTGAGCAGCAGAAAATTTGGATGCTGGGTGGTAGCTCTATGGCATGGCATCCTTTTGCTCGGATCGAGTTGTCACCGGATGTATTTTGTTCATCTTCATGTCCTGCAGCAACAATACCGAAACCGAGGAATATTCTTTCCCTGTCTCGCACCCGCTTGCTTTCAAACAAGATTGAAAATTAGGTAGACACAAGGAGAGCAACGAGTTGGTTAAGCTGGTACTGCGGCTTGTATCTGTTGTGTCGGTATTTTGGGTGAATATATGGTTTCGGCTTTTTCATATGATGTGGTAATGGTAGGGTAGACCATAAAACAAGAGAACAACCATGTAAAAAAATCCCGACGATGCCAGCCTCCTAGACAGCATGGCGACTAGAAAAGCTAGTAGATATTATTTTGCTTGTACGTTTTGGACTTGCCAAGTGAAATCAACATCGAATCTGCGGATGATATTTTCCGAGAAATGAACATGAATTTTCACCACAGCCCTTTTTCTCCGCTTCCTATACTCATTTGCACAAGACTTTGTATGTTTTTCAGCAGGCTTCCGACTTTCATTTCGCTTGCAGCTAACAAACCTTCCAGTTCAGAAAGTAGGCATTCTCTCTTGTTCGCTCATCCTGTCATTATTGCGCCTGTTTTATGTATAATTATTGTACTATTTGCTTTTACTGTTGCATTTTATGAAGTGCCTATTACTACAAACATATAATATACGTGCTACTTCACATAATATACTATGGCTTTTTGTGTTTTGCGTCAGAACAGCATAACCATTAGTGCACATTTTCATGAGGATGATGACAGCAGTGTTGTTGTTCTTGATGATACTCATTCCCAAGTTGTTGTCGAATTTTTTTTCTGGGGAAATTGTGTATAATAAACATGCTAAACTTTTTTACATGTTAATTACCAAGTTATACTGCTCATTAACTTGTCTTTCAGGATGAAGCGCGCAAACGTATGCAAAATGGATCGCTTTCTCATGTTCTTTTTCCAGGAAATGGGAGATGGATGTGCCACATAGATTTGTGCTAAGGGCATTCTCAAACTTTCTATACTTTTTCCAGTTTTCCTGTGGCAGCAGAATGAATAATCGACTCCAAAGATATTGAGAAGTTGAGAAAGTTTCCTTATGGAAAAGCAGAAATTCTGAAATATTGAGCGCCTTAGTCATTACGGAAAGTTTGTAATTATATGGTATATTGAAAACATGAAAGATAAAACGAAAAAAAGTTCCAGGCCCATAAAACTTTCTAAATTACACATTTATTGGGGGGAAAGCCCATAAAAGTAGGCTTATGCACTTTTTCTCTCGAAAAATATTCTTTCAAAGAGAAAAACAACACTGTTGACTATTCAGTTTTAGGCAAACGTAATACTGTTCTTATTTCATTCTTATGCTGCAGTTTTGTTTGTGAATACTGGCATTGTTCCTTTATGCAAATGACGTTAGGTTGCATTTCCTGCATTCTCCCATTTTTTTCGCATTCAACATACCGTTTGTGCATTATGGCACATTCACATTGTTTTGGTAGCTATAAATCTTGATCTATATTTTAGATATTTTTGAAGCAAACATAAAAAATATTATTACTAAATTTTATGTTAAGATTTAACGGATAACGGTAAGTACAAACCAGGCGATTCCCGTTGTTTTTTTTTTTGAATTTCCTTTCTATTTTAGTTGGCATTTATTCTTGTTGGCCGCTTTACATTTTGTTTTGCACACGGAAACTAGGAAATGACATGATTAACTTGTATTTACGATGCACAGAAGCACACATGACACACTGCTACAAATTCCAGAGAGAAACTCTGTGCGGGCTCGTAAAACACAGCGAACAACAATATAGAGCTCGACTCAACAATAAAACACAAAAAAGCTTACATAAGCTTTCAGGGAACAGAAAAAGTGCATACCTTTTTTTTTCAAAGAAATAAGGGTAACGAGGGCACACGTTATTTATTCACGTGTTATGATCCTTAAAACGGCCTTACGTAAAAGGTTGCACAGAGTAGCAATAGCAAAATGCTCGGGTATAAATATACAATAGCCAAGATATACTATCCATCTAGCTAAACAATTCAAACCATTTTTTGTTTCGTTTCTTCCTGGAAGAAAGACGTAGAAAGTAGAAAAAAGAAAAGAATAATAAAAAGGTTGTGAAAGTTTCATTATTAGTTTTTTCTACATATTTTCTTGCCTCGTTTTACTCTTCCTGTGACTGTCTCAAACCACCTTGTGACTCTTACTCAGCTTGGTAGTAATAGTAGCTAGCGAGGCTCGAGCACAGTTTGCTGCTCGTATTATATAAGCTCCATTAAGACTGTGAATATTAAGTGTCTCTGCAAAATGCATTGTGCTCCGAGAAAAAGAAGAAGAAAATGAGCCTGACGAGGTTTCAGCCAAAGTGGCAATTGTATGCAGTGCATTTGCCATATATTCAGAATTAAAATGAGACTATCTAAAAGCAATACAGATTTTGGACGTCAGAGAAAAAAGGAGAAAAATGCATAATACATAAGTACACAGATGATAAGGCATTTTCATTGCTTTTTAGTTGATGAACCCCATTTATTTACACTCTACTTACGTTTTACTGCGTGTGTGTGTGTGGAGTGGAGGGAAAAAACTTTTGCTTTTTGTTATTCCGCTGATTATATACATGTTTCCTTCAGTTTGCCACTTCCTTTTCTTGTTTTTTCTTCTTGTGTGTGGAAAATGGTTGTAAAGAAAAATCATAACTTTATGATGAGTTCTTTCCCCTTTTGAAAATGTGCCTATTTATATATGCAGCCATAAAAATTGTTGATGTTCAAAATACGCTACTCTTATTTAGCTGAAGCATTTATTAATAAAACTACTAACTTGTTTGGCTTTCTGTATTTGCTTTGTGAACAACAAAAAACACATAATATTAAAGCCTTTTCCAGCTTCTTTCACCACCTTTTTGTTCCGCTTCTATATAGAGCGTTTCTTTTCTAAATTCATTTTACCCCACACTTTGTTTTTTACATGGTCGTCACCACCACATTTGAATACGCCTTAAGAGTTAGAGCAGTAGTCATTCAGAGTTACATCATTCCAGCTTGTTACCCCTTTGGCAGTGTCAAGAAAAAAAAAACTCTGACAAAATGAAAACTGAATGCTTTGGTTGTGCTGAGTAAAGTAGAGAAAAAAATGCAGGAGGATATATAGAGCTCATAAAACTTAGTGGGCTTTAATGGGGACAAACTAGTTTCATAAAAATGCTAAAAAAAGGGAAAAAGGAAGAACCCAAACAGAAAAAAATAAGTGAAGAGAGAAAAAAAAGAGAAGAAGAGAAAGGAGCGAAAATAAATGAACAGGGGAAATGGAGAGCAGTTTGCTGAGAGTGAGGAAATAAAAGAGTGGAGTTTTGCATGACAAAGACTCGTAAAACTTTGCATCGACGACTCCACCAGTTAATACTATTACAGAAAAGGTAACGTATTACGGCTTTCTACGCATAATGTATCATTACTACTACGTTAGTACATTGCCGCACATGGGGAATAATCTAGGTACAGGCACACCACAGGAGAGAGAAAAAAACTTTGGTAGAAAAAAAGTGTGTTCTTTTCCGTAGGTTGCGCTCTTCTCGTCTCTGACAGATTTTTTATGAAAAAATATACATGTAATTTTTCCGGAACTTTTTTAAACGCCAAAGTTTGAAATGAGTAAAGAAAAAAGTTCAAACATTGTAGTGTACTGGGTACATATATCCCACGCAATAATAGTGTAATATATATGCTGTATGATGACAAGTTGCAAAACTTTTTTACGTCACGCAGGTAGGATTTTTGTTCATATGCAAACATACGAGCATTCTAGATGTTCGTTCTGATGTATTTTACGAGTGGAAGATATTGATACAGAGAAGTGCATGCATGGCACACCAATCTAATTTCCGTTTTCCGTTATAATCACAGTGTATCATGATGTGAGCATCATCATAAGCATCTTTTGTTCTGCTTTCGGCACTCAACCAAAAATTTAATCCAATTAATTGAAAGTTGTTGTTGGGCTATTCATAAAAAAGGATCGGAAACCAAATAAAGTGTGGTTTTGAAATGGGATGCAATTTTGGTATTGGTAGCAGTGATGTATGCAAGTAAATTGTGTAATTCAAGTGGTCTTGTTTTACGGTAGTAAGCACTCAAAACTCTATAATATTGTCAATCAAGTTATTGCCAGCATTGCCAACCTACAAAAAACGGGGTTGATGCATTAATTCATGCATATAACTAGGAACAAGATTCGTTGAGGACAAAACGAGAGGGTGGATTGAGCTACTGATGATGTCCTACGAAAATTGGAAAACTTTAATAATGAATGAATACTACACAAAATGCATTATTTCCAATTTGACTGGTACATGCATACTTTGATAGCAGTATCACCCGAAGCGTTTAATCAATTGAGTGCTGCTTTCTCTCCTTCCTTCCCTTTGAGCTGGTAATGAAAGTAGGAGTTAAATCTATATTTTGAACCACTTGATATTACACAACAAAGCTCTAAACAGTTCAGACTCACACTCCCAGTTTTCCTTTCATCATACTTAGCATTCATTATACCAAGTTCATCACTGTCATCAACTTGAAAAACACGGAAAGCAAAATGAATGGAATATATATGAAGTGCAGTTTTACAGAGAAAATTACTATTTGACAACTCTGCTACTACATTTCTACAAACTTACTACTGCAAACGTATTACTTTTGTGCACGTACACACTATTATGCAATGCAGAGGAACTGGAAGAGGGACGTCCATAATTTACTCTTGAGCAATAAGTCAAGTAAATACATTCATCAAGGAAAAGGAAGAGAGAAGGAAATGGGAGAAAAGGGCGAGAGCTTTATTAGAGGACAATTTTGCGTTTGTGTGTAGGTAGGAATGCATACATGACGGTTATTACAGTGTTGTTGTGTGTTACGCGCACACACATTGTGATTTATTTCCTGTCTACCGGCAGAATAACGAAGGAGCATGGTGGGAGAAAATGAACCCGAGGAAAAATATAATGTAGTTATATGCAGAGCAATACTACCCACCAGCATTGCAGTTTGAAAGGCCTTCATTTTACTTTTCTTTGAAGGTTTGCTAGGTTAGATGACAATAATGGAACTAAATTACTACACTGGTACAAATGGAGAGAGAGAGTGAAAGTTTTCAAGGTGTAGCACTACTGAATATTTATGTAAAGCCAAAGTATTGAAGGGTGTGTGCGTGCTAACGCCAATCAACTGACACTATGCCAAACTCTTACTTTGCACCTATTCAGTCAATTAGCCAAACTCGATCACACAATCAACTTTTGCTCTGCTACAGAAAAGCAGGCAAAAAAGTAGCAGAAAGCTGTCATTACTTGCTTATTCGTGACATATTTTGTTGAAGTTTTTGTTTTTCTATGAATTTTTCAAACTTTCTTTCTAGACTCAAGTTGCAAAAATGATGACAGCATGTAAACTTTTTCCATGAAGAAAACTTATTAGAGTTTAATCAATATTAATCCGTTTGTATGTGTAAAATAAGCCGACAAATATTTTTGTGTTGTGTAATTTTTTTCTTACACACATTTCACCCTAAAATATTTGAGCTTGTTTACAAGCGTGTACATTCATGCAAATTGTAATCCTTATTCTACTACATCTTTTCCAACTTGCTACGTTTCTGCTTAATTTTACAATTTACATGCCTGAGTTGTTGCTGACGTGAGAAATTCATTTCCTCCCGTGAGAAGCTTTGCTCCATTTTACACTTCATATAGTTTATATGTTTTCGGATTTACAAGCAGCAGCAAGGTCGTTCCTGAAACTCATTTCATTCTGGGTTTAATTTTGCGCAACCTCTGTTTTAGCTTTTTAAATTAAAATTGCACACCATGACATACATAAGGACCACATGCAGTTTCACAAGAACCTGTACATGCGTTCACAGAAAAACATGCGCCTGTTCCTGTGCTAAAATTCTTTTATCTCATTATCCCGTGCTATTACTTTCATCACACACGTGTACATTACTATTACTCCATCAACAAGACTGACACTTGAGACAACTAAAAATACAGCTTAACACGGATAGGTCCAAATAAAATTCAATCTCCGAATCAGCACAACACATCTGCAAAAACAGCCATAAAAACTTTCCACCACAAAAGTAAAATATCAAATAAATAAATAACAGCATGAGCCAAACAAGTATAAACCAAATAAATAAGTAATGCTGTAGGCATGACCTAACACCACCACCACCACAATCATCACATAGCAATAACACACACGAAAGATCAGAGTTCACCTTTGTCAGCTTTTACCTCACCTGCTAAACACATTATTTTTTTACTACGAGAAAAATATTATTAAGCTTTTATTTTCCTTCAAGCACAACACTGTCTCAGAGAGAACTCGACGAAGAAAAAGTTTACTTTTTTTTATAAATTTATTGTAACCAATACGTACATACTCTTATACGGGGCTACTAACAAACGTTTACACATGACATAACACCTTTTATTGCCGTTTCCATTCAACCACTTCATTCCATTACTAAAAACTTATCCTACTTTTATATACGGTTTTTAACATGAAAAGTATATCTTTCCTCCAAGGTATTCTTAATAGTTTTCGCCAAGAAAAAAGATTATTTTTATGGTTGGAACTTGGAAAGCACGTGTTTTTAGGGTAAACTGTGTGTGCCAAAATCATGACCATATGTATTTATTCGAGTCTCTTTAAAAAGCAAGAAATGTAGGTCGTTTCTCTCGACAAAAATCCCCATAATACTCATCTCTCCATCATGGCACTCTGTTGTTGTGTGCTCAGTAGTGTTTATCTTCCTTTTCCAACTAAATTCAATATTTCCTGTCATGATCATCATCGTCAGCTTTATCTTCTTCAGCATGTCTTGTCACACACACACAATGATAAAGAATGCCCGAGGAAAAGTATGATTTTTTACGTCTTTTCTTCTCCGAAGCAGTGTGCAAAACTCTGTGTACAGGAACAAGAGAGGCAGAAAAAAGAAGGTAAGTGAATTTTCTTGGAAAAGAAGAAATAATAAGACGAAAGGAAACAGAATTTTCCCCAACATCATCCACCTCATCACAAGCTAGACATCACAGAGAGGAGAAAATGCGGCAATGTAAGAGACGGAGAGAAACAAACAAGGTATATGGGAAAAGAAGAAAAATATCACCACTAAACAAACCTACCAAAACAAAAAAAAATCATAATATAATGCATACATATTATATACACGTGTTCCATCAAAATGTCTCCTGACCTGGTTCATGAAATTTTTGCTTTAACTTCCATACGCTAGAGTACATGTGTTCTCAGCTTTGTGACGGGAATTGGGAATAATATATATGTTTTGAACATTGAACTGCACAGAAAGGGAGATGTCGACAGTAAATAATTTTATTATGGTGCTTCTCTCCTGGCGTCCCTTACGAATACACTAAGGACGACAAAGACACGATGTCCTCGAAGAACTTGTTCATGTACGTGTTTCAAGAGTAGATTTTTCTTTACTCGAGGGCCTGGAGTCGAGACATTGTTCAATGCTCAGTCAGACTAGTATTGAGTCCTGTATTTTTATTTATTCGGACACATACGAGATATATCCAAGACTGTTAGGAAATAAAGGAACATTTGATATGGCTTTGAATGTCATCATGAAAAACTTTTTAACAAATCATCAATAATGTAGAAACATTAAGCAAATCGAATTGTGGGGTTTATGTCATGTCCTGTATATACATATATTCATTCATGTCATGTATAAATGTCATATTTATAACCGACCAATTAGTCACTGTATGTAATCTGTAAGATAAGTGTAGGAAGTAATTTTGAAATTGCGTTTTGTGTTAATTTGTATACTTTAAGAATTTCAAAGATTCCAATGCGTACACAAACAACTTGTTCTTGGAGTACTAATTCCAATCACAAATGTTTATTAAACACATTTTCCGTTGAAGCAATGGATAAAAAGCAACGTAATGTTTGTTGACCTGTTCGCATCTTTTAATTCTCTAGAGTATCCACTAGAAAACTACACACTGTGACTCAGGCTACTTGACATTCTTCGTTCGTACTATAGTATGTAATATTATTATTACCGATGAAAAGGGAATTGATTTATGCTAACTCGTCTTAAACTCCTTAAATCGCTTACAAATCCACGTGAATAAAGAATCCGATAAAATCTTCTTACAAAGACTACATCCACAGCCATATACATTACGAGCATTTTTACAGAATGGGGCATGGGCATAAGCGGAGAGGAGGATCAAGAATAAATCAGTAAATCACACACAAAATACGCTGAAAAGCAGTTCAAAACATTTTTTCTGCTCGATGGAGGCAAGAGCATAATGTATTTTCTTTGGTTGTATTATAATAATTTTATGCAGTATAACAGCAGCATCTATAAACATCAAAACTGGTAATACTGCACATTTTCCAAAGTGAAATCTCATAAAAAAGTTTACTAGAAAGCATTTCTCTTGTTTGGCTGCACAATCTTATGCCATTACTATTGCTGCTATGCATCAATAGAAAAGAGTTCTGTTTGCTATTCACCAGTTTCATTCTCTCACATTTTGCTTTTCTTACAGAAGATTTTTTGAGCTGATTCCTTGCAATTCAAACCCGACATAATACTGAGTTGAATGAAATACTATAACTAGTAAATGTAGTACATATATGAGCAATAGAGGGATAATACGCAATAAAAAGAATACATTGAGTGGAAAAAGGCAAGATTTTCTCTTTCCCTTCCTTTCAGCAGGGCTCATTCAGTATAAAAATGTTGCTGAATTTGTAATAATAATCGTAATCGCGTACAATGGATGCATTTGAAGATGAACAACGGACACAAGTTCCGTTAGTTTGCTATGCACACAGTTACAAATGTAGCGAAAGCAATAAAGACAGAGTGGATTTATTTTATTTTTTATTATAGGAAAAAGAAAAAGGACGACAAAAGGCTTACCGACAATGGTCGTGAGGAGGAAGACGACGCAAGACGATATGGAAATGAGGGAAGTGTACGATGAAGGTGAGGATGGTGCTGCCTTCATTTTACCAGAGTGATGAATGAAAGTGTGTGAAGTTCACATACTAATGTTGCACAAAAATGCAAAAGTTTGAAATGAAATGAGGCAAAATATTTTGTGGCCCGATTTATTCTGGAAATAAATTGATCATTGTCAAAATGGGAAAGTTTTTAAAAAATGTCATTGCAGATTAGATAGTCAAAGTTTCAAGGAGCGTTAACGCTCACGAAGTTAGACCAATTGAAAGTTGTATTTTTGAGTTTTGCATATATGGGGCACACTCAGAACAATTCAGCAGAGTACTATCATTATTCACCACATTTTGCACTCTTAATTAGTAGAGGTTTTGGAACGATAACCCAAATTATATAGAAATTTTGTTCAACCTGCTACTTTGAGTTTAATTGTAATGTCGGATTAAAGCTTTCTAATTTATGTTTTTGATGATCTGACACTCAACAATTTATGAGTAGTATTAAGAAACATTACGTCTATCAAGAATTGAACCATGTACGACACATCAGAATCTAGTTCTTCCGTTATAGTTGAAGAGAAACTGTTCTGCAGAAGAAATATTTCCTTGTTTATTAAAATTTCACTAAGAAAGATGCTCATAGTTTTTGTAAAACCGTTTTGTAAAGTTTGGTTTTGTCCAGACTGGATAATAGAACTCAACGATAGAATCGTTGTGAAAATTCATGGGGTTTACTAATATCAAATTGTGACACATTTATGATTGAGAATTGGGAAGAGCAGAAATGCAATTTTGCTGCAAATGTTGTATGAAGAAATTTTCCAGGCGTTGAACACAAGAACACAGAGCAAGTTCCGACTAGTAGGAAAGCAGAAGGAAAACTGCCAGGGAAACTGGAGAAACTCTGTGCTTATGTACTAGCTAGAATGAAAGAGAGCAGGAAAGCGGCAAGCAGTTAGATGACATACTCTATGAAGCCACCGTAGTAACCTCTGTAAAGGCAAATGGTAGCGTGATTTCGCTTAAAAGACAACAGAAAAGTACTGCCGTTAGTGGGAGAACCAATAGTAGATTATTAGGTAGCGCGGTGTGTTACACTGTAAAAAGTTTTTTGTGCATTCGCACGACATCTCGAGAATCGTTAAGAATTTGAAACTGTTTTCACTAAACGATCTCTCATGCATTGATTCTGATTGAATTTTGACATTGATTTTGATTGGCATTAGGCATTGAAATTTGGCATTGATTTTGATTGAATTAGCAATTGACTTTCATTGATTCTTAGCATTGATTCTGATTGATAGAATTTTGGCATTGATTTTGATTGATTTTTTGCATTGATTTTTATTGATACTTACTAGTTAGCATTGATTCTGATTGATTTAATTTTAGCATTGATTTGTTTTGAATTTTGGCACTGATTTTGATGGAAGCTTGGCATTGATTTTGATTAAATTTTGGCATTGATTTTGATTGAATTTTGGCATTGATTTTGATTGAATTTGGCATTGATTTTGATTGAATTTGGCAATGATTTTGATTGAATTTGGCATTGATTTTGATTGAAGCTTGGCATTGATTTTGATTAAATTTTGGCATTGACTTTGATTGAATTTGGCATTGATTTTGATTGAATTTGGCAATGATTTTGATTGAATTTGGCATTGATTATTAGTAATTCGTTGCATTGAAATTTGTCACTTGGATTAGATTCTCATTGAAGCTTAAATTTGATTTTGATTGAAACACTGCGTTATCTTTATGACTATATACTACTTTTGAAATAACTCGGTATGGCATGTGAAATGAATTTTTAACTTGGGTTTAACTGCTTTCTTATAAATGGTAGTGCCATGTTCTGGTCTCTGCTGCTTTCTTGCAACTAATAAATAATGCATCGACTTTTGACTTGATCTCATCATCAAGATATGATAGTGATTAGGGATAATGACGAGCTCAGTTTTTAATATGAAAAAGGGCAACAGACAGGTATTAGTTATATCCGTCTGTTGTGTAGTCACAGTCACTCGGTTAAAACGACAATAAAGATGACTTGTTGTGAGCAAGATGGATGAGTGAGCGCGTGCAAATAAGGGAAGGGAAGTTTATAGGGAAAATATAGAAATTAGAGCTGCTCTGCTTGTTCATTTTTTGATTACTTGTGGGAAGTTAGACGAATGCAAAAATGATGTTTTTACTATTCCCAGCTATTTGTAGTGCTTTAAGCCAGTCAAAGTTTAACCTTTCAGAAAAAAACTTATCAAAGAGAATAGTAGTTTTTTAAGTCAAAGGTGTGTGTGGTGGTGTTGTGCGCAATAGTAAATTGTAAATTTTATCGGACGTGGAAATTATTTTGCGACTCGGCAACGGCGTCGCCGGAATTTTTTGGCCAAATCCCGAGTCTTTTTTTTAGGGTAAACTCGGGATTTTTAGCGTAAACTCGGGATTTTTAGCGTAAACTCGGGATTTTTAGGGTAAATTCGGGATTTTTAGGGTAAATTCGGGATTTTTAGGGTAAATTCGGGATTTTTAGGGTAAACTCGGGATTTTTAAGGACAGACTCGGGATTTTAAGGGCAAACTCGGGATTTTTAAGGGCAAACTCGGGATTTTTTGAAATTAGGATTTTTTTTAGAAACTCGGGATTTTTTCTTGAAAACTAGGTTTTTTTTAGAAACTCGGGTTTCCCGAGATTGCGTCGCCGACCAATTTAAAAGAATATCCATGTCCGAATTTTATACACAGAAGCTTTCAAGTAGCACTAGTTTTTTATTGCTTAAAACACTCTAAATGAACTGCAATGCGAGCTCAATATGATTTTTGTTGTGACTTAATAACTTTACTAAATGGAAAGATGAATTTATTTTCATGCTTGACTAGCTAGAAAATACTATCGCCTTATGTGCAATAGTGCACTAGAGTAGAGAAACACGAGAGCTTTCTTTTTTCTTTGATTTTTCTCTAGTTGAGCAATATGTAATCGGATGGAATCTTAAATGATATGTAAATTGAGAAAATTTGTAACAACTACGTCAAAACAGTCGCATGTGCCATATGCCACCGATATCACCACCCAACGAGAACAATTTGCCAAAAATGAAGTTTTGAGTGAAAACTGTTTGTTTTGAAATGAAGATGACTTACTTCATACTTACATAGATAATCGTGACAGACAGCAGAGCAGTCAATTTTCTCTGAGATTATAGAATACTGTGTTCGCACATGACATGCAAAACAAATTTGTTAGTAAAACGAAATGGTAAAAGATTGAGGTGAGGATTTCTTTATACCTTTTTCTTTTCTTTTGAGCACTGTTTTTTATTATTATACATACAAACCTAAAGTGCATACAAACTTATTACATAAATTTCAGGATGATCATGATGACAATGAAAGTGTTTCCAGCATCTTCACTTTCGATGACAATGAAAATGATCGAGAATATGATATCGAATACATCTTATCATATTCTGTTGAAAGATGTTGAAAAGCTAATGTAAGTTTCTGTATTTCCATGCTCTTTCTTTTCTTTGACATTCTTCACACTTTCTTTCTTTTCTTTCACTTTTCATGAAAATTTTCTTTGTGCACGTTAGGTTTAACGTTAAATGGAAAGGTGGCAATCCTCATGGGAATCTGAAGAGCAATTGATAAAAGCTAAGGATTTATGCGACAATTATATCAAAACCATGCAGGCTTTCGTATATGACGGGCAGCCAAATCAGCACAAACCTTCTGACTGCAAGAAGTTGTTTCCGGATATAGAAGCTGATATTGCCGATCTAGAATCTACTGAATTTAGAGGAAAGGAATTAGAAAAGTTTTTTGAGCTACAAGCCGAAAAAATCTGCTGAGGAACATAGCCCGAATCATCATGTCTTGCAAGCCACAAAATGCAAGCTTATCGTACATGCAGCATGTTTATCAAATACTCAAGCGCTATTTTCATCTTTGCTTGCGGCGAATATACCTTTAGAAAAAGAAACAAAGGCCAAGATCATAGAGAAAGTGTTGACGAATTACGAGGATGTGAAGAGTGCAAAATTTCCCCCTGGCCTAGGAATGGTAAAAAGGACACCTGCAACATCATCATCAACCCATCCACCTCCATCATCATCATCAACCCATCCACCTACATCATCATCATCAACCCATCCACCTACATCATCATAATCGCATTAGAGGAAAATGCAGAAAAAAGAAGGCAAAGGACTGGACAAAGAAGCAAGAAGAGAGGGCTTGCAAAACCCGCCAGGAAAGCACAGGAAGCGGCGAGCATCATCCATTTCTAATGATGCTAAGTCTAGAAGAACATCTCGGATGCCGCCTGTGACATCCAAGAAGCTACGCAAGGACGAATTTGACGATGATGATGATGATGTCCAATTTTAACAGCCTGAAGAAAGTGATATAATTTCACCCACGCGATCATCAACAACTCGCTCAGTCAAAAGCAAAGGAAAACCCACTGCCACTACGGGTATAGATGACCATGATGAATGATGACGATGATTATGATGGTGTAGATGAAGTAGATCCCAGAGATGCTATGATAGGCATTTCTCGGATGATTATGGGCTTGAAAATTCCAGAAGGAATGCTCGATAAGATAATGAAGGAATGCGAATCATTAGGAAGGGACAAGCAGCATCCTCGTGACTGCATCTGCGTTATGAAAGAAAACGTCCGATCATTCCTTAGGAGTATGGAAAGTGATGATGCGCCAACTTCATCCAGTGCAGGGAAAAGTACTGCTGGAAACAAAAATCCATCTGAGATCACTTCACCAGTGGTGATAACGGATTTTAAACTTTTGCAACAACTGTTTGCAAGAGCAGACACATCCTCCACTACAACTCCTACCTCATCAGCAATATTGGATGATCAGGCAGTGCATCAGGCATCATCATCATCACTTCAACAATCTTCATCACTGCAAAAGTCACGCGAAAAGCAAAGAGATGATGGGACAACTCTGGGCCCATCGACACAAGCTTTAATCAGTGATCAACCGAAGCGTGATCCGGTCTACCACGTGGAATTACCACCACAAGAAAAGTTTGCCACCCGAATGCTGTTGCTGGAAAGCATTCCTTACGCTTGTACTGAGCGAGATCTTTGGGCAGCCTTTGGCATTTTTGGTTTGGCCCATGCAACCATTCACTACTTTGCTGACGTGGTGGACAAGTACAACAAGGATCAGCGGCAGTATTTCGATGAAAAAAGGCGCTATGATCAATTCATAGCGAGGAGCCCATGGTCAGGTCACAACCCGCCTGTACCACCACCATTCCCAATGCATTCAGGAAAAGCAACGCTAATCTTCCATTCAGTGAAAGATGCTACTGTAGTAGTAGTAGTAGTAGTAGGTTTTTATTCAAGCTCATTCAGGCCACGGCCTATGGAGCATTCAACATTTTGAAATTTTACAAATCAAATGTTTAACAATTTTTTATAATATTTGATAACAGTACGATAACATCGTGCGACATTTACAGGAGTTCCGCCCTGCTATAAAATTACAAAAACAATTACGTAATAACAACGACTTGATTAACATTTTAAACCCAATTCCAATAATTTTATGGAATTTTTAACATCATACGCAATAGACGTAAATGATTACATAAAAATACAAATTACGAAAGTTCAGCAACATATTACAAAGTTTATACTTCAAGATTGAATAACATTTTAAACTCAATTCCAATAGTAAATATGCCTGCTCAAGAAAAGGAATTTGTATCATGGGCATACATTTTAACTTTTGACAACTTAGCATAGCGATCCAGTTTTCTCATTTTTTCTGCTGCGCTGTCCCAGTATAATTAAAACACCATAGAAATGTGACTCATAATTCATCACACAAATGAATAAGTAAAATACAAACTACAACAGTTCATTGACATATTTTCAAGTGCATTCTTTAAGAATAAAGTAATTGCTTCAATCATTATTACATTTACTTTTGCTTGACAATCGAGCTTGTATAAGCGTCACTTTCTTGGGTGACACCATCCTCACAAAATTGTTGTACTCAAAGTATCTTTTACAGACAAATTATGTGTATCAATATACATGCACCAATTATAAATTTACTTGTAATATCCCTTGAAACAATTACGGGAAAAGTAAATACTGGAAAGTGTCTAGGCAGCCAAAGAAATATCCCAAAGGGGTAAGTCAAACAGTGAAAAAAAATTCAGGATATTCCATGTTAACATTGTAGTTTTACATAACAAAGATAGAAAATATTGCTTTTACACAATAAAATCATAACATTTCCACCTGGTGATGCTACTGATGCTTATGTATTCATCAAGGGATACAAGTTACGGTAAAATTTATTCTTTGTTTTTATTCTTATTACCATCATTAAGTGCGAATTGCATGCATTCATAATGTTTGTATGATCCATTTCAGGTTTCCCCTATTGACCGAACTCCCGACAGGTTCAAGTCTTTGGACAATGCACCATCATCATTCGACGCATCAAAAGTTATCAAAACTTTGTCATAGGCTGAGAAAACTGTTATCATCATTGCTTACATATACATTATGTTTATTCTTTCTTTTTACGTTTTACATATAATTAAATGTAATTGTTTACTACGTTTGTTTTACTTATATATGTAGAAATATCTTATATCATCATCTTCTACTTATAGGATTCTTCTCGTGTCACTTTAATGTAAAAATTGTAGTTTATTCTCAGGTCATCGAACAGTTGACAATAATTATGTTACTTGTAGATGTTTTATTGTATTTGTCTAATTGATGATCTCTAATGAAATAGCCAATCTTGTATGAAATGTATGAAAATTGTTTATAATAAACATGTATTAGGTATATAATACAAAAATAATCATGATTTTCATTGTTATTTGATTGTGAAATATTTCTCATCATTTTCATCATCATCAAAATAAAATTTCCAATAATTTTCATGCAAAAACATTTCATTTCTAATTTTTTCTGTGCAATTTTCTTTAGAAAAACAAACAAATTTGTATGCACTTTTTAAACAAACTTAAAATTAGGTTCAAATTCATTGAAATTCGTCATGAAATTCATGCAATTATTTATAGGTAAATTAGTCTGATCAAGTTCCGTTGACCGAAGTTGACCGAACGCGTGTTCGCATGTTGTTTTATGCCATGATCTTGATGATTTTAGAAAGAAAAGAATGTCATGACAACATTTGGACGCTGCAAATAAGAGCTAGTTCAGTACAATACTCTCTAAATAATTGCCTGGTCTATTTAGTCTAATAATCTAGCATAAGTAAACCCGAACTACTACGTTTGGAAGTTATTTCATGTAATGTTTTTCTGTTAAACTCAAATTATAATACTTTTAAAAACAATTTCATGAAATATTTCAGACTTATCCCTTCATTTTTTAACCTTGTGTAAAATTACTCCAACTTTAACGCTGAATAACTCCAAAATGATGAAGAGCTGCAACAAATGGTTTTAAACGGCTAATAGCAGACTGCCCTCAGTGCCCTCTATTAAATGACACATATTTTGAGTCAACTCTTCCTCAACTTTAACCAATATTAGGGGTGAAACCAATCTACCAATCCCCAATTTCATTGCTATGTGCAATGTTTTACAGACCTACAATAGCTTCTTGCTTTTTTGTAGTTTTTTTATACAACGTACTACGGCTTACAGCCCAAGTTCCAGCGTGGAGCCCTCAAAGGGAAGGAGGATTCAAAAATTACGTTAAATTTTTTTTTGCATCTTGTGAAAATCCAAACCCTACATAAAAACTAAAACGTTGTTTGACCTTAGTAAGCCTTTTTACCGTGAACTTATCATTTTGCATATTACCTAAAATGCACACACGATTTGCATGAATGGCCCTCTCAACCCCCAACTGCCAATAGGAGTGCCTTAAAAGGTTCTTTCCCTTTGAGGGCTCCACGCTGGAACTTGGGTTGTGAAGAGTAGTAATATTTGAAATTTTTGAAAAGTCCCCAAATGCTGGATGTATTTGCGATTGAAGAAATAATTCAAAATTTGTAATTCTCCCCCGGAGCACAGAACAGATAAACGTATTTTATTCACAGGTTTTATTATTCAAGTTAATAATTAGCTTTAACTTTCACATCCAATTATTGCAAAGTTAGTCACAACCAGTTCTTTCCCTTGCATAGGAATATAAGCTCGTGTCAAATCAGTCTCATAAACTTTACCAATCGCCACCTCTCGGAAACCATTCAGCTCGACTGTTGCAACAGCAGCATACTGAGTTGTTCCATTAACCGATCTGCCTATTCTAACAAGTCCGTCGACATAACGTGTTTCTGTAGCTTGATAAATTGGACTTGACCTTTGTTCCAAATCTGAAGGAACGGTGAAAACTTGAACACGCTCACGAACTTGATACTCCGTTCCATTGAAAGACAGATAACATATATCTTCTTCAAGGTTGTATTTCCCAGGAGCAATTTCCGCACCTACGTAAGCTCTACAAAGATACAAGGGTTGTCCGTCATTTGTTTGACCGAATGCTAAAAGAGACTGTAGATCGGCTTCAGTAAGATTGTTGGTACGACGCCAGCGGTGCTGGAAACACCCTATGGAAAACACGAATTGAATATATTAGTATTAATTCTTCTTTTAGTAAAGCCGCGCTTAGGTTTATTGCATGATTTTCTACTACCTTTGCAGTTGTAGAAATCATTCAGCTTGTCTGCATCCAAAACACTCAAACCATCTCCCTTGGCAACGGCTTGACCACAATTTTCAAGAGTCACACCTTCCATTTTCGGCCATCCGGCCCCTCCTTGACAAAAGCCACATTGGTAATGCATAATGCTCCAGTAATCAAATAGATGCCCTCTTGTATCGAATTCGTCCGGACTTGGATGAGGACCACATGGGGTTACGTCTAAATAATCATCCCGGTCTATTCTAGTGTCTTCATGACCCAAACAAAGGCTATGACTCAGTTCATGAACTACAATTGATTTATTGAAACAATTCCCTGCAATGTATGCCCATTGATACCCTCCTCTTCTGCACATTTGTGAAGAACCACAGACCAAATCTAATCGTTCAAGGCTAACATAATCGGTTTCATTATTAGCGCGCTGTCGAAACCTAATGCATGTCTTGGATTCAAAATCAGCAACTGCTTCATGGAAAACACGGATATTGTCCTTGTTCAAAGTTGAGTGTAATTCGTAAACTAACGTTGCATTCGGCCACGCATCACCAGGCCAGAAACTTTTGCCTAAAAAAATGATAAATATTGAGATTTAACTTGCATTTGTTTTTAACTGTGTCCATCAATTTTGAATTTCAATTTAAACTTACTCGGTTCCGGTTCCGGTGCGCTGCAAAACCCCGAGCCATGGCAAACAATAGCACACATGCATACCACAAATATTATTGTAGCAAACGCTTGTTTTTGAAAACTTTTCATGTTTCTTTATTTTATGAAACCCTTTTTATTAGACAATCCAACAATCCAATCCAGAAACTAGATCTAGTTTCAGTAGTTTCTTGATTTGTTGATTACTTGTGTCTGCAAATGATTACCATAACTGAGAAGGACAGGTCGTTTTATTTATATATGGCCATTAAAACCTTTGCAAAATATTTGATGCAACTGTAAGTACTTAACTTATTGATTTCAAGTCGATGCTGACAAATAGTCATGAATAAATTAATAATTATCAAATTATGATACGTAATCAGCTTTTATCACCAAAGCCATGCGTCAATTTATCATACAAAATAATATTTTGATTTATTGAAAGTCATTTTCTGCATCAAAATCTTATGTTACATTGTTACATAGAATCTATGTGCCTGCCACACCTAAAGTAACTTATCTAATTACATCCAATAACTTCAAAATCCATGAAAACCAGCTCCCGTCCAGAGACAGGAATATATGCGTGCGTCATATTATTTGCGTAAACCTTTCCAAGCGCCACCTCTCTCGAGCCATTGGTTTGCACAATAGCAACAGCTGCATACTCAGATACCCCATCCGGTGTTCTTCCCACAGAAACAAGGTCATCCAATGATGTAGTGCCATTCACAGGCAAAGGTTTATAATTTCCACGGGTATTGCCATTGGGAACGGCAAAAACTTGCACTTTTTCCTTAATTGCATGTTCCGTACCATTCCAAGGTACAAAACAGGTACTTGAATTCAAGTTGTACTTGCCTGGTACCATTTCCCCACCAACATAAGTCCTGCAAAGGTACAGTGGCTGACCCTCATTGGTTTCTCCAAATGCCACCAGAGACGCCTTGTCAATATCCGTTAGATTTTCAGTTCTGCGCCAACGGTGACTCAGGCATCCTTGGCAGTCGTAAAAATCATTTACTTTGTCAGCGTCCATAACACTGAGTCCCTCTTGCACATCCATTCCACACCTGGAAACTCCCTCCATTTTGGGCCATCCGCCAGGACACCAGTTACATTGATAGTGCATTTGGCTGGTGTAGTCATAAAAGTGCCCCCGAGTTTCAAAGTCATCTTTCCCCGGAACCTCACCCTCTTGACAGGGATCAAAGTGGACAAAGTCATCACGGTCGTAGCGTGTCTGCTCGTGACCCAAACACAGAGTGTGACCCAACTCGTGTATCATAACATTGGCAAAGACGCAACCACCACCGAATCTGGCAAATTGGTAGCCTCCCGTACGACAAACATGGGCAACGCCACAAGTGTTGTCGTCATGCTCAATGGAGACGTAAGAGCTTTCGTTGGCAACGCGTGGTCGGAAACGAATGCAAGTTTTGTTTTGTATATCGTAAAATGCCTTATGAATCTCTTGGGTGTCATTTTGGGTTAAACTTGAATGAAGTTCATAGGTAACGGTCGCATTTGGCCAGAGTTGTCCGGGGTAAATACTGCGACTAGCTAGATGAGAATTATTGAGAATATTCAAAAAAAAATTACCTATGAAATTACAAATTAGTAAAATTTACCTAGCCATGCATCCGGGGTATCACAATGAAACTGAAAGCCTGGTTCCGAATAATGGCAATGTACCAATGCCAGAGAAATGGCAAAAGCAAAAATATGAAAAGAATTTATCATTTTTTAAGATAGAGTGTAAAAAGTATGGATTATTTCGAAGAGAAATATTTTGCAAAACAACCATAAATGTGTAGCTTATGCACGAATATTTATACAAGTTGATAAGCTAAAATATTATCCTTTGCCAATTCTATTGAGGAAATCTGCATACCGAAATCATTGACATGATTAAAACGTGGCACAATCATTTGATAATATGGAACTGGTTGTCAATTATTATGGGATTAGCGGGGACATGAGATGGCTTTGATCTGTCATTCGTTTCTTAGCTATCTGAAATCCTGGCAGCAAATTTTATTGTTTCATTTTTTGCTACTAACCTATCTACTTAATTTTTTGTTCATCGTTTTCATTAGTACTTCATGTGAATGTGACATTGTAGCACTTGTCTAGTTATCAATCAATCAGATTCATGATTAAATTCCAGCATTGCCAATTGTAACATTGACTAACAGATCCTTCATTTATGTACTATGAGCGGAACAACAATGCCTCATTTGTGATAATAAATTTTGATATGATATGATAAGCGCAAGATTCAAAGGTTATCAAACTTCGTGATCAATTCATGGCTTGCTTTATCAAATGCTAATAAGACATTCAACCATTCAAGTGCACAGAACTTGAGAAAATTAATGTGCGTAAAATGCATACACATAACTTTATTTACATACTATTTCTTCTTCGCTTCCGTTTCCAAATAAAATAAATCAAACCTCCGACAACAATGATCACACCAATGATTGCCAAGCTGGTGAGTAGCATTTGGGAAACCAAAGTTTCTCCCATTTGCACTCCCAGCCCAGACGTTCATTCTGAAAGGGGTGTGGCCAATGACTCCTTTGGAGCAGCGGGAGCGTCACTGCGAAGAATGTCAAAATCACCGGCAGCAGCTCCACTGTGCAGCGAGGCGGTGTCCATGGCGTCATCCATAATCTTTTTGGTGCTGTTTGTCAGCCATTGATCCACCAAACCAGCATTAGGCAGAATTTCAGAAATGCTTCCCTCGCCATGCTTGGAATCACCGAAAATGATCTTGGCTACTTCCGGTTTCTTGCTGACAATTTGAAAAAATTCCTTGATTTCCTTCAGGGGCATGACGCCCAGAAGAGGAGACACCGTTTCCACAGTACGTTCTACCATCAAGCTAGTAAGGAGATCGTACAATGGGCTGGTAACGAAGTCGTAAACCCTCTGTTTGCCCTTGTTTAGCACTTTACGAACGCCTTCTAGATCTTCTTGTGACTATATTTGGATTTCATTCATAGAGTAGATAGGATATACGTCAATTCTGTCGAATAATATTCTTTATCTTAAAGTTCGCACTTACTGCTGTAGCATTTTGGCGAACTCTGTCTGCGGCCCGTTCGTACCAGTCAACCAGATCGGGAAACTTTTGCTTGAATGTATCCTGAATTTTTGTAATATCCTGGAATAAATCATGGATGCGAATATTAATTGATAATTGATATTTGCGAATTTTAGGATTGAAAATGTACTTCTGCACTTGCCTCATTTTGCGCAGGAGCAGCGAAAGTTGATGAAAAGTTAGCAACGGCTAACAATACAAATATGAACGCAAACATTTTCTTGGTTAAAAGTATTTTCTTAAATTTAATTTTCAAACTAGTTCAGCTTCCAGCATAGCTTTGTACCTCTATGCGGATGGGCAGATTACTGAAAAATGATTCCTTTTAAAACTTACCAAAATGCAGGCAAAATGTAACTTGGTTGCTTGCTACATTTAAAATTACGTCAGTTAGTGATAAGAAATGTCTCTACAGAGATATCTTAATGAGGCTCTAATGAATGCTTCAATTAAGCTAGAGCAGTGAACTGACTACAGATGAACTAGATCAAGTTCAATAACAGTGATCATGATAACGTTAGTGAAATGCTGAAATGTTGCTGTTGTGAGGCTCTGTAGAGGTGAAATGAAGATCAGGAAAATTTGGTATTTACTTGGAATACTTTGAACATGCAATGATGTCAATTGTACATACCGGAACTAAAACGATTTTATGTGACGAGGTCAGTAACTGGAGCATAATTAGATTTATTTGGATGTTATAATGAGAGAGTATTTTATTCTGAAGCATTTTGTGCATAAAATTATCTTGCGCTTTAACTTTTGGAATAAACTCCTTCCAGTACTGCTTCAAGATTTTCATTCATTTGCTCCACCATTCTTTCCAAATTTCCTATTCTTTCAGAATCTGTGAACTCCGTTACCATATCACCCCATTTCTTGATTGTTTGATTTGGAATGTCCCTTACAGAATGTACAGATCCCTGTGTTCCCCTTCTTATTTCTCTAGGTCCTTCGATATAATGCCTTTTGTGAACTTTTCTCAATGTGCTACTCGAGTCCGGGCTACTTCCTTTGCATTGGCGTAAAATGTCTGGTACGCCCAAGGAAGACACTATCCATTGTTTAATTGTCCGTTTTGTTTCTTGGCTCACTTCTTTGAACTTTGGGTCATTTGGATAAACCGTAATTGTAAATTTACGAAACTCCACAGGACAGACGCTGTTTTTGATACAGTTTAAACAATTAGGTTTGCGTTTTGAAGATTCCAACCTGAAAATCTGTACAAATAGCTGTTCAATATAAGCTATGAAGCGAATTCGTCTCTTAATTGCGTATAATTCTGCGTTGTCCCGAATTCCTTGAATATCGCTAACAGCCAAACCGACGAGCAAATTCATTAGTACCAGGGTAACCATCACAACTACGCCCACGTACCAAATGTATGCTCCAATCCATTGTACTGTGGACATGTTATCATTAACGGTGGTGGAATTTTTATTTGAAGTGTCAGCAGCATTTGTATCATCCTCAGAAGCATTTAGCAGTGTTTCATGATCCAACTCGCCAACCAACATGCTAAGTGTTTTGGTTATGGAAAGGGGAAAATGGTAGAGTTGAGGAGTCTTGGAAAATAGATCGAAAATCCATTTTCACTTTGATCATTAAATACCATATTGTAATGTTAATGATAATTTTCTCATACCTTATTATATAGAATGCAAAAGGAAATGGCAAACCCCACAAGGAGGAAAGAGTAGATGGCTAAAGTTTTGCAGAAGTCAGCAGTTATCTACAAATTTAGCATTAAGATACGAACGTATATCCATTAATTACTCTTATGATAAGATGGTATTAAATTAATAGAGCTGTTATGCATGTAACATGTACGAACTTTAACCAGCATTTCCACATAAATAGCCAGTGTAGGAAGCCTTCCAATCTGCACAAACATTTGACACCAAAACATGGAAATGGCAAACTGGAAATTTTCATAGCATGTTTTATAAAGTATACTTTTATTTTTATTTGCGTGCAACATGGGAATATTGGGAATAGTTACCGCAGACGTGGGATAAAAAAATGCGTAAATTGAGGTGTTGTGGTCCAATGTGATTGCCACGGACATTGTAAAAATAACTGTTACGTAGCCAAGAAGAATTAAGTAGTGGTAAACATTTTTCTTGTACACATGAAAATCGTGAAATCCCCGTCGTAGCTCGTGATATAAAATATAAGTTGCATTCAAAATGAGAATTCCTCCTAGAATTTGGCTACTTGTGCGAGCTTTGCAGGATTGATTTGCAGGATCGGTACTACGGTTCTCATGACTTGCTTGACGCAGCTCAATGTAGGTTTGGTACGGACAGTCGTAGAACACAGTAACACCAATTAATGAAGTGTACGTCAACAGGGACAAAATCTATCAAAAATTTCGATTCGAAATAAAATTTCCAAAAATGGAACACTATCGGTAACTACTTAAATGCCTGTTTAAATGGCAAGTAAACGAACCTGGTATACCAGAAATGCAAAGTACCAGCGTTCTAAAGCTTTCCATTTAATATCCAAAAACACCGCAAGGAGTGGGTGTCGAAGAATGCAAGAATTTGGTTGGTGGTGATCATGGTCACGGTTAGCATTCTTTAATAGCTTTTTCAGAAAACCCATTTCACCGATTCCAGAGCAACGAGGTGTCAATATTCTAAAATTAAACATTTTATATATTAACTATCAATCAGATCAATCTTTCGCTCTAATCTAATCTGTTCTTGAAAATTAGGATAACAAATTCTCAGCTTGCCCCAAATCAAATGTAACAGTATAGTCGGGGTCATCAATGGTAGATTTTCTTTCAGGTTTTAATGCAAGGTCAAACACGGTTTCCAGGACACCTGGAATTTTTTCTGCCAAAATCCCAATCATGGAACACTCGCTCCTAAAATGCATATATTATTTTAAAGTTGTTTTCTTTGAACCACTACCCATTTAATTGTTTTTTGTAGTGCTACATACGCAGTGTTTCCTCCAAGCACGTTTGAAATATTTTGCTGATTTAGCAGTATGGCTTTAGCACACTCCACAAACCGGTATTCCGCGCAAAGAGATAACGCTGTTCTCCCGTTGACATCGGCTTGATCCATTCTGCCGTGATAATGAGAGAGCAACGCAAGACATCCTAGAGCCTTCCTTTTGCACTCGTCGCAATTACAAGTTTGCAATCCTCGTATTACCAGAAAAGCCGGTGTTTGCCTATCTTGATCCAGTAAATTGGCATTGGCCCCGGATTCCAAGAGAATTTGGGTTTTCTCTAGATGTAGTTTGAAGCATGTTACGTGCAATGGTGTTTGGTTCTTGGCGTTACGCTGATTTAGAAATCGCTTCAGTGACTCGTTGTCAGAGCTACTGATTTCGTTTAAATGTGCTTGTAAATAACTGACAGATTCATTTTCCACTATGTTAAATACGTTTAAAGATTCCAAAGACAGCACTGACATTTTTAACAGTTACTCTAAAATAATATGGAACGATTTAGTGTAGCAATTCATTATGTACTGAGATAATGAGCGAACAAATTCAAATGCAAAGTGCAAGTTTTTTTATAATATGCCTTGAGTCGAGTGCCATAATATGAAACAGAGTTCAAGCCAAATTATAAGAAAATTAAACCACAAAAGCCACGAATAGTAATGCGGATGTAATGTTTCTTTAAAATTTTACGTAAACCTAATAATGTTCAGAATTATTATTATGTATACATTCAATGTTTAGAAAACTACAATTTTTAGCAACTTTTGTTGTCTATATCTTTAGTTTCAAAAATACTGAAATATAATTTTCAATAATAGACAGTAAGAAGTACGTAAGTAAGACATAAATTAACTACTATAGTATACAGAAATATGTATTCCTAATCACAGACTCGTCAAATGCACTGGTCAAACAATATTAACCATTTCCTGTTTGGTCATTTACAATTGTCATGCCACTGTTTTCATGGTCAGTTACCATATTCGTGACTTTAGTCGTACCTGAGGAATCATTATAACTTGAGGAAGCAAAACTGCCTTGGTCAGTAATAACAGCTAGATTTTCTGGACATGCCCGCGTATCCATAATCTTAATATCCTCATTAGCTCCAGGATGCTTGATTTGTATGTGTTTTTTCATACTTTGCTTCTCAATGAAAGTATCCCCACAAACATGGCAAACAAATGGACGTTCTCCAGTATGACGTCGGATGTGGATATTCAGATCTTTGAGAGTTGCAAAGGAGTTTCCACAGTGTTCACAAGTGTGCGGCTTGATTCCTTTATGAACTACGCGAATGTGCGTAAGCAGGGACGGTTGATGATTAAAGCTGGAACCACACTCGGCACATACAAGCTTTTCTTTTCTCTGGCAGAGACGAACGTGCTCCTTCAATAGGTAGTCTTGGGAAAATGATTTTCTGCATTTGGAACATTCAAACAACCGAGGAGCTTGAAATATAAAAATACATTGTTTAATCGTTCGACATTCTTGCTGGATACAATATTAATAATTATTAATATTATACACATTTACCATGAGCACGATTTATATGAGCCCTCACACTCGATATTTTAGATGCTCCGGTTTTTTTCCGGTACTCGCATTTGGAACAAGCGTAGAGTCCGGTTTCTAACTTGAGTATTTCTATATTTTTGAAAAACATTTTACCATCGTCTGTGGATATAATTCTTTCTGGCGGTTCTGGTTTGGTTTGGTCTGGTTTCCTTTTTTATAAAACAGAATTCTATTAAATATATACACGGCTATTGGAAAGTGAGATTTTCAGTTAAAAATCAAATAACTTACGCATATGAATTTTTCTTTCTTTTTTCCGCCGCTCTCTGTTTCATCACCTCTTTTATCTCTTTTTGGGATTTATCGGGAAATTCAAGTCTAATTTTTCGATAGGCTTTGGCAGCAGAAGATTGGCTTAATTTTTCCGAGGGCCGATGAAGGAAGGAACGAGAATGAACTAACCCCTTCTTATAAAACTGCCCCCTTAATCTGCTCAGCAACAAAGGAATCATCAATTGTCAATTAGCAAAACATTTTCTCCAATTAACAGAATTCCATGTTATAAGACATGCATAGGCACCTCTTCTTTGCAGCTTCAGCTTTTCTAATTTCCTTAATTTCCTTCTGGGATTTGTCTGGATATTTGGCCCGCCATTGACGCCAATAAATCGCCCCCTGTGATTGGCTTAGCTTTTCCGGTGGAAGATTGTTAAAACTCCGAGCATTTATCGTTCCTTTTCTAGAATTCAAAACGTGAGCAAGTTTAAACGGAAAGTAGTTCGTGATCTACTTAAAGCATGCCCTGTCATTAGTAAACTTACATATTCCCAGACTTTTCTTTCCGGGTGGGTGTCACGTTTTTCGAAACAGTACTAAAATCTAGTTTTACTGTAATTTGATTTTCTTCATCTGGACAGATTTCACCAGTGTTGCTACTAAGACTAAACTCTTCTTCATCAAATTTAGCAAAGGCATGGTCGTTTTCATCAGCTTCAACTTTCACACAAGGCAATTCATCTGCAATTGTATCGTTTTCTTCTGAAAAACTTTCTTCTGGAATAGAATGTTCTGATAAGCACACGGCTGGTGATAGTACGGGAATACTATCATCTTCATTGTAGTCTTGAATATTTTCTGAATCCATTTCTATATCAGGCATTGTGGTAATCCGTCCATACATTTGTTTTGAACACCGTTTTGCATCTGAAAATCCCAATCGTACGTACATCTTAATTAAATCATACAAACGTCAACCACTTATTTCTGAATATCATACACTATAGGTGAAACTATTACCAGTTAAAATAGCTTGTCTCAGACAATTTCTCTCTTTAGCTAATCCTACCGGCTCCTTATTTTCCTTTTGGGAAACACTGACAGATTGCTTCACAACTGCTCGAAACTTGGTCTTCATTTCCTGAATCCGAACCTCAAGTTCTTTCAACTGCTCCAACGTTGCCACAAAATACTTAATAGCCGAATGACAGTTCAAACAAAACGCCAGATTGTTCTTCTCGAAATTCACTTCCGGAAGATTCCCATCCATCTTACTGTCCATGTCTCTTGCATTCAGCATAGCCTCCACAAACTTCTTAAGCGTTTCTGGCGTCTCCCCAAACTTTCCGGACTCTGACACGGTACACCGCTTACAGCACACAGTGCACCATAGCGAACCACCTCCTCTGGATCCATTTTCTCTTCTCTTGAAACAAAATGAACATTATTTATCTACCTATCTTGAATCTATCACCTTTTAAAGTTACAAGTTTTCTTAAAATACCTGCTTATTTTGACAACGCTGCTCCAACAGTACGTCACCCCTAGAAGCTAAGGATCTCTCCAGTTCCAACCGACAGTCTGTCAACCTAACAGCAGGCCACCGGCTTTCCTCCACCACACGTTCCACAACTTTAAATCTGCCCAGAAGTTGCTCCGACAAGTTTGCCAGCATTTTCTTGCCGTTAAACTCCACAAACTCAGTATCAGATTGTATACAAAATACACCACTACACGGTTACGCAGTTACCGTTAATTGTGCAACCGTTTCTTTAAGATTAATTAGTCAAGTTGGTAAATTTTTAATGCAAATTCCCGTCATCTCTGTACTGCGCATTGCGCTAGATCGTCATGTGTTTCAGCCGTGTTTGCTGCTTGTCATATGCTTTTGTTTACAAACAAGCGATCAGAATGCATCCGCTCCGCTACCACTACCACCACCGAATCCAATGAGCATGTAAGTAAAATCTCAGCTTAAACGCATGTTAAACCATAATGAAACCATTGACGTTTCTTTGAAATAACCGTTTATTTAACAAAACATAATATAATACAAAATATCAGGTAATTATCAAGTCTGTTATTTTCTGGGTCCTAACATCATGCTGTAAATTCCGTAGAAGAGAAAGGTTCCCACAAGTAGCACCACTGCAAACATCATCGAGGAACGGTTTTCGTTCCGAAGGAGACGCAGATTTTCCTCTTGGGTTTTAAGAACGCTTTTTAGTTGACGTACGTCCTTTTCCATGGCTTCCCTGAAATGGCGGATAATTAATTAAAATTTAGTTTTAAAGCTGCATTTCCAGGTTTCCAGGTAATCTTGCTTTTTTTGCTAATTAAAAAAAGTTTACCTTTCTTCCAAGGTCATTGGACGAAATTGCAGGTTTCGTTCTAGCGTTTCCAGTCGGTGATGTAATGACTTTAGTTCCACTTCCGTTCGGTCAATCTAAAAAACGTAACGGTTATGAAGATTCTGTTATTAATCATGCTTATCATCATTTAATTTTAGAAATATCTTTTGCATTTTCCAAGTCATAACTCACCTGTCGCATAACAGACTCCCCATCTTCCCCCGTATTCCTTGTCATCTTTGTGCTGTTCAATGTTCCAATTTGATCTCGACAGCTTTCTTCGTCCTTTTTGTGATTTTTGGCACTTGATTACGCTTCCTAATTAGTTTGTCTACTTAAACCATCAGAGCTGTAAATTAGACAATTAAAACAGAACGGCTCATTGTCTTTTTTAGGTTTCATGTTCCATTTCATTTTTTCATGCAAAACATACATACATTTTCTATATCAAATCTATTAATACCCCGTTACATTCAACATTATGCAATTATATGTACCAAACTTATAGTGAGTTTTTTTCTCAGTGATCTTGGCACAGTTCTGTTCTTTTAACAAAAGAAACCCATTTTTTATTATCATCATCATCCTGCAAAAAATAAATAAATTGCACATTTTGATTTGCTCCTATTGTCATGCGCTTATAAATAAATTGGAGCATATCTCTAAAACAAATTATAGCACAAGAGGAGCACCCCAATTCAATTTCGTTTTTCTAGAACAACACACGCGTTTAATGTCCAAAGTGAAGACAGTTGTTGCCCCTTTAAAAATTATGATGATGATGTAACCGGCAGCAGCCAACCAGCTATAATATAGCATCAGAAACACATTTGTAGAGTACAAATTTGGCTTAAACAGCTTTCGAAAACTAAAATAATTGAAGGAGGGCACGAGGACGTGCAAATTATAACACTCATTATTTATCATCATGATCGGCATCGTTAGCCAGGCATACTATACGCAGGGAAATTCCCACCATGACTATGACACGCTGTTTCGATCAAGATCATTCCGAACATTTTAGCTCACTACTTATATAGGAACCGAATCCGAATTCTAAACTACATAAAAACACGCACATCCTTATAATAACGACTATTGATCTAAAGTTTTTAAACAGTTCAGGCAAAATGAAATTATGAGTTTGCAAAATGAATTTTGTTCTATTCATTTAGCTCCACGCAGATTTCTAGACAGTGGAGTAATTTTCCCTGAGCGTTTTAGCATTTAGTCCATAATCTTGTTGCTTATCTTGCTGCAACTATCAGCATCATTGCAATATCAATATCATTGTACATTGACTAAACACGTAAAAAAAGATAAAATATTCATAAAAAATAGTTTTCTCTCAGAGTCTCCACCGAATTCACATCTAGCTTGATAGATTTTCCCTTACAGTCACAGTAGTAACACGTAGCACGTCTGTTTCGTATATTTATGCCTTACAACATATTACCATAATTTTTTAAGCAACTTAAATGGATCCCGTTTCATGTGCCAAGATTCAAAGAAAAAGGAGAATTTCTAATTTTAGCAAAGCGGTTTCACTTCTTATGTATACAGCATTATGAACAATAAATGCCGCATATTGCTTTTCAAATGCATTTCACATTTCTATCTATTTTTTATTCTCTGTCTTTTTAAACTTTACCAAGTTTATATAGAGAACTGACTAGTAGTACTAGCATTTAAGACTACTTATGAAACGACACGACATCGACATGGATCTGCCAACAACCACAAATAAACACCAACCACGAAAGATGGAGAGGAACAAAAAAAATACGGATATACTGTTGAGAAGGAAGGAAGTTGAAAAGATAGGAGAAAACGTGCTTAGTGAAAGATGTCATTTGACTTTGTGACTGTTATCCATTAGGGGAAGATGGCAACGGCTGTATAATGTGTATATTGACTTTGGTTTGAACGTCTTTTTAGAAAACGGAGGTGGGGCTCTGGTGGCTTTTCGAACACAATGCAATAAAAGACACGATTTCAAAGTGACTACGTTGCTGCTGCTGAGAAGATCAGCACTGATAATAATGGTGAGATGCAAAAGAATGCCGGAAAATCCGTCATTTACCATTTCCTTACTGCACTGCACTTCCTATACAAAAAATCATTTCCGAACCGAAAAGTATATAACTTCTTAATGCACACGCGTACGTGTTGAGTGAGAGAAGATTGTACTACCATGCTATTATTATGCAACAACGGCATCCTGTATAATTTGCCATGGGATAAATGGGGATGACGATGATGGTGATGCCAGAACCAGACATGTTTTTCGAACAACACACTGCGCGTTCAGTTTTCACTTCTAATCTTGGAGATTAGTCCTTACAAATCCTACGCTAACCACGAGAGAAGACGACGAAAGAAGAGAAAAAATATGTAGTGCTGGTTGAAGATATAGATAATATTATTTTGGCTATAGGAAAATGAAAGAGTAGTAGAAGCGTCTATGACATGAAAACTATGGTGGTGCTGCTTTTCGAGCCGTCCCAATCGATTCATAGTTTTTACTTGGAAATCCAAGGATAATTGTAGTACAAACGCCAGTAGTGTACTACTAAGCGGCGGCAGAGGCACTACTGCACAGCAGCAGCACTGCTTAATCATCTACTAAAAAAGAACAGTGGTGCCAGCAAAATAGTTTCCTGTGTTTTGTTTCTTCTTCCGAAAAATTCTCGTTCTTTAAAAAATAGTTTATTTTCTCGTTATAACGTGGTACTAATCTAGAACACTGAACAACGATAATGTTTCAAACTGGGTGATAGTTGTGTGTTCTCTATTTAATTTCCCTAATTTTTAGTATTTCAGATTTGCAAACACTTTTCTCAACTTTTCTCCTGCATACCTTTGCAAATCAGGCGAGAAAAGAGTTTGCCAGTAAAAAATAAAAAAATACCTATGCAATGCAATTAATCGTAGCCCGTTGCAAAAGAATTAAAATTGTTCTTCAAAAAATTACAATAATTAACTTGCCCCATCCATAAAAGTGTTTTCAATTTACGAGAAAGCAACTTGTGGTAAAAAAAATGCAGTGCTCAACTAAAATCAGTGTTATCATTATAATGTTCCATAAAAATGGAACTACCTTGTACTAATAATTTTGCAATGCGACGATTTTGTGAACTATTTGTAATTGCTGTTGTTATATTTCTTCTTGCGGTCATTGTGATTGCCTATAATGCATTTGTTCTCCCTGAAACGAGCTTGGACAACGAAGAAATCTATGAAAGTGAGGAGGCAGATGCATTATTGAGTTAATTCAGTTTTTAGTTGCAATTTCAAATTAGAAACGTGCTAAACGAGACTACATGCACTTCCTTGATCAACGAGTTAAAGTTTAGACTAGGACTGTAATTCTCACATCTAGTGAAGCAACTGGTCAGGGAGTGTGTGTGAGACAATATAGGGGTACAAAAGTTCGACAATGTCTCAAGGACCGGGTGGTCCACCGAGATGGCCGCCGGGTAGTGGACTACCTCCCGGCCATCCGGCAAATAACCGGACTCCCTCTCCTTACCGGGGTCCACCCCCGCCAAGGCCAGGATGGGCGTCACCGATACCACCTCGAATGACACAATCACCTCCACCATTTCTTATACGGTAAGTTTTGCATTTTTCCTGGCATTTTATGCAGACAAGAATAAATTGTACTACAGTATTTCTATTACTTCGCTAATTTACAAGACCAATGGTGGGTGGCCAACATCGTGGTATGGCGTCACCTATTCCCGGTTCCCCAGTACCTTTTATGCCTCCACCACCCCGGTGGAGCCCCTCTCCAGTGCCCACTGGAGGTTCGGCAACTCCAGTGCCTTTTAACCACCCAATCCCACCACACATGATGGCTCCAAGACCGTTCTTCCGACCCATATCGGTAAGCATTTTTTAAAAATCTATCGTCCGGAAAATATGCGTATAAAAATTCTTCTGTCCTATAAATTTATTACGCATGACACCATACTTTTTTCTAACTGAAAGAGTCCCACTCCTCCGCCCCCTCACATGGGCCACTACTCATCTCCCACTCCTCAGCCACAACTACATCAACAGCCACAGACGCCGACATCTCAACAGCAGCAGCAACATCTGCAAGATGACATGAACGGCCAATTCGATCTTCAGCCGTCTTACGATATAGAAATTGTTTATCCGGCAGGAATGGATCCGAACATGGTAAGGCGAAGAATGACTCCACAGATGTCTGTGGATGATGGAGAGGAAGGACCAACAACGGCGGAAATTATTGCCGCACAGTCTCAAGACTATGTGGATGAGCGTTTGGCGGAATATCAAGCGACTATTCAACATTTGCAAGGTTATTAAAATCCATTTTCTGTAATTTTTACAATTGCTTTGTTTGCTTGCACTAACATTTTGCATGGCCCAGAAACAACAATATCTCAAGTCAAGGTCTCGGCTTTTCCAAACAAAAGCTTTTACTTGCAAAAACAAAAACTGCAATCCAATCCATAACATGAACAAGGTATTAATATCAAAGAAAATAAGTTTTGTATTATTCTCGGCTTGCTTGTTCAAATTGCTTATAGAATATTCCGTTAATCTGTGTAAATACAGGATTTTAAAATTGCATAAAACTAAAAACATGGTGGTCGGGAAAAAGTGGAGCAAAAAATTATTATGAATGGTGGCATTTGTACTTTAAATCGTACAGCCTAAATACTACTGACTACGTGTATTTTACTTTGCTACTACTAGGCTACTCCTGGCTCCTCCAGCTTTATGTTCATTTGATATTTTTCAAATCGCTTTCTCGCTCTTGCGTTGTCTGCTGTGTAAAAGTTTGGAGTTGAGCTGTGTAGTGGATTTTTAAGTGCATCATACATCATCACCAAATGGTAATGGCTCTGACGATAGGATAAATGTGCTCGGGTGGGCCTATGGCCAAGAAAATAAGCCGGCAAAAGACTATATGTGCAGCACAAGCAATTGGCACACAGTGCAACCGGCATCTTTCTTCGAATGTCGTCAGAAGAGAAAAAATACTATTGCAAAAAATATAACATGAATGTATATACCAACGAATTTGAAGCTTTAGTGTGTTGTCAACACACTAAAGCTTCAAATTCGTTGGTATATACAATGTAATATTGGAGTAATGTATTTTTGCAACAAAATCTACGCTACAGAAAACATTAAATAAGAATTTCGATCAGCCATCATGCATCCATCTCTCCATTCAAAACAGCAATAAGGTCTCTTCATAATTAAAACCGTAGCGTCACATTTATTCTCGTTGCCTTTTTATTGCAAGATGAATGTATGGAAATTTTCGGGAAGGAGAAAGCTCATGACGTGTGTTGACATTCATATGAGTAGTACACATACACACCTACGGTTTCCGTTTTTTAAGAGTTTATTGAAACAATGCAGAACTGATGATGATGTTATGACCAAGGAATTAAAGGAAATTAAAAAGTTGGAAAATGTTGTGTGTGGCAGGATTCTCAACTCGCGGAGAAGGACACGGATGATGTGATTGGGAAAGCATTTAAATAGGTGGTTACAATTTGTAACTGCCAGTTGTAGAAGAAATGATGATGACGGCTGGATGTATAAACAAGTTTTTAAAGAGTTTATGATTATTCACCCCGCGAAAATATTTCGCTAAACATTAATGTTCCCATTTTCAATAAAAAGTAATGGTTTTAAGGAGGATAGGATAGCACAATGAAAAGTTTTATGGGAACCACCTCTAGAAAACTAAAATAGACAGTAAAACTCTTTCTCTGTGTGTGTGTGGTTGTGCTAACTAAATGTATGGTATGGTCTTGGGGATGCCACTTTGGGATTCCAATGAAGTGGCAAACGCCAACGCAGAATCCGTGCATTTTTAATTTTCATGGATTCTTTCCTAAACACTAGCGTTGAGCACTAAATATACAACAAAAACTACAAAGTAGTTGGAATTGTCACATTTATCAATTTGGTGTAGTTGGCTGCCTTTTGTTTGCTGGTATTTGTTATGGCAACTTTGTCTAATCAGGAAGATGGGTTACAGCTATGATTGATTTCTGAATGACGAGGTTGAATGTGTGACGCATAGTATGCTTACTTGTGTCTTGTGTACTGTGTAGATTTAATAAATCATGAAATATTTTGTGTCAGAAATACGCACCTGTTTGTATGCAGAATTCCATCCAATTTACTTGTCAAATCACTTGTTAAAATTCACTGTAAAAACAGTTTCACCAAACATTCTCGGTGCTAAATTATAATACACCGGTTGATTTAGCCGGAAGAATTGTAAACAAGCGTGTTTTCTTATTATTGCTGAATGCTTCTTATTAGTATTTGCTGAATGAGCTTAATTTGGTTTTGTACACATTAAGAAACGTGTACACATGTATGCGTGCAGAAATGCCAGATGATTTCTACTGTCATTCTCTTCATATAAAAGTGTACTAGTACACAAGTCAAAGCAAAATATATGTATTAAGCTTCTTTTACTGAAGCATGGATGAATACCTACCTGTTGTTAGAAATCCGTGAAAATGATATCATCCAGCGAGACCGAGTAATTCAGTAATTTGAGCATATAATGTAGTTAATAATATAATATGGTCGACACTGTATTAAAGTGTGCAAATAATACATAACATTGTTTAAACCACAGCATCCTACCTTTCAACATGTGCATGTATTAATGCAGCATCTTGGTTTTTTGCAAGTTGTCAGTGTCATGCTTTCAATGGTACCTTTTTATGAGGTTTTGATTTGACTGCATTACACCGCACTGACTCACAATTCACATGAAGTTGGTTTCTGGTTTGCATATTATTATGTGGCTTGTACACAAAAACAAAGATGAGAATAAGATTATGTTGCATACGCCATTGCAAAAAAAAATCATGAAGCTCGACAATGTTCAATGTTGCTTTATTCTTGAACGTGTACTTTTCAGAGTGCAATAAAATTTATAATATACAATATTGTTTCATATAATAGTATTAAACTGCATTGCCATTTTGTATCTTACTATCGTACTGCTTGAGTTTGTATTTATGTTCCACCAAACAAAGTGGGCACATATATTTTAGCAGCGAAATTGGCTCAAGGTAGGAGTGCTAATTAAACACGTATTTATGGATTTTTATGTAGGCATTTGCAGTGACATGGCTTGATAGGTTCACTTCTTATAGCTGAAAGTATGCCTTCTTAGAAATCATAGGCACATAATATAAAAACGAAAAACTTGAAAGTGCATTTGACAATAATAAAAATACAGATAAGATACAAAGGAAGCATTCATTCTTTGACAAGAACACAAACAACGATTTATGGAGAACATAGATCAATCATTTGACAACGGTACAAACAAAATGCAAACTATAAGGAGAATTGTTGGACAATTCTTAAGTAATTGACAGTACTATAAGTACTGCTAAAGTTGCCAAGATAAATCAAGAAGAAAAGTTTATTTGAAATTAAGGAATATGAAACGTCGTAATAAACACTTCAATCAAAATTAAGCAATAGATCGAATGGATTGTGTTAATGGTAATATTTATTTGGATGTAGTATTTAGCGTTAATAAAACATCTTTCTCCTTTTTAAACCATATTTTGGGTAAATTCTCACTAATAGATTATATGGACCTACAATTATCTCTGTTAAACTTTTGCAACTAACCAAGTAGAATATCTGCAATTGAATTTTGCCAGTATCGCACCGATGTACAAAAACAAGCATTACATAAAAACTTTTTATTAAAAAGTAAATTATCACACTGTTTGAACACCTCGACTCTGATGAATCACTCCTGATTGATCTTACCTTTACATTGCATTTTACACGAAAATGCAATCACCACTCATCTTTATATACCTACCTGCGTTATGCTGTGGTGTACTTTTCGTTTTTACAGCACATTGTAAAAAATAAAATTGTGATAGTATTTCATTTTCATGTTCGTTTCAAATTCATTCTTTTTTTTGCTAACTATAATAAATTTTTCTGCCTTTATTGCCAGAACACACGTTACCCTTACATTTTCATCTGAAACTCTACAATAGCATTGCTGTTTTTGTTTGGTTTTGTGTGCTATGCTTCTATTTTCTGCTCTCCTCTTCTCGTTGTCAACATCCACACAAAACCAAAACATTGCCAAAAGTCATGCTCAGACCAAACTCTGTACTAGAAAATGCCTCCATGAGTTCCCCATATCGTGAGCCATGAGTTATATCCCTTTATATAGGTCTGGTTTGTTTGTTCATCTAACTCTATTATTCGTCGGCGGATTATGCTCTCGTATCAAAACTACAATGCAAAAAAATACTACCCAATGATATTACATTACACTTTATATATAACTCTGTTGCATGGAAAGGGTACTATTTTTATTTAATAGTTTTAGGTAGTGTATGTACATATTATACAATTCTACTACTAGAAAAGCCATGTGCTGGCTGGCTGCTCTTCTGTCTTTCTGGCTGGTGAAGTGCTGTCTGCAAAAACCAAGCAAATTATCGACCTTACCTTTAAAGCAGCCAGCATGGCATGGGTTTTGTTGGTTTTTTCTCAACTGACTGCATGCGAAACAGGAAAGGAAAAGGGGCTCTCATATGGTCGCTGCTGGGTTGATGATGATGGTGAATTTACTTGATTGAAACCTAATTTATCATCATTATCAGCTCACTATACACAAAGTCATTGTGCATGGTTGTAGCATTCTTAAAAAGTTGTGTACAAAGTATTGAAGTAATTTTTGCTCATCTAAATCTGCCTTTGCCGTACATGGACACAGAGAAGAAGAAAAATTGTACAAAATTCTCAAGAGAAGTGAGCGGCATACCTTTACTCTTCATTCATCATCCTTCTTCTCATAATAATAATCATATAATCGCAGCAGCAACAAGCAGCGGCATGTAACCATCAAAATCACAAGGATAATTTAGTGGCGATTTGGCCAGGAAAAAAATTGCAATATTTTTGTCTCTACCCATCATCATTATATAAGTCCATAGATCCTAGGCTGTGCTTCAAAGACAAGAGGGATAATAATACGTGGTTACATAGCTGGCTGCGCAGAAGATTTTCCAAAAAAGAATGTAATCTCCAATTGCTCATTTTACATGCAGGCAGATATGCGCTGCACAAAATTACAAGCCCGTTGCTTTTTGGAAAAAGGGCAAAAAATGAATCTCAGTGAAAATGCATACGAGTATGCATTGTTGTTCAAGTGTCTATGCTCATTCATTTTTAAATAGCCAGTGTGTCTACGCGGTTAGTCGATTGGAGGGCAGGGAATATATAGTTCCCAGTGAATTAGCAGTGTCTTTGAGTCCAGAAGACAGTTTCTTGTGGAGAAACAACGTTTCATAGATTTACACTAACTTTCATGCGGTTTTGCCGAGAGCGACAAAATATTTCATGAGACAAGCACTTGTATGTACACATCAGCTCAGCAAGTTGGGTTGGTGGTCTCTGAAAAACACTAAAACCAATTGAGATAACAAGTTGTGCTTTTTAACGCGATAAATCCTCCAGTGTGCGATGAATGAGCATTGTGTGTGGTCGTGGTTTTAAAAATATTGAGATAAATTACTTCATGTTGTCTAAAGTGGAGACATTGTTAAATAAATAGGCTAATGAATGAACACCGAGATAAGACTAATTATCTGCAAAAAATACCAACTAGTTGGAGCGGATGTTAGAAGTTGAAAGAGCTAAGGAAAAATATTTGCCACTTTGGAAACTTTTCTTAGAAGAGTTTTGTCAGCTCAACATTTGGGTTTTTAGCTTGGCCTGGAAAATTGTCGTGTTACTCCGTGTTACTCAATTTGCCCCTGTCCTTAATACATATATATGCACAAAAATCATCCAGTTTATCAACTGTGATAAATGTGATAAAAAGCCAAGCAACTCGAAAGAAAATTGCCTTTTCTGGACACTGTGCGCCTCTTCAATTGATTGAGCTAGTTGGTAATTAGTTTTCGCAAAAAGCAAAAAAAAGTTTGACTTTTTCAACAAGAAAACATATTTTGCGCTGACATGCAAATCTCATCATGATCGTCATCATCACCTCTACACTGCACTTAGCAATAACAACAAGTGAAGCATTTTTCTAACCTTTTGTCGCTGTCGGGAAAAAGCAATAATTTTTACATGCAGAAAATGTCCATTTTTGCAGAGTGCGTGCCTGTAAGCTAAACTGTGGATTTACACAAAGTGCTCCTTGTTTTCCAATTTATTTCGATGATCTCCACTCAGAAAAAAGTCTGACTTTGTGTTTGTGTATTGGGGTTGGAAATGTTTGCCTTCATTAATCATCGAGTTCATTTTACAGCAACAATGTATGAGTCCACCCTGCAATAAAAAGTACTCAAGTGTTGATGAGCTCATCATCCAACAAAATCGCATTTTTCTATTTCACCAAAAAATAAGCTCGTTTTGCTATTCATTTGTTGTGCAAGACACCCGTCCAATTCTACAAGACTTTACTTCATGCAAGTGCAATAATAAATGAGCAATGCTAAAGTTGCATGCTTAGTCAGTTGACCAATCGTTAAACATTTTGTTCATTATCTCGAAAAAAACGACTTCCATTTATCATCCGTGTCTTCGCATCAATCCCGCCCGGTTTTTGATTTTCGGCTAAGTAAGTGTTTTGCACACGCTATTTCAAAATGTTTTATAAAGTAATCGGTCAATTTTTTATGATTTTTTTCGTTGTAATAAAACTTGATTATAAAATATTGGAGGTTAATATGAAGGGTTTGCCCCAACCCTTTCCCTTTTACTACTAAATTACTACTGCAAGTACTACAGGTAATCACAACGTGCTCATCCATTCGTTCCTGCCCTTTTCTACACTCCCGCATTCTCAACGGTAGCGTTATTTATAACCGTCAGTTTTATTAACTATTCTCATTACTACCCTTCCACTGAGAGTTTATATTTGAAAACTATTGCCCATTATACTGTACCCTAAAGGCTTTACATGTTTTTCCACGCAGAGGTAATATATTACTCTAAAAAAACAGGAGCGGATACGTCAGTCACTGGCCAGTGACCATTGACAAAAGGCGTGTCTCTCTAGTATATTATGCAGTAATACCTTAATATATAAAAGCCTGCAAGTTTTTTTGATATAGTATCGAGTAAAGAAGCTCACGCATTTTAATTACAGGTATTGCCATTATTACACACGCGTATAGATTACCCTTCCTTTACCCACGCGCTACAAAAACACATGCGTGAGCTTTGATGTTACGTGCGTGAGTGCGTAAACTTATGAAAATTGTATTTTGCCAGTAAAACTAAAGAGTTTTTTAGCAAAAGTTTTGTACAACTGCAATAAAAATGCCATCACGATTAACGATCACACAACAGGCGAAAATGAGAAAATCTATGGGATATATAGTTTTTACAACGGTGTCCAATATTTAAGTTGGCATATATTTTAGAATAGTATACCTTGATAGCACATGACATTATTAGTAGAAGAAAGGGATATTATATAGAAGGATACTTTGCTATATACAAAAGTAGGTCATACGCATGCAGGCAACTTTGTTTGGTTGGTTGTTGTTCGATAAAATTCACAGCAGCAGAACAAAAAGGGTTTTGCAGTACTTACATATTTTATTACAAGCTCATGGTTCATTCAAGACAAACTCGAGCCCAGGTAGTTTCCGCAGAGAGGAGTCCATTTACACGTAACACTCTGTTAAATTATATGCATGCATAATAGTATCATCGCTTAATCTTAAGTAGTTTTGGTTTGGGTATTGGCTATATTATATAGCAAATTATAAGAAAAACATTATGCTGGCAATTAGGATAAGGCAGAGAGAAGTCAAGAGCGTTTCCGATTCTTCTTGAATAACTTATAATTTGAATTTCTGGCAAAAGTACACTGAGTATTTCCCAAAGTTTGGCAATTTGCGACTTTGGTGAAACTATTAACTACCTTTTACTTCAAATGAAGTACCAGGTAGACTAAATCGAAAGAAGAAAATAATTATTACAAAATTTTACAACCCTTTTTATTGACTGTAATAACGTTTGCGTCTTACTCGGTCGGTACTCACAATCAGTCGCTCTCTTTTTATTTGATGAAGGATATAATACCACCGACTTAGGTAAAATCTTTATTGGCAATAGTGTACTTACTCGATGACAAGCTATTTGGAAGGGAAAGTGAAAATAAAGTGGCGTTTAAAAAAGAACATAAATATTTTTGAAGATTAAACTGAATTCGCGTTGTTTTTATCAGAAGCTTAGAATCTTAAACACGTGTAGTGTAATACGAATCATCTTCATTTTTCATTTTATTGCAAAATACCATCATGCCATCATCTTTACGCTTGTAGGTAATACTAAATTTTTTGTCGTTGGTGTGCAGAGTAAAATTTATTTTATGTACCAAAAAATGCCAATCACCTAAAGAAAGAACGCAGCATATATAATATTCAACTTTTAAAGCTTTTTGCCAAAAAATAAAATAAACTATTTAGTTCAGTAATCTTGCTGCTATCAGGATATCAGGAAACATCTCAACACGCCTTCTTCTGTGCTATTACACTGTGCTGTTGTAGTTAACCAGGGAAAAAAGAAAATTTCCAAAAGCTTCAGTGATAATCCTGCAAAATGTTCCTACGTTTATCTTGTTCACTGATCAGAAACGAAACCCAAGCTCAATAAAATGCCAAAGTTAGAAAAACAGAGAAAAATACTGAATTTCTGTTTGCCTTTCTGTCCATTTTGCAGAGAGGTAATCGGATGATGTATGCTGTGTAATTCCCTTGGGGCAAAATATCATTCGTAACTCAATTTTTTTCTATTCCCTTGTTCCTCCATTTTTGCAACTAGTAAATTATAATAAACTCCCATAATTATGAAGCAAAAGTTATTATGACATGATAGGATGGAATGGAAGGTGGAGGTGTTGGAGGATTTTTGTATGCAATGAGTACTATCTACCTGTACATAATATCCATGAAATAGCAAGATGTGAGAGATGTGTGTTTGTTGCAGAAAATGCTAATCACTATTTTACGACTTTTTTGTCTACTGTGCTGTTCAAAAGCACATTCATCGTATACCTACATGCAAGTTTAAAATGCTTTGTTATTGCATTGCACACTGTAATAGAAACGTAATGGATAGGGAATTGGAGGAGGAGAAACAATAAGAGTCCATTATCATCATCATCATAATGTATTATTGCACTTTTTGTTCAGTTTTCATTATGACTTCATTTTCTACGTTGTTGAAGGTAGCACAAAAACGTGGCTTGGTTTTGGCTTATTTAGCATAAAACATGATATTATTATTTAGACAGATTTATTATGCATGCATCCTTCATTCATGATCACTTGATCACCATCAGCATGTCCATCCGATTTGAAAGGTGACTAGGACTAACTTTAGCTAACTGACACTAAAATTTTGTTTGCCAACATTGTAAAGTGTAATAGACTAGGTAACAGGGATAGAGTCAAATGTTTAATGAAATTTTAGCGTAAGTAACTCCTTAACCACCATGGACACAAACATTTGACTCATAGTCTTTTCATTTAGTTCATAGTGCATGGTAGTGAAAACTGGATATTTTACTGTTGTCAAGGAATTGTTAAAGTTCCATGTTGTTATTTATATATGTTGATATGCAGACAATTTAATAAATGTTAGATCGTTGTTCGTTACGTAATGAGCGCCAGCATTTTGATTAAGCAAATTGGTAAGACAATATTGTACAATAATTAATGATCATAAGCTGTGGAAACAGGGAACGGAAACGTTTGGAAGCTGATAAATGATTAAAGCTTCTGTAAATGTACGCATTAATTAAAATGCAAAGTTTTTAGAAGCATATTATTGAATTGAATCTCAGATTCAGAATCTGAATCTCGAAATCGTAAAATCTATAATATCATAGATTTAGAAGTGATGAGTTAGGTTTTATGGGTTTTGTAATAAGCAGTATAAATGCAATGCTTACATTATCATTTACTGAACTGAACTGCAAACAGCTTTACAACTCTTATGGATCTTCTGCTAAAAGTGATGATCATTATTTATTTAAAAATTGGAATGAAATTTTCTTCATACCTTCCACTTCATTACTTATAGCTACCCGTCGACTACCTCATACCATTTTCTTGCACATATCATATTTATTAGAGAGTTATGCTTTGGCATTTAGACAATTATCCAGACGAATTTATCTAAGTAAAACCAAAACATGCCTGATTTCATTTTTATTTTATACGACTTCAAGTATTTTCATCCTTTTGTAACGAAGCTTCTCTGAAACAATGTAGATCACTATATACACACATAGTTTATGTAAAGATGATATTTTTGATAAACACAAGAAAACGAAAGATCTGAATGGGTTTAACAAGAAGATCATTTTAAAGTATTTATTCAAAGTGTGTTATGGTGTACCGGCTACAACCACACAGACCAACAAAATAAACAGGATAGCAAAATTTTGCTACGGGCTAGGCAAGATTTTTATGAGTCTGAAGAATAGTAGACGACTGTACAAAGTTTTATTTTGGAATGCGGTGATAATAAAATTGTTTGTGTATGGAAATCTTGATGAGAAAAGCAGCTCATGTTTAGGTTAAAGCGTTTTGCCAACAATTTTACCTGGTGTCTGATCTACAGCCTGGATAATATTATGTTTACAGACTTCTTCGCGTCTTCTTCAATCATACCCAAAGAACATTGCATGTCTTCTTGCATAAATGCATTTCGTTGAAGAGCGTTCTTTCATTCCCACTTACATATTCTCATGGCACAACATAGCAAACACGTTGATTTTTCTTACAGTCATACCAAAGCTTTGGCTTTGCAAAGCAATTACGATAATAAAAAATATTTATATAAAAGCAATGTGCACACTTTAATCAAAGAAAGTATGAAAACAAGCAAACATGTGCAGACCTATTGACTCGGCTCAAATTGAAGAAAATGAAATGATTATGAATACAATCATGGCGCAGACACCACTATGATTACACCTTTCTTTCCTCATCAACTAAACTAATAACTTTAAATGCAAATCACAAGTGGTCGGTCTTCCTTAAGGTAGCATTTAATTTTAACAGAAGTAAACTGAATAAGTGATTGTTGATGGTAACTGATGGTTGCTATGAAAAGATAAATGAAAGGTTTAAAGGAATGAATAGGAACGTTGGTCCATAGTATACTACACCAATTATGCTGACCAGTTATAAATACAAAATAGGAAGAATATCAGAATAAAATATAATATACGCGATTTACATAGTGATCGTGTTCAGTTAGAGCACTGCAACCAGTAACTCATTCTGGTTGATAACTACGATGATGACACAGGCTTCCTCAGAATCACCTTTTATTCTTTCAGAATGATAATACGCTAAGCAAAATGCATATGAATTCCCTTGTGTGAAGTCATCATCTTGACAAGATCCTTTTCTGAAAAGTCCAAGAGGACAAAGTCATCGATGATCCTATCGGATTGAATTTTTCCTTTTCAAATGTTTAAATGCAAAATAGTATACCAAAACACAAACACGACCAAGAATTATTATCGTGTCAGTCCACTTTGATGTTGATGGTTAGGTGACATGATCACAGCTACTACTTTGACTGGAGTCCCCTGGCTACAATAATAATGGAGTGGCTTGTAGTTTACTAAGTTACCATAAACTTTTCTTGCTTTTTGACGACAACAACGTATACTTTACTTTTTACAAAATAGAAACAAGAGGGAATACATATATTTTTTACGATGCTACCTTCTGCTGCTAGTTCTAACTTTCTGGCTCCGTGAGTGAGTGAATGGCAAAAATGGCATTTGATTATCTTAATGGGTTATGGAGGTATGTACCACTGTACCACTACCTATCAGTAAACCAAGCAGCAGCTTCAGAGAGTCGTCAAAAAAGTCACAATTGCTCCAAGCAATTCACGACCACGAATACGGCAATGATGCGGAGAATGGGAAAATGTGCAAAAGTAGCCATGGCGATGATGATCATTCATCAGCATTCGTAGATTGAAGCACACTAAAAACAAAACTTCTTCTCTGGGCAATAATATATTGTTGATCTTGTGGTCATGTTTGGCCAGTCAGTATTGAAACACTCGGCTAGCAAGCCGGTCATCCTCGTGGTGTGCGGTGTTCTTTGTCGTCACGCGTCTTCTTGAAAAAAGTATCAATGTGCACATGCAAAAAAATACATCTTAATATCATTTTACACTCATTTTTAATTACAAGTGAAGTTTATAAATGAAAAGATTTTATCAGATTTACAAATTGTAAATTTCCCATTGTTATATTTTATTACAAAAATAGTTAATTAAGCAGAGCAGAGGGGTAGTTTGTAGTTTTATGCACACGGAGAAATAATTTTTACAGATAAAAATTTAGCCACAGGCTATGCAAAAAATCCAAACAAGGACAAAAAAGAAAAACATTTATATATTTTAGTAAGGAAACATTCAAAAGCATAATAATATAATAAATTGCAATCATGGAAAAAGATGTGAATGAGTCACCTCCAGTGGTAGTGGTGGAAGGAGAGCCTCCTCCTTCCATAAGTGGTGATAACAATGAGCATTCCATTCTACCACCGGGTGCAGCAGCAATAAAATCCGCTGCTGCTGTTGGTAATAATGCGGAGAGGAAAAATGACAGGGAGGATGAAGTAGAAGTGCCAAGGTTGAAAAAGTGTGGAGGTGACGATGGTGGAGGGGGTGATAGTAGTGATGTGTCCCCAGTGGACGATTACCTGGGTGGAGATGATGGTGACATTGATGAGGATTATGAGGATTTGCGTAATGAGCGCGTCGTGATTACCAGTACCAGTAGTAATGTCGGTGGGGTTGGTGGTGGCTTTCGGGAAGGACGTGAGCGTAGTAAGAAACGGGGTGCAACGGGTACATCCTCGTTGGGTGGCTCGAGGAGTAGTACACCGAAACGGTTTACGCGCAATAGCAGGGATAGCGCAAAACGACCACGAAGTCATAGTCGATCCCGTGTCCTTACAGAAAGGGTAATGTTTTTTGAGCAGGTTTGGCAAGGTGGACAAGGAAAAGAGGATAAGCCCGATAGTCCGGATCGGCGAAGTAGTAGATTGGACCGGAGTCGGTCTAGCAGAGATTTGGAGTCTGAATTTGCACGGGAAATTGATGCCTTAGAAAAACGACTGGAACGACAACGGGAGAGATTTAAAAGTGGGGATGTGTTTTTTGAAAAAGTTACATTGCGCCATACGCCAAGTGGAGGCGACAGAAGTGGCTATCTAAGTCCAACAGAATTTCTGTCCCATGAACCGGCTAACTTGTCCAGGTCGGAAACTCACCTAAATCGGTCCAGTAGACTGACCAGTCCTCCTCCCCGACATTCCACAGTAACACGTTCCAGAACGGTGTCTTATGAAACGGTTGAAGATATTGGAGGGGACCAAGAAGACGAAGTGGAAGAAGACACTTTTGTAACCATGGCGCACAGACAGAAGCATCCTGGTCCATCAAAGTCTCCTGTTTACGATGAACTCCTGGCGCAGTCCAGTGGTGACTTGGGGGCCACTGGAGAAAGGGATGTGAGCTCACCCACAATGACCAAAAGCGAAACCAGGAGTCACGTAATCCCTGGAAGAGTCAGTATCAAATATGAGGCTACTGATACGCCGTCTTCCATTCGAAGCCGAACACCTTCCGAAGATCCTTCTGAAAGGTCAAATTCCGCCAGTTCCAGCAGTCGTCTTTCTAGCAATGCTCGGCAAGCCAAATATGAGTTTTTGGGGGTTACTGCAGACGCCATTTCCAGAAGCCGCACACCATCCGGCGGAACGTCACTGTCGTCTCTGCGTAGCGTGTCACCAAGAATGGGTGACAGCAGTGGCAGTCTCGGTGGTGGGCATCATCATCATCAAGTTGTCCAAGAGCAATTCCATCACGGGCACAAAAGGCTAATCGTTACCACCACAACAACAACAACGGAAATGAAAAGCGTTCGAATGGCAAGAAGCCCCTCGAGTGGCATAGGCTCCATAGCTTCACCCACTTCAGAGGCTTCTCCCAGAGTACCTTCACAACAACAATCCAGTGAAGCCGAAGAGACTGATTCGACTGCTGGACCTTCCTCTGTGATCACTCGGAAGAGCGTGACGACTACCAGGTCGTATCAGAAAAGTGGGTCGGGTTCCACTTCCGCAACCCTGCTAACACCAAGTGGCTCCGAGTCGGACGATTTGTTTAGTGCAAGTGCTAGTGTTGCAAGTGGTAGTAGTGGATTGCGAAGTGTGAGCCGAACCGGAATGAAAAGTCCGCTTCCTACTCCTGCAGCCCAGGAGTGGTATACTCAGTACAAGTCAAAGGTTGCGCATGCGACACCTGTAGGAGCAACCCCAACAACTTCCGGTGGGACAAGTAGCTTTGAATCCACCATTACAAATCCGCCGGGACGTTTTGAGACTGATGTTATCAAAAGTGCCAAATCAAGAGCAGCCTATTTTGATTCCCACATTGCGGAGATTAAAGGCATGTGTTTTTACTCGTTTTAAAAAAATCTCTCGCTTTCTAGAAAAAAAACTCACGCAATGTCACTTCAAATAAATTTATGCGACACGATGGGCTTCATTCATTTGATGGAAAAAGAGAACGCATTCATTTTATTTTACTTTCTTTTCTGCTTTGGCTTCTCTGCGATTTTTAGAAAGAGGAAATATGATATGATACAATATGCCTGGGATGTCTGCGACAGGCACAGCTGCACATTAAGTTTTTTTCTAGTGCATTTGGCAGACAATCCGACTTTCTTGATTTTTGGTGGTGGAATCGTAAAGATAATTCTGTACTGCATGAGTTTTTCAGGTTGCCAATTACCCCATCTTCAGTGTTGTGTTATGGGGCATAAAAACATCATTTTCACAATTCGGATTCATTCTTAAACATACGCACCGCGTTAATTACACACTTTTATCGTCGTCATTCGCCATTGCAATGTTTCTGCATTCAAAACAAAAAATATCCAAGAAAATTGACAGGTGCCTTTCTAATAAGCGTTTATGCTCATGATTTGAAAGGCGGGTTGTGTTGCATTTTCCCTAAAAACCAACTAGCATTATATTATGCATGTATGCTGAATCAGCATTATGCTGATGAGCCATCATCATCAACACGTTTTATGGAAGGTACTTATTTAGCAAGCCGGTACCTTGTAATTATCGTCATGTGAACATACGAAAGCTGCACGCAAGAACCATGTAAACGAAAAAAAGATTAACAAAATCGTAAAAAATATTGTTTTTCTTAATCACATCAAAACATCAAAGCCGGAGAGGAGTATTCATGGGGATGATTTTGTACTTTGGCATGTTTGCCTGCGAGTCATTTTAATATTCAAATTAGTATTTGTTGATTGTTCTTATAAAAAGGTGAAAGGATGATATGCTATTATTTGAATTTGTTGGAAGTTTGTACATTGCCATAAATGGCAGAATTTTGCAGCTTGGCTAATGACACATGAGCAGTCATTCATAGAAAAAGTTATGGAAAAGGAACAAAGTATTTTGGTGTCAGAGTGATGTCGGAGTGATATTGATAAATGGAAAAAGTTGACTCACGCAGCGCAAAATCAATGGATGGGCTTTTAATCAATTTGAGTAAGCGATGTAAACTTTTGTGATACCATGTCATTTGTCAACTTTTCTTGTATTCAATTTTCCATGGCATGCTTGTTTCTGAACAAGTGAATTCCCATAATTTCTGCACAGGATGCAAATATATTACATGCCTTTACTTGAGAACGGAGGAAAAAATATTAAGCCAGGATAAATAATTCCAAAAAATGCTCGAAGGATTTTCATACTAAACGATGACCTTGATTACGGTTTATTTTCGTTTTCTATCCTACCTTCTCGGCTTCTGCTGGCTACACGGGACAAGTCAGAAAAGCCAGTAGCACAATAATTGAACCGTACTAACGTGAAGTTTTCCTACTTGTTATTGCACAGAAAATATTCACCGCCCTTGGTTGATGTAAACAGATCCAGTAATAAAGAGCCGTATGGCCTACCTATTACTAGAACCGATCAATCGATTTTTTTTGCAAACACGAGTAAAGAGCTTTTCAGATAAAAGTTATAAAAGCTCAGCTCAAGCATTTTCATTTTTATGAGAAACGCCATCCACGATGTTATATTCACCAAAACATTGTACAAAAATATGGCAAAAAAATTGATGATTATGATATGATCATGAAAATGTTTATGCAGCCATGCAACTGTTCAGTTTGTAACAAAGCCTACTGGCTGGACAAACTGGACACTGAACCGAGCATGACTCCAATGACTTTGTGTGTGTACCTTGTTGAGAACAGGTCTATAAAAGAAAACTCCTTTTTTGTGTAGTCCGTCGTGATGATGACTGAGCGGGTTATGTTACAAAAGACCTAATCACATAAGATCGGTGCCTCAAAAGACCGTGACTAAAAGACCTTGTCCTCAAAATATCGTCACCGCAAAAGATCGAAACTCGAAAATATCGTTGTTATAAAAGACATAAGATACAAAATGTATTCATTATATTTTTTATTTTTATTTCATTTATATAATATACTCAATGTATACTAAATGTTATTAACAAACCGTATATAATACTTCAATAATTTTTTAACAAAAAATCTGCCAACAAATGCAACAAATATGTTTAACAAAATTTTGAAGCTCCAGCAGGAGTGTTAATAAATATGGACATGATATGTAGATCCAATTTGTTATCTTTATGCTTCCCTTTTCCAGCACAGCATTGTTTACTCCTTTACGTAGTTCTGTATATCAGAAAATGGTTCATACTTTACACTAAAGAATTTACGAATTTGTATGAACACGTATTCAAAAATTCCTCGGTACCAAGTAAAATTTGAAAATTTGCTGGACGAGGTATGGGCAGGGCAAAACTGGCGTCACAAAAATGATGTTTCTTCCCAAACTACTGTTCAAATACTTATAAAACTGGTCATATTGTAATAAGGAATGTTCACTCTATCAAAATCTATCATCTATTGTGCTAGAATACGGAAGCATAAAGATAAAAATAGTCTACTACATATTTAGTCCATATTTTGTAACACTTCTAGAGCTTCAAGTTTTCGTTGAGTATACATTGAGTATATTATATAAATGAAATAAAAATAAAAAATATAATGAATACATTTTGTATCTTATGTCTTTTATAACAACGATATTTTCGAGTTTCGATCTTTTGCGGTGACGATATTTTGAGGACAAGGTCTTTTAGTCACGGTCTTTTGAGGCACCGATCTTATGTGATTAGGTCTTATCGCGGGC